>OY740795.1:40014112-41214112 GCA_963514005.1 Raja brachyura | reverse complement strand
TGTTCAGGAGATTTATCAGCATTTAATGTTATTAATTTTTCCAAAACTTCATATAACTGACACCAATCTCCATGTTCCTCATTCACCCTGGACCTGCAATCCTCAATTGCTTCTGAAGGGTGTTTCTATTCTTCTTATTTGAAGATAGACAAAAAAATGCTTGATTTATTTTTCCATTTCCTCATTCTTCAATATGATTTCCCCATCTCGGTCTGTGAAACATCCACGTTAACTTTCACCAATCCTCTTGTTTTACCTATTCATAGAAGCTCATATTTTTCACTAACCAGCTCAAGTAGTTTTAGTTTAGTTTAGTTTAAAGATACAGCGTGGAAACAGGCCCTTCGGCCCACCAACTCCGCACTGACGTGCTATCCCCACACATTAATATCATCCTACAGTACGGATGTAGGAGGAAGCTGAGAAGGTCCCAATTAATTCTCAAGCACACTGCATTTTTATCTGGCAAGATTGAATGCCCTTTTTTCTGTGATCTAATACTATCCCTGATTTCTCTTGGATAAAAGACAACTTTTCTTTAGAGTGTTTTTGTTGTTGTCAAGTTTGTTGACTCTTACCACTACCGGCCCATTGATGACGATACGTTTGTGGATCCTCAGCCTTCCTCTTCTAAAGTCAATAATCAGTTCCTTGGTTTTACTGATGTTGAGAGCAAGGTTGTTATTCTGGCACCATTCAATCAGATGATCGATCTGCCTGCTATACTCTGACTCATCACCCATAATTTGTCCAACAACAGTGGTGTAATCAGTGAAATTAAAGATGGAGCTGGAACTGTGTCCTGGCACACAGTCATGGGTATAGAGCAAGTGGAGTATGGGGCTAAGCACACAACTTTGAGTGCTGATAGTTATTGAGGAGGAAGTATTGTTGCCAATTCGTACCGATAATGTTCTGCTGACGAGGAAGTCGAGGATTCAATTGCAACTTTATGATTTAACATTGCCAGTAAAAATAGAATAATACAGATGCTGTAAAGGCTAATAATGGCCTATTCTTAGTCATGTATGTGGCCAAAAATATGAGATATTGTGGAACTCTTCTAATTCTGAAAGCATTACAGGTATATTGTTTTGTACTGTATATACGATTCATATTTTTTTCAAAGTTTATCAAGTGAAATTTTTATGTTATGCTGACAATATTTGTTTGGAGTCAGAGGCAAATATGACTGGTCACATGTGTGGCCCAAGACGGAAGCATATTTTTCATAACTGTTTTATCTTACAAACTAAGAATTTAAAAAAAGCTAGTATGTTCATATATTTAGCAGACATGCATTATAGTTCTGTAGGTAGGAAAATAACAATAAGATGAATCTCTTACAATAATTTTTTAATGTGTTACTTTATGTGATGCCACCTGGTCACGTCTGTGACATTTTGATTCACATTCCAAAGAATGGCCCTAATGTTGATTTACCATAGTTAGCAAAAATCCAATACTGGTGCAGAGCTGCGCCGTGATGTGTTGGATCCAATAAATAAAGCAGTTATTCAACGTGTTGAAATGCTCTTTAAGGGCAAAATAAATCACCCCAGAGTTTCAGTTTCAGTTTAGTTTATTGTCACGCATACTACCAGTGGAGGTGATGGAAGCAGATACAAAAGCAACCTTTATGAGGCATTTAAACAGGGACATGAACAGGCAGAGAATGAAGGGATGCAAGTCATATGCAAATGGTCAGTTGGGATGAATTTAGTTTAGCATCATGGTTGGCACAGAAATAATGGGCTTAAGGGCCTGTTCTTGTACTGCACCGTTCTAGTGTTCTATGTTTTAGTGCTAAAGATTTAATGTGATGTTTCAATTAAAAATATTACTAAAATACAGTAAGCTCTTGTATGGCCCTACAAGGTTACACATTGTTTAAGAATGAGCAGACAAGCATACTGGAAGGAGTGAATGTTATGGTCCTCATGAAAATCTTTCTCAAATGAAATGTAAGATACCTAGACATACTCAGGTCTGGAACCATTTGCGAAGCAGCAAACAGAGCTAAGGTAACAGGCCACTAATGTTTCATCAGGTTAAAAAATCAATGCAAGTAATTTTGTCAATTTTGACATGGTTCCTTCCATAAAACCATGTCAACTCTGCTTTGATTATCCAGTGATTTTTGTTTTATGTCTTGCTATTACCTCCTTAATAATTGATCCAAATTTTCCCAATGATTGATTAGGTTAACTGGTCTCTAATTTCCTGCTTTCTGTCTCCCTAATTCCCCTTTATTCATCCTTTAAGGCAGAGTTGCAGCCACCCGCACGCCCCTACCGCCACCATCTCTAAAGATGAGTGATACCAGTGACCATCTAAGAATGGAAATGTTTTGCCAACATGCATTGAATTAATCATAAAATGTTTCTGAGCCCAAAAGCTGTGCACTGAGATCAAAAGCTGTGAACTGAGTGAATGGAATTCCTCTGGATTAAGGAATAGGTGAGGATGTGAAGGGAAGTTTTAACACTGAGCATGCAGCCTATGAGTATCTGTGTTTTGAGGAAGCCTGTAATGCTGGTAGATGTCCGAACATGGTCTCCCTGCGTCTGTGATTTTAAGAAAAAGAAAAATAATTGTTTTATAGTTAGTAACAAGCCAAACTATGAGAAGTGGCATAAATCAACTGTAGCAACGTAATACACTCCCAAGGCTAAGATGTGTAAGAAAGAACAGCAGATGCTGGTTTAAATCGAAGGTAGACACAAAATGCTGAAGTAACTCAGCGGGTTAGGCAGCATCTCTGGAGAGGTTTACACCCCAGTAGTATGAACTAAGACTTCTCTAACTTCAGATAGCCCTAGCTTTCTCTCTCCATCCCGTTCCCGTTCCCAGTTCTCCCACTACATTCTATCTTTGTCCCGCCCCCTCCACTGACATCAGTCTGAAGAAGGGTCTTGACCCGAAACGTCGCCCATTCCTTCTCTCCAGAGGTGCTTCCTCGCCTGCTGAGTTACTCCAGCATTTTGTGTCTACCAAGGCAAAATGTCGTAACAAAAGACTTGACTTCAACTACGAGATCAGTGCAGATACATGTGCAGGCTATATTTGATGTCTATGGGATTAAGATCTCAAGTGAGGATCGTGTTTCTTGAATCGCAGCCGGTATGGAAAATGCCGTTCAAAGATTTTGAAGAAAGCATGACTCCCTATAAAATTTCAGCGATAAGCCTTTCTATGTTGTCCTATCATGTGATGAGTGTGGGTGCCCACTGCACTTCCAAGACCTATGGTTCAGGCCTACGGTGCCAGCAAAATACATCATATATTTAGATTAAAAAGCAGCCTGGAGTGTAATTAATCAGCCTACAATTCCAATGCAGTAGCTGGCAATGAATGTATTTTTCGTGTGATTGGCCTCTGTAGTGTAGTTTCAGAACGAACAGCATTAGGAAAAAAAAAGGTTGGTCCGCGAGTTAACAATGACTTTCACATTCTGGACCAATGTCAGAATTAGTTGTTGAACTGTATTTGGCATCACTTTGTGAATTTTATGCCTCAAACGCATTTCTAGGAATACCATAAACAGGGCTCGCACTTTTTTTCTCTGTTGCTATCCGGGCAACCTAGGCAGCTTTTTAGGTTGAAAAATGACAGTTTAGGTGGTCATTTAAGACGGCTTGCATGACGCATGCGATAGTGTGCTCGGACAAAGTGCGTAGTTACCAGTCGGAATTATGCTCAATGAAGCATTCACATATTATTTCTGCTTCAAATAAAGTCACAAACTAAACATTCACCAATCAAGACATATATACCACAATGACATGGAGCAAAATTATAATACAGTATTTCAACTCTTTTTATACATTACTATTATTGCAATTTCTATTATTTCTTTCCACTTCCAAACAAAAATGTGGCTGGATTATTCAGCGTATGATCAACCTCGGTGAAACCAAGCGCAAGCTTGGCGATCACTTCGCCCAACACACTACTTAGTTTGCAATAACCAACCTGATCTCCCAGGGGCTCAGCACTTCAACCCCCCTCCCATTCCAAATCCGACCTTTCTGTCCTGGGCCTCCTCCATGGCCAGAGTGAGGCCCACCGCAAAGTGGAGGAAATTCGCTTGGGTAGTTTACACCCCAGTGGTATCAACATTGGCTTCTCCAATTTAAGGTAGCCCTTGCTTTCTCCCTCCTTCCCCTCCCATTCCCAGCTGTCCCACAGCCTACTGTCTCCGCCTCTTCCTTTCTTTTCCCCGCCGCCGCCCCCCCCCCCCCCCGCAATCAGTCTGAAGAAGGGTCTCCAGCCGAAACGTCACCTATTCCTTCGCTTCATAGATGCTATCTCACATGCTGATTTTCTCCAGCTTTTTTTGTCTACCACCCATTCACACAAGTTCTGTTATCCCCCTTTCCTCACCCACTCCCTAAACATTAGGGGCAATTTTACAGAGACAAGTTAATCTACAAAGCCAATGCATCTTTGGGATGTGGGAGGAAACCCAAACAATTGCAGGGAGAATGTGCAAATCCAACACAGATGGTACCCGAGGACAGGATTGAACACAGATCTCTGTGATGCAGCAAGACTACCAGCTGTGCCACTATATTTTGTTTTCCAACACACAAAAAATGATACGTTAATAACTTTGGTTGCTAAAAATAAATAAACTATCCATTTTCAGTCTTAAATCTCGAAGTCACTCTATGTCCCCTTTTACTGCTACTGTATGTTTTAATTCTGTTCAAGACTATGGGGCAGTACATTGGACATAAAGTTGCCGCCTAAAAGTGCCAGAGACCCGTAATTGATCTTGAATATAGGGGGCTGTCTGTATGCAGTTTGCTCCTTTTCCCTTTGATCGCACGGGTTTTTTCTGGGTGCTCTTGTTTCCTTCCACATTCCTAAGGTGTGCAGGAACCTTTTTCAGACCCAAGAGGTAGAGGTCGGGGATGTGGCCCTGATACGCCTCGAACAAGGATTGTTCAACGTACCCTACAAAGAGGCAGGCATTGCTGGGGCCCATGCGCGTGCCCATAGTTACGCCTCGTGTTTGGAGGAAATGGGAGGAGTCAAATGAAAAGTTATTGAGACCAAC
Organism: Raja brachyura; assembly: GCA_963514005.1. The sequence continues at coordinate 41,209,047 of OY740795.1, read as the reverse complement.
TGCGCTGGCCAGAGGAGAGTATCAGTGGACGGGTATTGGTTGGTTCTCCGGTCAAGGAAAAACCGGAGGGCTTTGAGACCATCCTGGTGGGGGATGGAGGTGTAGAGTGACTGGACGTCCATGATGAAGATGAGGGGATGGGGGCCTAGAGAATGGAATGTCTGGAGACGACGGAGAGTGTCTGAAGTATCTTGAACATAGGTCGGGAGGGATTTAACCAGGGGGGGATAGGGTGGAGTCGAGGTATGTGGAAATAAGTTTGGTTGGGCACAAAGAGGCAGAGACAATGGATCTACCAGGACAGTCAGGTTTGTGGATTTTCGGGAGAAGGTAAAATCGAGCCATGTGAGGCTGGGGAACGATGAGGTTGGAGGCTTGGGGGGGCAGGGAGTCGGAGTTGATGAAGTCAGTGATGGTGCTAGAGATAGTGGCCTGGTGCTGGTCAGTGTGGTCATGGTCCAGGGGTAAGTAGGACAATTTCTTCTATCCAGAGATGCTGGCTGCTCCATGGAGTTCCCCCACATAATTAGAGCATGGAATAGTCTTCACCCTACCATAGTTACCCAACCAGACACAACTAAATTTAAGTTTGGTCTTTTTTCCTCCCAAGAACCCTTTTTTGCTTAAGTCCACCCTCAACCACCTCCATTTTAAATTCCATTTGGAATATTTTTGGAGGACCAGGAAACCAAGAAGCAAGAGTTACTCCAGCTCCAGGGAGTGATTCTACGTTGGGTTTCAGCAGTCACGGTGAGGCGGCGACCAGACAGCAATGGCGGCCAGATCTCCCACAATGTAAATGGAGGGAGAAAGTGCCCACACCGACCAGTGGCCGTGGCAGTGCGCATGTGCAAGGCGGCCAGCCATGCCGGCGAATGAGGAGCAGCCGGAGAGCGGAGACCCAGCGGCCCACATACGGATGGCGGGCGGAGATGGAGAATGACAGAGAGAGAGAGATAGAGAAGGGGGCCAAGCCAGGCAAAATGACACGACTTTTAGGTTGCCCGGCGGGATTTTAGGTGGCCATTGGCAATCAGGCAACCGTTAATTTAGAGCCCTGCATAAATCCTGCTGGAAAGTCAGAGATCAAATTTTCCAGAGTATTACAACATCCAGCAGTTAGTATAATTTTCTTCAAATCTTATTTTCAACTGCACGGTTATGAGAAGAAATTTTAACGATAAAATCATGAAAATACAACTCATGAATTGTATTTAAAATATCAAGAGAAATGGTACAACTTGTGGTGGAAAAAAATCGACATTTAATAGCAATTGCATTTTTATGGAATATCCTAAATGAAAGAAGCAAGGACTGCTTAAGGGAATGCATAATTCTACACTTACAATTAATTTTCAACAATCAGACGACTAACATGGTAAATAATCATGTGTAAACAGATGTTGGCTCACTGGCCTGTAGTTCCCAGGCTTTTCCCTGCAGCCGTTCTTACAGAAGCACAACCTTTGCCACCCTCCAGCACTCACCTCATGGTCAAAGCTGTTCTGGAAGTACTACTGCCAGCCACTTACAATCAAAGAGTCTCTCTGATTACATAGAGCAAAGACTCAGATCAGCAAAAAACTAGCCTGCCAGTAGACAGCTACAGTCTGAAGGCACATGGAAGAAGCAGCATATTCAAAAATGTTGCATCTTATGGGTTAAAATAATTTGATACTATAAAATTACAATAGTCTGGGATGTGATCCTTTGGAAAGGCGTGGACTCAAGAGGGCCACAAGGGCCTGTTTCCATGGGTTATCTCTAAAACAAAAATCCTGATGGTTCGGCATCTGGCTCACTCATTAGTCTGGAACATGACGCAGGGATTTACAGTTTAGCAGTTTAAGTTTCAGTTTTATTTGTCATATGTAGGTTAACACAGGGTCAACGGTACAACAAAATGTGTTTGTCAAGACAACTGGTCACCTCAGCAATAATATAACAAGTATAAAATAAGATAAAAATAACATTGTTAAGGTAAAAAAAGACAATAATAAGATAATCAACACAACAACAAAAAAAACACACCAGTTAACAAAAAGCTAGTGAGCAGATATATGATGTGAATTGTATTGAGCAGATATATGATTTTCCTGTATTGTCTGCCTGACGGTAACAAGGAAAACTTTTTGCGTGCTGGGTGGCTATCGTCCTTGAAGATGCTGCGTGCCTTCCGCTGTCCTGAATGGCCGGGAGACAGTTGCCAGTGATGTGCTGTAGTGATTTGCGGCTGTGGGCAGAACAGTCCCCGTACCAGACTGTGATGCAGCCGATCAGCAGGCTCTTGATGATGCATCTGTAGAAGTTTGTGAGGATGTTGGCGTTCATGCCAAACTTCCTCAGTCTTCTCAGGAAAAAGAGCCGCTGGCGGGCTTTCTTCGTTATTGTGTCCGTGTGCAGTGTCCAGGAGAGGTCCTCAGTGATGTGCACACCGAGGAAATTGAAGCTGCTGACACTTTCAACCTCAGCATCACCAATGTGGATGGGGAGGTGTCCACTCCCCTGCTGTCTTCTGTAGTCCACGATCATCTCTTTAGTTTTGCTGACATTGAGAGAGGTTATTTTCCTGGCACCAAGTGTTTAGTGCCCCTACCTCCTCTCTGTAGGCCGACTCATTTTTCTGTGATGAGGCCCAGGATGGTCGTGTCGTCAGCAAACGTTCGGATGATGGTTGAGCTGTGCTTGGCATTAGTCGTGCGTGGATAGCGAGTACAAGGGAGGACTGAGCACACAGCCCTGTGGTGTGCCTGTTTTGAGGATCAGTGAGGAAGAGGTGTGGCTCCCCCCCCCCCTCTCCCCCTCCCCCCCCCAGCAATTATTTTGGCTGACTCATCAAAGTTTTAAAATATGAGTCAGCCAAAATAATTCTTGGCATGGAATACAGTTGAGAATAACAATATTTTTTTTCCCTTCTAACACAAACACTGTATTTACTTAAAGCTCCCATTATTCTAAATAATAGCAACTTTAGTACTTTATATAGCAAAATCAATGTTTCAACTATACAAAGCTGCACTATTTTGCAAAGAAAAAGCATGTATCCTGGAAACAGTCATGAACTGCCAGCTGTCCATACACTATGTTCTACTTTGCACAGATTTATTCCTTGTCATTAAATCAGATACATGATCAGAACAAATTGTATTCATAACTTACAAAAAAAGAGGAACATGATCCTTTTGGTAAGAAATACATTACTGCCTCCAATTTTGATAACATGCAATATAACCACTTGGAAGTGGTTCCGTAACAAACTTAATATAAGTAAACATTAACATGGCCTACTATTCCCACCCAAAAATGGTATGCGTGAATGATTATGAAACATGAATACATCACTGGGCAGGTATAAGCTCGTGTTATTCGAGCATTCCACATTCGAGCATTCCGCATCTATACTTATAATTTGAAGCATGCTATTGCAACAAATGGTTGGGTTGTTCTTTATTTTTACAACTTAATTAGTCATCTTACAGCATGCAGCAAGAATAGATTTGTTTCAATTTAGATTTATACGAGTTAAAAATACAGAAGATATTTTTATGCATATTGGAACCGTGTATCTAAAGAAAGAGTTGGTGTAAACGGGGAGGAAGTGAATATGAACAGGTCCTGAATTAATATTTTTCATCAGTGTTCATCAGAAGGACATGGATGCTGATGAGTTAACAGAAGGATATGCTGATATTCAGGAGCTCATGTATATTGGAAAGAAAGGTTAGAAATATTAGTGATATTATTTGAAATTAGTGAAATATTAGTTGCCCAGGTGCCAATGACCACCCAAAGTGCCGCCGGGCAACCTAAACGCCGACTCATTTTGCCCGGCTTGGCAAGCAAATACTGATTTATACCGATAGACACAAAAAACTGGAGTAACTCCGCGGGTCAGGTAGCATCTCCAGAAAACTGACGTTTCGTGTTGACGGCTGTATTCCTCTAGTATCTTTGATTGCGGGGCAAAGATATCAGGTGCGTGGTGACGAAGGGTCCAAGCGAATGATGGGTCCCGAACAGCGGCAGCAGCGGCCGCGACAGCGGCTCCACCTCCTCCTCCTCCCGCACCCCGCCCGGCGGAAGGAGGCCCCGCACCGTGCTGTCGGTTGGCGGAGGAGGGAAGGCGACAAATTCCCAACCACCTCCCCCTTTGGCGGCGGCACTTTGGCGTTGGACATGGACGGCCAAGGCAGTGGGCGATGTTGTCCAAGGAGTGCTGACCTCTCCCTCTCTCCCTCTCCCCTCCTCTCCATCCCGCACTGATCCTCCTTCCCTCGTCTATTCAGTCCTCACTGACATCCCCTGTGCTCCCCTCCCCATCTACCCACCCAATCTATTCATCACCCTACCCACCTCGCATTGATTCTCCTGCCACCCCCCCCCATCCATCCTACACTGATCCGCCAATTCATCCTGTACTGACCCCCCCTTCCCATCCATCCTGCACTTCTCCACCATTCATACTGCACTGATCCTCCCATTCATCGCGTACTGACCCACCTTCCATTTACCCTGCACCAAACCCCCCCATCCATCCTGTAGTGAGCTGCCCATTCATCTTTTACTGATCCCCTCATGCATCCTGTACTGATCCCCTCATTCATCCCGTACTGATCACCATTCATCCTATACTAATCCCCTCATTCATCCTGTGGTGATCCGCCATTCATCCTGCACAGACCCTCCGATCCACACTGTCCTGACCCCCCCCTCCATTCATCCTGTACTGATCCCATCCATTCACCCTGTGTTGATCCCCCCCCCCATCCATCCTGTACTGATCCCCCCATTCAAGAAGAATGGGGGGGGAACAGTCTGAAGAAGGGTCTCGACCCGAAACGTTGCCTATTTCCTTAGCTCCATAGATGCTGCCTCACCCGCTGAATTTCTCCAGCATTTTTGTCTACCCCCCTTCATCCTGTACTGATCCGCCCCCATCCATCCCGTACTGATCCCCCATTCAACACCACTGACATCCCCCGTGCTCTCCCCTCACAATTTTACATACTCAAACCAACACGTACTAATTCACCTGCCTCAATCCATCCATTCCGCACCGATTGCCTTCTCAACCCCCCGCCGCCAGCTATCCACCCCGCACTGATTCACACACCCCCTGACCCTATTGTGATTCATGGTCTTCAGAGCGAACATTGACTAAGTTTGATAATGGAATGCAATCAAATGTGTTTTAATTCCTAATGTTATTATTTGTTTTGACACCTGTAAACATATTACCAAAAGAACATTTGCTGCAGTTATGATCTTCGGCCATCTCTTGTTAGTTAGTGTAATGTTTATCAGCTATTATCATAAAATGCCTTTAGAAATTTCCTTGCAACCTGTATATTTTGTTATGGATAAATTATGTGAGAAGCCAGAGTGTTTCTGTGCCAATAGCAATAACGACCCATGCTATGGGCATGTCGTGGTAATTTCCAGTCCTTCACAGAAAACATGCTTGCATCAATCTGTAGTGTGCATGGTCCAGGATTTATTGACACAGGTTGATCATTTGCTGAATAATCCAACCACATTTTTGTTTGGAAGTGGAAAGAACTAATAGAAATTGCATTAATTGCAATGTGCAAAAAGATTTGAGATATTGTATTATAATTTTGCTGCATGTCATTGTGGTATATATCATGTCTTGATTGGTGAAAATGTTTAGTTTGTGAGTTATTTGAAGCAGAAATAATATGTGAATGTAGACAAAAGTGCTGGAGAAACTCAGCGGATGCGGCAGCATCTATGGAGCGAAGGAAATAGGCAACGTTTCGGGTCGAAACCCTTCTTCAGACTGATGGGTTTCGGCCTGAAACGTTTCTTTTGGGGAGGTAACTATGAAAATGGATCATGTAACACACTAGATAGTGTGGCTTAGTTTATTATTGTCACATGTACTAAGGTACAGTGAAAAGCTTTTTGTTGTGTGCTATCTAGTCAGCGAAAAGACTGCACATGATTACAATCCAGTGCACAGATACAGGATAAAGGGTATAACATTATGGTAATGTCCAATTAAAGTTAGTTCAAACGTCTCCAATGAAGTCGATGGGATGTCAGAACCACTGTAGATGTAGAGTCACTAGGTGAGTAATCATGTTTAAGAAGGAACTGCAGATGCTGGAAAATCAAAGGTAGACAAAAATGCTGGAGAAACTCAGCGGGTGAGGCAGCATCTATGGAACAAAGGAAATAGGCAAAGTTTTGGGTCGGGACCCTTCTTTAGACTGTGGATGTAGATGTTGTTTACATAGACTACATAAAGGCTTTTGACATGGTCTTACATGACAGGCTGATCCAGCAGGTTAAGGCACAAGAAATCCTAGGCATGAGAGCAAACTGGATCTAAATTGAGGGTATTAAATGATTGTAGATTATTGGTCGAAAACAAATTACTAACGGTTCTTTTTGCCTGCAAAAAGTTCAACAATTTCATTTTTGGTCGCACACAGTTACAGTTGAAACCGACCGCCAACCTCTTACGCAACATTTCCTGTGACCCTGCCTTGGGTTCCCCTGCTCAACGATTATTGTCAAGGCAAACCCGTACCCCGTTGCCCGTCGCAGAACAAACGTTAATCCCACATGTCTTTCCACCTGAGGATATTCAAACCAGGTTACGACAGAAGCGAGACATTAAAAAAAAGTGGTTCAACAAGACAAACAGGCCTTTGCCGCCATTGACCAAAGGACAGGTGGTCCGCTTACAGACTGACAAAGGCCATGACCGTGTTGGGGTGATTTCTGGTCTAGCTTCGGAGCCACCCTTGTACATTGTTAGAGCCGATGGTGGGACCTACCGACGCAACAGACAACATATTCTGCCTGTGAAGGAGCCAATCCCTCCTCCTTATTATCCAGATCGTATAAGTTCATTTCAATCTGCATCTGGTGACCCTCGCATGCTCTTGCCAGCTCAACAATCCATGCCTGTGATAGTTCCTGTCTGTCCCATCTTCGCCTGTGCCACAGTCTCCTGCTTCGACCCAGAGGCGTTGGTCACTCCCCCACAGTGGTGAAATCATCAACTCTGTCCCCAGAGAAGAGGAATGGAGATGGCCTCTATTGCCAGTCGTGTTAGCAGGCCGGTCGTGAAATATCCGGACTATGCTTGACTTTACATATGTCTATCATCATTTGTGATGTTTGCTTTGCTTAGTTATGGGTATACAGTGTTATTGATTCTTTAAGCAGGGGGGATGTAGATTAGTGGCTCATGTTATGTCATGCTTTTGTAGTTATGCCCATTAGCATATTAGCATCGTGGTCTACCGCAGTCTGAAGTGAACTCTCAAGTGAGAGCTTGTAGTTGTTTATTTTAAATAAACAGTGTATAAACCTGACATTGTGTGAGGTCTTTATTACTACAAGGACACCAAACCAACAATGATGTACTGCAGACAGACACAAAAAGCTGGAGTAACTCAGAGGGTCAGACTACATGAATAGAAAAAAGGAACAGGTGACGTTTCGGGTCAAGTTCAAGATCACATTTATTGTCACATGCACCAATTAAGGTACAGTGACATTTGAGTTACCACACAGCCATACAAGTAAACAGAACACAATACACGATAGAGTTTAACATAAAAATCCATCACAGTGGAATCAGCATTCCTCACTGTGATGAAAGGCGATAAAGTTCCGTCAGTCTTACTCCTTTGTTCACCCGTGGTCGTGGCCTTGAACCCGCCGCAGTCGCCGCTATGGTGGCCCGATGTACAAGCTCTCTCGTCGGGATGATCAAAACTCCGACATTGGGGCAGATTCGAACACACTCCGCGGCTTGGAGTTCCCGAATCGGCTGCTTCTTACTGAAGACCACGGCTTCACGATGTTAAAGACCACGGGCCAGCAGTCAGAGCACATCTTCTGGCGACCCTCGGCAAAGGATCCCAGGCTCTGCGATGGTAAGTCCGTGCCGCGCCTGCTGCTGAAGCTCTGGGCCAGTCTCCAGTCTGGAAAGGCTGCACCAAACCAGTTGTTAGGCCGCAAGGGGAGTGAAGATGCAACAAGGAGAAAAGTCGCATCTCCATCAAGGTAAGTGACTGAAAGCGGTTTCCCCCTACTCCCCCCCACCACCCCCCATATAATACATACTAAGAAACGTTAAATCATACATTTAGATGCACTAAAAATAACAAAAGTCAAAAGGACAGATGGGCTGCTGACGAGGCTACCGCTCGCGACGTCTCGAGACCCTTCTTCAGACTGAGAAGTGTTGAGACCCTTCTTCAGACTGAGTCACGGAAAGGGGACTATCTCTCTGGACGGTGATATAGAAAGATAGAGAACAAATGTATAAAAGATATGCTAAAACGTGATGATGATAAAGGAGACAGGCCATTGTGGTGTAGCTGTGGTGTAGCTAAAAAAGAGTTACAGACAATGAGACTCAACAAGTCAACTTTGAAGCTAATACAACGACCTGGGTGGGGGAAAGGGTTGTAAGGGTTACTCAAAGTTAGATAAATCAATTATCATACCGCTGTGTTGTAAGCTGCCTCAGCGAAATATGAGGTGCTTTACCTCCAATTTGCGTTTGGCCTCACTCTGACAATGGAGGAGGCCCAGGATAGAAAAGGTGGCATGGGAATGGGAAGAATTAAAGTGTTTAGCAACTGGGTGATCAGGTAGGCACAGATGGACTGACCGAAGGTGTTCAGCGAAGTTTGGTCTCACTGATGTATAAGAGTCCACACGAACAACAGATACAGTAGATGAGGTTGGGGGAGGTACAAGTGAAACTGCCTAACCCGAAAGGATTGTCGAGGTTCCAGGACAGCGTCGAGGGAGGAGGTATCAGGACAGGTGTTGCAACTTCTGCGGTCGCAGGTGAAGGTAACTGGGGAGAGAGTCGTTTGGTTGGGAAGGGATAAGTTAACCAGGGAGTTGCAGAGGGAACAGTCTCTGCAGAAGACAAAGGGGGTGGAGATGGGGAGACATGACTAGAGGTGGGACCCTGTTGGAGGTGGCTAAAATGTCAGGAGGATTATATGTTGTATGTAACGGATGACGGGGTGAAAGGCAAGGACTGGGGGGACTCTGTCCCTGTTGTGACGAGGGGGAGGGGGAGCAGGAGCAGAGCTGCAGGGTACCAAGGAGACACGTGTGAGGGACTTGTCTATGATGGAAGAGGGGAACCCCCGTTCCCTAAAGAACTAGCCTGGTATGGAACACCTCGTCTTGAGCGCAGATATGATGTAGACAGAGGAATTGGAGTCCTTGCAAGAAGCAGGGTGGGAAGTGCAGTCTAGATAGTTGTGAGAATCAGTAGGTTTATAATAGATGATAGTCGATAGTCTATCTCCTGTGATGGAGATAGTGTAAGTATGTTACAAAACTTACCTTGAGCAGCGCTGCAGTTCTGCCGCTCCCCGTGTGCGTGACTTTGGCGCCTTTCAGAGGGGGGCGGGCTTAAAGTGCCGTTTTTCTACAGACTGGGCAAATCGATCCATGTCAGGCGATTTCGTTGCGGAAGAAAAATCGCTCCGACATTTCATTAATGAAGGTATTTTTAAATTACGCTAGATTATTTATTATCTAGAGTAATTTAAAAATCACCTTCAAAAGCCATGAGCGCCGACAACGGGAAGGATTTTGCGTAGGGGAGAAAAAATGGTACACAGTTTATTTTTATATTAAAAGTTGGTTTTTATGGAGGCTTTAATAATATTTTCATGTTGCGAAATGGGATACAAAAAAAATGTATGAACCAACAGTATTTTTCCTCCCGACTTCACCGCTAACCGCAACGTTCCAATCCACCGCATTCCACTAAAACCCACTCGCTAGTTGATTTAAATGGCCATTAATTTACAGGCATTAAACACTAAATTCCTTCCATTTGGCCTAGAAATTCATGAAAGCCAGATTTAAAAATTATGTTATATTGTGGATTATTGTGTGAATGTTATTTGGACACTTAGGCAATTAAAAAAAAGTTTATCTTTTCTTAAGAAATGGATAGATGTTTAGAACTACTCATTGAATATTGTAATTAACTACAATTAGATAACTAACTAATTATATTCTTTAATTTCAGGTTTCATATTTGTTTCAGAATGCTTCAATCTATAATAACTGAAAATTTCATTGAGTTCTCTTAATTTTTAAGAAAGTTATGGGCTTTTAACGGTTCTAGATCACAGCTTTTGAGTTAAGTCAATTGAAAGGCAATGGGGAACAAGATGCTAATTTCCGAGTATGAAAATGGTCATAACTTTCTTAATACTGAAGATATGAAAGTGAATTAGGTGTCAAATTAAACTTCTTTTTATGAATTGCAGACTTGATTTTTTAAATCTCAAAATGTTGTAACATTGCTAGATAGTGAGTTCAAGAAAGGGGAGGGAGCTGCTGTAGAGCTTGCCATTGAAATTTTGGTTGTTTGCTATATGAAATGACTTGGATGGGAATATTAGTGGTCTGATTAGTAAGTTTGCAAACAACATAAACATTGGTGGAGTTGTATAGAGTGAAGAAGGCAGTCTCTGTTTCCAGTGGGACATAGATCAGCTGGAAGTTTGAGTGTATTTACAGGAGATAGAAAATCCAAAAAAGACAAGTATGAGATAATGCACTTTGGAAAGTCAAATTCTGGTCGGACGTATCGAGCAAACGCAGGGACACTAATGGCCCTGTCCCACTTAGGCGATTTTTCAGGCGACTGTCAAGTTGCCGACAGTCGCCTGAAAAACCGGCAACAAGAACAGCGACTGTCAGAGTGTAACACACACATCGCTTCCTTCACCAGCCAGGGGACAGGGCAATCGGGGGGGGGGGGCGCTGTCTAAGTGAAAGTCACACCATGCAAAGCCGAGGTGATACAGACACACACCACGATGAACAGGAAGGTTGGCGCTCTAATTAATACGGCTAAAGCACAGTGTATGTAAAGTCCTTTAAAAAGGGGGGAAGAAGGGGGAAAGAAAGGAGACGGAGGGAGACGGAGTGGAGACAACTTAAGGTGGAGTGGAGACAAGCCAGAGATACAAGGCTGTGAAGCTCGGCGGACATTTAACATTACCAGTCGGTTATCCTTGGTTCTGAAAACTACTGCTTACGTTTTTTTTCCCCAAATGAGCCAATGAAATTTACAGACACAGCACCGGCTACAACCTACAAGAGCCTTCGACCTCTTAGCAACCCACTAGGACCTCGTGGCGACCCACCTACGGCACGAGAATTCTCCCTACTCGCCATGGCGGCTTAATTCTGGTCGCCGCTAATTTTTCAACGTGTTTAAAAATTTGCGGCAACCATAATGAGGCCGCATCTATTTCCCAGAATGCAGGAACTCCTCACGAACATAAAGGCGACTCCCTGGCAACCACTTGCGAACATGTGGTTACAGAGTCTCCTGCAGTTGCCTAAAAAGTCGCCTAATTGAGACAGGCCCATAACGTACAGATGGACCTTGAGCCCAGAGTCCAAAGATCACAGAAATGTTGCAACCAAGGATAGGGAAACTCTGAAGAAATTTAGTATGTTGGCCTTCATTAGGCGTGGCATTAAGTATAAGAGTTGAGGTTGCATTGCAGTTTTACAAAATATTGGTCAGACTGTAGTTGGAGTACTGTGTACATTTCTAGTCACTACAGTGCAGAAAAGATGAGGCAGCAATAGAAAGACTGTTGAAAAGATTCCTCAGGATGATTCCAGTTATGAAGAGAGATTGGATAGTTTGGGTTAATCTTACTAGAATACAGGAATACTATGGGATAAATTAATAGAGGTTTACAGAATTATGCAGGACATTGATACAGTCAGGTATTTCCCCCAGGTCAAAGGTACCCAGAACTACAGCGCAGAGATGAAAGAGGAGACATTTAAAAGATCAGAGGGGTACATTTTTCCCACACAGACAATGGTGGTTATCTGAAACAAGCTGCCAGAGGAGCTAGTAGAGGTAGATACTATTACGATGTTTAAAAGGCAATTGGACAAGTACTTAGAAAGGTATAGCATATAAAGAGATGCGAGCTGGACGCAGGCAGATGGGATAAGCATAAATACGCATCTAGGTCGGCATTGATCAAGTGGTCTGAAAGGGTCTATGTCTGTGTTCTATTGATTCTATATAGGAAGGCATATATTAATTAAACAAAAGTATGGAAGAGCAGAAAATATGTTCTACAGGTCATTGCAAGATCCTTAATCAGCAAATGACTGATTCTTGCATTTAAAACATCTACAAAAAAATAATTAATCCCCAAATAGCATCAAAGGAATTCCAATGGCATAAGGGGAAAGCTCAACTTTATTTTTGCGTGCCTGAAACTTTTTGATAATAGTTGTTTTTAAGTTCACACTGTCATCCAAAGTTCAATCTAACACCAACACAACTTGTTCAACTGTTTTTTTGAAATCAAGATAATGCAATATTCCACATTTAAGATAAATTCAGAGAAATGCCAAAACGTGATTTGCCATTATTTGTTACTAAACATCCCACAATTCTTACATCAAAATAGATGTATTCAGCATAATTTAAAAAAATTAAAATATTTCCTACGGATTTACTTACGACATGCCATTAAGTTTATGTAATCATTGCATTATCAGCATAAAAATGAATTAATAACTGTGATGCACAACCGGAAGACACAGAACAAACTGGTAGCTTAATCGCACAGATGTTATCTAGCCAAGAGAAAAACCATAATGACTTCCAATTATGCAAAAGCAGTATTAAAAGAAGAATTGTGGATCGTTCCACAGGAAGAAATGTGTTCAAGGAGGACAATTTTTACAATAGTTTAATTCACTTTATTTTGCCCTCTTGCCATACAGCTAAATTAAAGCGTCTTTTTAGTGTTCAAAATTGCACTTATTTTTAAGCAGCTCATGTTCTCTATTGGTTATCTGAAGTAGTATTTAAGTCCATGACAACAAACCAGTCTTTGATTGGCATTTCCTTTTACCACAGGCAAATAGACAAAATACATGCTAAATGTGGAATTAAACTATCATATATTGGCCAAAGATCGTTTAGAAATATTTAGTTTCTGCTCAAGGAAAAATATATTAATCTGGTATCTTCTTTTGTCAAAATTAAATAAAATGATTATTTATGTACCAAATATTCCAATTTGCCACATCATTATCTCCAAAGCAATATCTCAGGTCAGAAGTCAGGATCGACCCTGGTTCTCTGACACTGTGAGGCAGCTGCTCTGCCACCATGCCACTGTGCCGTCTTGCATTTTGTAAAATATACCAACAATATAAAAAGAGCAAGAAAAAAAAGTTGGGTCAAAGGAGCTGTTTCACAGAGCCATACAGCACGGAAACAGACGCTTCACCCCAAGGGTTACACAAAAAGCTGGAGAAACTCAGCGGGTGCAGCAGCATCTAAGGAGCGAAGGAGATAGGTGACGTTTCGGGTTGAGACCCTTCTTCAGACTGCTTTTTAAAGGAAAAACCAGTCTGAAGAAGGGTCTCAACCCAAAACGTCGCCTATCTCCTTCGCTCCTTAGATGCTGCTGCACCCGCTGAGTTTCTCCAGCTTTTTGTGTAACCCTCGATTCTCCAGCATCTGCAGTTCCTTCTTTAACGCTTCACCCCAACTTGCTTATGCTAACCAAGCTGTTCCATCTACACTAATTTCACCTGCCCATGTTTGTCCCATATAACTCAAAATCGTTCCTGTCCATGTACCAGTCAAAATATCTTTTAAATGTTGTTATTCATTTGCCTCAACTACATCCTCTAGCAGCTCATTCCACATACCCACAACATTTTGTCCCAACAATTCCTATTAAATCCTTTCCCTCTCTCCTTAACCTCATGTCCTCTGATTATTGATTCCCCTTCTCTGGGTAAAAGGCTGTGCATCTACTCTATCTATTCCCCTGCTGATCTAAGATACCTGTATAAGATCACCTCTCATCTTAACTGCATAACCTCTCCATATTGTTCAGGCCTGCAAGTATGGCAACATCCTTGTAAATCTTCTCTGAACTCTTTCCAGCATATTCCACAACATATTTCAAATAGCAAGCTGCCCAAAACTGAACACAATATCCCAAATATTGCCTCATCAACGTGTTGTACAACTCTAACATGAAATCCCAACTTCTATACTCAATATCCTGACTGATGAAGGCCAATGTGCTGAAAACCTTGTTGATCCTATCCACCTGTGCTGCCATGTTCAAGGAAATATGTACCTGCACTCCTAGATCCCTCTTCTCCACAACACTCCCAAGAGCTATAAGTGCTGAACTATTTTATGTCTCAATAGAAATGTTGAGATTATAAAATAGAAATGAAAGGATAAATATTGCCCAGGATACCAAAACTCCATTACTCTTTAAATTATACTGTTTATCTGAGAATGTTGGTGGGCCTCAGTTTAACTAGAAGACTGAGAAGGGAAATTTGTGAGAGGTACGTTAAAAATAAAATGAGAGGGTGTGGCAAAATTAATCAGAGGTGCTACAGTTCTGAAGAAGTATGATGTACTGCAAGGTTCAAAGTCTAAAGACACAAAATAATAGCTATTACACTGCTGGTATGTACCATAATTTCAGAACATGCAGGAAATTTCAGAAGTTATAATAAAGTAGTAATCAAAATAATCACAAATTACACTACTACAGACTGGAACAGCTAATGGAATAAAACAGGGCAGTGCAATGGGAGGGCAACTGGATAGTTGCAATTGCAACTGAATAAATGCCTGAAACTTGAGATTGTCATAAAAAGATATTATCCTTGCTTGCCATTATTGCTCAATATCAACATGCAACGTCAACATCACTTTTTTTTTAAACCACAATATTCTTGCTATATACAGCATTAAAGATATTACACCTCACCATACAATGTATACATTTTTGTTTAAATTCAGTAACTCAATTACAATCTGAACAACATTCTAGCCTTGAAATTCTCTTTATCGAGTATTTTGCATCTAATCATATATGGAGACGGTAGAGCTGAGATATGGTATATAGAGTATTAAAGAAGAAGAAACATTTTCAAAAAATTGGTTAGGCTGCAAATGATTACTACTTTAGTTCAAGAAACTGAAAATAGCAAGGATGCCAACACCCGAAGAATCCTGAAGTCAGGATTAAACCTGGTTCTCTGAAACAGTGAAGTAGCAGCATCAATTCTAAGCCATCACAACACAGGGTTAGGGGAAGGAGATAGATGGCAATACCAAACTAAACAACTCAAACTGCCTTAATTGGCACACTGGGCTAAACAACGTACTTGTGGCACAAAACCACAATCTTCAATTTCAGGGGTAAGAATGCTACCACTGAACGACTATCGATCTCAAATGTAAAATATTGTTTTATTAAATATATTATAGAATACTGTAAATAATGCATTTGCACATTCATTAACAATAACCAAGCTGTTTTTTCATTTACTTCCACAAAAAGATTTTCCATCTCTGTTCTGAAAACCTTTTTATTAGTCACATTCTCACATCTGAATAACAATTATGCCATTTCAAACACGAATCCACGATTCACATATATCATCTGGGTTAACTGCAGTAATTAAAATGGAATAATGTATTGTAGGAGGCATCGTGGTTCAAATTAAGCATTAGAAGGTCATATGCATGTTTCATTTGGTCATTAAATGTCAATATTGAAAATACCATGTGAGTCCACATCCAGCAGACACCATCATTATTGTCCAAAATTTGGCAGCATTATTTGACAAAAGTTTACACTTCAATAAGAATCATTGATTGTGAAATAATCAGAATATAAAATACCAAATAAATTAATGAGAAAAGTACAAATGGATAGTAATCTTGTTAGAATTAAATAAGCAAATAATGGAAAAGGTTAAGGTAAAGCATAACTGCCTATGGATCGAGTTAATTTTCTTATTTTTATTGTAACTGGATTGAGTTAATTTTGCTATTTTATTGTGCTTATTCAACCTATATTAATCCAAGTGTTTTGCCTCTTACTTCTCCTTATTCCTATTCCATTACCTTTCACACCTGCAGCATGTTTACCCAAGAATATGTTCCAATTAATATTGCCAATACCTTCAGCATCCACAAAGTTCAAGATACATCTATTCTTATGACTCAATCTCTAGCCTCACCACGTTTGACCACCTAATTTCTTGAAAACTACGTACTCAAGGTGATATGTCATAGCAAATAAATCTCAAAATTACAGCTGACTTAAATTTACCTTTTCCGGAGTGTCCTGGATACCAGTTAATTACAGTTCTGGGAAGAACTACTATGGAAGATGTATTTACAAAAATGCAAGAGTAAAATGAACGACACCAAATCTCCTCTCCAGTTTCCAACATCATAGTTCCCCAACCTTACTATTTCTACTTGTACTTGTGCGATTGATCTCTTCATACTTTGACTTTATCTTGTCTCCCATTGTCCAGGCCACTCCCACCCACATACCTATATCCGGGATACCTCACACAGTCTCCATCACTTTAGCAACTTCCAATTCCTTGGCCCCTACTGCCTCTTCTCCACCATGGACATTTGCTCATGGACATTTCCATTCAGGGTCTCAGAGCCCTCCATTATGTCCTTTCACTGTGACAATAGTAAACCAATACACCAGAGACCCACCAGCTCACCAACTAATGCTCGCCTCCACCTGGAGGAACGCACAAACGTTCACCCCACCAACCTCCGCAACTAACATATCATTCTCCGGCATTTCCGTTAGCTTCAACATGATGCCACTAGTCATCAAACCCCATCCTCCTCTTTCTGCTTTCCAGAGACCATGCTCTCCATGTCGCCCTACTGCTCATCTCTCCACAACCAAAGCATGCCCCTCCCCAGGCACTTTCCTCAGCAAGTGTATGTGGTACAACACCTGTGACTGAACCTCCTCTGTCACCTCCATTCAGGAATGTAAACAGCCCTTCCAGGTAAGACAAGAGTTTGTATGTATCTCCACCAATCGTGTCTATTGCATTAGGGGACCTCAATCTGGCCTCCACTACTTTAGTGATACCAAGCATAAATGAGGCAACCATCTTGCTCAACACATGCACCCTGGCCACCAGGCCCAGATGAAGCTCCTGATTGCCAGCCACTTTAATTCCTCTTCCAATCTGTTTGTTCTCAGCCTCCTTTGTTACTAGAGCATGGCCACATGCAAACTATAAGAACTGCATTTCATATTCTGTTTCGGTAGTCTCCAACCCAACAGCATAAATATCAGTCTGAAGAAGGGTCCCGACCTGAAACGTCTCCCATTCCTTCTCTCCAGAGATGCTGCCTGTCCCGCTGAGTTACCACCATTTTGTGTCTACCAGCATAAATATCTAATTTTCCAATTTTTAGTTAAACCACCTTCTATCTCTCTTTCTCATTTACCAGGTCCACTCACGCACAACTTTCCTTTCACTACCACAGCTCCTCCCCATCCTCCATTTTGTTTCCCTCCTTCACGTGCTGCTTGTGATCCCTTCCTCCTCTGGGGCCTCTATTTCTTCCACAGCCCTCCACCTTTCCCATCTACCCAACATCTCTTTCTCTGATTTTACATTTCACTCCTCACCTTCCTTTCTTTTCAAATTCCACTACCGTCACCCCTTTTCTTGTTAACTCCAACCTTTGTAACCATCTCAACCCTTCCCTGTCCCCTTTGACACACCTGTCAATCAATCCTTCCCTAACTGGATCCATCCATCACCTGCTAGCTAGTGCTCCCCTTTTCCCATTATCACTTTCTAATTATCTCTCTCTACTCCAGTCACAAAAAAGAATCCTGACCCGACACTGATGATGTCGGAACCATGAATTCCTCTAGCAGTTTGTTTTTGGTTTGAAAAAATGCTTATTTTATTAAGGTACATAATGCAAGAAAACAATAATAATGCTACATCAACTAGTTATTTTAATTTAAGTCAATTTGAAAATATTGTTTTGTTCCTTAGCAGGACTCTTATTTATCAACACATGTCTCTTGTAGTCATGCAGCACCAACCAAGACGGCCAAAAAAGCTACTTCCATTTGCCCAGAAATATATTGTTTCTCCATTCTTTCATCATAAATGAACTTTTTATTCCTGCCAACATCCTGATGAATCTCCCCTGCACCCTCTCCAGTGCTATTAGATCCTTTCTATATATTGATGACCAATAGTGCATGCAGTACTTTAGCTGGGATCTGACCCAGATTCTATTAAGTTGGAGCCCAGTCTCCGTATATCTGTATTTAATGTCACTATCCCATTTGCCTTCCAACCACATTGTCTACATGTATTATCTTGTATGATATAAGACTATGGACTGTCCTCGCTGCACTGCGGACTTCAGAGATTTTCACACTAGTATTGCGGTGACAAATGTATTGATTTTTTTGCTTATTATCTATTATCTATGAACAGTATTATGTTTGCAGACCTGTTATGATACTGCAAGTAAGAATTTAATTGCACCATTTCCGGTAAATATGACAATTAAACACACCCGACTCTGGATCTTCCCTCAAGGTTCAATGGATATTCTCTGAGGTGCTTCGGTTCCTCAAAACCTCCTAAAACCCAAACATTCCCTGTGTACATTTCCAGCCAATTTAGTATTCCCAAACAATGTCACCTCCCTTTTAACTAATTCTGCAAGTTTTCAGCCCATTGCACCATCAATATCGCTCCAGCCTAAGACTACCTTCCACACTATTAATGATTGTGTCAATCTTCATGCCATCCGTGAAAATATTGATCTTGCCTCCCAAATCCAGGTCATTCACATATATTATAAACAACAACAAACAACAAGGGTCCTACCATTCATTCTTGTTGGAGGCCACTAGTCACAAAACATCCAATTGCAAAAACAACCCTCGATCATCATCCTCTTGTTCCTTATTGCCAAGCTGATTTTAGATCCAGTTCGCCAACTTGTCCTGGATCACACAGGTCCTAACTATTTCAACCAGTCTCCAGTGGAGGGCTTTGTCAAAGGCTCTACTAAAGTCCACGTAAATGACATCTAATGATCCTTCCCCATCGATACCTTGTTACCTCTTCAAACAATTTAAATTGGTCAGACTGGATCTGCTCTTGACAATGTCATGTTGGGTGTAATAATAGGGTCATAAAACCGACTAAGAAATGCAAACAATTTAATGCTTGTGAGTGGTTTCATTTACATTAATTGAATATCTGTTGATAACATTTTAGTTCTCATTACAAATGTTTTTTGACACACTTGACAAGATATGTCAAGTGAAAAGTTAATTGAAATTATTTACATGTTCATGCTCTTAATTATTTATTTTATTTAACCAATATAAATCAGGCAGTTGAATTAGTGGATTTCTATGGGGTGTGGCTGCAAAACACATGCACACGTACAGAAATTGCAAATCATAGTAAGCCACTACAAAAATTATATTATCTCAAATGTGAGACTTGTTGATTCACAATTCTGCAGTTTCAAGAAAATGTTCCAACATGTTCCCTGAAACAACGTGTTAGTACTGGGTTGGATTATTGCGTTATTATTTGTGGACAAGCACAGATGCCTCTCATATTTCTTTACTCTGGATTCAATGTGCGCACTATTGCTATGTTGCGAGTCAGATCTCTTAGGCAGAGTCATTTGTCAATGAAGGAAGTGCTCTTTGGAAAGTTTAATAATCTTTATTGGTCCCTTCACACTTCTCTCTTGTACAATTTCACATTTTATTTAGTTGTATTTAGTTTCAAATGATTTTATTATTTATAACAAAATGTTAATTATATTGTACAAAGTTGCTTATAGAATAACTTTAAGTCTCATGCATAGATAATAAAAGTTAGACCACAAAATAAACACAATTCCAAACTCTGATCAGTGCTTAAGGATAGGTGGCTGGTCCTGGAGAGGATGTGAAAGAGATTTACAGAATGATTTCTGAGATATATGTTATGGAACATAGTACATAGAACAGTACAGCACAAGAATGGGTCCGTCGGACCATAATGTTTGTGCCGAACATGATGCCAAGTTAAACTGATCTCATGCCCATACATGATCCATATCCCTCAGTTCCCTGCACTACCATGTCTTTCTAAAAGTCTCTTAAACGCCACTGTCGTATCTAGCAGTGCATTCCAGGCCCCCAGCATAATCTGTGTAAAAAACGTCCGCACTCTATTAAACTTTCCCACTCATCGTATGTCCTCTTGTGTTGGACATTTCCACCCTAAGAAAAAGGTTTTGAGTGTCCACCCTATCCATGCCTCTCATAACGTTATTTCAACCAAGAGGTTAGGCCAAATAAGTTGGGGATGTCCTTCTTGGACCAAGACAACTGTGGGAACATTCCAACAGACGTGTTCAAAATTATGATGGATTAGATAGGATAAAATGGGGGGAAATAGACAGAATCTGTTCCTAATTAGTTAGTTTAAGAACAAAAGAGTACAAATTTCAAATTCAAAATTCAAGCCAATGAAGAGGACATAAGCTGAAGGGGTGCAGTATGGTGTAATCAGAAATATTGTTATCCAGGGAACTGTTATAATATGAAACTTCTGTCTGCAAATGTGATTTCTGTACAATCACTCAGGGCTTTCAGAAGGAATAGGTACAAGAAAAAAAACCGTAGGGCTACAGAGAAAGATCTAGGGAATGGGTGTAAATAGTTTGTTTTACAAAGAATCTACATAAACTTTATGGGCTGAGTGGCCTGTTTGCTATAAATAAGTTATAATTTGTCATGCACTTCTTCCACGGTCCACGCAAATAGTTTATTCTGCAAATGCACACTGCTTCAAATTCCGCATGTCTCTTACCAATGTTCACAAATACACTAGATGCACCTTTACAGGTATATCACAGCTTGATATGCCAACTGTCACCCGAAGATCACAAGAAATTGCAAGTTGTGAATGTAACCCTGTCCATCAAAGAAAGCAGCCTCCCCTCCATCGACATTGTCTACACATCACATCTGGGGAAAGCAGCAATATAATATACTACACCCCCTGGATATTCTATTTTCTTTCCACTCCAATTGGGTAGAAGATACAAAAACTAGAAAGCATGTGCTACCAGACTGAAGAACATCTTCTTTCCTGCTGTGATCATACTTTTGAAAAGACCTCTCATGATGAATTCTTGATGTTGTAATGTACCTGGTTGCAACCCTTGCATTTTTTACCTGCACTTTGTCTGCAGCTGAAACACTGCCTTTTTCTCGCAGTACCTTGATGTTCTTATGTATGTTACAATTCGCCTGCAAACCACTCAAGATGTTTCTACTATATCATGGTGCACATAACCGTAATAAACCTGTAAATCAATTCATTTCTCTTGAAATTAACTTAATTAAAGAGGCAGGTTATCGTGATTGTTCATGAGAGCTTATTCCAAGCAAATTTACTTCTTTCCACCTTCACAATAGTTACTGTATTTCAAAAAACACCTAATTATCTCTAAAATGTTCTTGGGATAGCTTGATGCAGACACAAAAACTGCTGTATGATTTCAAGTTTTTTGTTCATCACATCCCAGTATAGCAGTATCAAAACTGTTTATTTCAGAAAAGCACTATTCAAGACTGACATTTTTTTATAAAAGAACTGTAACTTTTTTTATACTAAGCTGTTCCCATACAAGGGTCTATAAACAAGATCTAAAAGAGCAACTGAAAATGATTGAAATATTCAAAATGTCAGCGGGCATCTGTGGAAAGAAGTGATTGTTCCCTGAAGGTAGACACAAAATGCTGGAGTACCTTAGCGGGATAGGCAACATCTCTGGAGAGAAGGAATGGGTGACGTTTCGGGTCGAGACCCTTCTTCAGACATTTTTTCATGACATTAACTCTAATTCGCTTCACGCAGTTACTGCCTAGCCTGTTATTTCTTGGGGTTTTTTTTGGGGGGGGGGGGGGTTCTTCCCTATTAACCTTTTCTTCCCTATAGTACCACTAAATTTCCATTTAAAAAATAGTTTTACAAGTAGGACAAACATAATTTCGTACAATTCTTACATAGAAAATCTAGATTACATTTCTTCCTTAAAATTGTTTGTTCCCCACCATGAAAATTGTTCATATATATTGCACCAAATAATCCTGGTAAATAAAAAGATAAATTTTACATATTCATTAAGAATTTGGAGACTGATTAAAGCCTTGCACCATTGATAGCATAAAAATACAAACAATTCAAAAATAATACATTCACATGTAAAACTACATTTTTTTTTTAAAGGATCGAGATGATTTACAGACGGGAACAAAAATAAAAACATTGATCAAATGTACAAGGATCCATGTTAGCATTAAGGATATACTAGCTCTGGAGACAGTCCAAAATAGATTCAGAGACATGAGAAAATGTGATGCCAGAAATTTGTGCAAGACACAAAGTGCTGGAAGAACTCAACAGGTTTGTAAAAGGGTCCTGACCCAAAACATTGTCCATTCCCTCCACAAATGTTGCTTGAACTGCTGAGTTCTTCCAGCACTTATCACTTTGCCAAAAGAGGTCTGAGTCAAGACTTAGTCAATAGTTAAGAGAGTCAAATGTTTTATTGTCATATGTCCCAAAACAGAACAATGAAATTGTTACTTGGAGCAGCATAACAGATATGTAAACAGAGTACTATGTGAACATCATAACACCAACAACAAAAAAGTTCAGTACATATACTGAACAATATATATATATACTTTCACTCCTGCCTTCAGGAAGTTCCTATACCTTCTTCCCGAAGGCAGGAGTGAAATGAGAGTGTGGCCAGGGTGGTGTTGGTCCCTGATGATGATGGCTGTCTTTTTGAGGTAGCGATTCCTATAAATCCCTTCGATTTTGAGGAGACCAGTACCCATGAAGGACTGGGCAGTGTTCACCACTTTTTACTTTCTTCTTCGTTCCTGGCCATTTGTGTTGCCGAACCGGACCATGATGCAACTGGTCAATATGCTCTCTACTGTACACCTGTTCAAGAATATTCATTGACATACCAAATCTCCTCAATCTTCTGAGAAGTAGAGGCGTTGATGGGCTTTCATTATGATTACATTAATGTGCTGAGTCCAGGACAGATCGTCAGAGATATGCATCCCCAGGAATTTGAAGTTTTTGACTCCTCCACCACCATCCCGTCTATTGAGAAGGTTTGTAGAATCTTGACCTTTGTCTTCCAAAGTCAACAATCAGTCCTTGGTTTAACTGACATTGAGTGCAAGGTTATGGTTCTGGCACTATTTGGTCAGTCGATCAATCTCCCTCCAATACTCAAACTCATCGTCATGTATAATCCATCCGACAAAAGTGATGTCATCGGTGAATTTGAAAATAGAGCTGGAACGGTGTCCGGCTTCAGTCATGAGTATAGAGTGAGTAGACCAGGGTCTGAATAAACAGCCTTCAGGTGCTTCTGTGCTGATGGTTATCAAGGAGGAAGTGTTGCTGCCAATTAATTTTGATTGTACTCTGTTGATAAGGAAGTCAAGAATACAGTTGCAGAAAAATGCATAGAGACTCAGTTCCGTGAGCTTCAGAACCGGTTTGGAGGTGATGATTGCATTGAACGCCAAGCTGTAGTCCATGAACAACATCCTGACTTACGTGTTTTATTGTAAACATTCTTTGGAGTTTTCAAAAATGACAGATGATCTTATTAAAGTAAATATGATCCTTAAGGAACAACAAAAAATTGACGTTGAGATGTTTCTACGAATGTATCTCAAACAAGAGGAAATAATTACAAGATTAGAAGGTGATCATTTAAAACTGAGTTGCGTCAATCTTCTCGCAGAGGATCGTGGATCTCTGGACTTTTCTATCCCGGGGGGTTGTAGTTGCAAACAAAGGTTCAACGTCGGTCAGCGCCATAGGTGACCGCTATTTATATACATTGTGTATGCAAGCAAAGAATCTCACTGTGCCTAGTCACATGTGACAATAAAGTATTCCTATTCCTAAAGCAAATGTTGTTCGGGACATTTAAGAGGAAGTATTTAAGAAAGAACTGCAGATGCTGAAAAAATCAAAGGTAGACAAAAATGCTGGAGAAACTCAGCGGATGAGGCAGCATCTATGGAGCGAAGGAATAGGTGACGTTTCTAGTCACCAATTTCTAGACCCAAAACGTCACCTATTGCATTGCTCCATAGATGCTGCCTTATCCGCTGAGTTTCTGAAAGATCACAGAATTTGGGGTTATGGGGAACAGAAAAGAAGATGAGGCCTGTAATGATTATATTCAATGGCAGGGTGTGCATAAGAGGCCAAGTTTCAAATTCCTGTTCCTATTTTCCTTTGTCATCATAGACTATTAAGCATTGTTTTTCATCATGACTAATCTGAAAGTAATGGCAAAATCTGTTATAAGAACAGGGGTGTGTAATTCTTGAGATCGGCAACTAAGTAACTTCTGTAGATTCATATGACTTTGTTTATTACAGGCACGATTTGTATTATACAGAATGGCTGCACAATTACAAATTTAAAACAAACTTATTCAGATCAGAAGACTAGGCACAATAAGTTCAATTGTCACCTAATTCATCGATTCTCAAATTTGTAGCAGGTATGTTGAAAAATTCCGTTCATAAACATGACACCACGTTAGTTGTTTTTAAAATAGCGATCCCAAGGAGACAAACCAATTTGATAAGACAGTATATTTTTTACTTGTACTGTAACACTTTAAAAAAAAAGCTTATGCATCATCAGACCAATATTTATTACCGGCATGGAGAGCTAATAAATAATATTATATAAAATCTCAGGTGTATGTGACTACAGAGGATATGAAAATGGAAATGACAATTGTTTCCAAAATTTACAAGGTAATCCAAACATCTACTTTGAAACATTAAATACTAATTGTTTTAAACCTGATGTTTAGAAGTTTTACTAAACACTGCCGCTAAATTAAACTTGGTGAGCACGGCCTTTGAACCCGGCACACCTCAAACCTAATGTGTCTCATTTGATAGGAAGGAGACCAGATTCCCAGCATCAATTCACTCATGTCGTTAATTATTCTCAGGGAAAAAAAAGCAAACCCGCTTCCGAAAGGATTAAATGTTCAGGATTGCAGAGCATTGAAAAGGAAACAGAGAAAGACCCGGGTCTGGGATAAGTTGAAAGAGGAAAAATAGGGGGGGGAAGCAATTAAAACATGCCTTAAACTACAGGTCTTCAAATTGGAAATGCAAATGGTTGGAATTGCGTGAGGGAATGCCACTCACCGACTCCATATTTTTCTTTTTTGGTTGGGACCCAACGCGTCATTGTTGTGGTTTAAACTTCCTCAACTTCAGCCTTTTTCCAGCCTTCCTCATTTGTCCTGAAAACTCCAGGCCGCCATTTTCCACGGGAGGAGAAAGAAAGTTCCAGTCATGTGTCTCGAGCGTCACCGATCGTACAACTGGCGGCGGCGGCGGTCGGGCGAGGGAGAGAGAGAGAGCGAGTGGCCGGCAAGTTTCCAAAAAAACTTCTCCTGGCGAAGTCACCGCCTCCCACGACAACATCACCAATTCACAGTACGTTCCCTGCCGCCTGGGAATTGTAACATTTACTTTGTTCCTCTTCAATCACAACAAGCCAACTTCCAGTGGTGGGGCGCTGGCTGCCCGCAGCCACAGCGGAGGGAAGGTTAAGGATCTGATCAGCCTAATGCTGGATTTTTACTTTTTCTTGTTCAGAGTTCATATCCCTTTTATTTATTGTGATAATCTAGGTTGTAATTTAGGTGCGGTTGTTTTATTTAAATTATGAAAAGTAGCTGAGTTGAGAAAAATAGCTAAATTAAAAAGTACTCCATTAATGTACTCCTTCATTAAAGGAAACAGAGTCGTGTGTACATCATTTGCAGATATTGGAAATCTGCAACAAAACAGAAAATACTGAAAATAGTTAGAAGGTAAAACAGGGTCTATAAAGGGAGAAACAATCATTCTGTCAGTACAGAGGGCGAAAGTTCCTGGTGGAAGTTTATTAACATTCTTTTATTAAACTTTAACTTAGAAAATGATTTTTCAAGTTAATGTCAGCATTAACCAGATGAGAATTGCAAAAAATACTTTGTTAGTTCCTTTATTTGAAAAGAAACAATGAGATAATTGAAATAAGGGTAAACTGTATCATGTCACTATAAACACTATGGTTGTGATCATTGAAGTCACTTGACTAGGTTTGGTATTTAAGTTATTCATGACTATGTAATTTTTGAGTGCACCCCAAGGAAAGAAACAATCTGCCAGTGTTCTGAATGTAATGTGGGAATTTAATTTAAATTTAAATGTTGGTTTCCTCATAATGAACCAATGAATTACCTTGACAGGCTGGTCATGTTGCACATGAACCCAAGCTTCCTAGATACCGTTGACCCATCACAGTTTGCATACTATTGTGATATGTCCAAAATGGATGTTCTCGCTGGAACATCTAGATAACAATGACACCTAGATCAAACTCGTATTTATTGACTATAGCTCTGCCTTCACTACCATAATCCAAACCAAATTGATCTCCAAACTCCTGGAACAAGGAGTTAGCACTGGATCTGCTACTGGATCTTTGACATCCTGACCCGTAGACCACAATCAGTGAGGATGGCTGACAAAACATCTTCCACAAAAGTTCTCAACATCAAAGCAATTAAAGGATGCGTTCTCAGCCCTTTCCTATACTCCCTACAGTGCAGTGTCCAAATTCTGCCATAATTCAATTTTCATGTTTGTAAATGGCACTGCTTTGGTGGACTGGATCTCAAAGAATGATACGACAGAGTATTGGAAGGAGTAAAAGAGGTTTGTAACATGGTGTCAAGACAACAACCTCTCCCTTAATGTCATTCAGATGAGGGAGTTGGTGATGACTTCAGGAAGCCGTGTGGAGAATGTGCCCAATTAGTGACAAAGGTGCCAAAGTCAAGATGGTCAAAAACTTTAAGTTTCTAGGTGTAAATATTACCAACCATTTGCCCTGGATCAACATATTGAAGTTACAGTCAAGAAAGCTAGATAACTCCTTTACTTCCTCAGAAGACTAAGAAGGTTTGTCATGTCTCCAATGACCTAAACCAACTTCCACATATGCACCATAGAAAGCATCCAATTGAGATGCATCACAGCTTATTTCGGCAGCAGGTCTTCCCAAGAATGCAAGAAATCGCAGACAATTGTCGATGTAGCCCAGTCCATCACACAGTTCAGCCTCCCTACCATCGACTCTACACTTCATACTGCGTCAGGAAACCAACCAACATAATCAAGGACCTTTCACACCCTGGTCATTCAGCTTCTACTGTCTAACAGAAGACACAAAAACACAGAAGCAGATTTCTTCTTCCCTGCTGCACATTCCTCCCATAAACCAGGGTGTAGTTTGGTGTTCCAATCTGGTCAAGGTTGGTCAAGAAGGCTTTTGGCACATTGGCCTATGTCGGTCAGAGTATAACATAGAAACATAGAAAATAGGTGCATTTGGCCCTTCGAACCAGCATCGCCATTCATTGTGATCATGGCTGATCGTCCACAATCAATAACCCCTGCCTGCCTTCTCCCCATATCCCTTGATTCCACTATGCCCTAGAGCTCTATCTAACTAGTATTGAGTATAAAAGTTGAATTGTTATGTTACAGTGGTACAAGAGGAGTGCACGCTCGAGTTGCCCAATCAGGCTGTGCTGCAACCAGTCAATATGTTCTCTACCATACAATGGTTCAATCAATGGATCAATAGTTTATTATCAAGTGTACCAAGGTACAGTGAAATTCTTTTTTTGCAGACAGATCAGTAAGATTTCTGCCATTCATAGAATGTATGGAAAGAGCCCACTAAATCTATTTGCAAGACTCACCAGGTTAGGCGCCATTTCCAAAGGCCCAGATGCAGCTGGCCATAAAGGCCCGTTGCAGTCCTCTTCTGCATTTGGTCATCCCACGAACTGTCACCCATCTCTTTGCCTGGCCATTTTCCAACTTTGTGTCCCTTAGCCGAACATAGTGGGGGGGGAGGGGGAAAGAGAAGGCAAGGTCCCCAACTTGTCTTACTGACCCTTTATCCAACATTCACCAATGCTGACGACTCCTTCCACCCTTCTTTCCAGTTCTCTGCCTTTGGTGGAGCAGGGGTCGGGCTCGGCAGCTTCCCTTGCTGGTTCCATGGAGAGCAAGTCCAGCCTGATGTCTGGCTAGGATATTCTGCCGGATGTAGGAATTTAAGAGCTTATTCGTCGTCATACCTAATCTTGTCAGGAAGTAAAGGCATTGATTAGCTTTCTATATCATTAGCAATGTTACAACATTTTGAGATTTTAAAAATCAAGTCTGCAATTTATCCTATCAGATAAAGCATAAAAAGAAGTTTAATTTGACACCTAATTCACTTTATATCTTCAGTATTAAGAAAGTTATGGCCATTTTCATACTCGGAAATTAGCATCTTGTTCCCCATTGCCTTTCAATTGACTTAACTCAAAAGCTGTGATCTAGAATAGTCAAAAGCCCATAACTTTCTTAAAAATTAAGAGAACTCAATGAAATTTTCAGTTATTATAGATTGAAGCATTCTGAAACAAATATGAGACAATCTTACTTGGATGACCTGAAATTAAAGCATATAATTAGTTAGTTATCTAATGTAGCTGATTACAAAATTCAATGAGTAGATCTAAACATCTATCCATTTCTTAAGAAAAGATAAACCTTTTTTAAATTGCCTAAGTGTCCAAATAACATTCACACAATAATCCACAATATAACATAATTTTTAAATCTCATTTTCATGAATTTCTAGGCCAAATGGAAGGAATTTAGTGTTTAATGCCTGTAAATTAATGGCCATTTAAATCAACTAGCGAGTGGGTTTTAGTGGAACGCGGTGGATTGGAACGTTGCGGTTTGCGGTGAAGTCGGGAGGAAAAATACTGTTGGTTCATACATTTTTTTGGACCCCATTTCGCAACATGAAAATGTGATTAAAGCCTCCCTAAAAACTAACTTTTAATATAAAAATAAACTGTGTACCTTTTTTTCTCCCCTACACAAAATCCTTCCCGTTGTCGGCGCTCACGGCTTTTGAAGGTGGTTTTTAAATTACTCTAGTTAATAAATAATCTAGCGTAATTTAAAAATACCTTCATGAATGAAATGTCGGAACGATTTTTCTTCCGCAACAAAATCGCCCGACATTGATCGATTTTCCCAGTCTGTAGAAAAACGGCACTTTAAGCCCGCCCCCCTCTGAAAGGCGCCAAAGTCAGAGCGGCAGAACTGCAGCGCTGCTCAACGTAAGTTTTGTAACATACCTAATATCATTGCATCAATGTGCTGGGTCCAGGACGCATCTTCAGAGATATGCACACCCAGGATCTTGAAATTGTTAAATGTTGCCACCACCAACCCATCAATGATGACAGGATCCTTGCCTTTTTTTATTTTTTTTAATTTTATTTATTTTTTTTGTTAGAAGTAAGCACAGTAGTGTGGTACCTAAGTACCTAACGCATACATACACATTACCATTCTTGTACAACTTCTTATTTTTAATTTAATAATAAAAGAACAGTGAAAGAAAAAGGGAAATAAAGGGTGTCGAAATAGATAGACAAGCGAGTAGAAACAGGTAGCGAACGAGACAGAGAGCAGAGATAAAAAGCTAAGAAGATTGAAAGAAAAAAAGAAAGTAGAGAGAAAATAAATTAGGAGAGATATACCTATTTTGTACCTTTACCAATCCGTCACCCAGTTCTGAACCATTTAATTTCTAAGGTTCTGTTATGTTGCACCATATGCTTGTAAAAAGTCGATAAAAGGAGACCAAATCTTTAAGAATTGGTCTACTTTGCCTAGTAGGAGGAATCTTATTTCTTCAAGATGTCGCGTTTCCGACATATTTGAAATCCACATATTGAAAGTTGGCGTGGTTGCGTTTTTCCAGAATTTGAGTATACCTTTGTTTGCTGTTATTAAACCATAATTAAGAAGAGCTTCTTGGAACGCAGTTAATTTACTTCCCTCTTGCATTGATCCAAAGATAATCAGTTCTGTATTGGGGTTCAATTTTGTGTTAAATAGTTATGTAAAAGTTCCAAAATTTTCATTCCAAAATGTATGCAGTTTTGTACAAGAGATAAAGGAATGTGCTATAGTGGCATTTTGAGTTAGACATTTATTACAAATGGGGGAGACATTTGGAAATATTTTATTCAATCTGGTTTTCGAGTAATATAATCTGTGTAAAATTTTTAATTGAATTAGGTTATGTCTTACATTAATCGAACATTTATGTACATATATTGGATTTTTTCCCCATCTGTCGTTCGGGATCATAACTCTTGCTCCCAGTCCCTTCGAATTGCCTTCGTCGTTGATGTTTCGATATTTTAAATTATATAATGTAAATATGATGTTAAATTGCTTGATTCTGCCTTTCTATTCATTCCTACCTCTAATAAATCTGAGGTTAGAGTTTGATATCCTTGTATATATTTTTTCAAATAATCTTGAATTTGAAGATATTTAAAATATTGATTACTTTTCATGTTATATTTTAGTTGTAATTGTTGGAATGATAAAAGTTTTCCCATTTCATACATATCCTCTTCTAAAGTCAACAATCCTCTTCCTCTTCTAAAGTCCACAATCAGTCCCTTGGTTTTTCTGATGTTGAGATCAAAGTTGTTGTTCTAGTGCCATTTATTCAGAGGATCGATCTTCCTCCTGACTCTTATCAATAATTCATCCAACAACGTGGTGTCTGCGAATTTAAAGATGGATTTGGAACTATGTCCGGTTACACAATCATGGGTACAGAGTGAGTGGAGCAGGGGGCTGAGCACACAGCCTCAAAGTCTCCTTGTGCTGATTGTTATCAAGGAGGAAGTGTTGTTGCCAATTCATATCAATTGTTGATGAGGAAAATGTAGTTGCAGGGGATGGTGGTGTTGAACACCAAGCTGTAATCAATGAACAATGCAGATTAGAGAGCCAGCAACCTCTGTTGATCCGTCAATTCCTCCGTCTACGCCGCATCTGCTCCCAGGATGAGGTGTTCCACACCAGGTCACCACAAATGTCCTCGTTCTTCAGAGAACGGGGTTTCCCCTCCCCCACTATAGATGAGGCTTGCACCAGGGTCTCCTCCATACCCCGCAACACTGCCCTCTCTCCCCATTCCCCCACTCACAACAAGGGCCGAGTCCCCCTGGTCCTCACCTTTCACCTCACCAGCAAGCGCATAAAACAGATAGTCCTCCGCCAGTTTCGCCACCTCCAACGTGACCCCTCCACTCGTCACATCTTCCCATCTCCCCCCTTGTCTGCCTTCCGCAAAGACCGCTCCCTCCGCAACTCCCTTGTCAATTCTTCCCTTCCCTCCCGCTCCACCCCTTCCCCGGGCACTTTCCCTTGCAACCGCAAGAGATGCTACACTTGTCCCTTCACCTCCCCCATCCACTCCTTTCAGGGACCCAAGCAGTCATTCCAAGTCCGACAGAGGTTCACCTGCACCTCCTCCAACCTCATCTACTGCATCCGTTGCTCTGGATGCCAGCTGATCTACATCGGTGAGACCAAGCGGAGGCTGGGCGACCGTTTCACCGAACACCTCCGCTCGGTCCGCAATAACCAACCAGACCTCCCGGTGGCTCAGCACTTCAACTCCCCTTCCCATTCCGTATCCGACCTCTCGGTCCTGGGCCTCCTCCACAGCCAGAGTGAGCAACACCGCAAGTTGGAGGAACAGCACCTCATATTCCGCTTGGGGAGTCTGCATCCTCTGGGCTTAAACATTGAATTTTCTCAATTCTGTTAACCCAGACTGCCTCCTTCCCCCTCCCCACCTCTCCCTCAGCCCTCGGGCCCTGACATTCCTTCTCCATCTCCCCCCCCCACCCAAGTCGCACTAGCTTCTCATTTTCACACTACAAACAGCTTACAATGGCCTGTTTCCTTTATCATCAATACTTTTTTGCATATCTTTCATTCATTGTTCTTTATCTCTCCACATCACTGTCTATATCTCTCGTTTCCCTGATCCCTGACCAATCTGAAGAAGGGTCTCGACCCGAAACGTCGCCTATCTCCTTCGCTCCTTAGATGCTGCTGCACCCGCTGAGTTTCTCCAGCTTTTTGTGTAACCCCCAACCTCTGTTGATCTATTGTGATGATAGGCAAATTATAGTGGGTCCAGGTCCTTGCCGATGCAGGAGTTGAGATGCACCATGACCAACCTGTCGAAACACTTCATCACCACGGCTGTTAGTGCCACCGGTCCGTAGTCATTGAGGCATGTCATCTTACTCTTTTGGGCCCTTATTATTGATGCACTATTAAAGCAGGTAGGAACCTCAGACCTCAGTAATGTCCGGTTACACAATCATGGTTGAATATGTCCACCCAAACTCTATCCAGTTGGTCCGCACAGTTTTTGAAAAAGAGATCAGACGTGCCAGCCGGTTCAGTCAATTTCCGAGGATTCACCATCCTGGAGGATCTTCTGACGACATAGAAACATAGAAAATAGGTGCAGGAGTAGGCCATTCGGCCCTTCGAGCCTGCGCCGCCATTCAATATGATCATGGCTGATCATCCAACTCAGTATCCTGTACCTGCCTTTTCTCCATACCCCCTGATCCCTTTAGCCACAAGGGCCACATCTAACTCCCTCTTAAATATAGCCAATGAACTGGCCTCAACTACCTTCTGTGGCAGAGAATTCCACAGATTCACCACTCTCTGTGTGAAAAATGATCTCGGTCCTAAAGGATTTCCCCCTTATCCTTAAACTGTGACCCCTTGTTCTGGACTTCCCCAACATCGGGAACAATCTTCCCGCATCTAGCCTGTCCAAACCCTTAAGAATTTTGTAAGTTTCTATAAGATACCCCCTCAATCTTCTAAATTCTAGCGAGTACAAGCCGAGTCTATCCAGTCTTTCTTCATATGAAAGACCTGACATCCCAGGAATCAGTCTGGTGAACCTTCTCTGTACTCCCTCTATGGCAAGAATGTCTTTCCTCAGATTTGGAGACCAAAACTGTACGCAATGTGGTCTCACCAAGACCCTGTACAACTGCAGTAGAACCTCCCTGCTCCTATACTCAAATCCTTTTGCTATGAATGCTAACATACCATTCACTTTTGTCACTGCCTGCTGCACCTGCATGCTTACATTCAATGACTGGTGTACCATGACACCCAGGTCTCGTTGCATCTCCCCTTTTCCTAATCGGCCACCATTCAAATAATAGTCTTCCTTCCTGTTTTTGCCACCAAAGTGGATAACCTCACATTTATTCACATTATACTGCATCTGCCATGCATTTGCCCACTCACCCAGCCTATCCAAGTCACCTTGCAGCCTCCTAGCATTCTCCTCACAGCTAACACTGCCCCCCTACTCTTTGCTTCCTTTCTGCCAGCCAGTTCTCTATCCACATCAATACTGAACCCCCAATACCGTGTGCTTTACGTTTGTATACTAATCTCTTGTGTGGGACCTTGTTGAAAGCCTTCTGAAAGTCGAGATATAACACATCCACTGGTTCTCCCATATCCACTCTACTAGTTGCATCCTCAAAAAATTCAATAAGATTTGTCAGACATGATTTACCTTTCGTAAATCCATGCTGACTTTGTCCAATGATTTCACCACTTTCCA
This sequence comes from Raja brachyura, assembly GCA_963514005.1. The sequence goes on along the minus strand of OY740795.1, from coordinate 41,175,450 downwards.
AATGTGCTGCTATGCCATCTTTAAAAACTGACTCTAGCAGTTTCCCCACTACCAATGTTAGATTAACTGGTCTGTAATTCCCTGTTTTCTCTCTCCCTCCCTTTTTAAAAAGTGGGGTTACATTAGTTACCCTCCAATCCTCAGGAACTACTCCGGAATCTAACAAGTTTTGAACAATTATCACTAAGGCATCCACTATTTCTGGGGCTACTTCCTTAAGTACTCTGGGATGCAGCCTATCTGGCCCTGGGGATTTATCGGCCTTTAATCCATTCAATTTGCCGAACACCACTTCCCGGCTAACCTGGGTTTCACTCAGTTCTTCCATCTCATTTGACCCGCGAACCCCTGCTATTTCTGGCATATTATTTATGTCTTCCTTAGTGAAGACAGAACCAAAGTAGTTATTCAATTGGTCTGCCATGTCCTTGTTCCCCATGATCAATTCAACTGTTTCTGACTGCAAGGGACCTTCATTTGTTTTAACTAATCTTTTTCTCTTCACATATCGATAAAAACTTTTGCAGTCAGTTTTTATGTTTCCTGCCAGTTTTCTTTCATAATCCATTTTCCCTTTCCTAATTAAGCCCTTTGTCCTCCTCTGCTGGACTCTGAATTTCTCCCAGTCGTCTGGTAGGCTGCTTTCTCTGGCTAATTTGTACATTTCATCTTTTGTTTTGATACTATCCCTGATTTCCTTTGCTATCCACGGATGCACTACCTTCCCTGATTTATTATTTTGCCATACTGGGATGAACAATTGTTGTAGTTCATCCATGCAGTCTTTAAATGCATATCCATCGTCAACCCTTTAAGAATCAATTGCCAGTCTATCTTGGCCAATTCATGTCTCATACCCTCAAAGTTACCTTTCTTTAAATTCAGGACCCGTGTTTCTGAATTAACAATGTCACTCTCCATCCCAATGAAGAACTCAACCATATCATCCTTGCCCATGACGCCACGCACAACAAGGCTGCTAACTAACCCTTCCTCATTACTCAATACCCAGTCTAGAATAGCCTGCTCTCTCGTTGGTTCCTCACGACAGACTCAGTGGGGGGGCATGAGGGACCAAGAAGGTGCATCAGTGTCCAGGTTGGTGGCTAATAGGTGGAACAGAAAGTGGAAAAATAACATGGAACCAGGTGCGGTGGTGGAGACATTGGCTGACGTGATGAATGAGACCAGATAAGGGAGGGATCATGGGCAGTCAGCATTGGACAGGAAGGGGATTGGAAAGATGATCTAAGGGAGAAGAACCCCAGGTGGATAAATATGTTGGTGATGAGAGGGATGGAAACATGGGGGGAGACCAATGTATTTTCAAGGGGGATGGGAGAGGGATGGAAAAATTGAAGAAAGGGCGAGAACATAGGCGGACTGGTGGAAGTGGGAAAGGAACAAGCTCCTAATTTTACAATTTCAGATAATCCATTGTCCCTATGTTCCTTTCCCTATCCACCCACATTCGCTCCACCTTTGTTCACCCTTCCAATAATGCTGTTGAAAGGTACAGCTAGTATGACCACTTCATTATTGGTATTTGTTTCATTAATTTGCATTATAACCACTGTGGATTATGGATTCAAATAAGGTATTCAGAAGGTTCAGTATAAAGTTATGGTCATAGGATTTGCATTGTGGGGTCATGTTTTGTGAATTGGCCAACTAGTTTTACCCACAGATACGCTCACATTAATTTATATGTGAATTGTGGGTACAATAAATTGACCACTTCCTCTCCTCTTTCAAATTACCTGCAGCAATACAGTACATTGAATCAGATGATGCATGTGTTTACAAAATCAAGATGATACCAGAATTTCAGATGTACAATGCCTTAAGCTTTATTTTGAAGACTGTTGTATTTTAACCATTTTAGGACTGGATTTCTAAGTTTAAAATTATTACTAGACCAAATGCAGACCCGTTGGGTCTGTTCCCCCTTTGCGAGTTTGCGGGGGGGGGGGGCATGCGGCGTCACACACACTAACCACCCCCACACACACACTAACTACCCCCCTTGATATTATATTAATATTATTCATTTGCTCCTTTTACCCCATAACCGCCCTATCCACTGGCGCATAGCCCCCAACTCGCAGGCGTGTCTACAGGGGGGGGGGGTGAAGAGAGTGAGGGCAGAGAAAGAATGGGGAGAGACAGAGAGAGAGGCAGACAGAAGGGGAAGAGATAGAGGGAGAGGGGGGTGGAGGGGAGGAGGCGAGGGAGGGTGGGGGAGGAGGGGAGAGATGGGAGGAGAGAGGGAGGGGAAAGGGGTGGGAAGGGGGGAGGTGGAGGAGGTGGGTGGAGGGAAGGGGGATGGAAAGGGGGTAGGGGAGGCGTGGAGGGGGAAAGGGGGTTTATGGGAGGGAGAACAGGCGGTTAGGGGAGAGGAAGAGAGAGCGAGGGAGGGGAAGGGGGGAGAGAGAGCGGGGGAGAGAGAGGAGAGAGGGAAGAGAGGGGGGATGGATAGGGGGGAGAGAGAGAGAGGGGGGAGAGAGAGAGAGAGGGGTGGGACGGCAGCCCGAGCGAGGCACGGAGCGATCTGAGGATGGTGAAAAGCAGTGGGGGGACCAACCGACCGTGGCTTCCACCAGCGTGACAGAGCTGGGCCAGGTCGGAGGGGGGGGGGGGGGTGGGGGACACACACACGATCGGGCCTCCCCGGAGAGGAGGTTAACCCCCTGTGACGGGTAGAGAGGAGAGAGTAGGAGGTGAGAAGAGGGGGGGGGGGGTGGTGGGGAGCCGGGCGAGTGATTGGGCTGCGAAATGCGGAGAGTGTCAGAAGCAGCCTCTGACTCTCTAGAAACCCACAGCTGGAATGAGCGGGCGGGCAGGGGTTGGAAGGGGCGGGCACTGCACGAGCTGCGCTGACAGTGAGGAGAACCTCCTTCAGCACGTGAGTGATCTGAAAAGATCCTATAGCGGAGCTGAGCTGTAGAATCTTTGTTCTGCAGAACTTTCGCGATCTTTCTGCGACTTTTGAAGAACGGGAGTTGGGTGAGCTATCGTACCTTGTGGAAACCTGCGCATGCGCGTTGACAGCAGCTGCATTAATCCAGAGGGTGGGGCCACGAGGAAAGGCATTATGAGGTCAGCAGCTGCGCAATCGTAAATTTTTTTTTAAATGTCTGTTTGGTGATAAATTTTAGTAAATATCTCGGGAAATAATGGACCAAATTTATAGAGGATTGGATTTTTGAATTCATAAGGGAAATTACTACCAGAAGATGTAAAAATGTCACTATTAGTGTAATGTCAGTAGCTGGGCAGCGGATTTTAAAAAAAGGTCAGATTGGTCAACAATTTTAATTAAAAAGTTGGGAAAATAATGTTCCAAATGTACAGAGGAGTGGATTTCTAAAATCACAAGGAAAATCTCTAAAGAAATATGTAAAGAATTTCCCGTTTCAGTGTCTAATTTTCGAGGAGATATGTTTCACAAAATGACACGCACGCGCACACACACACACACACACACACACACACGCACACACACGCACACACACAGAGAGTTTTAATAGATACTAGACCAAGTACAGACCCGTTGGGTCTGTTCCCCCAACGTGCGGTTGCGGGGAGGGGGGGAACTCACTCCACACACTACCCCCTCGCCCGCCCACACGCTAACTACCCCCTTGATATTATATAAATATTAATAATTTGCTCCTTTTACCCCATAACGGCCCTATCTACTGATGCATAGCCCCCAACTTGCAGGTGTTTTTAGAGAGGGAGGGGGATGGGGTAGAGAGTGAGGGCAGAAAGAGAAGGGGCAGAGACAGAGAGATAGGGGCAGAGACAGAGAGAGGGGCAAGAGACACACGGAGAGGGGGGTGGAGGGGAGGAGAGGGAGGGTGGGAAGGGAGGGGGAGAGGTGGGGGGGGAGGTTGAGAGGTGGGAGGAAGGGAGGGGATGGGGGTGGGAGGGGGAGGGGTGAGTATGGATGGTAGCGAAGGGGTGAGGAGGGGGGATAGAAGAGAGGGGAGGGGGGATTTTTTACCAAACTGAACTCACTGTGGAATGAATCCATTAACGGAGCCACTCTGCTGCTGGATTCTAAGTTGTCCCTGCCTTCCCTCTGGAAGCCTCCTCGTCCCCATCAGATGCCGAGTTCCCAGAGCCCTGGTTAAACGCGGGGGGCACTCACGGTTAAGGCTGTGAAAGTGGCCCCATCAGAGACTGTGAGCAGCAGCAGGGTTCATTTTAGGAAGGACCATTGTGCCTAATGTAGAGGGTGGCTGCTCGGTCCCTCACACCCCGGCCTTTACCCCGCCCGCCCGTCACCTTATCTCTGCTCCCCTGAAGCAGGTCGGTCAGGCACAGTTGGAGCCGGCTCTGACATTGTTAAACTTGCAGAGGCTGCGCACCGACTCCAACACACCTGATCTTTAGCTGAAAGTCAAGCCGGTGTTCAGCCCCAGAGAAGGTGTTGAGTAAATGTCTAGTGTCCGTTCTCTTGTATTTCCGCAGTGAATTTGGTGGCGATTCTCATCCCGTCCCGGGGAAAGTGCGGCCTCTCCACCTGCACCACTCGCTACCTGGTGGCCATGGCAGCGGCCGATCTACTGGTCCCCATCACCGAGGTCATTTTGTATCATCTCCGATATAATTAATTTTATTGGAGTTTCCTGTCCATCACCCCAGTGTGCAGTGTTATCGATGTACTGAGGTACGCAGCTACAGCCTGCTCTGTCTGGTTCACCGTCACTTTCACCTTTGATCGGTTTGTCGCCATTTGTTGCTAGAAGCTGAAAACTAAATAACCAGCTGTAACCTGCTATGACCTACGGTGACCTCCTGATCTGCAGGGCATTTTGAGAACGGGGGGGGCTGGAGTGAGCGGGCATGTGTGGGAGTCCAGCTGCGGGAGGCATGGCGCGAGCACAAGGGCATTGTGACGTCCGCAGCTGCTGATTTAAAGAAAACAATAAGTTTTGTGAATGGTTTTATTTTATTGGGTCTGTTCCCCAACGTGCGGTTGCGGGGGGGGGGGGGGGGGGGGGACATGTTGTGTCACACACACTAACTACCACCCCGCACACACGCTAACTACCCCCCTTGATATTATATTAATATTATTAATTTGCTCCTTTTACCCCATAACCGCCCTATCCACTGACATAGCCCCCAACTCGCAGGCGTATTAAGGGGTGGCGGGGGGGGGGGGGGTAGAGAGTGAGGGCAGAGAGAGAATGAGGAGAGACACAGAGAGAGGGGCAGAGACAGAAGGGCAAGAGACAGAGGGAGAGGGGGGTGGAGGGGAGGAGGAGAGGATGTGTGGGTGAGTGGGGGAAGGGGGAGAGGGAGATGGAGATGGAGAGAGTGGGGAGGTGGAGATGGGGAGGAAGAGGGGAGGGGGAAGGGAGAGAGAGGGGGGTGGGGTGAGGGGAGGAGAGCGGGGAGGGTAAAGGAGAGGTAGGGGTAGGGGAAGGGGGTGGTGGAGGGGGGAGGGTGCGTGGTGGGGTAGAGAGGGGTGGGGGAAGGGGAGGGGGGGAGAGGGAGTTGGGGGGAGATGGGGAGAGAGTGGGGTGCGGGGGATGGGGATGGAGTTGGGAGGAGAGGGGAGGGGGAAGGGAGAGAGGGGGATGAGGATGGGGAGGGGAGGAGAGCAGGGAGGGTAAAGGAGGAGACAAGGGTAGGGGGAAGGAGAGGGGAGGGGGGTAGAGAGGGGTGGGGGAAGGAGAGGGGAAGAGGGAGAGGTGGGGGAGAAGAGGGGAGGAAACGGGGAGGAAGAAAGGGAGGGGAGAGGTGGATAGAGAGTGGAGGGGGAGAGAGAGGAGAGGGAGAGAGTGGAAGGGGAGAGAGTGGAAGGGGAGAGAGAGGAGGGGGAGGGAGAAGGGTAGCAGGGAGTGGTGCAAGAGAGAGGGGAAGGCATGGGGGAGAGGGGGTGTGAGGACAGAAGGGAGATGGGTGAGGAGAGATGGAGAGGGGGGAAGAGGAGGAGGAGAGGGGTGGGGGAGGGGGTGAGAGAGGGTTCTGGGAGGGTGTGGGGAAGGGGGAGAGAGAGAGGAGGGAGGGGGAAGGGGAGATAGGGGGAAGAGTGTGGAGGGAGGGGGAGAGGGGTAGGGGGAGAGAGAGGGAAGAGTGTGGATGGAGGGGGATAGTGGTAGGAGGGAGGGGGAAGAGTGGGGAGTGAGGGGGGAGAGAGAGGGGTAGGGAGGGAGATGGGGAGGGGTGGGGGATGGGTGGTGGAAGTAGGAGAGAGGGAGGGGGAGGGGGGATGGTGGAAGAGGGAGAAAGGGGTGGAGGGAGATAGGGAGGGAGAGACGTGGGGAGGGACAGGGGTGGGGAAGGGGGAGAGATGTGGAAGAGTGGGGAGGGAGGGGAGAGCGGTAGGGAGAGTTGTGGAAGCGGGAGGGGGAGGCGGAGAGAGGAGTGGGGGAGATATGGAAGGGGGTGGGGGAGAGAGGGAAGGGGTGTGGGGGAGGTGGGAGGGAGGGGAAGATGGAGATGGGGTAGGGGAGAGAGAGGGAAGAGTGTGGAGGGGGGAAGATTTGGGCAAGGGAGGGGGAAGAGTGTGGAGATGGAAAGGGTGGGGGAGAGAGGGAAGTGGGTTAGGGGAGAGCGAAGGGGGTGGGGGAGAGAGAAAGGGGTGGGAGAGAGGGGTGGGGGAGAGAGGGATGGGGGTGGGAGGAGGAGGTAGAGGGGTGGGGGAGGATAGAGTGATGGGGAAGGGGGGAGAGGTGTGGGGGAAGGGTGGGAGGAGGGAGGTGGGGTAGGGGACGGAGGGGGAAAAGTGTGGAGAGAGGGGGAGAGGGGTGGGGGAGAGAGGGGAAAGGGTGGGGCGGTAGAGTGGGAGGGGGAGGGGTAGGGGCAGTCCATCTATTCTCTACTCCCTATCACCCCCAATCCTCTTTCTCTATTCCCACACATGTGATCACGCGCTTCGGCACAGGCTGCGGGGAGGGGCGGGGTGGCTGGGGCTGGGGCAAAGGCAGATGTAAATGAATCCATTCCGATTGGACATCTGTGAGGGATGGCATTGTGACATCACATGATGGGACGTTCACCAACATTCTATGGGTGAGAGCAGTTTGATTCTTTTAACATTTTGAAATATTGGGGGGGGGGAGGGGGATTTTATTAAAAATTATGTACATAAAAATGTCTAAATGTAATGAGGAGTGCATTTGTGAATATAAAAGCATAATGTCTAGCAAAATGGAAATAATCACGGCGTTTGATGGTTTGGTTTTGGCAGAACATGGAATCAAATGCCAAAAATCTTACCTGAAAAAAAAATGAAATGTGACATACACACACGGCCGGCAGACACACACACACACACACACACACACACACACACACACACACACACACACACACACACACACACACACACACACACACACACACACACACACACACACACACACACACAGATTTTTAAAAGTATATAGATGTGTACAGAAAAATGACCAAATCTAATGAGGAGTGGATATGCGAATGTAAAAGTAAAATCACTAGCCAAATTGTAAAAATCTCGGCGTTTCTGCGTCTGGTTTTCGCGGAGTAATAAATCAAAGGCAAAATGCTGTACACCCACACACACACACAGTTTTAAAAGTATACTAGACCAAGTGCAGACCCTTTGGATCTGGTCCCCGAACGTGCTTCAGTACCCAAGTACGGGGGGAAGGGGAGGGGAGGGGAAAGGGGGGGAGTGGGGAGGGGAGGGGGGGGAGGGGTTGGGGGAGGGAGGGGGGGTGGAGGAAATGAAATCGGGAGCTAAATCGGCAGGGAAAATCGGCCGCGGGGAATAAAAATGGCAGCGTTTTTGGAGGAGAGCGGGCTGCAGCAGCTGCCGTTATGGTGTCTGGCCAGCAGGAGGCCACAAAATGAGTGAGTGTGTGTGTGTGTGTGTGTGGGGGGGGTTAGGAATTTATTTTAAACTGTGTACATAAAAATGTCTAAATGTAATTAGGAGTGATTGGGTGAATGTAAAAGTGTAATGTGTAGCAAAATGGAAAATATCTCGGGGTTTGAAAGTGCTTTTGGCGATCCATGAAATCAAAGGGCAAATCTGACATACGCCCACAAATACACACCTGGTCGGCAGACACACACACACACACACACACAGTTTTAATAGTATATAGATAGATAGATAGATAGATAGATAGATAGATAGATAGATATGAATGATGTAAACCTGTGAGTACAAGGTCATTATCTATATAACTAAAAGTCTCATCTTGACCACTTATGTCTGCACTGTATATTGAATTTAGAAAAAACGCTACCATATATCGCTATGATTTTTGGCCATTTTACAGTCCTCCTCCACTGGCCATCTTACTCACAGTCCACCTCGATGAAATCTAAAAAAGATATGAATGTTTAAAAAATCTTGAGATCAGCTGATTGGACCTCTCGCCTGTCAATCACCACGATGAAGGTAACGGCCCTTCCGGTGGGGGGGGCGGGGTCAGGACTATAAAACCCCGGATGCCTGGACGTGAGTCAGTCACCCTGGAAGATCGTGAGGGAAAGTCCACAACTGTGATTGTAAGCTGTGAATCAACTGAACTGTGAGTCTGCAATGTACTTGCAATAATGACAATGCAATGAGTTGTTTGGCAATTTGATGGCCTGCACTCTGCTTAAAATGGTATGAAACTGAATGTGGTGGCCTGCATTCTGCCTGAAATGCTATGAAACTGAGTGTGGTGGCTTGCACTCTGCCTGAAATGCTAAGAAACGGAGTGTGGTGGCCTGCACTGTGCCTGAAATGCTATGAAACTGAATGTGGTGGCCTGCACTGCTTGAAAAAGCTATGAAATTGAATGTGGTAGCCTGCACTCAGCTTGAAATGCTATGAAATTGAATGTGGTGACTGAGTGCCTGATCTGCCAGCCCACCAGCCCTGAGTGACTGAGCTGCCAGCCCACCAGCCCTGAACGACTGAGCTGCCAGCCCACCAGCCCTGAGCGACTGAGCTGCCAGCTCACCAGCCCTGAGTGACTGAGCTTCCAGCTCGCCAGCTCTGAGTGACTGAGCTGCCAGCCCACCAGCCCTGAGTGACTGAGCTGCCAGCCCTGAGCGACTGAGCTGCCAGCCCTGAGCGACTGAGCTGCCAGCCCACCAGGCCTGAGCTACTGAGCTGCCAGCCCACCAGGCCTGAGCGACTGAGCTGCCAGCCCACCAGCCTTGAGCGATTGAGCTGCCAGCCCACCAGCCCTGAGCGAATGAGCTGCCAGCCCACCAGCCCTGAGTGACTGAGCTGCCAGCCCTGAGCGACTGAGCTGCCAGCCCACCAGGCCTGAGCGACTGATCTGCCAGCCCACCAGCTCTGAGCGACTGAGCTGCCAGCCCACCAGGCCTGAGTGACTGAGCTGCCAGCCTACCAGGCCTAAGCGACTGAGCTGCCAGCCCACCAGCCTTGAGCGATTGAGCTGCCAGCCCACCAGCCCTGAGTGAATGAGCTGCCAGCCCACCAGCCCTGAGCGACTGAGCTGCCAGCCCACCAGGCCTGAGCGACTGAGCTGCCAGCCCATCAGCCCTGAGCGACTGAGCTGCCAGCCCACCAGCCCTGAGCGACTGAGCTGCCAGCCCACCAGCCCTGAGCGATTGAGCTGCCAGCCCACCAGCCCTGAGCGACTGAGCTGCCAGCCCACCAGCCCTGAGCGACTGAGCTGCCAGCCCACCAGCCCTGAGCGACAGCTGCCAGCCCACCAGGCCTGAGCAGCTGAGCTGCCAGCTCACCAGGCCTGAGCGACTGAGCTGCCAGCCCACCAGGCCTGCGTGACTGAGCTGCCAGCCCAAGAATCCATTCGGCCCACAATGTCCATCCTAGCCCTCTGGAAACCAGGCCCTTTGGCCCAGAACACCCATACTAGCGCTCCAGAAAGCGCCCCCACCCCCCACTGGCCACCAATTTTGGAATTGGTGGAGAGGTGGAAGGTTGCGTTGGCGGACCAGTCCTCCCGTGTGAACATGGGACCTAACGGGTCCCACAATCTAGTATGCAAATACATTTCAGTGGTATAGCTGATTGTTAGAATATAATGTGCATAAAGTGATTTCTGTGACATGGACTTTGCAGAAGGTAGACACAAAATGCTGGAGTAACTCAGCGGGATAGGCAGCATCTCTGGAGAAAAGGAATGTGTGATGTTTCGAGTCGAGACCCTTCTTCAGACTTCGCAGATCTGGGTAATTGAAATGGGGAACAGGTCTCGGTATGTTCAAGGTCAGTCACATAATCCCAGTAAATACTGATTTACATTTGAGCCTAGTTCAATAACATTCCATAAAACAGAGAACATAGAACTGTACAGCACAGGAATGGGTCCTTTGGCCCACAATGTTTGTGCAGAACATGACGCCAAGTCAAACCGATCTCATGATATGATCAATATCCTTCCATTCCTTGCACATCTATGTGTCCATCTAGAAACCTCTTAAATGCCACTGTCATATCTGCCCCCTGGGAGTGTTGTCCAGGCCTCCATCACCCACCATTCTTGGCCAATATATTTCCATTAATCTTTCCCCCTCTCACCTTTTGGCTATGACCTCATGTGTTGGACATTTCCAACCTTTGAAAAAAGCATTTCTGACTACCTAGCCTATCGATGCCTCTCATCATTTTATATGGTTTATCAAGTTTCCCCTGAACCTCTGACGTTCCATAGAAAACAATCCAAGTTTATCTAATGTGTAGGAAGGAACTGCAGATGCTGATTTAAACCAATGATAGACACAAAATGCTGGAGTAACTCAGCGGGCCAAGCAGCTTTTCTGGAGAGAAGGAATAGGTGATGTTTCGGGTAGAGTCCCTTCTTCTTGAACCGAAACATCACCCATTCGTTCTCCCCAGAGATGCTGCCTGTGTTGCTGAGTTACTCCTGCTATCTGTGTCTATCTCCAAGTTTATCTAAACTCTCCTTGTGGCTGATTCCCTCTAATACTGGCAGCATTCTGGTAAACCTCTGCACCCTCTCCAAAGCCTCCACAGCCTTCCTGTAAAAAAAAGGACCACATTACAACATTGTTCTATAAGGGCTAAGAATGTTAAAACAAACCTGAAAGCTTTGTGCCTTAATGCGAGGAGCATTCGTAATAAGGTGGATGTATTGAATGCACCGTTAGTTGTTAATGGATATGATATAGTCGGAATAAAATAAATTAAAATAAAAACCAACTTCAAACGCCCTCAATGCCTACAAAGGGACGAATCACATGAAGGGGACAAAACATAATGTAAGTAGTTTATTTTACATATAAACTGGTTTCTCAGGATGGTTTTCATTTGCGAAAATGTGATTTTGGCCCCATACGAACCGGCAGTGTTTTCCTGCCGATATGGGATTCAAATTCACCGCAAATGCAACATTCCAATCGATCGCAAGATGATTGAAATGCCCATTTTTTTTGGAGATTTACCTCGCATTAAGGCTCAAAGCCATCTAAATTGTCTATATTGTGTCTTATTCTCTCTCTCCATGATCATTGTTTTTAAACTAAATATTCACAACAGTTTGAGTCACATGTATTGTGCAAAAAACAATAATTTGATAATATTTTGGGTGGATGTTTCTAGATTAATTTATGGGAATTAAACATTAAATTCCTTCTATCTGGTATATAAATTCATGGCAGTGAGATTTAAAAATCATGTTATATTATGAATTCTTATGTGAATGGGATTAGTTTTTATTTGGATACTTAGGCTATTTAAAAAAAAAATCATTTTCTTAAGAAATGGAATCTGCAGGACATTCTTATGGGAAAGTAGTGGGCAGAAAGGCATGGCATGCATGGTTTGAAGAGCAAAAACTTGTAGTTTATAATGCCAAAATCGAAAAGTTGAGGAAAAACAAGGTGTACAGAGTTGCTAATTGGTTACATTCTGAGGAGTATGATGATGCTACTGATTATGATATGCCAATTGTACCAGCTAGCAACTGATCTTCTCCATAAAGACTTGGTCTATTGCTAGAAATTGTAATTTATTTACCTATCTGTTACAGACTTACAGCATATAATACAATAATATTAAAGTTCTGATCTTCAGACTGCCTTTGAATTTTCAAGGCAGTCTGGGTGTTTATTACTATTTCCGTTACAATGGTCAATTTTGTGAGCTGCGAGGAGGATGCTATGAGGCTGCAGGGTGACTTGGATAGGTTCGGGTGAGTGGGCAGATGCATGACAGTTGCAATATCATGTGGATAAATGTGAGGTCATCCACTGTGGTGGCAAGAACAAGAAGGCAAATTATTATCTGAATGATGTCAGATTCGGAAAAGGGAAGGTGCAACGAGACCTGGGTGTCCTTGTACATCAATCACTGAAAGTAAGCATGCAAGATGGAGTAGGCAGTGATGAAAGCAAATTGTCTTCATAGTGAGAGAATTTGAGTATAGGAGCAAGGAGTTGTACAGTTGCACATGGCCCTGGTGAGACCACACCTGGAGTATTGTGTGCAGTTTTGGTCTCCAAATTTGAGTAAGGGCATTCTTGCTATTGAGGGAGTACAGCGTAGGTTCAGCAGGTTAATTCCCGGGATGGCGGGGACTGACATATGCTGAAAGAATGGGCTTATATTCACTGGAATTTAGAAGGATGAGAGGGAATATTATAGAAACTTATACAATTCTTAAAGGATTGGACAGGCTAGATGCAGGAAAAATGTTCCCAATGTTGGAGGAGTCCAGAACCAGGGGTCACAGTTTAAGAATAAGGGGTAGACCATTTAGGACTGAGATGAGGAAAAACCTTTTCACCCAAAGAGTTGTGAATCTGTGGAATTCTGCCACAGAAGGCAGTGGAGGCCAATTCACTGGATGTTTTCAAGAGAGTGTTAAATATCGTTCTTAGGGCTAACAGAATCAAGGGATATGGGGAGAAAACAGGAACGGGATACTGATTTTGGATGATCAGCCATGATCATATTGAATGGTGCTGCTGGCTCGAAAGGCTGAATGGCCTACTCCTGTACCTATGTTTCTATGGGGCAACCAGAACTGCACATAATACTCCAAACATGTCCTAAGCAGTCTTATAGAGCTGCAACATGACTTCCTGATGTATACTCAATGCCACCAATGCAGAAGGCAAGAATATCATACGCCTTCTTTACCATTCTGTCCATGAATGCTGCCATTTTCAATGAGGTATGAACGGACTCCAAGATCCCTCTGCACATCAATGCTGTTAAGGGTCTTACCATTAACAGTATCCTCTCCCCTTACATTCTCTCAAAATGCAACACCTCACACTTCCCCGGTTAAACTCCGAATGTAATTTCTCTGCCCATTTCTGCAGTTGATCTATATCCCATTATATCTGACAGCCTTTCTCACTATCTGCAACTCCTCCAATTTTGGTGTTGTCAGCAAACTTACTCACCAGCCCATCTGCATTTACATCCGAGCCGTTTACATAGATACAGTCTATCTCAAACAGACCCCTGTGAAACTCCACTGGTCAAAGACCTTACTGATACTACCATGCCACCATGAATCCAGTACATCTTCATCTTCTGGATCTGCCTACCATGAGGAACTTCATCAAAAGCCATACTTAAATCCATGTATATAACATCCACCACCGTACCTTCAATAAATCTTCTTTGTCACCTCCTCAAAAAACTCATTCATGTTAGTATGACACAATCTGCTGTGTACAAAGCCACGCTGGCTATTTATATTCCCGTATGGCTTTCTCTGTAAAATGCACAGGTTATATGCATCTCTAAGATCTCCAACTTTGGTCCCTTACTCCTCCTACTGTTTTATTCAAATTATCATTTTTGTCATGCCTTCATTCTACCTAACCCTAGGTCTGTAATTCCCTGAATGACATTGCATATCTCCTCTACTTTAAAATCTCCCTAAAGCCTCTCTGCCATCATGTTTCATTACACAACTAAGTATCAATTTTTATTTGATAATGCTGCTGTGAAATACCGTGAGGAATTTAATTGAAGGCACAGTTAGCACAAGTTGCTATAGTTCATGCTGTCTTGTGCTATCGTTCCTTTTATTCCTGTTCATCACCCAATTCCTCTAGTCAATCCGCAATTGCTCTTAGCTGCTAAGTATCATCTTCTTTGCATCAATGCTTAATTTATTTGTGTTTCTGCATGAAACCATTTTGGACACTAATCAATATGCTTATTAGTTTGGATCTGTATTCCTTAAAGTTTAGAAGATTGTCGGGTGACCTTATTTAAACACATAAGACCATAAGGGAATGAAAGTGGAAGTGGCGGCGCTGCTTGTCAGCTGCGGCTCACCTGCAGTCCGTCTGTCTTTATTTTATTTTTGTCCTCGTCCCTGTTTTTGGCGTTTATTTTTGGTTTGTCGGGTTGTGTATGTGTGGGGGGGGGGGGGGGGGGGGGAGGGTGGGAGAAACGGGGTTTTAGTCTCTCCCTTCGGGGGGATGCGACTTTTCCTGTCGTGTCCCCCGACATCGTCTCCGTCTGTGCTGAGGCCCTGGTGACGGCCGTCCAGCTTCCAGCGGCAGCGGCACGGCTTTCGGAGCTTCAGCGGCGACCTGGGCTTCGGGAGCTCCAGCGGTGGCCTGGCTCCCTCTGAGCTGCGGCGCTCCAGCGACGGCCTGGATGTCGGGAGCTGCGGCGCTCCAGCGACGGCCTGGATGTTGGGAGCTGCGGCGCTCCAGCGACGGCCTGGATGTTGGGAGCTGCGGTGCTCCAGCGGTGGCCTGGATGTCGGGAGCTGCGGTGCTCCAGCGGTGGCCTGGATGTCGGGAGCTGCGGTGCTCCAGCGACGGCCTGGGTGTTGGGAGCTGTGGTGCTCCAGCGGTGGCCTGGATGTCGGGAGCTGCGGTGCTCCAGCGGTGGCCTGGGTGTCGGGAGCTGCGGTGCTCCAGCGGTGGCCTGGGTGTCGGGAGCTGCGGTGCTCCAGCGGTGGCCTGGGTGTCGGGAGCTGCGGTGCTCCAGCGGCGGCCTGGGTTTCGGGAGCTGCGGTGCTCCAGCGACGTTCCGGCGGCGGGCCCTGTGGCGGTGTTCCGGCGTCAGCGGTGGCGGCGGCCTGGATCCCCTCAGCGCAGAGGGAGAATAAGGAGGGGAGAAAAAGACTGAGACCCTAAGACTTTTGCCTTCCACCACAGTGAGGAGGTGTTTGGTGAACTCACTGTGGTGGATGTTAATTTTGTGTTTATTGTATGGTATTATATTGTTGTTTTTTATATATGTATGACTGCAGGCACGAAATTTTGTTCAGACCGAAAGGTCTGAATGACAATAAAGGTATTCAATTCAATTCAATTCAGAAATATTGGAATCTGGAGCAAATAAAAAGACTGCTAACATCGTTAATTGATGATTTAATGAACCAGAATTTTCATAGCCATTTACATTATATGATATTAACCTTCTTTGGCTAAAATGAATGGAAATGTACCCTGGAATTGCATTCCCATTTTGCCTTCTTCCTTTTGTTTTGGAGCAAATTGTACAATTCATTTCCTCAAGCGAGTTCTTGCATGCAATAGCTGAACATTTACTAAATTCCATTTATCTACCTTTGACCTTCAGTACTACTACAAAACCCAAATCTACCAATCTCTGGTCTTATAAAACTGAGCTGTCCCAGTATCAACAGCCTTCTGGAGAATGAGATCCAGTTTCCCAATACCTTTTGCTTTGTATTTTCATTCCGAACTGCCCAACTTCTCGGAATCTTGGAAAATTTTGCTGATAATACATAAGAGTTGTCACGTTTCCAGCGCCATTGTGTACCCAAGTTCAAAATAGTTTAAAATGTAGTCTTAATGGCCATAAAGGCCCGTTATTTTGGTGGCGGCACTGGGTTGGAGTAGCAGATGTTGACCTGGCCAGGCAATGCTCTCGATGTCCACCTCTGCTGCTCATGTCACAATCACAACCGATCTGCATGCTGGAGCACTTAGAGTGGCACCCCATCCAATCAACCCCCATGCTGCTGCCCATCTATCAACAGATTGATCCAGACGTGCAAATGAACAATCCCTCACATCCCACAGCCACCGTTCAGCCTCCGTACCCGGTGCCCCACCCACAGCCGATTTCGGAACACACAGAGCACGTCCGAGGTGTGGGAAGTGAACCCCAGGTTGCTCATTGGCACCATTCCTCTTCTTCATGATGAAGGACCAGTAATGCATTTCCAAGCCAGGATGATATGTGACTTGAAGGAAAAATTATGTGATAATTTTCTGTAATAACGTTTCTGTGCACCAAGTGTCCTTGTCCTTGATCCTACACACTGGAGGGAATGAACACTTAGGGTGGTTGATGGGACATCAATCAAGTGGGTGGTTTTGTCTTGTGTAGTGCCAAGCTTATTAACATTTGTTATCACTGCATCATCCATGCAAGTGGAAACATTTTTTCATACAACTGAGTTATGCTTTGTATCTGGTGGAAAAGCCTTGGAGTGTCTCAAGGTGAGTCACTCAGCAAGGATAAGCACCCTCTGAGCTGGCTGTCGTAGGCATGATGTTTACCTGTTTGGTCTAGTTGATTTTCTGGTCAATGGAGAACCAAAATATTCATGGTGTCTAACTCAGAGATGGTAATGTCATCCAATGTCAAGACTACAAAGGACACAGGACATTTATTGTCACATACACCAATTGGTGTAGTGAAATTTGAGTTGCCATTTGCAGCACACCAATAAAAATAAGATACAATATTAAAAAATAATTTAACATAAAACATAAAAACATCCCCCCACAATGGTTCCCACTGTGAGGGAAGGCAGCAAAGTCCAGTCCTCTTCCTCTTGTTCACACCGTGGTCTAGGTGGTCAGATCCTCTTTTCTTGGAAATAGTTTTGACTGGTACTTCTGTGCCACTTGTCAACCCATGTCTGAATGCTGTCTAGGTCTTGCTAAATTCCACGGGGTGCTTCATTTCCTGTGAAGTTGCAAATAGGATTGTTTCAGGAAAATAAAATGTAGAACAGTACAGCACAAGAACAGGCCCTTCAACCCACAATGTTTGGTGCAGAACATGATGCCAGTCAAATTGATCTCATCTGCCTGCACATGATCCATCTATACAAAACTAAAACTCTGATCTTGTGCTCTTCCAGTTTGCGCGATTTTTCTATTTGCGCTACGATTTTTTGCCAACTTACTCACCGTTCTCCTGTGCTGCGAGTGCAACAAGTTTCGTTCCGATCGATGGGATATTATAAAAGTTATTAAGGTTTAAAAATTGTAAAAACCGTGCATGCGCAGATTGCTGTCAGGAAGGGGCGTTGGCGCACTGATTGGCCATGTCTGCTGTCAATGGGCTGGAGGTCGCCATGGTGAAGGAGTGGCGCCGCCGCCTGAAGAGCTGCAGCCGCGCAGTACCTGGTAGGGAGGGAGGTACCGTGAGCCGAGCTTGGGGACTGGGCCTGGAGCCGTGGGCCGAGCCCGGGGACTGGTCCCAGACTGGAGCCAAGGACGAGCCTGGCTCCGGGGTCAGAGACGAGCCCGGAGATAAAGTCGGGGCCTGGACTGGAGCCCAGGTGGTGTCCAAGCTGAGGGCTGGAGTCTTGCCAAGCCCGGGGCCTGGTCGAGGTGTACCAGCGTCTCGGGGGCAGCGTGGCCACCACCATCCTGGTGCACACCCTCCACTTCCTGCTCTGCGGGCAGCTCTGGCTTGGCTGCCCACCCCCAGCACAGTGAGCCCGCTCCGTCGAGGCCCAGGTCTGCGAGTGCTTCGGCCTCCTACAGCCAGGGCGGGCCAAGTACGAGAACCAGTCCGCGTTCCAGGCTCTGGCGCTGCTCTCCGACCTGGGTAGGTGCTGGGGCAGGGAATGGGAGTGAGGGGAGGAGGATGAGGGAGATGGGGAGGAGGGAGATGGGGTGGCTAGGGGAGGGGGGAGCAGCACCGAGCCCCGCTGTCTACCTGCTGGCGAGGGACAAAGTGGGTCCCGGGACGGGCAGCTCTCCAGCGGCTCCTGCCTGCGGGCGTGGACACCGGGAGCGGCTCTAATGCACCGCACTGTTAGACAGAGAGATGGAGCGCCGCAGCCCGGCCCACAGCACAGGGGGGGGGAAGGGAGGGATAACGGAGGGAGGGGGGAAAGAGGGGAGAGAAGGATGACGGAGAGAGGGGTGAGGGAGAGAGGGATCAGGGAGAGGGGAGGGATGGGAGAGAGAGGGATGAGGGAGGGATGGAGGGGAGAGAGAGGGATGAGGGTGGGAGGGAGGGAGAGAGGAATGAAGGCGGGAGGGGGAGAGAGGGAGTGGGGTAGAGGAGTGATGGAGTGCAGGGTGGTAGGGTGGGGGGGTAGAAGGGGTCCGGGGTGATGGGCAAGGTGGGATAGAGGGGAGGATAGGGAGGGGTGGATTTGATGGAAGGGGGATTGGCATGAGTGGTGGAATATTGCGTTGGGGAATGGGTTGCGTTGGGGGACCAGGCCTCCCGTGTGACAGGGACCCAACGGGTCCCACTTAGTCCAGTATTCCTCTATTCCCTGCACTTCCATGTGCCTATCTAAATGCCTCTTAAGCACCTCTATCATATCTGCCTCCTATGCATTCCAGGCCCCCACCACTCTTTGTGTAAAAGAAACGTGCCCAGCATATCATCATTAAACTTTTCCGCTCTCACCTTATAGATGTGCCCCCTGGTGTTGGACATATCAGGGATTGTGACTGTCTGCCCTATCTATACCTCTTATCTCTTCAACCTCCGATGTTCTAGAGAAAACAGTCCAAGTCTATCCAACTCCATGTATCTGAATACTCTAATTGAGTCAACAATCCTCTGCACACTGACTTAAGGGCCTGTCTCACTTAGGCGATTATTTCAGCGACTAGGCTGTTGCCACATTTTCGCGGGGTGATGCCTGTAAGATCGTGAGTTGTCTCCTCAAGTCGCCTAAAGAGTCGTAACTTTTTCTTGTCGCTGCTGGATTTTGAAATGTTCAAAACCTTTCGTCGATTGTGGGCTTGACGTAGCTTGTCTTCTCCTGTCGTTGGTGCTGTCGTAGGTTGTTGCCAGGATGATGCAGGTTGTCGCCGGGTGATGATGATGGTAAATTCCATTAGCGACTACCTATGTCAACCTACATCAACCGGCAACAGGTACCGGAGATGAATTGTCCTTACTTGTTGCCGACAGGATCGTAGCTTGTCGTGGGTGGACGTAGGTTGACTTAGGTTGTTGTAGGTTGTCACCTGTGTGGTTGTAGGTTGTCGCATATGTCATTGTAGGTTGTCGTAGGTGTGGTCGTAGGTGGAAGTCCTAAGTTGCGAAGAATTGAGTCGCCGGTTGTCATAGCTTGACCTCGACTAGGTGGTAGGTTGTTGTAGATATTGTCATAGGGGAGGGTCCAGTCGCCGGTTTTTCGGCGACCTGCTACGACTGTGATTGTTGCCGGCAGTCACAGAAAACATTGCCTAAGTGGGACAGGCCCTTTAACCTTCCACATCTTTCCTGTAATGGGGCAACCAGAACTGCATGCAATACTCCAAATGCGGCCTAACCGAAGTCCTATAGAGCTGCATCATGACTTCTTGACTCTTGTGTTCAATGAAGGCAAGCATACGATAAGCCTTTCTTTACCTTGATTACGTGCTGCGCCTTTGCTGCTGGAATGCCAACAGAAAGCAGGGGATTGTGCCAGGATTCTGGCACAGCAGTTAAAAATGGCAGGATTCCATTGGCATTTCTGTTCCAAGGTACTCATGCTGAATACTAAGTAAGGCGACAGTATATTGCATACATTTAAAACTTATCACAAAAGGTGAAATATTGGTAACATTACTTAAAGTACGAAACATGAATTGACATAGCTTGAAACCATGTAACTGGTGAACTAATTGTGCATAGGCACCAAGGTAGCTTTGGTACGCACAGTGTGCAAAATCCATTATGATTCAGTCCCATAGTTATTCTGGACAGGTAGCATTATAAAATCTAAAGCTACTTAAACCTGATTCCAGATATTAGGCAGATGATTACTTTCACAAAAGTAATCCTCCACTTCAATTTGAGAAACATTATTGTATAGATTTTTCTAAAGATCTTTGAACAACACAAGAATGGTATGAATTTTGAGACAATTGATTCATTAACCATTTACACCGAGAATTAAGAATTCGCCAAATGCTTATCTAAAATACGACACCAGAATAACATACCAAATTACTTATAAATGTTTTTAAGGTGAATGGGAAACAAAGCATCTCAGTTATTCTATTATTTATGTTAATGTTCAAAAGGTTCAAAGGTTCAAGGTTCTTTATTTGTCACATATACCAATTGGTGCAGTGAAATGCATCCTTGATTATGAAAGTTACTTTTGTCTTGTAGCAATGTATTATTTTCAGGTTGGAGTCAGAGCAACCATGGCAATGGAACAGAATCAAATACACAGGACAAGGTGTTAAGAAGTCCTTTGTGCCAGTAGGTGGGGAGCATTTCACGACATTCGTTGATTGTTGAGAGTGGTAGACGCTCAACATCGGGGGGGGTGGGGGGGATACATATACGTATATCTTGGCCTGAGTAACCTTCAGGACAGTTGGGCACAGGACACATCATCAGTAGTGTACCCTTGCATCACTGGGTGTTTCGGCCTTTTAACTCTATACACCCTCCACAAGGGCGGCCCGCTGCAGGATGATCAGCCCTCAGCGCGTGTCCCGTGCCAAACTGTCCCAGTTGTAGTAATAGTTGGTGATGCCACTGTGAAGCTTTGGGGCTACAATACACATTTGGCATAGAAAGTTGAAAGTATTATTCAAACTATACTGAATAAATATTTAATGATACTCATAATAAACACAAAATTGATAAAGACTCAGTTTCCACCCTTTCAGCAATTTTAAATTGCATATGATCTGTTTATCTTTCAGCTTGGTCCCCGGTATTATAAAGATTATAATTCGGTCGAAGTGCACATTAAATCCAGCACTACTATTATTTATCGGTGAGTAAAACATAGGTTACTTATACAAAATAGCAACAAGATGAAACAGCAATATATTAATGAAAAGGAGCAATGAATATACCTACCGCTTTAAAAAAGCTTGTGAAATTTATGCTGAGAATGACAACAAATATGCTCAATAATTCAAATTCACATCTATTGCCACATGCACCAATTAAGCTACGGTGGAACTTGATTTACCACGCACCCATACAAAAGAAAGAGCACAATACACAATAGAATATAACATGAACATCTACCACAGTGGGATCAACATTTTTTCACTGTGGTGGAAGGCAATAACTTTGTCAGTCCTCGTCGTATGTTTATCCGTAGTCGGGGCCATGAACCCTCCGCAGTCGCCGCTACGGATGGTCCGATGTACAGCCCCTCTCATCGGGATGCTCGAAACTCCGACATTGGGATGGCCCACGGCTTGGAGGTCCCAAATCTTCCACTTCCTACCGGAGACCGGGGCTTCACGATGTTATAGAGCCGCAGGCCAGTGGTCGGAGCACTTCTTCTGGTGACCCCCGGCAAGGGATTGGCCAACTCCACAATGGAAAGTCCGCGCGCCCGCTGCTGACGCTCTGGGCCCGACTCCGGGAAAGGCCACACCAATCCAAGCTGTTAGGCAGCGAGGGAGGGCGGAATGCAACACGGGGAAAAATCACATTCCACCGAGGTAAATGACTAAAAAATAGTTTTTCCCAATTCCCGCCCCAACCCCCCCACACTAAAACACCCTTAAACACACTAAAACACACTTTTAGACATTCTAAAAACAAATAAAAAGTTGAATGGACGAACAGCTGTTGGCAAGGCTGCCGGCTCGCGGCGCCACCCGTCAAAACATAATTCTAGAGCTGGTAACCATAGTTTTGAGCTTGGGTGCATTGCAGTAACTTTTTTTTTCTTAAGTAGTTTCTTGAGACAAGAACGCCATGCTTCCACTGTAGTTTTTTGGGGTTCTGAGGTGGTTGATGTGGCAGGAAAGAAATATCAGAAAATATTTTAAAAATTGTTTCAATTAGAATCAGCATCATTTTAACTGAATGTACTTTTCTAAACATTAGAAGCAGCAAAAACCTGACATAAATTGAAACAATGCTATATGGAAGTCAAACAGTTGAGATTTAAAATAATTGATTCCGTTTTTAAAGTTTTATATACATAAACGTCATTTTTTTTGTTTCCAGGTTTTCATTGAGGGTGGTAACTTTAACCCAGGCTGCCTACATTGCCGTTTTTAGTTGCCCATAATATGATGGCAAGAACACACAAAAACACCCATCTTCTCTTGGGTTTTTTCACCATTTCAAACATAGCTGTTGTTATCAACTTGAAGCATCCTCAAACAGTGTGGCTCATAGAACAGAATGTTCCACTAGCAGAATCCCACACCATGATAATTTATCAGAAAGATACTTTGTGATTCATTTTCCATTGACATCAATAAACAATGGACACAAATCGTTGATAACTAATTGCTACATCTAAAGCCACTGTTTGTATTGGGTCTTTATAATTGTATCCATAAAAGATGTTTAACTTAATGGATATCTTGTTATGGGCAAATAAAAGAGAAAATATGGGTAGCTTGGGATAAAGTTACCACACTCTTTCAATGCATTGCTGTGGTTAGGCAAACTCAACTTTACACCAAATTTACCTTATCAGGTCTTTTTTTTAAAATAAATGCTGGTGAAATTTTTCACTTTAATCACAATGATTTGATTTTGGGCACAATACTTACATTTTTATTGTTATAAACATCATACATCTTTAAAATTCTTAGTTTGTTACTAGATACAAATGTAGAGCCGTACCAGAGTGTGATGTTAACTATTCAATACTTAAGGGGTGCACAGAGGGCATCTGAATTGTTGTCATTATTCTGCAGCTTGAGTTGCATATATCGGGCATGCTAATATATTTTTTGTGGTATAACACTTGGTACCTTATGCTATTTATAATGGTTGTTCTATTTTGCATCATTAAAGAATATGTATAACACTATTTCATCTGAGAAAAGATAGTTATCTGTTACGAAAGATATCATGCATATTTCATACATTTTCCCTTTCAGATCATACATTATCCTCATTTTCATTTAAGATTCAGGAACTCCCTGTGTAACAGTATTGAAGAAATTCCTTCACTGCATGATGGTGGACTAATCACTACTTTCTAAAGGTAGACAAAAAAGCTGGAGAAACTCAGCGGGTGAGGCAGCATCTATGGACCGAAGGAATAGGTGACATTTCGGGTTGAGACCCTTCTTCAGACTGATGTTGGGGGGGAGAAAGAAAGGAAGAGACGGAAACAGTAGGCTGTAGGAGAGCTGGGGAGGGGAAGGAAGGAGAAAGCAAAGACTACCTGAAATTGGAGAAGTCAATGTTCATACAGCTGGGGTGTAAACTACCCAAGTGAAATATGAGGTGCTGTTCCTCCAATTTGGGTTGGGACTCAATATTCTCCCCTACTTTCTCCTCCCCTTCTCAGCTCTCCCTCCGCCCACTGTCACCACTTCATCCTTGCTTCTTCCCCCACCCACCCACCCTCACATCAGTCTGAGGAAGGGTCTCAACCCGAAACATTGCCTATTTCTTTCGCTCCATAGATGCTGCCTCACCCGCTGAGTTTCTCCAGCATTTTTCTCTACACCAGATTCTAAAGGATCTGATTCTCTCCACGTAAATCTACACTAGGGGTAATTTACTTACTAACCAACCAATCAGCATTTTGAATAGATGTGGGAGGAAAGATGAGCACCAAGAGGAATTCCAAACAGTCAAAGACAGAACATACAAACTTCACACAGACAGCAGCTGAAACATGCATTAAGCTGGAGTCACTCAACCTGTGAGGCAACCACACTTATCTGCTGCATCATTGTGCTGCCTCAGCCTGCTTTACTTTTTGAGGCCAATGAGTTATTTAGGGTTACACAAAAAGCTGGAGAAACTCAGCGGGTGCAGCAGCATCTAAGGAGTGAAGGAGATAGGCGACGTTTCGGGTCGAGACCCTTCTTCAGACTGATATTCAGACTGAGTTATTTAGGTTATCTGAAAAAAGATCACATCAAATCAGGTCGTTTATTGTTATGTGCACAAGAATAGTGAGGTAAAGATGCAATTAAGATCTTGCTTGCAGCAACAACATCACAGGCACATAGATTTGCATAACTTATCTTTTAATTGAATGGCACGTGCAGGAGCCAGCTCATTGTATGCATGCTGACCATAAAAGCTAATGCCATGTTTCGGCTCCTGGTCCACGGCATGGAATCTCATATGTTCATTCAGGTATCTTTTAGAACTAGACATTCAGCTATCTGACGAAAACTATGTTTGAAGATGAAAACCTCAAACCTGATACAAAACTCGATGTAGCAGACAAGAGTAATCCTCACCTCCCAACTGTTTCCAAGATCTGAACAACCCTGAGGAGACACCTCATTACACTGGAAAAATACACTGTGCCCCCCATTTTACAGGATGATTGCGTTCCTGTTAATCCCTCAAAGTTGCAATTAAATGATCCAAACGTTTTTCCCATTGAATCCCAAGATATATGTGGAGAGGTGTTCCGAAGAGAAATTGTTCTCTCAACAGTTATGTCTTATGTGCGCTATAAGTACTGCAATTCTGTTTGAATTGTGGTCAGAAGAGAAAAGGTTGTTGTCTTAATTACTTAGAAATAGATGTTAGGTTGTTTGATAATATATCATTATACAAGAGCTCTATTAGGAAAGATTGAGAGGAATATGGGCTAAACAGGGGCAGATGGGATGTGTAGATGGGGCATCTTGATCGGCATGGGAAAGTGGGCCAAAGGGGCTCATTCCATGCTGTAAGATTCTATTACACTATGACAGTTGATAATAAATGTTGGGTTTGACAATGATGCATGAATTTCAGGAATTATATAAAAATGATATTATTTTTATATAAGTAACTATCTCTCAATTTATGTTCCCAATAGTTGGGAAATCTCTTTGCGAAGCTCATGAACCTCATGGGATTGATAATGCTAAGACTTTGCCCCCCTCATAGATATTTATAATTTGGGTATCTGCAAAGGCAATTTTGTCAATCATTACATTTCTTTCCTACTGCTTTATACTTCTGCTTACAATTTGTGTCACACTCTCCATGCAATCATCACATTTTTGAACAGGCGTATGAGAGAGCTTTTCACCTTTTGTTTATTGGAAATACTCTCCCATACGCTTGAGTGAATCCAAGATACTTTTTCAGGTATGTCTTCCTTTATCCTCAAGCTATCCAAAAACTCACATTTATTTAGTTATGCTCTTTGCAACAATTGTATCTCCATAATTTTACAAATATTGAAATATAAAAATATCATGTTTGAACTAAAAGTGCAACTGTGTATAATATTGTAGCACAATGTATAACAAACAGTCGCTGTAGGTTAACCGATATCCAGAGTTGCGGTAGCAGCAAAATTCACCAACTCATTACAAAATGCTTTTCCACACCAACTAAAAAGCAGAATTTATAGAAAAACAACTGATTTTCACCAGGCATGGTCCTGTTGTGTTAAGCCAAATGTATGTTTACTAACAACCTCTGAAAGGAGACTAAAATTGCCATTTATCAAAAGTAACAAAGTAGTTAACAATCTTATTGATGTGTATATGGGGTATGTTACTTTATCAGAGAACGCAAAGTCGTCCTTCAGCTGATAGTTTGTGATTTCATGGTACCAATTTAAAAAAAAAGCAAATTTTACCAATGTCATGGCTGACTACATTTTAGAATCATTTCTTCATTACAGACAGTGTGATTATGATGTGCAAACTTGGCTATCATATTTGCACATATTATATCAACTCAAGACTCAAGATTATTCTTGTGATTCTCAGCCAAAGCCTGAGATTGTGAAACTTACGTAATTGCATGTTCCCTTTCTCATCAAAATAAAATAATACAGCAGATTATATGTAGCAGATTGTATGATTAAATGTTATTGCTGGCAAGCATTGCAATGGTGCATTAGTATTCTGGCAGTTTGCTGCACGATTACACTCTGGGCATTCTATCTCATTCTGTCTGCTTGCAGATGGTGACCTTGGATGTGATATATGTGAATGAGCCAAAGCTGCTGATGAGAGACTTGATTGTACAGAAATAACCTTGACAATTCTGTTGATCAAATTTTGTTGCAGTGAACTACTTTAAAGTCATGTCATTGCATTAATTGGCTAGTTAGTAATCAGTTGCATAATCTTATGTTGGTGACAAACAAGCCAAGCAGTCCAAACAAATTCCTTTGCAATCTAAGCAGATAGTGATGTTTTTCAATTAAAACAGATAGACATTTTTTAAATCCGTAATCTCCTTGAATTTCAGAAAACCATTATGCAAATTTCCACAGCCTTTCACTTGGAAATCGAAAGCATCATCTTGGGAGCAGATGCGGCAGAGATGGAAAAAATGTAATGGGCCTGTCCCACTTAGGCGACATTTTAGGTGCTTGCAGGAGACTATGCAGTCGCCACATGTTCGCCACGTGTTTGCGGGTGGTTGCCGGGGAGTCGCCTTCATGGTAGTGAGGCGTTCCCGCATTCTGGGAACTAGTCGCGGCCTCGTTATGATCGCCGTGAATTTTTCAATGTTTTGAAAAATTAGCGGCGACTAGAATGAAGCCGCCATGGAGAGTAGCAAAAATTCTCGAGCCATAGGTGGGTCGGCAGGAGGTCCTAGTGGGTTGCCAGGGGGTCAAAGGGTCTTAGAGGTTCTCGTAGGTTGGAGCAGTGCTGACCGGTGAATTTCATTGGTTCATTGGGGAAAAAAGGTAAGTCGTAGTTTTCAGAACCAAGGAAAGCCGACCGGTAATGTTAAATGTCCACCGAGCTTCACAGCCATGTATCTCTGGCTTCGTAAAAGTTGCCTCTACACCTTCTCCTCCCTTCTTCCCCCCCCCCCCTTCTTTTAAAGGACTTACCGTACACTGTGCTTTAGCCGTCTTTTTACAGCGCCAACCTTCCTGTTCATCGCGGCGTGTGTCTGTATCATCTTGGCTTTGCACCATGTGAATTTTTTAGATGGGGCAACCGGGGGGAGCGCTGTCTAAAAAATTCACACGGGCTGGTGAAGGAAGCAATGTGTTTCTGAGTGTGTGTATGTTCCACTCTGACAGTCACCGTTATAGTTCCCGGTTTTTCAGGCGACTGAAAAATTGCCTAAGTGGGACAGGCCCATAAGGGATGGCATCCTTATAAGAGGCAGGTGAGAGGATATATATCGATGTAACTGTGGTACTCAATAGGTTGTAGTCGAGTAACCCCTGTGATGGAGATAGAGAAAGGGTAGAGTGGTGTCAGATATTTTGTGTGCAGAGCAGCAAATTACAAACACAATGTATTCCATATTAATTATCACTCCTAACCCATCATTCCCTACAAAATATGGGAGAGAACAAACCCAAATGCTCTGTTGATAGATCATCAAAGTATTTGTAGGTTTCTTTGGTTCAGTTCACTATCACTTCGACCAGAGAGACTTGAGAACAGATCACCCTTTACTGAAGGCATTCATTCATAAACAGCAGTATCTGGTACAATATTCATACCACATTGTATTCCCAAAAGCACATATGACCTGAAATGTAACACAATTTCCATCTCTACAAAAGGCGCTTGACTTGCACACAGTAGTTATATAGTCATGGAGAGATTGTTGAGACAACTGTCTGTGCTGACCTTCACCAACTGTTTTACACTAATCCTAACCTTTCCTTTTTTTTCGCTCATTCCCATCAACCCCTCACACCGTAGCCCATCCCTCTGCAAACTCTAATACTCATTTACACATTAGACAGAGAAATGTGAGTTGTTGCCTTTCGAATAGTCTAATATGGGCAGGACCTACACAGTGAATGGTAGGGCTGTGGGAAGCGTTGTGGAGCAGAGGTATCTAGGAGCACAGCTACATAATTCCTTAAAGGTGGTGTCACAGGTAGATGGGGGAAGGTCAAAAAGGCTTGTGACACATTGGCCATCAGTCAGTAAGCCGGTAGGTCATGTTGTAGTTATATATGACATTGGTGAGGCAGCATTTAGAGAATTGTGTTCAGTTCTGGGCACCATGTTATAGAAAGATGTTGTCAAGTTCGAAAGGGTGCAGAGAAAATTTACAAGGATGTTGCCAGGACTCGAGGGTCTGAGCTGCAGTTGTATAGGGTTTTGGTTAGACCACACCTGGAGCATTGCGTACAGCTTTGGTCTCCAAATCTGAGGAAAGACATTCTTGCCATAGAGGGGGTACAGAGAAGATTCACCAGACTGATTCCTGGAATGTCAGGACTTTCATATGAGGAAAGACTGGGTAGACTCGGCTTGTACTCGCTAGAATTTAGAAGATTGACGGGGGATATTATAGAAACTTACAAACTTCTTAAGGGGTTGGACAGGCTAGATGCAGGAAGATTGTTCCCGATGTTGGGGAGGTCCAGAACAAGGGGTCACAGTCTAAGGATAAGGGGGAATTCCTTTAGGACTGAGATGAGGAAAGCATTTTTCACACAGAGAGTGGTGAATCTCTGGAATTCTCTGCCATAGAAGGTAGTTGAGGCCAGTTCATTGGCTATATTTAAGAGGGCGTTAGATGTGGCCCTTGTGGCTAAAGGGATCAGGGGGTATGGAGAGAAGGCAGGTACAGGATACCGAGTTGAATGATCAGCCATGATCATATTGAATGGCGGTGCAGGCTCGAAGGGCCGAATGGCCTACTCATGCACCTATTTTCTATGTTTCTATGGGGAGAGGTTGAGTAGGCTGGACTACTTCCTAGAGTACAGGAGGGTGAGGGGTGATCTTAGACAGCTGTATAAAATCACAAGGAATATGTTGGGGAGACACACAGTCTCTTGCCAGTGTCGGGAATTATGAACCAGAGAGCATAGGTTTAAGGTGACGAGGGAAAGATTTTATAGAAATCTGAGGGGTAACTTTTTCACACAAAGGGTGGTGGCTGTATGGAACGAGCTGCCGAAGGAGGCAAGGACTATCGCGACATTTAAGAAGCAATTAGACAGGTACATGATAAGGGCCAAATGCAGGCGTTAGACTAGTGTAGATGGGACATGTTGATTGGTGTGGGCAAGTTAGGCTGAAAGGCCTGCTTCCACACTGTATGACGCTATTAGGGTAAACCTAGTGGCAAGTTAAGCAATCAACTCATACATTTTGGAATGTGGAAGGAAACCAGGACAAATGGTGGAAACACATGGGAAAAACAACACAAAAACAACATCCTTCACCAAAACTGGACCCAGATTAATGGAGTTCTGAGGCTGTAGCTCTTCTTGTTGTACCATTATCCTTCACTTGTTTAAGCATATACTGTCTTAAACTGAAAGGGGTTCCATTGTCTCAACAATTGTGGTGTGGGGAGAAGAGGAAATTAAAGCCTCCATGCTTATACCATCTGCAGTTTCTAAATCAAATGAGATTGAGTTGTAAGGAAGCAAGAGAATAGTATGGGGATATTAGAACCTTCCATGTTTCATTTAGCCCCTGGCCACATTCTCAGTCTGATTGGTTAGGTTGGGAAGGAAAGTTTCAAATAAACATTGTTTAGAATGAAAAGTTCTTCCTTTCTTTGTCTGCTGCTCATCATGTTCCATTAGACAACTATATTATGTGGTACATGATCTTTCATATCCTAAGGAAAAGGACTGCAGATGTAAGAATTTTCATGAGTGTAGGAAAATACAAACATATTATTGTGAAAAATGGAGGTGACCTTTTCAAACAATTTAGGACTGGTTGATTGATTTGTGTAATATAAATTGGTCTGTCATTTGATTACATTGTGAGGTTTAGACTCTAGCTTTAATTAGCATGTTTTATCCCACTGGGAAGTGACCATGAGTTCTAAGCTGAACGTTTGGTAAAACAGTAAGTGGCAGATCAATAAATCTCTAGAGGCTAAGCTACTTGACAAAAAAATGACACTTCAACAGAAGGTATAAAGCTTGCATGTATTGACTTATTTTTCTCACTTCATTTGGTGAATTATGGCACATTGTGATAGAAAAATAAAATAATCTATTGTTATTTGGGCTGGGAACACAACTCCACTGAGGCTTCAGGGTTATACAAAAAGCTGGAGAAACTCAGCGGGTGCAGCGGCATCTAAGGAGCGAAGGAGATAGGCAACGTTTCGGGTCGAGACCCTTCTTCAGACTCACTCCACTGAGGCTTCATTGGGTCAGGCTATTTTAAATGTTAAATACTATACCTCGGTTTTGGACAAGAACGTGTGTTAGGAATCTGACCACAAACCAAAAGAAATTATCTCAATGAGAATTTCAGGAAAGCATTTTCAGGTACTGAGGAAATGGGGTTTTCTCAGTTGGACGAGGAAGAGGAGCTTAGCATTGCATATGAAAAAAGCTCTATCTCTTGATTCAGTACATGTAAATCCTTAAAATATTGCTGTATTTTAAAGTCAAAATATAAAGGTGTTCACAAGTGTTGAGTCACTAACCCAGTGGCTTGTAGGCTAGATAGTACTAGATTGGGCAATAGCACACAGAAAATTAATTCTAGGGGGATGCGTCAGGGTTATGATTAAATAAATATTTAATAGGGATTTTATTAAATACTAGATTAAGTGGGACCCGTTGGGTCCCTGTTACACAGGAGGCCTGGTCCCCCAACGCAGCCCGTTCCCCCAACGCAATATTCCACCACTCACCCGTAGCTCCCAACTGTGCGGGCGCGGCTCATTTTCCCTCATCCCCCAGCACTCCATCCCCCTCAGCTTCACCCTCCCTCTTCTTTCCCCCATCCTCCCCAATCCCTCCCTCACCTCTCCCTCCCTCTCCTTTCCCCTAACATGTCACTCCATCCCTCCCTCCATTACTCCTCTCACCTCCCCACCACCTTCCTATCTCTCTATGTATAGATAATTTAAATTTATTTAGATTGTCAGAAAGACAGTAATGTTGTGATCATTTATGGAGGAATGATAAAGAATGTTGCTTCACTTACGATATTACCCAGTGTACATAATATGTGATTTTAAATGGATTCAGTTATTATATCCTAAGTTTTGGATTTGCATGTGCAACCTTGAAGACCCTTTCATCTTGGTCCATCTTTATTGATTCATCATATAGTTTAGTAAAGAGTGGAAAAATTATGCCTATGGGGGCGACTACAAATGTTAGTACTCCTCCAGTGAATGTAATTTGCCCACTATCACAAACGTGTGCTTTTAAGACTATATCTCCCTCATTCATTGATTTCAATAGAACAGTTTGAGTGCCATGTACTGATTCAACTATGTGTTTAGTACTATCTACCAGGAATGACCTGGTAGATAGTACTGTGCCCCACATATATTGATCCCCATCAAGGGATAGGGCTTTATTTTAACCCTCCTACTCCTGTTCAGAACTTGATCAGCATAGAATTAGCCAAACCCTGCCGGGATAAAAAATGCTGATCTTGAGGTATCTGGTGGAGGGGCGGTGATAACACAGCACCAGGTGGGCTTCAGACAAAACAATTGTTAGGCCTAATCCTTGGGTTGCCCTGACAGTCTATAAAATCATTTTGGCTTTCCTCAAAACCACTGAGGCACCTCAAATATTTTTGATATACTAAAACATTTAAAAACTATTAAGACCATAGTAAATAATTTAATAAATAATTCAAACTAAAATTAAGGTCACATGAAAATTCAGAAACAATTAGAATCATGAAAATAATGCAAAATAACAAAGAAGATTAATAACAGAACTTACCTTTTCCGTCCTAACCAGGCTTGGAACCTGCACTGAAATAAATGGGCCAGCCTATGCAGTGCAGGATTGCAAAATGGATTTGTCAGAGTACTGCTGAAAATTCCAGGAAGATAGTGTCCTGCTGTCGAACTGCATTGGTAGTTCCACCAGCAGATCTGTCACTTATCCAGTGTCTCATGAAGGGTACCCATCCGAAATGTCACCTATTCCTTTTCTCTAGAGATGCTGCCTTAACCGTTGAGCATTTTGTGTCACTTTATCATATCCTGGATTTACAGGTGTATGAGTAAATCTGGATTTATATATGTGAAAGTAACTAACAGGGAGTGATTTTCTGAAAGATAGCTTTGAAGACTAAATAAAATATTTATTTTATTTGAATTTTGTGATCATTCATTGGTTCTCATATGTATTTTAATACTTTTAAATAGTTAACATTTGGTTAATCTGACAGATGATTAATTGACAAAGATAAATAGTTATTGGAAGCAATTATTCTCTTCATTCACAATATTTAATCCCTTTAGAGATTTGATGCCTATTAGATTATTGAGGAGTGAAGTTTGAAGGAGTGACATCTACACTCCATGTTTAAAGTATTTAAAGTACTTAATTCTTTGGACGTGCTATATACAATACTTTTTCTTGTAAAGATTACATTACCCCTTTCAGTTATTATTTGAAAGATTTATTTGGACAATGCGAGGATTGATGACATCCTTAGAAATATGGACTAATAAGATGAAGAATCTCAATTGACTAGATAATTGATGCTGTTTTTTATTTATAAGATAATATACCTGGAAATGTTAACAGTTTTTAGAAAGAACAGATTTTAAAATTGTCCAATGTGATTATTTTTAACTATGATAACAATGTTGCTAATCGATTAAAAATAAAATCATAATTTAGATCTCAGATGTTTATTCCTTGAACTGAAATTATGAACAAAAATAAGCTACATGAAAGCTATATAAAATTAACTATACAGAAAATACAGGACTATTACATTTTCTGATTTCGCTAATGAATTCTGACCTATTGAACAAGGATTCATACCATGCAGACCTTCATGCAGGCTTTTGATTTGAAGGTCAGTGTAATGGCTGTGCATAATGAAGTAAAGAGCTATAATTTTAACTGTACCATTTAGGTTTTTTTTCCATCAACTTAAAGATTAAATAAAGAAAACGTAAGAACTTTAATGAAACTGTTAAATGAACAGATGCTCTAACTTTTATTAATGATTTATTCAAGGCCATTGATTTTAACTTGACATTCACAGTGGCGCCAGTTTCTGAATATTGATATATTTATGTCAAACTCATTCAGGCGGGGCCATTTACGAGCAGGATGTTAGCATACTAAATGCTGTTAAGCACACAAAATGCTTTTTAAAAATATAATTAACTGAAAGAATTGACACTGGCAAAGGAACACAAGCAGCAATATGAAAGTCAAAGTAGAAACGTGATTAGTGAGCAGAATCTGCCTGATATGCTCAAATCACAAAAGTGTGAATTATGTTACCTGGCCATCATTACGTAATTCTTCAGCTCAGTGGTCATGAACAAATTTAGTCTGAAAAGGTACTCAAGGATTTCTGATTATAAACAAGCTTCTCATAAGCCAGGAACTTAGAATTAGTTGGTGGATGTGGTTTAAAACGACAGCAGCTGGTGGCCGAGACTGAGAAGAGCATCAAAGGATAATCTCGGTCGTCACCTTACTGCAGATATTTATATTTTCCTTTTTCATTTCTATTCCTGGCTTCTTTGCAATTTACTTTTCATGATATGGAATCTTCAGAAAAGCATGATGCTTCCCAGATAAAAAATATCCCCATGCAACTGATATAAAATTATTTTCTTTCTCAAATACTCCTGGTGATAATCCGTTAAAGAATTTAGTTCTTCGCTGCTATTACAACTGAATGTATCCTGATTATAACACCGGAAAACAGTTTATTTTCCTATAATGTGTCAAATAATACCATCGTGCAATTTAAAAAACACATCCAAGGGTAACTAAGGGTAGTGGGCACTCACATCCACAGATATATCAACGGAGAGAAGGAATGGACGACATTTTGAGTCGAGACTCTTCTTCAGGCCCTTCAGTCTGAAGAAGGGTCTCGATCAGAAACGTCACCCATTCTTTCTCTCCACAGATGCTGCCTCACCCGCTACGTTACTCCAGCATTTTGTGTCTACCTTCGATTTTACCAGCATCTGCAGTTCTTTCTTACACACAGATATATCAAGTTAGCTCATCCTTCAGAAAATATCTTAGGGAAAAACATATCCTCAGTTTTATGCACACATTTGTTGTGTATTGAACACTGCTCTAAAATGTAGTTACATTCTCAAAGGTTCTTCAACACTAATTTTCTAACCCACAATCTCTTCTGCTTATATGGATACTAACTTCCTGGTTTTCCATAGATTGTAAAATGCTGTTGTTCTTTGAATTTTAAGTTTTGCACACTGAGTTTGCAACTTTCATTCCAAAACAACTGTTGCATTTAAATAACACATATGATTGCTTCAGGCCATCGCAATTATTTTACAGCCAACAAACTTGTCAGAAAATTTGCATGCAGGTTGCTCCCACTGTAAGCAATGTGATAATTACCAGATAATCTTTTTTTGGTTTGAGGAATAAATATTGATCATAAAATTAGGATTGACTCCCGCATTCTATTCATGTAAACCTTTATGTGTGTCCCTGGGTTTAGACTAGGATTAATTTTGAAATCTAATCTGAGAAAGGATACCTGCGATGTACACCATCTTTTCCATACTGAAATGGTGATTCATCCTGGTTGGTTATCAGGGTGGAATCTGAATCCACAACCTTTTGAATAAGGCAAGAGTGGAAGTAATTAAGCAATGCTCATACTTATTGGGTGCATCTTATCTTTAAACAATGCTGATAAAATCTGCTTGAGCATATGTGGAAATCAAGAAGGAGGAACTGCCTCAGAATGTCAGTGTCCACTGGAAATAATACCCAGACCAAGATTGTAGGTCAGCTTCTCAGATTCACTTTAGTTTTGGTGCAATGAAATTCCTTGCTCACATGGAGGTTACAGAGTATTACAGTAAACCCTTGTTTTAATGGTCACCTTTATAATGGATTTCAGTTATGGACCCGCCGACCTGCTAGGTGCACCAACGATCCCTTCTTCACCCAGCACATAGTCATACAGCATGGAAACAGGCCCTTTGGCCCAACTTGCCAACACCAGCCAAAATATCCCAACTACACTAGTCCCACCTGCCTGCGCCTGGTCCATATCCGTCCAAACTTATCCTATCCATGTACCTGTCTAACTGGTTCTTAAACGTTAGGGTAGTCCCAGCCTCAACTACCTCATCTGGCAGCTTGTCACATACACCCACCACCCTTTATGTGAAAAGGTTTCCCCTCACATTCCCATTAAATCTTTTCCCCTTCACCTTGAACCTATGTCCTCTGGTCCTCGAGAACCTATTGTCCTACTATGGACAAGAGATTCTGTGCATCTACCCAATCTATTCCTTATGATTTTATACACCTCTATAAGATCACCCCTCATTTTCCTGCTGTCCAAGGAATAGAGACTCAGCCTATTAACCTCTCCATATAGCTCAGACCCTCTAGTCCTGGCAACATCCTTGTAAATCTTCTCTGAACCGTTTTAAGCTTGGCAACATCTTTCCTATAACATAGTGCTCAGAGCTGAACACAATACTCCTGCTTCTCCCCAATGTCTTATTTCACTGCAACATGACCTCCCAACGTTTATACTGAATACTCTGACTGATGAAGGCCAATGCGCCAAAAACCTTTCTAACCATCCTATCTACCTGCAACTTCACCTTCAAGGAATTGTGTGCAGTACCTACACATGCTGTAGTTGTTTTTCCAGCTTACGTTGTAGCCCCACGAGGCAGCGCTTTCTTCAGGCCACTGCCACTGCCACCAACAGAACGCACTCGGTCACTGTGGGGCTCCATCCCCACCCACCTGCTGTTGATTCTTCCTGTTGGCTGTTGTTTTGTTCACACCACCACTGCATCCTCCTTCTCCTGTAGTTTTGCCCATTCGCTGCTCCCTCGGAGTCACCAACATATTCCACCTTGGAAGTTGTCGTTGACTGCAGAGGAGAAAGAGGCAGTGGTGGAGGAGGGAGCAATGGAGTGGACAAAGTGATGGAAGAAGGAGGAGGATGAGGCAGTAGATCCGACAAAGCCACGGCCGACAGGATGAAGCGGCAGCAGATGAGAGGGGATGGAGACCCACAGTGATCGAGCGCATTCTGTCGGTGGTAGCGGCCTGAAGAAAGCACTGTCCCCAAGGACCATAACGTGAGCCACAACAACAGCTGCATCAACTAGACCATCTAGTGGGTAAAGAAGGGCTCGCTAGTGCAGACCAGCGGCGTCGGCACCTAGTTTTAAGTCAAAATGACAAAGCACTGGAGTAACTCAGCAGACTCAATCAGTCTGAAGAAGGGTCCCAATATCACCCATCCGTGTTCTCCAGAGACCCTGCCTGACCTGCTGAGTTATTCTAGAATTTTGTGTCCTTTTATATATTAACTAGCATCTGCAGTTTTTTGTTTCAACTACACACAATGATAATCCCTTAATCAGTTATAGCGGACAATCAGCCCTCACACTACCCCCCCCCCCCCCCCCCATCGTCCGTTATAATAAGGATTTACTGTATACATAGCAATGACAAATCCAACAATGAAAATAATGACAAGCAAAAATCAGAATGGTGCAAAGATTGTGGGTAATTTAATCCAAAGTATTATCTCGGAGGATTTCCATCCATTCTCGGAGGCTATACATATACTCATTGGTGTTGTAATATAGTGTTCACAGAAATAACATTATACCCGGCACCTTTGCCATACATGTGCCCCCCCGGGGTGATTTCCCTACCCACGTTTGAAGGATGTCTCCACCTCACCCTATCCTCAATGTGCAGCAGCAGAAGGACCCTCGACTGTGGTCCTCCCTCACAAAGCTTTGGCATTGGCTGCATGCACGTAGCTTCAGCGAGTCCCTCAGCAAGTACTCCTGTGGTCTGGAGCTGGCCAGTGAGCAATATTCCCTGATGGACATCTCACTCTGCTGGGAGGTCAACAAATTTCAGGCAGACCAAAGAGCATCTTTCACAGAGTTTATGACCTTTCAGCAGCTCTTGACGTCCTTCTCTAAATGTGTTCCTGGGAACGGTCCGTAAAACAGAGCTGTTACAGAGCTGTTCGGGATAAGACCTGACAAGAACCCTTGCATTCTTCTCCAGACTCTTTGCAAATCCACAATCTGTGAAGAGGTGAGCAACCATCTCTTCTCCATAGTAGCTGTCCCAAGGGCAGCATGCACAGGTAGTAAAATTCCAATAGTGCAGGAAGAACCTGACTGGGAGGCCCTTCTCATCACCAGCCAAGCAAGGTCTTGGTGCTTGTTGGTGCGTTCTGGTGGTGCGGTATTCCACCAGACAAGCTGGGCAGTCTGCACAGGGAACCACGCCACAGAATCCATCAAGTCCTTTTTCTGTAGTGCCTGCAGAATGTTTCGTGCTGACTACTGCCTGATGGATATCTGCTCAAAGATGTTGTTCTGGAAGAACCTTTCTACAAAGGACTGATGGTGTGGCAATGTCCAACTAACTGACACATTGGGCAACATCTGCACCAGGCCCAGATGTGCACTTTGCCGGTTTGCCCTTGCCTGAGGATTCCATATGATCCAAACCATAGATGGAGAAACCCTCAGGTTGTATAACAGTGTCAGTTGAGTCATGATGAGCCATGATTCAGTGAAATAAGGAACTCAACAGACCCTGATCTCCCTTTGAAACATCAGTTTTCCTCGTAGCTCCTCAAGCTTGTTCAAGCTTGGTGATGGGATGAAAGTTGTTAAATACTTCTGAGTGATTTGAGAGTGTCCTGATTAACCAATATGTCTCTGCACCCACAAGAAACCACCCAGACCATACACTTGGACACTTTTTCATTTTGATTTCCCTCAGCACAAGCAAAGTTGATATAATTATTGTGCTTTGTGAGCTGAGGCATTAAAGTATGGCTGTTTTCCAATGTCCCAATATTTGCAGACCCACTGAATATTTCCAGCAGTTTCTGTTTATATCTCTGAAAAGATCTAATTGCTAAGAAGCTAAGGGTGTATCCCTGAGGCTTGGATGCCAGGTTCAATAGCCAACTGATGATGTGCCTGCAAAACATTAAATACTTCCATCACCCAATGTAATATCTCAATTTTCCTATGACAATGGTGTTCATCATATATCAAAAAAAAAATTATCACAGGTTCATCCTTGGTTTGGTTGGTTGGGTTGGTTGGTTGGTTGGTTATCCTATCCAAACCAAGGATAGGACAAAGACTGAGTGTCGCAGCCCTGAGCCAAGCTTCATGCTCTTTTCGTGAGCGGGCGGCAGTTTCCGTCAAAGGCAAGGATGCTGGGATACTGCAGCTGAATGTTGAAGGTCTCACCAGTGCAAAGATATCCATCATTGAGCAGCTAGCATACGCCAACAAAGTGACTGTCATACTCCTGCAGGAGACACACTGCGAAACAGTGGAGAAACTCACAATTCCTGAATTCACACTAGCTACTTTCACACCAAGAAGTAAATATGGTCTGGTCACTTTCATCAGAGATGACATGGATTGGGCTATAGAAGGGCAGTCTGCAGAAGACTCAGATCTGGAATAGCTTGCAGTACAGGTCCAGGACGTCACCATAATCAAATTGT
The DNA here is from genome assembly GCA_963514005.1 of Raja brachyura. The sequence continues at coordinate 41,136,987 of OY740795.1, read as the reverse complement.
ACAAGCCTCCCCCAGTGCGTCTGGCTACAACATCTATACCAGTGTTCACCCCTCCGTGTGTATACTCAGGTGATTTCAACTACCACCACACTAAATGGGGCTACTCAAGATGTAATAGTGTTAGAAAAGGCCTCATAGATTGGGCATCTGCCAATGACCTCATGTTTCTGTATGATCCAAAGGAGCCAAACAGCTTCCATTCAGCCCGCTGGAACACTGGTACAAACCCAGACCTAGCCTTTGGCAGTAACACAAAGAGCCACCAACGCGCCGGGTTCTGGAGAAGTTCCCACGGTCACAACACCTACCATCACTCATCACCATAACACAACTGGTTGCACCAACATCGAGCAAACCTGTGAAGCGGTGGAACTATCCGCAAGGCCGACTGGGACAATTTACAACAACTTACCAATGCAGACGCCTCAGGCCTTCCTCCCCCAGAGAGTACCAACCTGGACTCTTCCGACCAAGCCTACTGCAACATGCTTATCAGTGTAGGCAAGAAAACCATCACCTGTGGCTACCAGAGGGATTACATGCCATGTTGGGATGATGAGTGTCAACAGCTATACGAAGATCATGCTGCTGGCACCAAAGAGGAGTCTGAAACCACTACATTGCTCATGCTTGGATGAGAAACGACAAGAACGCTGGATTGAGACAGTTGAATCGTTTGACTTCACCCACTCGAGTCGTAAAGCAAGGCACACAGTCAACCGCCTGACCGGCAGAGCTACATCCAAACCCAGCAAATGCCCACTGACCGCCAACGCAATCGCATCTCAACTAGTCAAGAATGGTTGATTCACAAACTCTGACCGTGATTTCTGACGCAAAGTGAGCAAAGAAGTGGCTGAGTCATGGAAAACTGACAGAGTGGATATGGACCTAACAATGGCTTTCACCCCCGAGGACATGGCCACAGCACTCAAGAGGTTGAAAGCAGGAAAGGACTACATTCTGGAGACGCTGCTACCAACTGGATCCGACAGTAGCTGTCGACCTCCATGGAGAAGTGCAAAATACAAAAGATCTGGTGTTGTGCAACAGTCATCGCTCTCCTGAAGCCAAACAAGCCAAAGGATGATCCTAAAAGCTGCCGGCCCATCGCACTCCTCTGCCTCCCATACAAACTCCTTGAGAGGCTGATCCACGGGCGTATCAACCCCTCAACTACCCCACGAGCAGGCTGGTTTCCGCCAAGGTCAATCTACTGTGGACCAGGTAACCCTCCTCACCCAAGACATCGAGGACTGCTTTGAGGCAAATAAGACGGCAGGAGCTGTTCTGATAGATCTGACAGCTGCCTATGACACCGTGTGGCACCGAGGATTAACTGCAAAACTACTTTGGGTGCTGCCAGACATGCGCATGGTACACTGCATCATGGAGCTGATATCAAACCGCAGTTTTATGCATATGACAAGTGATGGAGAGCAGAGTAGGCTAGACTGAAGAATGGCGTCCCACAGGGATCCATCTTGGTCCGCTGCTTTTCAACGTGTACGTCCATGACCTCCCAGAGACCAACGCTGGAAAATATGGATATGCTGACGATCTAGCCATCCTGATGAGACACAGAGTGGAAGACAATTGAAAGCTCCTTGAGTCAAGACATGGGGACTTTGGCAGTATACCGATGACAGTGGCGTCTAAAGCTGAGCAAAGGCAAAACAGTGTCAACAGCTAAACAACAAGGAAGCTAAGCGAGAACTAGCTGTCTTTGTTCACAACAGGCGCTTGGACTTCCAACAAACACCCACTTACCTCGGCGTAAAGCTGGACTTGTCACTTACATTTCGTAAACACCTGGCTGATCTCCTCGACAGGGTCATGGAATGTAACGGCCTCATCCAACGCCTGGCAGGAACACGTTGGGGAGCCAGTCCATCAACTCTTCGCACGTCTGCCTTAGCTCTTGTGTATGCCCCAGCTGAGTACTGCACACCCGTATGGAGTAGAAGTATTCAAGATTCAAGAGAGTTTATTGTCATGTGTCCCAGATAGGACAGTGAAATTCTTGCCTTGCTTCAGCACAACAGAATATAGAAGGCATGAATACAGAACAGATCAGTGTGTCCATATACCATTGTATAAATATATACACACACATGAATAAATAAAACAGATAAAGTGTAAATGAACAGATAATGGGCTATTAATGTTCAGAGTTTTGTTTGAGTTGAGTTCAATAGCCTGATGGCTGTGGGGAAGAAGCATTTTCTGAAACTGAACATAGAAACATAGAAAATAGGTGCAGGAGGAGGCCATTCGGCCCTTCGAACCAGCACCGCCATTCATTGTGATCATGACTGATGGCTGGACGTTGCAGTCTTCAGGCTCCTGTATCTTCTACCTGAAGGTAGCGGGGAGATGAGTGTGTGGCCAGAATGGTGTGAGTCCTTGATGATGCTGCCAGCCTTTTTCTTTCTTTCTTTCTTTTAAAATCCTTTTATTCGTTTTTTTCCAAAAAACAAAACAAAAAGAATAATGATAAACATAACAATGATATTGATACATAAGGATCAGGATTACATTAATAGCATGCATAACCTAACTATGAGTCCAGTATCAAAATACACATTGAATAAAGACCTCCCGATCTCTATGTAAATATAGTTAAATGTTTAAAAGAAAACTTACATGTAGAAAAAATCAGAAAGATAAAAAGAAAAAAAAGAAAAAAAGAGAAAAAAGGAAGAAACAAACCCCCCCTAAACTAGGAAAAAAAAGCAAAACAGAATCTGAGCTGAGAATTTCAACAATTTAAGTCCCTGTTTATCGTCAAGTCCGTTCCACCATATAAAGGTAAAACAATTTTTATAACGGTTGCAGAGGGAACAATTTCTGTTGTGTGAAAGTGTTGAATAAATTTTCCCCAAGTCTTATCAAATTAAACCAAGGGATCAACAATGTCACGCCTGATTTTTTTCTAAATTTAATAATGATATAGTTTCAGAGTACCAATGGAGTGTGGTTGGAGGGTTAGAGTCTTTCCATTTAAGTAAAATAGATCTTCTGCCGATTAATATGGTAAAAGCAATCAGCCGATCACAGGAGTGGAAGGCAACCTCATCTCCATTACAGAGCTACATCTCTTCACCAGATAAAAGCTGTCCAGGGTCTGACCTCCCCAGAGGAGCATGGGTGAAGCTCAACAGACTTCATACTGGAGTTGGGCGTTTCAATGCCAGCATGTGAAGATGGGGACTCCGCCGGAGCCCAGCCTGTGAATGCGGAGCAGAACAACAGACAGCCAACCGTGTCATCTCTGGGTGCCCGCTCTACCACCCACCAAATGGAGCTCAGGGCCTGGCAGACATTGACGCAGAGACAACAACTTGGCTGCTCAACACCTGGCTTGAGATCTAAATATTCCTTTGGTTTATGTTTCATTCGCAAGAAGAAGAAGACAGGTACACAAGCCAATGATGCAGGTATTGCCTCCTGTGACCTGAAAGTTTCTGTTCTGATCTGACTGCTGATTTCCAGGAAGATCAGAAAATCAGTATATAAAGAGTTAAATTGTTAAATACCTAAGGAACAATGACAGTTTCCTACATGTGGCCTGATATTTGTGTGGAAGTCAGAAAGTTAGCTAAAATGTGATGCCAATTTTACTAATAAAAGTGCAAAAAATGATGAAGAAGTAACCAAGAAGGTTGATGAGAGCAAGACCATAGTAATTGCCCCTATGGACTTCATCAAGGCCTTTGATAGGGTTTTCCATGGTAGGCTGCTCTGGAAAGTTAGATTGCATGGGATTCAAAGAGAGCCAGCTAACTTTATATACAATCGGCTTCATGGAAGGGTGGTAGTGGAAGGTTAATTTTTAGACTGGAGGTCTATGACTCAGGGATCAGTGCTGGACCCATTGGTGTTTATGGTTTATATCAATGATTTGGATGGGAACATACAAGGCATGGGTAGTAAATTTGCAGACGACAGTTGGTGATGTTGGCAACAGTGTAATGGGTTATCAAAATATGCAGCAAAATCTTGATCAGCTGGGCAAGTTGGCTGAAGAATACCTAGTGGTGTTTAATGCAGATAAGTTTAAATGGTGCATTTCGGGAAATGAAAGCAGGGCAGGACTTTCACAGTGAATGGTAGAGCTGAGCGATCTAGGAGTACATAGTTCCCTGAAAGTGGCATCACAGTTAGAAGGGATAGTAAAGAACGCCTTTGGTACATTGACTATCGTCAGCCAGGATATTGATTATAGAACTTGGGATGTTATCGTACAGTTGTTCAAGACATTGGTGAGACCACATTTGGAGTACTGGGTTCAGTTTTGGTCTCCCTGAAGGATGCCATTAAGCTGAAAAGAGTGCAGAAAAGATTTACAAGGATGTTGCCGGAACCTTGATCCTGAGTCCTGGCAATGGAAAAGGTTGGTCATAGCCAGGACTTTATTTATTGGATTGCAGGAGGCTGAGGCGTGGTCATATAGAGTTGTATAGGATCATGAGGGGAAGAGATATGGCGATTGCTCTGTCTTTTACCCAGGGTGGGGAATCAAGAACCAGAGGACATAGTTTTAAGGTGAGAGGGGCAAGATTTAATAGGAACCTTTTGGGCAACTTTTTGACTAAGATCATGGTGAGTATATGGAACAAGCTGCCAGAAGAGGTGGTTGAGGTAGGTGCCATAATAGCATTTAACAGACACTTGGGCATGGATTGGAAAAGTTTAGTGGGGCATTGGCCAAACATGGCCAAATGGGACTAGCTTTGATAGGGCATCTTTGTCAGCATGGACGACTTTGGCCGAAGTGCCAGTTTCCATGCTGTATGGCTCTATGACTTAAAACCTGCTTGCTCAATGCAGTTAAAACTTTTTCTGAATTCTATTTCTAGTGAAAAACAGCAAGTTTGGCAGTTCTGCTTCATCTGCGAGACAATTAGCGAGATTTGGAAACTATTTTTGCATTACTTGCAGTCTACTACCAGATCTTGTACCTCATTACCTGGGGTTATACGGTTAATGCTGTCCTTAACATCCCTGCATCAGTGCATTCTAATTTCTGCAGAGGACTGTAGCAAATTCACTTAATTGCTGTGTAATGCTCCAGGCAGGCCGAGGATCCTGTCTTTCAACAGCTCAATTAATTTATCACCTTTTGGTGATTGGAGTTAAGTTAAAGGAAAGGGTCTGACCTTTGCAGTTCTAATGTCCTGGTACAACAGTAAATATTACTGCAATCTGAACATTAGCCTAATGTAGGTTATTTAATTCTTAAAGTATAATTAAAAAACAGAAACTGAGAACACTGGAAGGAAAACCTGCACATGGAACAAAGTCATTATTATTATGATTAGGTGCCCTGGCTTTACCAGTGACTATGAGCATCTATTGGGACTAATAGTATTTAATCTCCCTCATTTGTTATTTCTTGATTCATACATCTTCTTCCAATGGCTGATCTTACTCCTACCCTTTGCTTCCTGTCTGCCAGCCTGTTCTCTATCCACATCAATACTGAACCCCCAATGCCGTATGCTTTAAGTTTGTATACTAATCTCTTATGTAGGACCTTGTCAAAAACCTTCTGAAAGTATAGATATAACACATCCACTGGTTCTCCATTATCCACTCTACTAGTTACATCCTCGAAAAAATATATAAGATTCGTCAGACATGATTTACCTTTCGTAAATCCATGCTGACTTTGTCCAATGATTTCACCACTTTCCAAATGTGTGCTATCCCATCTTTAATAACTGACTAGCAGTTTCCCCACTACCGATGTCAGACTAACTGGTCTATAATTCCCCATTTTCTCTCTCCCTCTTTTAAAAAAGTGGGGTTACATTAGCTACCCTCCAATCCTCAGGAACTACTCCAGAATCTAAGGAGTTTTGAAAAATTATCACTAATGCATCCGCTATTTCGGTGGCTACTTCCTTGAGTACTCTGGGATGCAGACTATCTGGCCCTGGGGATTTATCAGCCTTTAATCCGTTCAATTTACCCAACACCACTTCCCGGCTAACCTGGATTTCACTCAGTTCCTCCATCGTATTTGACCCCCGGTCCCCTGCTATTTCCGGCAGATTATTTATGTCTTCCTTTGTGAAGACAGAACCAAAGTAGTTATTCAATTGGTTTGCCATGTCCTTGTTCCCCATGCTCAATTCACCTGTTTCTGACTGCAAGGGACCTACATTTGTTTTAACTAATTTCTTTCTCTTCGCATATCTATAAAAACTTTTGCAGTCAGTTTTTATGTTCCCTGCCAATTTTCTTTCATAATCTATTTTCCCTTTCCTAATTAAGCCCTTCGTCCTCCTCTGCTGGACTCTGAATTTCTCCCAGTCCTCTGGTAGGCTGCTTTTTCTGGCTAATTTGTATGCTTCATCTTTTGTTTTTATACTATCCCTGATTTCCCTTGTTATCCATGGATGCACTACCTTCCCTGATTTATTCTTTTGCCAAACTGGGATGAACAATTGTTGTAGTTCATCCATGCAGCCTTTAAATACCTTCCATTGCACATCCACTGTCAACCCTTTAAGAATCACTTGCCAGTCTATCTTGGCCAATTCACGTCCCATCCCTTCAAAGTTACCTTTGCTTAAGTTAAGAACCCTTGTTTCTGAATTAATTATGTCACTCTCCATCCTAATGAAGCCTACTCCAGCACTTTTTTTGTAAATCAGCATCTGCACTTCCTTGTGTCATCATTTTCATCTATCCACTTGTGTCAGATTGTCCTCTACCTGTATCTACTATCTAGGGTATAGCGAGCTCCTCCTTCCCATTCAAAGCTTTCTACATGGCTGAGCCCCCAAATGAGTTGAATCATTAATCTTTCATTCATTTCCTTGGGTTTGCATTAAACCTTGTAAAGAAATTGTCAACAAGCTCGCCTGGTCTTCCCCTTCAGTTTTGGAGCTCATGGGTGTGGATCCATTGATTCAATTTTGACTTGAAGTTTGCGCAGAATTTTTCAAGGGTCTTGTCAATATTCCCCAAAGATCTTTTTTCCTAGGTATTTAAAGGTCCTATCCTTTCTCATCCATCCACAAAATGACATAGCTGACCATGTCTTTGCCACTGGTGCCTTTTAGAAAACTATTGGAAGTTAGTTACATTCTGTTTAAATGTTCCAAACACCTCTGCCATGACACTGGCCTTCCACATCATTATGGGTTATTTTCTTCTTTAGGTTTCTCTTGGAATTATGGAAGACTTGCTTCCTCTTTAGTTTGGTGAGCTCTGAAATGTCTAATATGGGAACTGAAGACTCTTCCCCAGATTTGGCGCAAGATAGCTGATGGGGTGATCAGCTGAACAGTTTGAGAAATTTGGTGTTGCTTTCACTGCTTATAAAGGCTTTCTTGTGCTCCTGATGCATGGTCTCGAGGTTCTCAATAACATCCTGAATGCTCCTTTTGCACTTCTTCATGGAAACTTTCAGTACATCTGTGAAATCTTAAAACATTTTCTACCCCACCTCTGTCCCTCAATGGAATGTCCTTGATTCCATCCCTCAGCAACCTTTTTGGCACAGCCTTGCTGCCACTTCTGAACAGCAAGAAGTCAAGAAGGCCACATTGGATAGCATGCAAACTGATTTTCACTGATCTTGCGGGAAATTATAGTAATAAACCAATATCATACCTACTTTAAAAAAAAAACACAACATTTTAAACCATGTTGGTATGATCTTCAGGCACAAGTCCACAATCTCACTTTTTACATCTGTATAAAGGAGGATACACTAGACCTCTTAGATACTATAACATTCAAGAAAAGGGCCGTCTAGCTGTGATAACTACAAAGAGTCTCTCTGCTATCTGCTGCAGGGAAAGCTATCATCAGGGATCTCATCAATCTTTACCTCCCTGTTGGTGTAGTGATCTTCCCCTAATCACAATGTGGATTTTTCCAACTAAAGGGACAGTAGATGTGATCTTCCTAGACTATAACTGTGGAGTCACTGCATTTATCTTTCACACACCAGAATATGAGCGTTAGAATTGATTTATTTTATGAAGCAAATTATACAATCATGTCATTCATGTGATACAACATTTTCCTCACTGGATTGCTACCTCTATGTTGCTTCTTTTTTTCAGAGCCTGTAACCTACACTTAAAGAATAAAATCTATGGCTTGCATCATATTTATATTCAGACTAGATCTGAAATAGTTTAGCAAGCCACATGTTTCAGGAGGCAATTAAGAATGGACAATGACCACTAGATTGTAATAGATCAATGGTGGCATGTTTAATCGGAGTCTAAGTTTATAATCAATTGCAAAAGATCAGGATTTTTTTGAGGGGTGGAATTGGGGTTGGCGGTAAGGCAGTTAGGATCAGAAGGTTAAGTGACTGGGTGGGGGATAGCATTCTGGATGGTTGGTTGATCGGATAAGTAGTTGGAGGCGGTAGGGGTTAAGACCGTGATCAGGAATGAGGCTTGGGGATAATGATATTCAGTGCATCTGGGAGCCTTTTCGGGTCCGAAGGTCAGGGTGGGGTAAGACTGGAGGATAATATGATTTGTTGATGGGTGGTTTGAAGATGATGGGGGTTACTGAGGGTTGAGGATTGGATCATGGAGCATTGTTGGGGCCTAGACTAATTTGGAGGATGGGGGATTAAAAGTATAATAAATGGAAGGGTTGGACACATTGAAGGAATTGAGAAGGAGATCAGAGACTGGTCTCCGAGTGATATCAGAGAATATTGGTGCCTATATCAACTGGGAGAGTACGTGTGATGGTCAGACATTGTAGGAAATAGGAATCAGGCTGATTGAGAAGATATGAGAGAGTGGAAAGGATTCAAGTTGGGGATAGGGGAGAGTAGTAACTGGGAAGTTTGAGACCTGCGGGATAATGAGCAGTAATTATGGGACAATAGAGATGCTGCACTGGTTAGCCATCATGGGAGTGCCCAACAGTTGTCATGCCAGAGATAGTATCATCAAATTTCTATCTAGTGCACCATTGGAATAACAAAGTTTAGCACGCCAACAAATCTCACATTGGAAAGTGCCAATTGAATTTCCCGAATGGCATGAGATAACCTGGAAATAGTCATTATAATTCTCACACGTTTAGTTTTTGACAGTTCTAGTCTTAGTGATTTTGACTGAGAAAACTATTGACCAGAACACCAAGGAAATCTCATCATTCATTAAGATTATTCCTTTGTTTATTTTAGGTTCACTTGCGAAGGGAAGTAGGATTTCTGTTGAATGTTTTGCGTGGATGGTGGTATTTCTGATGTGTAGCATTCATTAATTACTGTCCTGGAAATTCCAGCCTAGTTTTGTTGTTGTTTATGAATGTGTTTTAATTGCAGGTGTACTGGGAATTCATGAATCAGGTAGCACATGAGAAACCCAAACGTTATCGTAATGTAACTGTTAAATCAATGTTTAAATCAGTCATCAATATATCTTTTCTAGATTTCCCTGCTAATCAGCACTGGTATATGTGATTGACCAACTAAAATATACAGCATATGCTCCAACATGCTATCAGCACAACCGTGTGACTGGATCAAAATAGAATGACGGTCAAAGGGAGTATGGAATAGGAGACTTTCAATTTTCATCCATTTTTTTTCCATCTCAGTCATTCAGCCTTGTGTTATGAATGTGCTCTTGCAAAGAAGTGTGTGGAGCAGTCTTTGGAGATTTTATGGGGTTCAAAATGATGACATTGACCTTGAACAAGGATCTGATCAGACTTTATCAGACAATATACTCAAGTTTATCAGACATTTATACTCATCAAAAATAACAGCCAGTTCTGCGAATATGCAAAACGTTTTTGCAGAAATGCTATCTCACTGGTTTTTGGGTTAGAGAGAGAGCGAGAGAGCGAGAGAGAGAGAGTTATTGGGCGCAGAATTAACTATGATAGACATCGAAGAGACCATTAGGTCTCTGAAAAACAGGAAGACCCCTGGCCCCGATGGCCTGAACAAAGAATTTTATAAAAAATTCAATGGCTTGGTCTCCCCACGTTTACAAACTTTATATAGCTACGCCTTTAAACAACAGATATTACCACCAACACTGACTGTATCAACAATAATGCTTATCCCAAAAATAGATAAGGATCTTGAAGACCCTGGCTCATATAGCTATAGCCCTTTTAAACACAAATCAGAAGATATTAGCTAAAGTTTTAGCCCACAGATTGTTTAATTATCAATAAATTAATACACCCTGACCAATCAGGTTTTATATCTAAACGATGTTCATTATTCAATTTGAGACGCTTGTTTAATATAATATATTCAAATAGAATACTAAATGAAGACTTAGCAATTATCTCGCTAGACGCTGAAAAAGCATTTGATCAAGTGGAATGGTGATGGAAAAATTTCAACTCGGTGAAAACTTTTGTTCATGGGTGAACCTCCTATATAAAACCCCAACAGCTAGAATACTGACAAACCAAATGTTATCACCCAAATTTCACTTATCCAGAGGTTGTAGACAAGGATGTCCTTTATCCCCGCTTTTATTTGCCCTCGTTATAGAACCACTCGCCGAGATTATCAGATCTCACCCAGACATCCACGGGTACAATACTAAACATACAATTAATAAAATTTATTTATACGCAGATGATGTATTATTATATATCACAAACCCCAAAATTAGCATTCCGAGTTTACTAATTCTCATAACTCAATTTGGCTCATTCTCCGGATATAGAATTAATTGGAATAAAAGCGAAATTATGCCAATAACGGAACAAAGTCTGTCTATACTTCAACAATTTCCTTTTAAAATCACCTACGAAAAGGTTAAATACCTTGAAATCTATGTGACCAGGAAATATATTTCTCTATTCAAATCAAAATTTCCTTTTTTAATTACTAAATTACGCAGAAGCATCCAAATTTGGAAAACACTTCCCATCTCACTAGTTCGTAGAATGAATGCTATAAAGATGATCTTTCTCCCACAACTATTATACTTATTCCAATCAATTCCAATATATTGACTCAATTATTACAAATTTTATTTGGGATTATAAGACCCATAGGATAAACAAAATACATCTATGTAAGTCTAAGGCTAATGGAGGATTAGCTTTACCAAACTTTCTATTTTATTATTGGGCGGTTAATATTAAAAATATAACCTTCTGGCTGGACGACATTGATCAGCAGCCAGATTGGCGAAAGATGGAGAAGGAGGATTCTCTGGAGAAGGAGTCTCTGGAATTCTCTGCCACAGAGGGTAGTTGAGGCCAGTTCATTGGATATATTTAAGAGGGAGTTAGATGTGGCCCTTGTGGCTAAGGGGATCAGAGGGTATGGAGAGAAGGCAGGTACGGGATACTGAGTTGGATGATCAGCCATGATCATATTGAATGGCGGTGCAGGCTCGAAGGGCCGAATGGCCTATTCCTGCACCTAATTTCTATGTTTCTATGTTTCTATGATTGTTTATCTTCTGACATAGGCTCGATTCTCTTAGCTTCAATAAATTTGAATTAAAAAACATATGGAGGAAACCCAATTATACATAGTGTTATCTGTATCTGGAAACAATTAAAATTTACTTTAAAATTGGGTAATTTATCTCTTTTCCTCCCTATTGCAAATAACCCTTCTTTCAAACCGTCTGTTTTAGATAGAGGATTTGTTCAATGGAAAACTCATGGAATTAAAATGATGGGGGACCTTTATCAAAAGGGAACTTTCCTCTCTTTTCAGGAATTACAGCAGAAGTACGAATTACATGTTAATAAGTTTTTTAGATATTTACAACTTAGAGATTATGTAAAATTACATACGCAAGATTATAGATTTAGGGGCCCAGAAATCCTTGATGAATGTCTGAACCGACATCCCAATACAAATAAACTAATATCTTATATTTATAATACCCTTTTAGATACTGACATTCCGTCATCAGAGTCATATGGACGAGCATGGGAGGATGAATTGGCTCAACCCATAATGAAAGACACATGGGATGATAGTTAACAATATATACATTATTGCTCGTTAAACACTAGACATTCCTTAATACAGTTTAAAATATTACATAGATTATACTATTCGAAGACAAAATTAAATAGGATCTTCCCAAGTACTCCCCCTCTCTGTGATAAATGTCAATTTCAAGAAGCCAATTTTGCAACGTATAAAAATGCAGACTTTTTGGACGGACATTTTTAAAATTATCTCTAAAGTTTTCAATAATCAACTGGACCTAGATACGAAATTAATAATATTAGGATTATCGGAACATACCACAAACCTTACGATAAGCCAGAGACATTTTCTTGATTACAGTTTAATAACTGCAAAAAAAATTAATACTTACATTTTGGAAAAAAACAGCAACCCCCACAATTAAAATGTGGATTACGGAAATGACCGAGACCTTGCATTTGGAAAAAATAAGATTTGTCTTAATTGACAAACCAGAAATATTTTTTAAAATATGGTCTCCATTTATTGAATTTTTAAAAAAGTAAACTGGTTTAACACAAAATTATAGTCACAACTTGAGTTTAGGGTTGGATGAACAACTGTACTCAACATCTCCCGGATCTATCTCCACAATCTTTATATTTGTAATCTCCTTTCTTTCTTGCTTTTTTTTTCTCTCTATTAGTTTATAGTTTCTCTCATCTCTTTCTTTCTCTATTTCTTTTCTTTAAAAAAAACTTTAAAAATTGAAGCTACGTAAGAACTCTGTAACCAGTTTGTCGTATATTATCATTTGTACATATGCTTTTAATTAATTTTTTTTTTAATGATGACATTGACCTTGAACAAGGATCTGATCAGACTTTCTTCTCTTATGCTGAAGCTGAGCAGTAGCATCTCATAGACATGGCAAAGATCAAATGATTGAAGTGAGAAACTGCTGATGCTGGAAATTTGAAACGAAAGCATAAAATACTAGAAGCACTCAGCGGATCAAACAGTGTCGACTTTTCAGGTTAAGGAGCCTTCATCAGAAATGGAAAAGGAAGAAAACATGAGGGGGAGAGGAGGGAAGAGAACAAAGGGATTGTCTGTGATAGGTTCAAGGTAACAGTTACTTTAAAAACTGCAAGTTAGAGACTGGCAAAAAAAATCAAAATCAGAAGAAAATCAGGAGAACAAAATCAGAAATACATAGTCAGGACTGTGGGGGAAAAGAGATGATGGAATTGAAATTAAATTTGTTAAATTCAGTATTCAATCCGAAGGTCAAAATGTGCCCACTTTGCACTGTTGCTTGAGTATACGTTAAGCCTCGTATGGTAGCCCAAAGACAGAGAGATGAAAATGAGAGAGGGAAAATTAAAGTTACATATTAAACTTAAGGTGTGAAGGGAAAGATTTAATAGCAATCTGAGGGCCAACATTTTCACTCAGAGAGTGGTAGATATATGAATGAATGAATAAGTTTATTGGCCATGTATTCACATACAAGGAATTTGCCTTGGTGCTCTGCCCTCAAGTGACAACATGACATACACTGCCAATTTGGAATGACACATAAAACATTAAACATTAATAATAAAACATAATTGATTAAACCTGTGAAATTAAATAAAATACCAGAGCAAAAGGAGGCTACAGATTATTGATTAGAGCTACTACTCGTGGGAAAAAGCTGTTTTTATGTCTGGCTGTGGCAGCTTTGACAATCTGGAGTCGCCTTCCAGAGGGAAGTGATTCAAAGAGTTTGTGGCCAGTGTGAGAGGGGACAGAGATGATCTTACCCGCTCGTTTCCTGGCACTTGCAGTGTACAGTTCGTCAATGGAGGGAAGGTTGCAGCCAATAACCTTCGCAGCTGATCGGCGATTCACTGCAGACTCTGGATGTCATGCTTAGTGGCTGAGCCAAACCAGACCATGATGGAGAAGGTGAGGACAGACTACGATGGCCGTATAGAATTGGACCATCATTGCCTGTGGCAGATTGTGCTTCCTCAGCTACATCCTCTGTTGTACCTTTTTGACTGTGGAGTCGATGGCAGCCCCCTATTTAAGGTCCTCGGAGATGATGGTTCCCAGGAACTTAAAAGCCTCCACAGATGTGACTGTGGCGTTGTTGATGATGAGTGGGGTGAGGGGAGGGGGAGCTCTCCTAAAGTCTACAATCAATTCCACTGTCTTAAGAGCATTGAGCTCCAGGTTGTAACGATAGCACCAGGATGCCAGCTGTGTCACTTCCTGTCTGTAGGCAGATTCCTCCCCATCCTGGATCAGTCAAATCACGGTTGTGCAGTCCGCAAACTTGATAAGTTTGACAGTGGAGGTGAAGTCATTGGTGTAGAGAGAGAAGAGAAGAGGGGAGAGTATGCAGCCTTGTGGTGCTCCTATGCTGAGGGTTTGCGGATCCGAGATGTGCTTTCCCAGCCTCACAAGCTAATTCCTGTCATGAAGCTGGTGATCCACCGACAGAGGGGTTCAGGCACAGTCAACTCGGAAAGTTTGGAGTGTAGTAGCGCTGGCACAATGATGTTGAATGCAGAGCTAAAATCAACAAACAAAATCCTCGCATAGGTTCCCTTGACGTTCTAGGTGCTGTAGGATGAAGTGCAGGCCTAGGTTGACGGCGTCATCCACAAATCTATTGGCCCGATATGCAAACTGCAGAGGGTCCAGCAGGGGTTTGTGATATGATTATGTATGGAACAAACGTCTAGATGAGCTAGTTGAGGTAGGTACTATAACAACATTTAGAAGACATTTGGACAGGCACATGGATATGAAAGGTTTAGAGGAATATGGGCCAAACAGGGGTTGGTGAAACTAGTGTAGATGGTGTATCTTCGTCGGCGTGGTCAAGTTGAGCTGAAGGCTTTTGTGATGGCAATTTTCCGACTCTTCCAGTATTCAACTTTCCATTGCCATTACTACACAGGTAAGTAGGAGTGATTTTACGCAGATTAAATAGAACAGATTTTCCAGTCGTCATTTCCAGAATTGGTCCTTTATTGAAGTAGTTGTACGACAAAGAGATGAACGTACCAAGTTTTCCTTATTCTGGCATACAAGTTGTAGCTAGCTGTTCTCCCCGGTCTGGTGAAAACTATATGCTCTCCACCCCTGTGCGTGGTCTGCCCCTCCCTATCCACTATACCCATATATATATATAACCCTCTAATCTATATATATATATATATACCACCCTCTACCCTACACATCTAATGACCGCCCCCAAGTGTCCAAAATAATACTGCAAGATATATCTAGATAAAATAATATAATATGCCAACAGTAGCTAGCCTAAACATAAATGGCTCCTACACACCGGCCCCAAATTGTCTTACGTGTATAACAAAACAATTACCAATTAACATTAAAAGGACCTATGAAAACTTTACACATATTCAAAAAATAAGTTATGTACTATGTGTTGGCATCTAATCTTCATTAGTGATTCTTCAATCTTCTTCTCTTCTTTCTTCATATCCTTATCTTTAGGGCCACCAGACTTTGCTGTACCTAGGTCTTAGCTTCTTGGAGCAGACATAGCTTAGTTATCGGTCTTTCCAAGATGTTGCTCTTAGTCTGAAGTTGAACTGTACGCACAAGACCTTGTGCATCTGGTATAGTCTCCAATATTCTACCCATTAGCCAGGAGCCTTGTGGTGCAGTGGAATCAGCCACCACAACTATATCCCCTGGAGCAAAGCTCCTCACCCTTGACCATCGTTGTCGTTCTTGGATTAGAGGCAAGTATTCTTGTGTCCACCGTTTCCAGAAGAGATCTGCCATATATTGTACCTGTCTACTTCTGTGTTTAATGTACAAGTCTTCATTCACAAAGAGTCCAGGTGGTAGTATTTGCTTGGTTTTCAACAGAAGAAGATGATTTGGTGGAAGTGCTTCCAGGTCCATTGGATCATCAGAACTCTTGATAATGGGTCGATCATTTAAAATTGCTTCAGCTTCACAAATTAAAGTTTGCAATCCTTCATCGTCCAGAACTTGTTGGTTAAGAACAGAATGCAGCACATTTTGAACCATGCGGATCAATCGTTTCCAAACACTGCCGTGATGGGATCCTGCTGGGGAGTTAAAGTACCATTTTATCCCTCGCTGAAGCATAGCACTCCAGATCTTATCCTGATTCAAGCCGTTGAGTGCTTCTCTCAATTCTCTTTCCCCTCCGATAAAATTTGTGCCATTGTCTGATCTTAAAGATGAAACTTGACCTCGTCGACAAATGAATCCGTAATGCTTGGATGCAGGATCTGTATCAAATGTAGATGCAACTTCAAGATGTACTGCCCTGCTTGCCATGCAGGTAAAAATGACACCATACCTTTTAACAAGACTTCGTCCTCTCTTGATCTCTATAAGACCGAAGTAGTCTACTCCTACATCTGTAAATGGAGGCTTGTCTGGTAGAATCCTCTCCAGAGACAAGTCTGCCATTTTTTGTTCTCCAACTCTTCCCCGCTGTCGTCTACACACAACACAGTCTGTTATGACCTATCTTGCAGCGGAGTTAACTTTGATAATCCAATATCTTTTTCAGAGGCGAGACAGCATATGATTTCTTCCTCCATGTCAGAGTTGTTCATGGATATGTCGCAACAGTGCTGATATGTGAAGGTCCTTCAATAGAATAATAGGATGCTTAGCCTATTCTGGCATCGCTAGTCTATTCAAGCGACTACCTACTCTCAGATGTCCATCATCCAGCACCGGATCTAGCTGGTACAAATGGCTGCTTCTTTTGACACCATTTTTACCAGCTTCTAGTACAGATAGCTCTTATTTTAGTATTTGTCTTTGACTGAAGGAGATGACTGCATTTTATGCTTGGAGAAGATTCTCAGGACATAAACACTGAGTGTTGCTTTAAAGACTTGCAACTCCTTTTTAACCTTTTCCTTTAGCTTGCCAGGATGTTTTTCAAAGGTGCTCGCAGCAGTCTGAATCTCCCTTCTCTTTCGTGTCAACTGCAAGAGTGTTTTCCTTACTTTAAGAAGCCAAGTCCAACTCTCTGAACTCCTTGGTTCTGTTTTCTTGTGAATTGGATGCCAATACAGCGCGGCTGTTGCTGATCCACTTTGACAGCATGAATCCTCCCATTTGGCAGAGGGAAGTCAGGTCTCTTGCCATTTTAACTGCGTCCTGTTCCAAAGGCATGGATTTGAAACAATCATCTAATCATCGATTTGAAACAATCATAGAAGTTGTTCTTTACTGTGTTTGTCATGTCTGCTGGAAAGTGAGCTTTGTTGTCCTCAGCCGTCTTCCTCAAAGCAAAGTTTACACAACTTGGTGATGATACTGCTCCAAAAAGATGTATCTTCATCCGGTATTAATCAAGATCCTGTTGCACATCACCCTCCGGCCACCACAGGAATCGCAGATAGTCAATATGCTTTTATGATACCTTGACCTGATGAAAAATTGATTTGATATCAGCCATCCAAGCAACCAGTTTCTTGTCTGAATCTGATGATAACTCTAATGAGTGAGTTGGTAAGGTCTGGATCCTGCAGCAGTTGGCAGTTAAGTGATGTTCCTTTGAAGACTGCACCACAGTCAAAGACTACCCTTAAGGTTCCCTACCTTGAGTGATACACCAGATGGTGAGGGATGTACCAGAGCTCTCCATCACTTCGATTCAGCTGGTCCACTGGTACCATTTCAGCATAACCATTATCAATCATTTCTGTGAGGAAAGATGTATATTCATCATGAATTTTCGTATTCTTGCTAAACCTGGTAGAATTAATGCAATAAAAATGATTTTTCTCCCGCAATTATTGTACCTCTTTCAATCAATCCCAATATATCTCCCAAAAACTTTTTTTTAAAAGGTTGACTCAATAGACACTAATTTTATCAACAACCAGATTGGTTAAAAATGGAAAAGGAAGACTGTTTATCTTTTGAAATTGGGTCGATCTTATTTGCTATTACTAAATTAAGCAAAAAAACCTATAGTGAAAACCCCATAATATATAGTGGAATACGCATTTGGAAACAATTAAAAAAGACACTAAAATTGGATAATTTACCACTATTTCTTCCCATTGTAAACAACCCTACATTTAAACCCTCAACGATGGATAAAGTTTTTTACAATGGAAAAATCATGGAATTACAAAGATGGGTCATCTTTATAGGAATGGTATATTCCTCTCATTTCAGGAGCTACAACAAATTTATGGACTTCACTCAAATGACTACTTTAGATACCTACAACTTAGAGACTGTGCTAAATCAAATACACAGGACTCTAGAAATAGAAAGACAGAAATTCTTGATGAATGTTTGAATAAACACCCTAACACAGAAAAATTGATATCATATATATGTAATATCCTATTAGATAACGATGCACCCACAACGGAAATAAATAGGCAATCATGGGAAAATGAACTATGCCAACCAATACGGCAAGATATTTGGGACGAAAGCTTACAACATATACATCACTGTTCGTTAAATGCTAGTCATTCTTTAATACAATTTACACTATTCAAAAACAAAATTAAATAGAATTTTCCCAAGCATATCTCCTATTTGTGAAAAATGTCAGCACTCAGAGGCTAACTTAATGCACACATTTGTAAATTGTATAAAAATTAATAATTTTTGGACGGAACTTTTTAAGATAATTTTGGATGTTGTCAACATCCAATTGGACCCCAATTCAAAACTAATAATATTAAGAATACTAGAACAAAATTAAATATTTACATCAAGCCAAAAAAACTTTATTGACTATAGTTTAATAATTGGGAAAAAATTAATATTAAAATTTTGGAAAGGCCCTATAACCCCCACAATTAAAATGTGGATTATGGAAATGTCAGAGACCCTACATTTGGAAAGATTAAGATTTGTCTTAATGGACAAACAAGAACTATTTACTTGAATATGGTCTCCATTCATTCACTATTTGAAGGGGCAAACTGGTTCGGCACAAGAACCTGACTAAAACCCGAATCAAGGATTAGATGAAGAATTACATTTTATAATTCACCAACATATCTCCAATGATGTACAATTAGTTGATTACTTCATTCTCTTCTAATTTTTTTTGGTTTCTTTTCTCTCTCTATTATTTTCTATCTATATAAAAATTAAAAAATAAAAATATATAGAAGTACAATTATTATACAATTGATAATATAAACAATATTAATAATGTATGACTACTACAAACAAAATGTTTTTTATTATGTATTTTCTTCTAATAAAAATCATTTAAAAAAAATTAAAAAAAATAAAAAATAATAATTCTTGCCAAACTGTGTTTCAGGCTCTAGATGAGCTGCTCTGCAATGCAACGGTTATTTGGCATGCTGACTCTTTCTTGTTTGAAAGGTAAGTCTAAACAATAGTGTCCATCTCTCATCTTTGCTGAGCGATTCATAATATCCAAGAACTTTACATCTTCTCTGGACATTTATTCTGTTTCCATGTTGCTTCTTTCACTGAAGTCGTGATTGTATTGCTTGACCAATAGATCTACGTTTACAATGGATATTCGATTGACAGCAGCAGCAGGGCAGCCATTTTCATCCCTGCTTTTGTTGTCTCATCTCAAGGGACCATAGATGACCCACCGCAGTAGGGTCCTCACAGTGTATGGTCCATCCTCAGCTGTTGACCAGCTCCCAAGGTTCCAATATCTTTGAAGCATTTGGTCCTATGAGTAGGTCAATGCCAGAGTCTATTTCAGGAATCTTGATATCCTTCAAGTAAGGCCATTGTAACAGATCTTCCTGTCTGGGAATGTTTAGCTGAGAAACAGGCGTGGTCTTGTGTGTGAACACATCAGACAGTTGAATAAAATCGTCTTTGTCCAGACCAGATATTTCCAAATCTGAGATATGATGAATGATCACAGGCTTCATCTGGTTCATGGTACGCAAAAGAATATTGGTCTTTTGTCCTGTAATGTTCAGCCTTCTCATCAAGCTTTGTGTGCAAAAGGTAGTTGAACTTCCATGGTCCAAAAATGCATATGTTTGCAACTCTGTGTCCCCCTTGTGGCTCTTTACCTGCACTGGTACAATGCAGAAGATGCAGGTTTCTTCACTGGCCCCAATACGGCCACACATATGAGGTGAGGGAATAACATTACTCACAATTGCCATCTCATTCTGTTTTGTATGCTCCGGTTTCTTCTCTTTGCTCTTTTGTTCAATGTGAAGTATTTCAGGATGATTTTGGTTGCACACATCACAAGTCAAACAACTTTAGCAGTCTTTGCTCATGTGTCCTATTTTTAAACATCCAAAGCTTATTCCCTTCTCCTTCAAGAAGTCTCTGTGCCCCTTCTTCCTGATCTGTGGACACTGACCCAATGTGTGACCACTTTTATTACAGAACAAATAAGAACCTTGAGAATTGGTGGTAGATACATTTCTTCTCATTCCACTTGTTGGCAGATTTTCTTGCACTGCTGCCTCTACAGGTATTACAGTTGTTGCAAATCTGCTTCCTCTTGGTCCTGACCTTTTCCTTGCTTTAGGAAAAGTAGAGCCTTTGACAGTTGCAATTGGCCTAGCATCCTGAATGTTTCCAAAAAGTGGATCGAACAGTATCTTCACTTGTCTCTCCATGAAGTCTACCAGGTCATAAAATCTAGCTCGCTGTCCAAGCTGTTCCTGTAGCTGACATGCTCTCTCCCTCCACTTGTCCCTGAGCTCGTAAGGCAGCTTTAGAAGGATGGTCTTCATATTGGAAGCAACATTCATCTCCTCCATATAGGTGAGATGTTCCATTGCATTGCAGCAACCTCTAAGGAACAGTGAGAATGCTTCCAATGCCTTCGCATCCTCTGGTCTGATCACTGACCAGGCAAATGCCTTGACCATATATGCAGTGGCAATCTTATGTTCATGACAAAAAAGTTCTTTAAGCAGTTCTTTTGCTCTTTGATAGCCCTGGGCTGGAGGCAAATGTCGGCATCTGCGGACTAAGTGTTTTGGATGCCCTCTTGTGTATTGCTCTAGAAAATGTATGCGATGTTGTCAGTCGTTACAGATCGGAAGCTTTTACCGACCACCTGACATGAAAACGGAGCCTCTTTTAGATCTTGTATCAAACATCTCCAAAATTTCCGGTGGCTGCTATGAAGCAGTGAAGACAGCTGCACAGAGATCTGCTCCCGACAAATCGTGTTTAAAGTCGGTTTCTATGTCAGGATCGACTTTAAAACTCTTACCGGGATTGCTGAAAGTCGAGGGTACAGACGTCATCAGATGGTGCTGGTGGATTCGGGATTTAAAACGATTTTAACGGTATAAATCGGATGAAAAAGGGAAGAGGTCAGAGAGGACCCAAGAAGACTACAATCAGCCTCCAGCTCCAAAAAGCTGTGGATGAGCTTGAAACAACTCCTGAATCCACTTTTGAAAGTTTGGAAGAGGAGCTGGAGTCTCAACAACCAACAGTCGAAATGGCTGCAAGAGCTGAAACAAAAGAGTTTAAAAAAAAGGGAGAAAGAAATGAAAAGCTGGGAAGAAACGGTAAGAGTTAATATTACTAAAGATATTACTAAAGACATTACTAAAGACCTTCAGAAGCAATTTGCTAAAATGAATTCTACAATGCAGAATAATCTTTCTACAATGGAGAATAATCTCTCTAAGAAAATCGACACTAGCTGTGGAGAATTAAAGGAACTTTACGTATCCCAGAACCAGCAGTTCAAAGATTTGGAGTCGAGGACTGCTAAAGAATTTGAAAGAATGCAAAGAGATTATAACAATAAACATGACTCCCTGCTGAAGCAATTAACAAAGGCGGAAAAATGGATGGAAGAGATGGAGGGTGAAATGCAGCAGATGGGCCAGGAAATAACTGGTTTGAAAAAAGAACAGAACGCAAAAATGCTTTCAAACTGCCAAAAAAACCAAAGATAGATGTGGCTCATCGCGTTGGTCGCTTCCAAAGAGGATCGAATGCTCCACCACGTCAAATTATCGTAAAGTTCTTAGACATTTCGACTTTGGAAAATTTATTAAAGAAGATACCCTATGGAGAAACTCTTACATGTGCCGATAATATTGTTAGATTTTACAGAGACTACCTCGGGAAATACTGGCAAAAAGACGCCAGCTTAAAAGTGCAAGCAATATTTTACAAGGACATTCTGAAGTTCGTTACAGCGTCATCTACCCAGCTAAAATGTTATTTACGTACAGTGCTAAGCAACGTTCATTCACGGATCCGGATTCAGCTTGCAAATATGCCCAGGAGATTTTAAATAAAATTCAAGGAAAAACAGAATAATAAGACATACGCCTGCTGAACTTGTTTTTTTGTTTCAAACACTAGAATTGTTCAGACGGTTCTCAGACAGACATATCTGGCAAGAATGTGTTTTTTTAATACCAGTCCTAACTTCATCTTGAACTGAAAAACTGCAGCTCAACAGATGGAATGTTCAAGGTTGCAGGCTCTGCGCCAAGTTTTTCATCCTGATAATTATTAGACTGATCTTTTTTTAATTTAAAACAGTCTTGATGGTCTGCCTTTGTCTCAGTACTATATGATCTATTATTTACATATACAGCATATAACTAACTAACTAATTAACTATATATATGCTATAAACTTAATTAACGCTAGAGGTTTAATGTATTATACTAACATGACTAATTATATAGTGGGAAGGATGGGGGAGGTTAGGCAGATATTCTAAATACTAATTATAAATTAACTAACATACAGGCTAATGAAAAGTGTGATTACTGACGAGGTACTTTAACCCATAATAACTATTTTATTTTATTTTAAATCTTCTAGCTTTTCTTTTATTTTATTAAAAAATTTTTAGCTATTAATTGAACTGACATGATAATTTTCGTTAGAAGTGGAGGAAACCGACTAACGTTGGATGATACTTTACTATGGGGGCAAAGCCCAGTGCATAATTCCATCGACAGAGGTCAATTTAAAATTAATCTTAGCCACCATAGGTGGCTTTTTTGTAAGAAATTGCTTTATTGATAACTTACACTCACTTTTTTTGTTTATTCACTATTATGAGTTGTATGATTTAACAATCATTATGAACACTTCATTTTATGTTTTTCTCTTTCCCTTAATTATGTTT
This sequence comes from Raja brachyura, assembly GCA_963514005.1. The sequence goes on along the minus strand of OY740795.1, from coordinate 41,113,945 downwards.
AATAGTGTCAGGAGATGTAAAACTAGTGCAGAAATTATGAAGGACAACCGTGGACTCGGGATTTCGAGGTACTTGGCTGCATCACATGAATCATACATTCTGGTAATAATAGCCTGTGCAAGATAATAGTCGAATAAGCACCGGAGGTCCCACTTTTTGTAGTTGGAACATTAGAGGTGCGAATGAGCCAATTAAGAAGGGTAAAATTCTGGCACAATTAAAATCATTAAACATGGATATTGCTTTCCTACAAGAAACACATTTGAAACAACAAACTCAGATCAGATTAAGGGCAAACTGGATAGGTCAAACTTACTACTCCGCATTCACTTCTAAAGCAAGAGGCAAGGCCATTATAATTTGGAAAGGTATACCTTTTAAATTACAGAAGTTCATATCTGATTAAGAGGGAAGATACGTTATAGTCACGGGAGAAATTTACAATACACCATTAACTATGATAAATATTTATGCGCCTAATTTTGATAACCCCCAATTTTTTAAGAAAATAGTAGATATAATTGTAGAGCATAATTATCAAAATATAATAATGGGGGGAGATTTTAATTGTGTTATAGACCCATATTTAGATAAATCAATAAAGGTAGGGAAGCCTCTTGTTAAAACTAAGACCTGTGAACTTTTTAAATACTTATATAAAAAATAATAACATAACTGATGTTTGGAGAATAGCAAACCCAATTGGAAGGGAATATTCGTTTTACTCATCGGTTCATAAAACTTATTCACGAATTGACTATTTCTTATTGGATACAAAATTAATCCTGTATATGACTAAACCATCATACCATAATAGTATTATTTCCGATCATTCACCACTGACCTTTATACTTAAAATCGAGGGAATGCTGGGTATAAAACCTTTTTGGAGATTCAACGCACAAATATTAAATAACCCGCAGGGTTATGAGTATATAAAAGAACAAATAAAACATTTTTTCAAGATAAATGAGACACCGGGTATTTCTGTATCGCTATTATGGGAAACCTTTAAGGCAAACATTCGTGGTGCTATAATCTCCTATCAAAATTTTCAAAATAAAGAAAATAAAAGAGAACTTCAGAGGATTGAACAGGAAATAAAATTACTAGAACTGGACAATGCAAGTAACCCAACCATAGATAAACATAATAAGATAACCTTATTGAAATATACTCAATAGAATATTATCGGCAAGAGTAAAAAGACTATTCCAAATTACAAAACAGGCACACTTCAAATTTGGGGTTAAGCCACATAAATAATTACTAAGGCAACTGAAGCAACAAGAAAAGGAAAATACTATCACTAAAATTAAATCTGATAAGGGTGAGCTTCCAACACTACCAAAGGATATTAATAAAAGGTTTGCCAATTTTATCATAATTTATACACAACTAAAATAAATACAGATAATAGTAAAATTACAAATGTTTTAGATAATTACAACCTCCCTAAATTGGATAGTTTAGAACAAGAGGAATTAGGAGCACGGATTACTAGTGAAGAAATAAAATAAATAATAAACTAATTGAAAAACGGGAAGACCCCAGGACCAGATGGTTTTCGCAATGAATTTTATAAACAATTTCAGGAGTCAATTGTACCAAGATTACTCAACTTATACACGCAGGCTTATACCGATAATAAACTACCAGAAACTTTAGCAGAATCAACAATAACGCTTATACCAAAAAAAGATAAAGACTTAGAGGGACCGGGTTCTTACAGAGCTATATCACTTCTAAATACGGATCAGAAAACCTTAGCAAAGATTGTAACAAGAAGACTGAATAATTATATTAACAAATTGGTAAACCCGGATCAAACGGGATTTATACCCAAAAGACAATCATTTAATAACTTGAGAAGGCTTTTCAATATAATGTACTCTCACAAAGAGGACATTGAAGATATTTCAGTAGTTACGCTGGATGCAGAGAAGGCATTTGATCAGGTAGAATGGAGTATTTATATAAGGTACTCCAAAAATTTAATATGGGAGGGAATTTTATTAGATGGGTTAAACTACTTTATGAGAAACCTACGGCAAGAATATTAACTGATAATATATTATCTTCAAAATTTTATTTATCAAAGGGTAATAGGCGGGGTTGTGCCTTACCATTGCTATTTGCCCTTAAACTGTTGGCTGAAAGGATTAGAAATTATCCGAATATTCACGGATATAATACTAAGGACTCAAAGAATAAAATGTCATTATATGCTGATGATATTCTTTTATATATTACTAATACACAAACGATTATTCCTACCTTATTAACACTAATCGAGGAATTTGGTTCTTTTTCAGGATATAGAATAAATTGGAATAAAAGCAAAATTATGTCTTTGAAACCACAGGTTCCGAGACACTTATTAAAATTCCCTTTCAAAATTGCAACAGAAAAATTCAAGTATTTGGGTATTCAAATTACAAGAAGGCACAAGTCATTATTTAGTGCCAATTTTATGCCACTATTAAATAAACTGAATGTTATGATTAAATTTTGGAAAACACTACCGCTCTCATTGATAGGTAGAATTAACGCTATAAAAATGACTTTCTTACCACAATTATTATATTTGTTTCAAGCAATCCCAATATATATTCCAAAATATTAAAAAAAAAACTAGATTCTAATATCACTAATTTTATTTGGGATTATAGAGCACACAGAATTCAACAAAAGCATCTGTGTAAACCTAAAGAAGTTGGGGGTTTATCACTACCTAACTTTACGTATTACTACTGGGCAGTGCATATTAAGAACATAATGTACTGGTTGGATAGTTCCACTCACCATTCGGAGTGGATAAGAATGGAGAAAGAGGAGTGTTAGGAACGATCTTGTCTCACCAATAAAATTGAATAGTTTAATATATAAGAAGAACCCAATTATTCACAATACAATAAGAATTTGGAAACAAATAAAATTATCCTTGAAATTAAATAATCTATCAGTACTAATCCCAACATTGAACAATCCTGCATTCAAACCATCTCTTATCGCCAAAACTAATAAACAATGGGATAGACTGGGGATTAAGAAAGTAGGAGATATGTATGAATTGGGCAAATTGTTATCATTTCAACAATTAAAATCAAAATTTAAACTGAATATAATCAATATTTTAAATATATACAGATATGTGACTTTATGAAGAAATTTATACATAGATTTCAAACTCTATTGTTAGACCCTTTAGAAGAAGCAATGAATATTAAGGCTGATTCACAAAAACTAATATCATATTTTTATAATAGTATATTAAATAGAGAATTACCCTCAACTCAGGCACTAAGAGAAGATTGGAAACATGGACTAATGATAAAGATTCTGAAAGATAAATGGGAAAAGTATGTGATGAACACACATAATTGTTCCATTAATGCAAGACATAATTTAATTCAATTTAAATTATTACATAGACTATATTATTCAAAAACGAGGTAATTCTACCCAAAAGTCTCTCCTAGATGCGATAAATGTTTGTTTCAAAATGCCAATATAACACATTCATTTGTAGGATGTATAAAGTTGAATACATTTTGGAGCAATATATTTGATATATTTTCAAAGCTCTTCAAGTCAAGAATATAACCTAATACGGAATGGATTATATTTGGAATAATAGTAGAAGATATCAATTTAAACAAAGACCAAAAAGTATTCTTTAATTATGGGTTAATAATTGGAAAGAAATTGATACTTAAATTTTGGAAAAATACAGCTATACCAACTATTAAAATGTGGATTAGGAATATGACGGACATAGCACACCTTGAAGAAATGAGACTCCGCCTAATAGATCAATATGACCAATTCTTAAGGAGTTGGTCCCCTTTCATCGACTTTTTGGAATCATGTGATGCAGCAGTACCGTAAAGATTACTGATTTCAGGCCAGGTCGTGGATAGATTTACATCTCCGAACAAAGATTTGAAAATTTCTTTTTTAAGGGTCTTTTTCTCCTATTTCTACTTTCTACTTTTTCTTTTCTTATATACACACATTTCTATTACGTAGAAATAGGATTACGTAGTATTACGTTTTTCTATTTTCTACTATCTATTTTTCCTCTTTTTCTTCTGTCTATTTTTTTTTTACTTCCTTTTCAAAAACATAAAACTAGAGGTTGTACATAGAATGTATTACGTTATGACATAGTTGGCACCTAAAATTAGGTGCCACTGTATTGTTTTGTACTGTATTAACTTCTAATAAAATAAACAAAACAAAAAAAAATCTCCAAAATTAACGCCTCGTCACGTTCTCCACTTATCATCCTGTGGGGCGATTTCAATGTCCCAGGTGTAGATTGGTCTGACGGCACACAAAGCAAACCAAAAGGGGCTCTCCAGGAAGCCCTAGCTGACCTTACTCTGGAAAACCACCTGTCCCAAAAAGTCACTTTCCCTACCAGGCGTGATGAGACAAGTGGCACCGAAAATACTTTAGATTTATTGTGCACTTCAGACCCAGATTTAATTTCGGAAGTTTCATCGTGTGCTGGAATTAGCGATCATTATATTATCCAAGCAAAACTGCACACAAAGTTTAAAGTTCCTTCAGAACCACCACGTAAAATTTCACTCTGGAGAAAAGTGAACAGCGAGGAATTTAAAGTCTTAGCAAAAAAACTGGGAAAAGATTTCCTCAACCTGCAACCAGATAAAAGATCCATAAAAGACAACGAGGTGTGGCTGAGAAACTCCTTAAATAATATTGTTACAAATCATGTTCCTCAAAAACTCATTAAGAGCTCATTAATGCGTCCTCCTTGGTTTTCAGCAAAACTGAAACATCTCTGCAGTAAGAAAGAGAAGTTTTATAACCGTGCCAAAAAAAGGGGTCCAAAACTGGACTGGGACAATTTTACTAGAGTGCGAAAGCAAGTCGACCGTGGTATTAGAGGTACTCATAGACAACATGTTTATTCTATTCTTGGGGGAGAGCAACCTAAGGCTTTTTGGAGATATGTGAAATTCAGACGGCCAGACAACACTGGTGTCCAGATGCTTAAAGTGAACAACTGTCTGATCACTGAGGACCAGGCGAAAGCAGAAGCTCTTGCAAACCACTTTCAACACGTTTTCACTCAGGAAGATATGGAGCCTTCATCATTTCCATTTCTACCGCCCAGCCCGTATGTTGATATGCCTGCTATTAAAATTGAGGTTGAAGGTGTCAAGAAGTTATTACTCAACATCAAGACCACAAAAGCAATTGGACCAGATCAGATGCAAAATCAAACCCTCAAGATCGCAGCCGAATAACTGGCTCCAGTTTTGCAGTTCATTTTTCAACAATCGCTTGACAGGTGATGTTCCGCTGGATTGAAGGAGGGCTAACATCACTCCTCTCTTTAAGAAGGGTTCAACCACCAACCCAGTAAATTATCGACCTGTTTCATTAACAAGTACTTGCTGCAAATTGCTGGAGCATTTAATTGATAGTAATCTGATGCGTCACGTGAGCAAACATAACATTCTTGCCGACAACCAACATGCATTTAGGAGGCATAGATCATGTGAGTCTCAGCTTATCCTGGCGACAAATGACCTGGCCAAGCACCTTGATGGTAACGTCATCACGGATTTAGTAGTGCTGGACTTTTCTAAAGCATTTGATGTCATCCCACACCAGAGACTGCTTCGGAAGCTTGACGTCTATCGTATTCGTTCCAACACAAAGCGATGGATTTCCAGTTTCCTGACAAAACACCTTCAGCGTGTGTTTGTGAACGGAAAGAGCTCCAATTGGCACCCAGTGTTGAGTGGTACACCTCAGGGCACAGTACTTGGCCCACATCTGTTTTTGCTTTACATAAATGACATCCATGAAAAAGTCGCAAGTACGACCTCGCTGATTCGCTGATGATTGTTTGCTGTACCGTCCATTTAGGTCAGCTGATGATGAAGATGCCCTCCAAAAGGATCTCTGATACAATGGTTGAGTGGTCACGACAATGGGGCATGCAGTTCAACCCGTCCAAGTGTGAGACCATGCTTGTCACCAGAAAGAGGAATCCAGGTGAAACATCTTACAATATACTTGGTGCCACCCTTGAAGAATCCAAACAAACCAAGTATCTTGGCATCAAATTGCAGAATGATCTGCGTTGGTATGGTCAGACTCACCATGCAATGGTGAAAGCAGCAGGTGTCCTAAATTTTCTGAGGCACAACTTTCATCATTGTTCAACTTCTGTCAAGGAGAAGCTATACTTCACCCTTGTTAGATCTCATTTGGACTACGCAGTTGCAGCATGGGACCCATACAGAAATACAAATATTTCTTCCATCGAACGTGTCCAAAGACAGGCAGCTCGATTTGTTACTAACACCTATGAGAGAGAAGCGAGTGTTACCAAACTTCTGAATTCTCTGGGGTGGAACCCTCTCCAGGACAGACATGAAGCACACCGTTTTACCTGTTTTTACAAAATGTTAAATGGCCAGCTCGACATAGACCACAAGACCTACACGAAACCTAAACCAATTAGGAGCAGACGAGGGCATTCGATCCAATTTGTGATTCCAGCTACCAAGACAGATGTGTACAGCAATTTGTTCTTCCCCCGCACAATGAAAGCATGGGATAATCTCCACCCTACTATAGTTACCCAACCAGATGCAACTAAATTTAAGGTAGCTCTTTCTTCCCAAAAACCCTTTCTGGCTTAAGTCCTCCCTCCACCACCTCCAGTTTAAATTCCAGTTGAAATATTTTGGAGGACCAAGAACCAAGAATCACTCTTATCATTAGTTTTTCTTTCCACTTCTCTCTTAAGCTCGGCATTGGTTACTGCCAGCTCAGTCTCTCTTTTCAATTGCTCTTTTTCTCTATTCAATTGTTCTTCTTCTCTTCTCAATTGTTCCTTTAGTGCCTCAAGCTCAAGCTTGGCATTGGTTGCTGCCAGCTCAATCTCCCTTTTCAATTGGTCCTTTTGTGCCCCAAGCTTGTGCTTTTTTTTCATGATGGCAGCCCTTTTCAAGAGAGCAGCCCCATCTGCCTGAGCTTTAATACGAGCAGAGGCCATTGAAGATGTACATGATGAAGAACTAGAACCAATGACTCGTGGTTTTCTCTGACTTCATCACAGAGCTAAATTAATTGAACCAGGTTAGATTGTACTTCATTTGCATTTTTCTCTAATTTTATGAGCTCTTTTAGCATTTCAATTAACTTGTTAGCTTGTTTACATATCAAGTTTCTTGTCTTCTGACACTTTTCTATGAACAATTCCCAGCCTTTACAGTGTGTTTAATAACTCTTCTTTCCTTTCCAACATCACCATTTTGTGACTGAGCTTTAGACATACTTGTTCACTATCCCTTTGATTCGTAGACGTGAAAACCGTATGCGTGCAGCTGGTATTTCAAAGAACTGATCTGAAATCGCTCTGATTCTCAAGGTCACTTCTCAATTCTCCATTTTAGTAGCCGTTTTCCAATACAGCTTAACATATATAGCTTCTCCAATAAAGCTTAATGCTGTGTGTACTCACTCTCACTGTGCATCGGCTTTCAAAGTTTCCAGTCTCTGTTAGTCAGATTAGCGCAGGCGGCGACCTTGTCCAGTTGATCGGTAATGGTGGCGTCAGGCTTGTGAAATAAAGCAATCCTTGTTCCCAGATTTTCACCAGCTCCAGTCTTCACTTAAATATAATGCCAACTTTCTGACTCTTTCAGTGTATAAACTTTCCGTTGCCATTACTACACAGGTAAGTAGGAATGATCTTACGCAGACCAAATAGAACAGATTTTCCAGTCGTCATTTCCAGTGGAATTGGTTCTTTATTGAAGTAGTTGTACAAACAAAGAGATGAAAGTACCAGGTTTTCCTTATTTTGCATACAAGTTGTAGTTAGCTGTTCTTCCCGGTCTGGTGAAAACTGTATGCTCTACACCCCTGTGCCTGGTCTGCCCCACCCTGTCCACTATACCCATATATATGCGCCCTTCTGTGCATCTAATGATCGCCCCAAGTGTCCAAAATAATACTGCAAGGTATATCTAGACAAAATAATATGATATGCCAACAGGAGCTACCCTAAACACAAATGGCTCCAACAGATTTGTTTCCAACTTGCACGATTCTATGACAGATAACTGGCAGCTCTTTCTCACTCTTATGGATTGCAGGGAGGTGTTCTAAAAGATTTGTATTGCACAAGGCTGAGTTGCACATTATTAAAATAATATATTTAAGTCATATAAATATGATTGTTTTGCTCCTGTTAAATGCTGTCGGACGAGTGGCCTTTTCAGATGTGTGATATTGAAACAAAGAACATGAGCACGTGAACAATAGGGGGCTGAAAGACCAGCTTTATTATCTGCTGGAGTTGTTGGGGTTTCTTGGTAGAATAGCAGGACAAAAGCTACACAGCAGTGCTGTTCGGAAGGATGTACAACATTGGAACATAAGTGTCATGACAACTGCCTGAGCACAAGGAAAATGGACAAGGGAGAGCCAGTGGATGTAGGGCATCTGGACTTTCAGAAAGCATTTGATATGGCCCCACATAGGAGATTAGTGGGCAAAGTTAGGGCACATGGTATTGGGGGTAGAGTGCTGACATGGATAGAAAATTGGTTGGCAGACAGGAAACAAAGAGTAGAGATAAACGGGTCTCTTTCAGCATGGCAGGCAGTGACTAGTGGGGTGCCGCAAGGCTCGGTGCTGGGACCAGAGCTATTTACAATATACATCAATGGTTTAGATGAAGGGATTCAAAGTAACATTAGCAAATTTGCAGATGACACAAAGCTGGATGGCAGTGTGAACTGTGAGGAGGATGCTATGAGATTGCAGGGTGACTTGGACAGGTTGGGTGAGTGCATAGATGCATGGCAGATGCAGTTTAATGTGGATAAATGTGAGGTTATCCACTTTGGTAGCAAAAACAGGAAGGCAGATTATTATCTAAATGGTGTCAAGTTGGGAAAAGGGGAAGTACAACGGGGTCTGGGGGTCCTTGTTCATCAGTCAATGAAAGTAAGCATGCAGGTACAGCAGGCAGTGAAGAAAGCGAATGGCATGTTGGCCTTCATAACAAGAGGAGTTGAGTATAGCAGCAAAGAGGTCCTTCTGCAGTTGTACAGGGCCCTAGTGAGACCACACCTGGAGTATTGTGTGCAGTTTTGGTCCCCTAATTTGAGGAAGGACATTCTTGATATTGAGGGAGTGCAGCGTAGGTTTACAAGGTTAATTCCCAGGATGGCGTCATATGCTGAAAGAATGGAACGGCTGGGCTTGTATATTCTGGAATTTAGAAGGATGAGAGGGGATCTTATTGAAACATAAGATTATTAAGGGTTTGCACACGCTAGAGGCAGGAAACATGTTCCCGATGTTAGGGAAGTCGAGAACCAGCGGCCACAGTTTAAGAATAAGGGGTAAGCCATTTAGAACGGAGATGAGGGACATTTTCAAACAGAGAATTGTGAGTCTGTGGAATTCTTTGCCTCAGAGGGCGATGGATACTTTCAAGAGAGAGCTAGATAGGGCTCTTAAGGATAGCGGAATCGGGGGATATGGGGAGAAGGCAAGAACAGGGTACTGGTTGCGGATGATCAGCCGTGATCACATTGAATGCGCGGTGCTGGCTCGAAGGGCCGAATGGCCTACTCCTGCACCTATTGTCTATTGTCATCTTACTGTGCTTACACATTAGAAGGACATTGATGACAGATATTGAAAGTGACCTAATGATGCCTTAATTGCCACACAAGTAGAGTTAATAAAGACCTTTGAGAAGTCTGTGAGAGTTAGCAAACCCAATTAGCTTATTCTAATTGGCATCTTTGCAAATGAGGTTGACATCTTTTTTGGCTCTGAAAGAGAAGCAATTAGTAACCGCTAGAATCTGCATTTGCTCACAGAAGACATGAGATCCTTTAAAAAAAACTGGAGGAATTCTAGAATCATCCAGAGGCAAATATATTTATGACAATAGTGACATTGGGAGATATAGTTTAAAAAAAGGCTATATGGTTCACTTGGCAACACCTCATATGATTTCCTAAGCCTTCAACAACACCAATTGCTTAGACTTGTCTAAGTTTATTTTAGTTCTGGTCACTTGTGTGTACCGGTTGTAGCTGCATTCCTCTGATGATCCCTAAAGTCCCTGTCCCACTTAGGAAACCTGAACGGAAACCTCTGGAGACCGTGTGCCCCACCCAAGGTTTCCATGAGGTTCCCAGAGGCTCCCGGGGGTTCCGGTCACTCTCCATGAGTCACCAGAGGTTCTGGTCGATTGCCTGGAGAGCCTCAACCGAAGCTTTGCTGGATCTTTGCTGCCGACTGCACACACAAACACACAAACACATCGTGAAGGTGGGGGCCAGGGACAGCGGAGGAGTGCTTTCTGCGTGTTGAAGAGGAAAGTAAGCGGCTGCCACAGAGCATGGTAAGTCCTTTAGAGAGCGCGGGAGGGAGGGAGAGAAGGTTAGAGAAGGGGAGAGAGAAGGGGAGTGAGAAGGGTAGAGAGAAGGGGGCAGAAGGGGAGAGAACGGGGGAGAAGGAGTGGAGACAATTTTACACAAATTCTTAATCTCTTTGTTAACCTGTTCAGTCTCTGGAGCAGAAAACACCAACATTTTATTTGGCTTGTGCTGTTGAGGTGGATCTATCCCTGAGATAAACTCAATGGTAGACCCTGACACAGTATTTAGTATAAACATATCACATGTAATACAGCACCATTCATTGTAAAACAAATGTAATCTACCTCCAATAGGAGGTTGTGCATCAGAACCGTTAACAAAAGTTCCCTGTACCTCTGCAGTTGGCCTGAAAGCCTGCTGTCTGCTCACATTGGGGTTGAAGCCGCTTTGTCTTGGTGGGTAACCTCGTTGCCCCACTGGCCTCCCCCTGCTCGGTCCAGCACCTGGATCCGATCTTCGATACACAAACCCAGGTTTGCGAAAAGGTGGCCGTGATGTATTTGGCTTCATCAAACCAATTGTTTTTGCCTCATCATCAATATCTCGTATCTGTTTGACAAGGTCCGTTCCAAACAGGAACTCAGGCGTTTGAATATTGGTCGCCTTACACAATGCAGCAAATTTTTGATTAAGAGTTGGTCTGATGGCGATTTTCCTAATGCAATTTACTTCAAAAAATGCATTGCATAACAGAGCCAACATGTCTTTTTGTGTCTGATTTATCATGGTCCCTTTGACCATAGTGCCAAATGCAGTAATTGCTGCAGCCACCAGTTGGAGGACGTGTTGATGTCGAACCTCCTGTCCTCTCATAGAAGGACTCATGGGTGCCCAAATAGCTGGGTTCACCCTAGGCACTTTCAATACTGCACAATTGACAGGTGTTTTATACTTGTTGGTACTCTCTTGCATTATAGCTTGCTGGAGCTGGTGAGAGACTAAATAGCTAACGTTGTTTGCAAAGTACTCGTCCATTGCCTCACCAGTCCCCTCCGGAATAGCAAAACACATTGCAATATCCGGGACACCCGGAGCATGGCTCTTGTGCTCTGGTGTTTGCACATAAGCAGGGACACCAGACATGGGGTCAGCTGCATCCTGCCCCGCTTCTCCCAAGTCATATATTAGGGAGACATCCTCCAGTCCGAAACAAGGCGCTGGAAGGAAATCCCCTTGCTGACATTCCACATATTCCTCTTGATATGGGCCTTGTTGAACAGCTGCCTGGGGAATCACTGGGTCCTTAGACCCTTGTTTTATCAAAGTTTGGAGCATCTTCTCCATATTCTGCATCCTCCCCCACATTCTTTTATTATCTGGAGGCGAGTCACATTCTTCTTCAGATTCGTTTGATAACACGGGTCTATTAGATTTTCTTTTAGCCTTTCAATGTCTGTCGGTGGCCTCAGCCTCCTGAGTAACTGGAACTGGTGTGGAAAGTTCACTTTCTAATGAAACTGCTGTCAGTAAAATGGCACTCGGTATCGGAACCGGCGTTGCCGCGCTCATCTCCCGACCAAATCGATTAAGTGAATCCGTGGACCCACGCTTATAACAAACTCTCCTACCTGACCGCTCCATACCACCAACTCCTACTGACTTCTCGAGCCAGCTTTAAGGAGTTAAATACTCTCAGGCAAAGTATTCAAAACCACTTACCTGCGAGTTTTCTACTTACCGCTGGTGGAGCTGTGCCCTCTAGCCCGTTCAGTGCGACAAGCGCTGATGTAATGACGCACATGCGCCTGGCGGTACTTCTTCACATAGTCACTCATGTGACTCCGAAGTAAAATGAATTTAATGCTAGCAATACAAAAACTATTGGCAGTTGTTGATGTGATACAGTTCTACAACTAATGTTACTTAAGACGTATTTTAATAATGAAAGCTTAAAAAAAAAAATCAATCCTAAAGAACTCTCTAGCCTTTGTATAATTTCATGCCAAGCTTTCTGTGTATTTGAGCCAAGAGATTATCATTTCAGATTTTGTAGTTTTCCATTTTTGCTTATTTGTGGTGTTCTCATGCAATGGAGTCAGAGGTGCACTAATTGGTATTTCTGCAGTTATTAAAGGAATCCCACAGTGATCACTGCTGAGGATCTCAGCTCTTTTAAATTCTATATTATTTAAATGAAGAGACCTTGTAGTTTATCTAGGATTACTGATAATACTGAACTAACAATTGAAATAAGACATGAGAGGAATGCAACAAGTCTGGTGAAGTTTGTAACCAGATTAAGTGAATGAGCAAGAAGGAGGTTGGTAGAGGAGAATATGGAAACATTTTAGTGTACCGAGGAATACAGAGTATATTTTAAAATGGTGAAGAACTAGTCAATGTTTGTATTTAGAACGATCCAAGTGTACTTGCACAAGAAGTACAAACAGGTTAATATTTATATAGATAAGTTAAGTAGATGTGCAAATCATACATTGCAATGTATTGCAGGGGGACTGGCAGTGCTGGACTTACCCTTAAGCTAAATAAGCTATAGCTTACGGCTACACACCCTCGGGTGGCCTCAGTTTTTTAAATATATTTTTATTTTATCATTTTTTACCTGAATTTGTTTAGAGAAGGGCCTCAAATTTCATACAGCTTCTGGCCTCAGCAGGTGAAAGTCCGGCCCTGGGGACTGGTGTACAAATAGTTCTTGCTGAAAGGATATCTTGCTTTGGTGACATCAAATCTGAAATTCTCAATACAGTTTTGATGTTCAATTCAAGTCAAATTGAGTTTCTTGTTATATGCGCAAGTACATTGAGGCATAGGTACAATTAAAATTTTGTGTCCAGCAATATTACAGGCACATAGACTCTGAGCAAATATTAAAAGCATAAATTATACATTATCTACATAAATTCTGAAAGAGATTAAAGAAAAAGTCTGTGCAAAAAAGCAAGACACAATTAGAAAAAAACCCAACACCATGAAAGTGGAGGAGGTGGTCCATTGAATTCTGTTGCCGAGGTAGAATTAGGGTTAGGAGTGGGTCAGTTTAAAAACTGATAACTGTGGGTATGTAGCTATTCCTGAACCTGGTGATTTCCAGTTTCTGTACCTCCTGCCAATGGTAGTAATGAAAAGATGACCTTACTCAGATGGTGGGAATCCTTGATGATAGATGTCGCCTTCATGAGGCAGTGTCTTTTAATGGTGGGAAGGGCAGTGTCAGTGATGGACTGGATTGTATCTGTCAGTTTCTGCAGCTTCTTGTTTGCTTTGCAATGGAATTTGCCATATCAGGCCACGATGCAACCAATCAGAATACTTTATGATAAAACTATAAAAGTTTGTTGGTGTATTGGTCAAGATTATATGGTCTTCTGTGATGTTTGCTGACTCTTTGAGACAGAGCCTCCTATAGATCTCTTCAATAGTGGTGAGGTCAGTACCCATGTTGGAGCTTTTTGTTAAAGAAGGAACTGCAGATGCTGGAGAATCGAGGGTTACACAAAAAGCTGGAGAAACTCAGCGGGTGCAGCAGCATCTAAGGAGCGAAGGAGATAGGCGACGTTTCGGGTCGAGACCCTTCTTCAGACTGGTCAGGGATCAGGGAAGCGAGAGATATAGACGGTGATGTGGAGAGATAAGGAACAATGAGTGAAAGATATGCAAAAAAGTATTGGTGATAAAGGAAGCAGGCCATTTCTTGGCTAGTTCTGATGTAATGTTTTTTTCTTTGCAAATATGCTGACTGAATAGCTAGGCTCTCCTAACATTCTCATTTAATCTCAGGTTTTTCAGCATTGGCTGTGTCTAGTATTTCAAGGTTCTAGCAAGATCTTATCTCTTCTCGTTTTTATTTAAACCCAAGCCAAATAGGTTTGCTGTTTGGATTAAGGTGATACCATTGAATGCTTGGCCTTATTAAATCTCTCTCAGTTCATTTAAATCATTGTCATCCTCTTTTTCTCAGTTTCTACTCTGTCACTGACATTCCTTTATTTGTTTTTCTGTGTAATAATTTTCATGGACCTAGCTAAGGCCATCATTTATGATTCATCCCTGATTGCTCTTATGGAAGAGGCAATAAGCTGTCTTCTTGAACCGTTGGGGGAGTGGGGGAGTGAGGGTGGGGGGGGGGGGGGGCCGGTAAGATTTAAACTCAGTGACTATGAAAACTATGAAAGGCTGGTAATATATTCCCGCATCAGTATGGTGTGCAACTGAAGAGATCCTGCTGGTGATAGTGTTCCCATGCACTTCCTGCCTTTATACTTCCTGATGGTAGAAGTCATTTGTTTGGGAGATGCTGTTGAAGTAGCCTCGATGAGTAACAAGTCTGTTTAATACATGGTAAACATCAGCACGTGCCGTGAGTAATTACTCAGGGTGGGCACTCAGTCCGCTTTAAAATCAAATTAAACCGCGCATGCGCAGATTGTTCTCTACGTTAAATTAATTAATTAAAAACAGTGACATTTCAATTTGCCCTTCCTAGGCATCCTAGTCCTAGATCAATTGGGGGAACAGTTCCTTTCACAGCGCGTGGAGAGTCTGTGCCAGGGGTAAATTTGTGGGGAGGGCACGAGTGTTGAGAAGGAGGGTGTCGGGGATACTGCCAGTAACTCACTCACCGGTGCCGCAGCTCTCCGGGCGCGAAGCCACGCACTGTAGCTGGGGAGAGAAGCAGCTCGGGGAGCTACGAGCGGCCACCGGGACCCGACAGCAGAACTGGCCACCACTTCAGCGCCTTCTGCCAGCCTGCTCACCTTTGGCAGTACTCTCCGTCGGAACACCTGTCACCTGCCGTTCGCCGACTTAGCTCATGTCAGTGGCTTCCTACAAATCCTTAAATTCCCACAGCCGAGTAACCTCAATCGCGCTGTCGGAATTTAAGGACATGAGTGAGGCCAGCGAGCGGCAGGGGAGAGGTTTTTAGACGGAGAGCTGCCAGAGGTGAGCGGGGACCGCAGAAGGAGTTAAGGTGGTGGCTGGTTCCGCTGTCCGGCCCGACGGCCGCTCCTTCTACTCCTCCACCCCCCCCCCCCCCCGTCCTCAATGCGGTGGCATTGCACGCCTCCGTGCAAGGAGCGTCGCAAATGGCATTATCCCAATCCCCTCATTCATAACATTCGTGCCCTCCCCGCAACTTTACCCCGAGCCAGACTCCCCAAACGCTGTGAAAGGAGCTCTCCCCCCCACTCCCACACCCCGGGAAATACAGTATTTAAAAACATAAACACAAAATGTACTTACCACATTATTGGTACACAAACTCAATTCTTCTCTCTTTGTTACCTAATATAAAATATTGACAAACCATCTTTGAAAACCCCGCCAAGAAACTTTCGCAGTACAGCAAAGGCAGAATTTCTGCTGCCTTCATCCCCGCTTGAAACTGACGGCCCCAGGCAGCTCTGACGGCACGTGGGCTGCACAGAGCTTCCCGTGTTACAAGCGCTGCGCATGAAAGGCACGGAGAATTATGCCTACCTAAGAGATCGATCTCCCATGGCATAATTCTCCCAAGCTTTTATTATTTATATTTAGTTATTACTATGTTATAATTTTAGTCAGGGTAGGCAGTGCCTACCTTGCCTACCCTGACGGCACGTGCCTGGTAAACATCCTAATTACTGTGCACCCATGGTGGAATGATTGATCACATGGAATGGTTGGTAGGATGCCAATCAAGGGTGTTGCCCAGGATGATGTTGCACTTCTTGACAGTTGTTGGCACTGCAGACATCCAGGCAAGTTCATGGCATCCAGGAATATTCCATCATGTTCTTGACTATTGTCTTGAAGATGGTGGAAAAGCCTTGTGGTGTCAGGAAGCATATAATTCATTGCAGGAAACCCAGCTTCTGATCAATTTTGTACCAAAGTTGTTGGAACAGTTGTGTTTCTAGTCAATGGTGGGGGAAGTCAACGGAGGGATGCCATTGAATGCCAAGAGTAAGTAGTTCGACTCTTTCCTGTTGGAGATGGTCATTGCCCGGCACAGTTTGTGGTGCAAATATTACGTGTTACTCATTAACCCTTGCTCATTTCTGCCCACCTATGCTCTTCTCTGCATCTGGAAACATGTTTGGTTTCAAATTTTTCTAACATTTTTTAATTTGTTCCAGCAAAAGGCTGTTATCAAACATGAAATGTTAATTCCGTTTCTCTTTCTACAAATGATGCCTGAACTGCCGAGTATTTCCAGCACCTTTATTTCAAATATTTCAGTTTTTATTTCAGAATCTGTAGTTTTACTTTGCTCGGAGGCATTACATATTATTAATGAAGCAAAGGAAATTATCTAACATTGTGATCATTTCCTATGGAGGAACCCTAGCTGACCACAGAAACAGGAAATAATTTGGTTTACATAAATAGACTGGACACCAGAAATAGTTTTGCGGAAACACATCCACTTAACAAAGCAGCAATGAATATCCTCTGCATTTCTTGTCCATGGATCCTAAAATAGATACGTTTCTTCTCAACGCTATAACGTCCATTGAAAAGGTACAAAACATGTATATATGATTTGAACATTTTGGGTTTCCACTATTGTACTGGATGCTGTCAGTCATGACCCAGTATAACCTAATGTCTATGCTTTAGAAGGTTATAGTTTTAGGGTTTTGAGCACATACTGTAATCCAGCCTGGCTTTTCAATGTAATGTTGATATGCTGCAGTCATTTCTCAATTTAATTCCTTAAGATGGATGAAAAGAGTGGTGACATTCTACATTGTTCCTCTTGAAACAGCCTCCTCTTGACTCCATAGTCACTAATTTTATCTTGGATTATAAGAATCACAGAATAAACAAAAAACATGTAAATCAAAAATAAATGGAGGTTTCCTGAATTTCATGCTCTATTTCTGCGCAGTTAACATTAAAAATATGAACTTCTGGTTGGAAGAATTGGACCAGAATCCAGACTGGTTAAAAATGGAAAAGGAAGACTGTTTACCCTTTGAAATTGGTTCGATTCTGTTCTCTACCACTAAATTGAGCAAAAAAACCTATAGTGAAAACCCTATAATATACTGTGGTATACGAATTTGGAAACAATTAAAAAAGACTTTAAAATTGGATAATCTATCACTCTTTTCCCCCCATTGTAAACAACCCTGCATTTAAACCTTCAATGTTGGATAAAGGTTTTTTACAATGGAAAAATCACGGAATTAAAAAGATGGGTCATCTCTATAGGAAAGGTACATTTCTTTCATTTCAGGAGTTACAACAAATTTATGGACTTCACTCAAATGACAATTTCAGATATCTACAATTTAGAGATTATGCTAAATCAAATACACAGGATTACAGAACTAGAGATCCAGAAACTCTTGATGAATGTTTGAATAAACACCCTAATACAGAAAAAATAATATCTCATATATATAATATCCTATTAGACAGTGAGGCACCAACGACGGAAATATATAGGCAAACATGGGAAAACGAACTAGGCCAACTAATAATGAAAGATATTTGGGACAAAAGCTTACAACATATACATCAATGCTTGTTAAATGCCAGACACTCTCTAATACAATTTAAAGTATTACATAGATTACATTACTCAAAAATGAAATTAAATAGAATCTTCCATCATATCGCTCCTATCTGCGAAAAATGTCAGCATTTAGAAGCTAACAACTCACACATTTGTAAATTGTATAAACATTAAAAACTTTTGGACAGAAACGTTTAAGATAATTTCAGAAGTTGTCAACACTCAATTGCACCCCGACTCAAAACTAATTATATTAGGAATATTAGAACAAAGTCAAACACTTACTACAAGCCAAAGAAACTTTTATCGACTACAGTACAATAATTGGGGAAAAATTAATATTAAAATTTTGGAAAGGTCCTATAACCCGCACAATTAAAATGTGGATTATGGAAATGTCGGAGACCCTACATTTGGAAAGAATCAGACTTGTCTTAATGGAACTTTTTTATCAGAATATGGTCTCCATTTATTGATTATCTGAAGGGACACACTTGTTCGGCACGAGAACCTGACTGAAGCTCGAATTAAGGATTAGATGAAGAGTTAAGCCGCTGTCCCACTTAGGAAACCTGAACGGAAACCTCTGGTTTCTCTCGGGAGAGAGAAGGGAAGAGAGAAGTGGAGAGAGAAGGGAGAGATAAGGGAGAGAAGGAGTGGGGACAGTTTTACGAAGTTTAATAAAGTTAGCGGGCATTTTACCTTCCGGCGGATCTTCTAGGTCCTGAAATCCAAAGAAGATTTCTTTACTGAAAACTCCAATGAGCCAATCAGAATGGCCGGTCAGTGAAGGCCTTCGACTGTCTGTAAGTAAAAATGCGACCCCATTCCACTGGCTTCGACAAAATGGCAACCTATTTTTAGTCACTGCCGTTTTTTTGGGGTTTTTTAATAATCGCAGGAACATAGCAGAAGCCGCGATTACACGGAAACCACTTTCCACCATTAGGGAGAGTGACCGGAACCTCCAGGAACCTCTTGGAAACCTTTGGGTGGGGCGCAAGGTCTCCAGAGGTTTCCGTTCAGGTTTCCTAAGTGGGAAGATCCGCCGGAAGGTAAAATGCCCACCAACTTTATTAAACTTATTAAAACTGTCTTCACTCCTTCTTCCCCCATTCTCTCCCCTTAAAAACATAAAAAAAATTAAAAAAAATAAATAAATAAAAAATTTTAAAAAAAAAATTAAATTTTTTTTTTTTTTTAATTTAAAAAATAGGTGCAGGAGTAGGCCATTCGGCCCTTCGAGCCTGCACCGCCATTCAATATGATCATGGCTGATCATCCAACTCAGTATCCCGTACCTGCCTTCTCTCCATACCCTCTGATCCCTTTAGCCACAAGTGCCACATCTAACGCCCTCTTAAATATAGCCAATGAACTGGCCTCAACTACCTTCTGTGGCAGCGAATTCCAGAGACTCACCACTCTGTGTGTAAAGAATGTTTTCCTCACCTCGGTCCTAAAGGAATTCCCCCTTATCCTTAAACTGACACCTTGTTCTGGACTCCCCCAACATCGGGAACAATCTTCCAGCATCTAGCTTGTCCAACCCCTTAAAAATTTTGTAAGTTTCTATAAGATCCCCCCTCAATCTTCTAAATTCCAGTGACTACAAGCCGAGTCTATCCAATCTTTCCTCATATGAAAGTCCTGACATCCCAGGAATCAGTCTGGTGAATCTTCTCTGTACCCCCTCTATGGCAAGGATGTCTTTCCTCAGATTTGGAGACCAAAACTGTACGCAATACTCCAGGTGTGGCCTCACCAAAACCCTGTACAACTGCAGTAGAACCTCCCTGCTCCTATACTCAAATCCTTTTGCTATGAATGCTAACATACCATTTGCTTTCTTCACTTCCTGCTGCACCTGCATGCCTACTTTCAATGACTGGTGTACCATGACACCCAGGTCTCGTTGCATCTCCTCTTTTCCTAATCTGCCACCATTCAGATAATAGTCTACCCTCATGATTTTGTCACCAAAGTGGATAACCTCACATTTATCCACATTATACTGCATCTGCCATGCATCTGCCCATTCACTCAGCCTATCCAAATCACCCTGCAGCCTCGAAGCATCCTCCTCACACCTAACTATACCCCCCAGCTTGGTGTAATCTGCAAACGTGGAGATGTTGCATTGAATTCCCTCGTCCAAATCATTAATATATATTGTAAATAGCTGGGGTCCCAGCACTGAGCCTTGCGGTACCCCACTAATCACTGCCTGCCATTCTGAAAAGGACCCGTTTACTCCAACCCTTTGCCTCCTGTCTGCTAGCCAGTTCTCTATCCACATCAATACTGAACCCCCAATACCGTGTGCTTTAAGTTTGTATGCTAATCTCTTATGCGGGACCTTGTCGAAAGCCTTCTGAAAGTCTAGATATAACACATCCACTGGTTCTCCCTTATCCACTCTACTAGTTACATCCTCGAAAAATTCTATCAGATTTGTCAGACATGATTTACCTTTCGTAAATCCATGCTGACTTTGTCCAATGATTTCACCACTTTCCAAATGCGCTGCTATCCGATCCCATAGACTAACTGGTCTGTAATTCCCCGCTTTCTCTCTCCCTCCTTTTTAAAAAGTGGGGTTACATTAGCTATCCTCCAATCCTCAGGAACTACTCCAGAATCTAAGGAATTTTGAAAAATTATCACTAATGCATCCACTATTTCGGTGGCTACCTCCTTGAGTACTCTGGGATGCAGACTATCTGGCCCTGGGGATTTATCGGCCTTCAATCCGTTCAATTTACCCAACACCACCTCCCGGCTAACCTGGATTTCACTCAGTTCCTCCATCTTATTTGACCCCGTTCCACTGCTATTTCTGGTAGATTATTTATGTCTTCCTTAGTGAAGACAGAACCAAAGTAGTTATTCAATTGGTCTGCCATGTCCTTGTTCCCCATGATCAATTCACCTGTTTTTGACTGCAAGGGACCAACATTTGTTTTAACTAGTCTCTTTCTCTTCACATATCTATAAAAACTTTTCCAGTCAGTTTTTATGTTCCCTGACAGTTTCCTTTCATAATCTATTTTCCCTTTCCTAATTAAGCCCTTTGTCCTCCTCTGCTGGATTCTGAATTTCTCCCAGTCCTCCGGTAGGATGCTTTTTCTGGCAAATTTGCATACCTCATCTTTTGTGTTTATACTATCCCTGATTTCCCTTGTTATCCATGGATGCACCACCTTCCCCGATTTATTCTTTTGCCAAACTGGTATGAACAATTTTTGTACTTCATCCATGCAGTCTTTAAATACCTTCCATTGCACATCCACTGTCAACCCTTTAAGAATCACCTGCCAGTCTATCTTGGCCAATTCACATCTCATACCTTCAAAGTTACCTTTGTTCAAGTTCAGAACCCTTGTTTCTGACTTAATTTTGTCACTCTCCATCCTAATGAAGAACTCAACCATATTATGGTCACTCTTGCCCAAGGGACCACGCACAACAAGACTGCTAACTAACCCTTCCTCATTACTCAATACCCAGTCTAGAATAGCCTGCTCTCTCGGTGGTTCCTCCACATGTTGGTTGAGAAAACTATCCTGCATACATTCCAAGAAATCCTCTTCCTCAGCACCCCTGCCAATTTGATTCACCCAATCTACATGCAGATTGAAGTCACCCATTATAACCGTGTTACCCTTGTTGCACGCATTTCTAATTTCCTGTTTGATGCCATTCCCAACTCCAATACTACTGTTAGGTGGCCTGTACACAGCTCCCACTAGCGTTTTCTGCCCCTTAGAGTTTCGCAGCTCTACCCATATCAATTCCACATCCTCCATGCTAATGTCCTTCCTTTCTATTGCATTAATCTCCTCTCTCAACAGCAACGCTACCCCACCTCCTTTTCCTTTTCGTCTATCCCTCCTGAATATTGAATACCCCTGGATGTTCAGCTCCCAGCCTGGTCACCCTGGAGCCATGTCTCCGTGATCCCAACTATAGCATAGTCATTAATCGCTATCTGCACCTTCAACTCATCCACCTTATTACGAATGCTCCTCGCATTGAGACACAAAGCCTTCAGGCTTGTTTTTACAACACTCTTACTCCTTATACAATTATGTTGACAAGTGGTCCCTTTCACATCGATCCCTATTACACTTGGCCATATTCTCCTATCCCTTTGTGAGCTTTCTTTCCCGTTAATTCTGGGGTCATTAACCATCCCTTTACTCTCTTTCCCTTTAACTCCGTCCTTGACTATCCCATTTGACACCCCACCCCCCTTATTCAGTTTAAAACCATCTGTGTAGCAGTGGCAAACCTGCCGGCCAGAATGCTGGTCCCCCACCTGTTAAGATGCAATCCGTCCCTTTTGTATAGTTCCCCCTTACTCCAAAACAGATCCCAGTGATCTAAGAATCTAAATCCCTGCCCCCTGCACCAGTTCCTCAGCCACACATTCAGGTCCCGTATCTCCCTGTTCCTGCTCTCGCCAGCACGAGGAACTGGAAGCAAACCGGAGATAACAACCGAGCTCTCTGAAGTACCGCTGCAAAATTTTCATCCCCTTCTTTCCAACATCATTTGTGCCAACATGCACGACCACTTCTGGCTGTTCACCTTCGCCCTTGAGGATTGTCTGCACTCTGTCCGTGACATCCTGGATCCTGGCACCAGGAAGGCAGCACACCATCCTCGAATCCCGTCTGTTGGCGCAAAAACCCCTGTCCGTACCTCTCACAATGGAGTCTCCAACTACAATGTCGTTGCCCGACTTTGGCTTCTTTGGTTTTGGCTCAACAGCCCTTTTTGTTTTGCAAGCCAGTCCGCTGCTCAGTGAGATACCGTCTTCTGTCCCGGCAGCTTCCACGTGGGGGAACCTGTTCACAAGAGGTACAACACCCGGGGACCTTTGCATTCCATGTTTTCCCCCCTTTCTCACCGTCACCCACCTTCTCTCTTCTAGTGCCTTGGGTGTAACAATCTTACTGAAGGACTTGTCGAGGAACGACTCAGTTTCTCGGATGAACCTGAGGTCATCCACTTGTTTCTCCAGTTCCCCAACACGGTCCTTCAGGAGCTGTACCTGGATGCACTTCTCACATTTGTAGCAGCCAGAGGCACCAGCAGTGTCCTTGACCTCCCTTCTGCCCCCTTCTCTATCCCCTTCTCCCCCCTTCTCTTTCCCCTTCTCTCCCCTTCTCTCTCCCCTTCTCTCCCTCCCTCCCGTGCTCTCTAAAGAACTTACCATGCTCTGTGGCAGCCGTTTACTTTCCTCTTCAACACGCAGAAAGCGCTCCTCCGCTGTCCCTGGCCCCCACCTTCATGATGTGTTTGTGTGTGTGTGCGCGGTCGGCAGCAAAGATCCTATAGGATTTTTGGTCAATAGATGTAGCTCACGCTTCGGTTGAGGCTTTCCAGGCAAGTGACCAGAACCTCTGGTGACTCATGGGGTTGACCATAACTTCCGGGAACCTCTGGGAACCTCATGGAAACCTTGGGTGGGGCACACGGTCTCCAGAGGTTTCAGTTCAGGTTTCCTAAGTGGGACAGGGGCTTCATACTTTATAATTTATGAACATATCTCCAATGTTGTATTATTAGTAAATTATTCCATTCTTTTTTATCATACCTTCTTTTTTTTTTTTCTCTTTCCTTATTATTTTCTATCTATATAAAAATATATATATATAGAAGCAGAGTTATTAAACAATTGACAATATTAATAATGTATGACTGTTACACATGAAATGTTTTTATTATGTACTTGCTTCTAATTAAAAAAATTATTATAAAAAAGAAACAGCCTCCTCTGATAATTTTCCCTTATTATCTATCCATTCCAGTGCTGAGAAAGTCTTAGATCTAGCATTGAGTGTCTCCTGTCAATCATCACTAAATAAAAGCAGCTCTCAAAAGTACTGATCTGTATTAGGCTCGGAACTACTAGAATGGCCGTGAGTAGTAAAAAACCATGGAAGCATAGCAATGGGAAGGAGGGGCCCTAGGTGCAGCTAAAACAACGGGGATATTGTCTCCGCCTCCCCAGCAAACTTCTAGTTAATGTTCCATCACTGGAGAACAAACTTGAAGAAATTAGAGCAAGTCTGCTGTTTCAAAGAGAAATCACGGAAAGCTAAGGTAGACAAAAATGCTGGAGAAACTCAGCAGGTAAGGGAGCATCAATGGAGAGAAGGAATAGGCGACGTTTCGGGCCGAGACCCTTCTTCTGACTCAAAATCCAGATGCAGAGTTATGTTCTTTGTTTCACTGAAACATGGCTTACCCATGACTGAACTGACCATGCTATACAACCTGAGGATTTTTTCATTTATCGTATGGACTGTATAAAATCCTCAGGCAAGGGGAAAGGTGGTGTATAAGCTTCATGATCGCCACATTGATGTGAAGGTCATAGCTCAAATCTGCTCTGACTTGGCAATACATTATCATAAAATTGATTCCACTTTATCTACCAAGGGAATTCACCTCTACCATTATGTATTCAAATTAATTGAATGAATTAAACTTGGTTGTCACTTCTCTTGAGACAACAATCTCTGATGCCCTATTCATTATTGCCTGTGAGTTTACATTCAAGAAACATTAGGAATGCACTCCCTAAATACTATCAGTATGTCCTCTGCTTCACATGAAGTGTTAACGCTCGAGATCACAGCTATTGCACCATTAACTACACTTATTGTTCAATTTTCACCCATTTTAAGGCCAGTCTGATCCTATTGGTGCTGCTTCATCTGGTTTACGGACAGACATTGAATCTCAAGGCACCAACGATGAGAGTAATGCCGCAGTGGTCTGAGGATGTTGAAGATCTACTTCAGGACTGCCTTGAATCAGTGGACTGGGTGTCAGGGGTTATGGGGAGAAGGCAGGAGAATGGGGTTGAGAGGGAAAGATAGATCAGCCATGATTGAATGGCAGAGTAGACTTGATGGGCTGAATGGCCTAATTCTGCTCCTTTCATTTAAGAACTGGAACATCTTCATGATCACTTCATCCAGCCTGAATGAGAACACCTCAGTCATCACCAGTTTCATCAAGAAAGGCATTGTCAACTGCATCCCAACAAAGAATATTAGGAAGACACAGTGCTGGTGCAGCTCAGCGGGTCAGGCAGCATCCCAGGATAAAATGGACAGGTGATGTTTCGGATTAGAACCATCTTCAGACTGATTGTAGGGGGAGAGAAAGAAAGCTGCAAGAGGGGAGAGGCAAGACAAAACCTAACAGGTAAAATGCCAACACAGGTGAGGAGGGTTATCTGATAAGTAGATAGTGGAACAAGGGCCAGAGATGAACAGACAGAAAGTGTGAGGGAAAAGGATTGAAAAGTTGGAAATTGTGAAGCCCGATGAAGGAAAGTGGGTGGAAAGAGAGGGGGAGGGGAGAAATAGGTGCGAGTCCAGGTGGGGCACAGGGCCAGAGGGTGGGAAGAGGTTGGTGGGGGGCGGGTTATTTAGATAAAGACGGGAGAGGAGGATGGTTAGGGAGAGTCCTAAGATTGGAGAATTCAGTGTTCATATCGTGGGATTATAAGAGCCAAACCGAATATGAGGTTTTGTTCTTTCAGTTTGCATGTGGCCTCACTGGCAATGGAGAAGGCCCAGACCCGAAACTTTGCCTGTCCATGTTCTCCTGAGATGCTGCCTGGCATGCTGGCATTCTTTTGTAAACCACCATCTGCAGTTCCTTGTTACTAAAGAATATTAGGATTTATACTAAGCCAAAATATTGGATGAACAGGGAGATTCACTCTCTGCTAAAGTGCAGATCATTGGCTTTCAAGAAGGATGACCCCACACTGTACAAAAAGGCCACATAGAGTTTTGATAAGGATATCAGGGATGTCAAGAGATAATTCTAGAAAAAGCTAAAGGCTCAATTCAATTGAACAAATGCCACGTGACTGTGGCAGGGCCTGATTACCACCAGGGCCCATTTCTAGCTGTGACACATCTTTACTGGATGAGCTCAATGCCTTTTATCCCTGTTTTGAACAGGCAAAAAAAGTTCAACCAAAACACAGACAAAAGAACTGATTCTTTGCTGCTGATATCAGACTGCTGAACCAATCACCTCATCTGCAACTGCTTCCCAGAGTTGCTACTACATGCTCTTTCTCTTAATTCAACCTCATTTGGTTACCCCATTATTGCACTTTGCACTTCAAATTTCACTGCAGTCATAATGCTGTTTTGCTTTTGTCATTTATTTATTGTTTTATCTTCCATTACCATGTATACAATGACTTCATTTGACAAGAAAATGTA
The DNA here is from genome assembly GCA_963514005.1 of Raja brachyura. Next base: position 41,087,747 of record OY740795.1, on the reverse strand, counting down.
TTGGACCTGGAGGACAATAAAATCATCTGAATCTGAATTTAAATGCTTGAGAAAGGGTGGACAAGATAGGTCTATGGCATCATTTATTCCTCAACAAAGAGAACCACTATGCAGCAGTCCAATCATTATTTTATGGAACCTTCATAAAAGTATACAAGTTGTGTCTAAACTTCTCCCCTTATCAACATCCTTTTGTCTCGTTGTATCCTTTTTGTCTTCTTTAGTTCTGTTTGGTCATCCTTCAGTCTCCTTTTCATCACTAGCCATCCACCCATCTTCCAATCAAAATAAAAACCCTAACCTGTGTCCACCTAACATTTATGTAGGAAGGAACTGCAGATGCTGGTTTAAACTGGATAGATATAAAAAGCTGGAATAACTCAGCAGGACAGGCAGCGTCTCTGGAGAGAAAGAATGGGTGACATTTTGGGTGGAGACTCTTCTTCAGACTGCTAACGGTGTCTACCCACCTAGATGTCTATCCACCTAATGTTGTCCTGCTCACATCCCTTTTCTAGTTTTCTCTCCCCCGTTAAAATCAGTTTGAAGGAGGGTCCTAACTTGTAACATTGCCTATCCATATCCTCCAGAGATGCTGCCTAAGTTATTCCAGCACTTTGTGTTTCACATAATATTCCAGCATCTGGAATTTCATATGCCTACAAATTGCCGCCTTACAGCACCAGAGAATGGGATTCGATCTTGACTATGCTGCTGTCTGTATGGAGTTTGTACGTTCTCCCTGTGACCACGTGGGTTTTCTCTGGATAGTCCGGTTTCCTCCCGGACTCCAAAGACATACAGGATTGTAGGTTAATTGACTTTGGAAAAAATTGTAAATTATCCCTCATGTGTAGGATAGTGCTAATGTATGAGGATCACTGGTCGGTGCGGACTCAGTGGGCTAAAGGACCTAATTCCATGCTGTATCTCTAAAGTCTAAAGTAATGTCTAATTCATTCTCCTGCCTTGGATTTCCAGCAACAATTTTGATTCAGTTGTCTCTAACAACCCTTTCATTGCTCTATTTTACTTATGCCATTTTTTCTCTCTTCTGTATGTCATCATTTATCTTCCATTTTATCATTATTTCCATTGTTGTTAATTATATTTTAGTAACCAACTATTTATTTATTTATTTATTTTTTGAATAATTTTTTTATTAGCAATAAACAATTCTCAATGTTTAAAACTGAGTTATAAACATCAACTTAAATCAATATTTGTACTCTAATGATTATTATCTTTTTTTTTTTTTGAAAATAAAAGTGGGTAAAGAGAAATACCATTATTAATCAATAAAATTATAATTCCTTAATAATTATTTGGTATAAAAGAAAAAGAAAAAATGAAGAAAAAGAAAAAAGACATATTATGTATATATATCAATTAAAAGCCACACAATATATTATAAATGAAACAACTACAAATAATAATATCAGTAAAGACATGCATATATCCTGGTATACCAATACATTATTTTCATCAAATCCCGCAGGGTGTCAGTCGAGCCGTGATGCCAAGAACAGCTACTTCTCTAAATACTGTATATATGGAGACCATATCTGTTGAAAAGAATTATACTCGTCCAAAAGGACAAATCTGATTCTTTCCAACTGCAACGTCTCCAACATCTCTGATGCCCACATTTTAATTGTTGGGGATAATGTTCCCTTCCAAAATTTCAATATTATTTTTTTCGCTAATATCAAACAATAATCAAGGAAATTTCTTTGATCTAGTGTAAATATCAAATTAGCCTCTGGAATTCCCAGTATTATTAGCTTTGGGTCGGGTTCTAATTTAACCTTAAGAACTTCAGAAATTACTTTAAAAATTTCTGTCCAATAATAATTCAATTTAGGACATGTAACAAAACTGTGTGTTAAATTTGCTTCTAAATTCTTACATTTATCACAAATAGAGGAGAGATTAGGAAATATACTATTTAATTTGGCTTTTGAATAATGTAATCTATATAATACTTTAAATTGTATTAATATATGTCTAGCATTTAACGAGCACCGGTGTATTCGTTGTAGACTTTCTTCCCAATTTTCTTTGGTTATAGGTGATCCAATTTCATTTTCCCATGCTTGACGATATGTTTCAGTTATTGGATTCTCCTTATCCATAATGATGTTATATATATAAGCTATTAATTTTTCTGTGGTTGGATGCCAGTTAAACGATTCATCTAATAATCCTGGTTCCTTATTTTTAAAATCCTGTGTATTAGATTTAATATAATCTCTAATTTGGAAATACCTAAACAAATGCTGTGAAGACAATCCGTAGATATCTTGTAATTCCTGAAATGAAAGAAATTTTCCATTTTTATAAAGGTGCTCTACCCTTGTAATTCCTAAATTATCCCAATGTCTGAACCCTCCATCCAATGTGGAGGGCTTAAATAATGGGTTATTCATAATTGGTAATCTAAATGAAAGGTTGTCTAAATGTAAAGTCTTGACTATTTGTTTCCAAATACGTCTATTATTATAAATGATTGGATTGTCCCTATAAATTTTTTTTTGAACTTCCTTTGGGGCAAAAATAATTGAATCTACGTTGAAAGGCAAACAATCTTCCTTTTCTATCTTTAACCACGTTGGTTCCAGGTCCGTATTTACCCACCAAAAATTCATATTCTTAATCTGTACTGCCCAGAAGTAGTATAAAAAATTTGGAAGTGCTAATCCTCCGTTTATCTTTGACTTACATAAATGTTTTTTACTTATTCTATGATTTTTATAATCCCAGATAAAACTATTAACAATATTATCAATTTTTTTAAAAAAGGTTTTCGGAAGGAAAAAAGGGATGGCTTGAAACAGATATAATAATTGTGGTAGAAAAAACATCTTTATAGCATTTATTCTACCAATCAAAGATATAGGCAGTGTTTTCCAATATAAAATATTTTTTTTAAGTTTATCTAATAATTGAGGATAATTCGATCTAATTAATGAGTTATGAGATTTAGATACATTAATTCCTAAATATTTAATTTTGTCAGTAACTATTGATAATGGATATTGTTGTAATATGTTTAAATTTATATTAGTTATTGGCATAATATCACTTTTATTCCAATTAATCCTATATCCAGAAAATGTACTAAATTTATTTATAACATCAAACAACATTGGAATACTAATTTCAGGTTTTGTGATGTAAATCAAAACATCATCTGCATATAAGGATATTTTATTAGTTGTTCTGTCAGTATTATAACCGTATATTTCAGGTTCTGACCTAATTCTTTCCGCCAAAGGCTCTATCGCCAAGGCAAATAATAAAGGCGATAACGGACATCCTTGTCTACATCCCCTAAAGAGTTTAAATTTAACTGATAGTATTTGATTAGTTAGAATTCTTGCAGTAGGATCTGAGTATAGGATTCTTACCCATTTACAAAATTGATCCCCCAATTGAAACTTTTCCATTATATTAAATAGATATAACCATTCCACCTGGTCAAATGCTTTTTCTGCGTCTAACGATATGACTGCTAATTCCGTATCTCGTATTCTTTTAGAATATATAATATTAAACAGGCGTCTTAAATTATGAGATGAATAGCGTTTTGGAATAAAACCTGTTTGATCATAATGTATTAATTTAGAGATCACCAAACTTAGTCTCCTAGATAAAACTTTAGCTAATATTTTTTGGTCTGTATTTAGAAGGGCAATCGCTCTATATGAACCAGGATCTTCCAGATCTTTATCTACCTTAGGTATAAGTGTAATTGTGGATTCATTTAAAGAGTCTGGTAATTTTCCTTGTTCATATGCATGTCTATACACTGTATGTAGTCTTGGAGAGATCAGATCTTGAAATTTTTAATAAAATTCTGCACTCAGGCCGTCAGGTCCCGCAGCTTTTCCATTCTTTAACGAACCAATTGATTCTGCGATATCTTTCACTGATATTTCAGCATTTAACAAATGTCTCCCTTCCTGATCTAAACTCTTAATTTGACATTCTTGTAGAAATGTTTCCATTCCATCTGTTTGTCCTGTTAATTTTGATGAGTAAAGATTTTGGTAATATTGTAAAAATCTATCATTAATATCTTTTGGTATAGTCAGTATATTTCCTTGCATTGATCTGATTCCATGTATCGTTTTTTCATCGTCTAATTTTCTTAATTGTCGTGCTAGCAATTTATGCGGTTTATCTCCAAATTCAAAATGCACTTGTTTGGTTTGTTGATAAAGTTTGATGACTTGATTAGAGTATATTTCGTTTAGTCTATACTTTGCTATTGCAATTTTATTACTTAACTCCTTAGAAGGGTGTTTTATATTCTCATTGTCTAGTTGTTTTATCTCCATTTCTAACTTCTGTTCCCTCTTTCGGTTTTCTTTATTAAAATATGCTTGTGCCGATATTATTGCACCACGCATGAATGCCTTAAATGTATCCCAAAGTAACAATGGTGAAATTTCAGGTGTGTCGTTTGTCTCAAAGAATAATTTAATCTGTTCTGTCACATGATTACAACAATCCTTGTCCTTCAGTATCTGAGGATTAAATCTCCAAGTCATAGTTTTATTAGATATATCTTTTAGTTTTATCTTAAATGTTAATGGTGCATGATCTGAAATAATAATATTGTGATATTTTGCATTGTACGCATAGGGAAGCAGTTTTGAGTCTATTAAAAAGTAATCTATCCTCGAGTAGGTTCCGAATACGGGCGAGAAAAAAGAATATTCTCGTCCGGATGGGTTCTCTAATCTCCAAATATCCTTAACGTTAGTTGAGTTAATGAAAGAATTTATAAGTTTACTTGAATTAGAAATAGCTTTCCTTTTTGTTGAGGATCTGTCTAAGTAGTTATCCAAAGTGCAATTTAAATCGCCCCCAATTATTAAATTATGTTGAGTGGATATAGGAATATTATTGAATATTTTCTTGAAAAATAATGGGTTATCGAAATTAGGAGCATATATATTCATAAGAATTACTTTTTTTGAGTATAATTCCCCTGTAATTATTACATATCTGCCCTCTTTATCTTCTATTATAGAACTTTGTTTAAAAGGTATACCTTTACGAATAATTATTGCAACTCCCCTAGATTTATGTATAAATGAAGAATGATATACCTTTGAAATCCATTTAGCTGTTAATCTATATTGATCATCTCTTTTGAGATGCGTCTCTTGGAGGAAAATAACGTCTGATTTCAATCTATTCAGCTGCGCTAACACCTTACCCCTTTTAATTGGTTCATTAATTCCCTTAACATTCCAACTACAGAAAGTGATTCCATCATCCCCAGTCTTCAAATTCATATCTTGCATTTTAGTATTAGGGTGGTTTTTTTTGGAGTAGCCCTCTCGGCCCCTCCAGCTCAACAAGGCACCCAAACGTCAATCCGACGAAAATTACCAATCTCAATAATCCATATCCATGTCTATCTAAAATAACTATACGGTATTGTTCATAATTACATTCATATAATATATAACATAAATTCAAATACTTAATATATTAAAAAAAATAGAAAATATAAGCGAAAAAAGAAAAAAGAGTGTTAAAAGGGTGCCCAAAGAAAAAAAAGACTACACTGATAGATTGTGTAGTGTGTGTTAGTGAACGCCACACTAACGTGGCGATTAATCTAATGACTTCCGTGTTTAAAAAAGATGTTAAATATTCCAGCTCCCAACTAGAATACTGTGTATATTGGGGTGGGGTACTAACTTTAAGGGTTTAGTAATTATTTCTATTATTCATGAAACTATTTATTAATTACTATTCTATTGTAATTAGTATTATAATAAATAATACTGTGTTAGGGGAATTATTGAAATTCTACAAATTGATACCAAACCACTACTACATTCCCATTATTTTCCCTCTTTCTCAATGAATAATTCATAACCGCAGGTTAATGATAAAAGTCCAAAATGTTCAGTCGTCGTCTTCTTCCTCCCGTGATTCATCGTCTGTTTCCTCCTCTTCTGCCTTCTTCTGTATGCCTTGAGCGAACTTCAATGCATCAGTATGCTTAACGAAGCGGTGTTCCTCGTTGTCATAGGTCACTCTCAGTGTTGCTGGGTACATCAAGCCATATCTGAGATCCACTGTATTCTTTAAATTCCGTAGAATGCCTCTTGTTTCAGTGAATAAGGATCTTCTCTTAGCAACTTCCGCTGGGTAATCTCTGAAGATACTAATGTTATTTCCTTCGTATTTCAAATTTCTCTTTCTCATTATTATCTTCATCATATCTTCAAAGACGTGATCATACACCACCTTTACAATCATTTGTCTGGGTGGTGCACCTCTCCCAGGGACCCGTCTTAAAGCCCTGTGGGCACGGCCCAACAGTGGTTCTTCATCCAATTCCAAAATGTCTTTTAGGAGTTTTGCAACAAATTTTCGTGGATCTTGATTTCCTTCACAACCTTCGGTCAATCCTACAATTCGCAAATTCTTACGTCTTTGTCGGCCCTCCAAATCAATACATTTCTCATTTATTTTGCGAAGTAGTTCTGAGAGGCGTTTATTCTCGGCAAGTAACTTCTCAGTTTCCTTGGCACTTTTTACAGCAAAATCAGCCAAATCTTTAAGTGTATCATTGTGTTGGTCAATTGTAATGGTAATAGGATCTATCTTATCATTCAGCATTTGTTCCAACCCAGCAACCTTGGCGTTTATCTCAGAGAATCGGTTTTGAAATTCAGCCTCCGTCTTACTTTTCCATTCGCTCATCATAATCTTTACCGTCTCGGTAACTTCTTTTGTTAATTCCACTTTAATTCTCTCCTGAGACACCAGAATCTCCGCTTTTAGATTTTTTATTTCATCTTTATATTCTTTCTTCATGTCTTTAAATTCATCTTTATATTCCTTCTTCAGATCTTTTATTTCTTTCACCAGTTTCTTCATCTCACCTATCATGGAATTTTTAAACTCTTCCATTTCCACTTTTCTCTGTGACATTTCTTCCTGGGAGGCAGTCAGACTCGAGCCCGAGGCTTTGGTGGTGCCAGCCTCTCTTCTTAGGCCCGTTTTCTTCGGGGGAGGGGAGGAGTGCTGCATTTTAAATTTCTTACCGAAGTCGCGCGCCTGATGACGTCACGCAGCCTTCAATCGCACCGGAGCCGTTTTTAATCGATCTCCTGCGGTAAGTAGCGTTAGCACCCTCCTTTAGCCCCGTTTTTTTTGCAGATTTTTACGGAGCTGATCTGGCGCTGTTCTCCCCTAGAACATGGCGCCACCGGAAGTCCAGTAACCAACTATTTAACTAACAATGTGCATCAATATCTTTATCCTTTTGGACTGTTATCAGAGGATAATGATTGAATGCCAATAGTAATTACTATTACTACTGCAGTTCATGAATATGAACTTATGAATCATGCTTTATCACTCTAAACCAAACATAGATCTATAAATAAAAAAAGGCCACAGTGCTAGTGTAACAGCGGTTCAGGCAACATCCCTGGAGAACATGGACAGGTGATGTTTTAGATCGGGTTCCAAGGATCCACTTTGTATTCTTTTTTTTGTAAACCAGCATCTGCAGTTTATTGTTTCCATAGGTCTATCATGTAATGTATACTTTTGACAAATGTGATGAAATGCAAAAAATATATTTCAGTCTTAAAATCCTTAATAGCCACTATGTTGAATGGATGGTATGTTGTAATAGATAGAACAAATCAATTTGCTACTTTGTTAAAGACTGATTTTCCATAAGGCAATCCGCCCATTTAAGGTAATCCGCTTCTAACATGTGCGAAGTGGAGACTATATAAGGGGCTAGATCATGCAAATTAATTTCATGTTTGGCTTATTGACAATTTCTAGTTGCAGTGTACACTACTCATTATTCTCTGATGAGTCTACACAATCCATGACTGATTTTTGTAGCCAGTGCCTCTGGTGAACACTGCCACTCATTATTCAAAAATATGCAAGGGAGACCAACCATCCTGGAGCTCCCTCTGACCCCATTGGATTTTTTTCCCCCCTAACTTGCAAAGTCCCAGACTGAACTAGAAACTCCATTCTTTCTTAGTCGTGCTCAGTAGGAAGCCTCTTCCCAATCAATGATCCGAAAAATCTCAGTGGAGTTGCCAAGTTGAAAGAAGAGGGCACTCATTGAAATACATGCTCAGGGATTAAGATACTAATGGTATGCTGAAGGACTGGCAAGGGTTTTGATTCATCAGCGGGTAGTAAGTCAGGAGATGAGCAGTTCAGAGCTTGCCTGTGGACTTTGCTGATTCAGCCACTTTGCAATCAAAAGTAGAGGTGAGTACTGTCAATTAGTTCTGTAACTGCTGCTTCACACATCAGACAATTCAACCAGCATGCTAAGTATAATAAAACTATCAGATCTCCAGCTATGAAGCTATGCAATCGAGTCATGATCTGCTGAGGAAATTTATGAGAAAATTAATTCTCATAAAGACGCCAAGTTGTCTTACTGTTGTCAGTTGTCATACTGTTTAACGACTTTTTTTGAACAATTTATTTTGAATTGGAATATTTTTAATATCCTTGACATGTAACATAATGCACAGAATATAAATTACAGTGATCAGCTCAGCCATTCAAAGGATGCATCCCAGAACCTTTCATCTCAACCACTGTTAAATATGCCCCAATATTCCAAAATGGATGCGTTTAAATAGTAACTAGCTAGAGGGCAAATAGTACAATCTTCAAACAATTATATAACCATAAATATAATTCCTGTTTCTAAAATAGAAGTTATACTTAGTAAAGTATTATACAAATCAAAATAATTAATGAAATTTAATTATTTTGTCTCACTTTTTTTTTCACGGATGTGTCTCTGTCTTGTAACACCCACAAACACATTTTGTGAACAAAATAGCACAAAATGTCAAAATTACATTTTTTTCAAAGAGTGGAATGCCCTCAGATGAGTGGAATCAGCTATAAAAAATCTAGTGGGTCAAGCAATATCAGTGAAGACAAAGGGATGGTTGATATTTCAGATGTATCTGCTGCACTCGGTTTCTCATTATAAAATGAATGAGGTCGCAGTAATAAATGTAAACCACTGCAGCCACTAGAAATAAAAGAAGGCTCGTCAATCAACATTCTGAAGAACGTTGTCTAGATGAAATCCTATCACAATGTCCTGACATTCAACTGCTAACTGGCACTCGTACAGTCAATGATGGACTGCAGTGACAGTGTACGTTTCCTCATGGGGTTATAGGTGAGGCTGCTATTATCTTACTGGCCTGGAAATTAAATTGGACAAAACTATTTTTGTCAGCTCCAAGTCCTGCCCCTGGCCTCTCTCCCCATGGTCTTCCACACCAGCATGTGGCCCCAGACTTGCTTGTTTTTCTTTACCTGATCTGAAGTGGTACAGAATATGAAACGAAGACTTTCTCTCAGATAAGGCAAATTCAACAGCAGCCAACACACTAGGTTCTGGGTATCACTGAATTCTCAAGTTGGTGGCTCAAGACAAAAACTGTCATCAGAGTGTCATTCAATGACAAACTAACACAGCTCCTAATGAGCTGGTGTGGACAATGCCCTTTAAGGAAAATACAGAGAAGGATTTCTGTACGACAGTGAGCTGCATTTCTTCAAGCTAGCTAACTTTTCTCAGTATTTTGAACTTCTCAATCATCTTGGACTTCAACCTTAATGATGGAGACACAGATGACTAGGACAAGAAGGTAATAATAATATTCATTTCTGCTGCACAATCAGCGACTTAAGTGCCTGGTTGAGTTACTGCATATGACAATTCAAGCAGGGTGCATGGCCACCAAATTCAAGTGCAGTTTCTTACCACATCAAGCAGGGTGCAAGGCCACCAAATTCAAATGCAGTTTCATACCACTTCAAGCAGGGTGCAAGGCCACCAAATTCAAGTGCAGTTTCATACCATTTCAAGCAGGGTGCAAGGCCACCACATTCAAATGCAGTTTCATACCATTTCAAGCAGGGTGAAACCACCATAAAATCATCATAAAACCACACAAAACACCACATAAACATCACATAAACATCACATAAACATCACATAAACATCACATAAACACCACACACAGTTCCGTAGACATTCAGTGTGTTCAGTTGATTCACAGCTCAGACAGAGTTGTGACCTCTCCCTCACCCATCTTGCAGAGACTGAGCCACACCCACTCTTCCGGGTTTTATAATCTCTCCCCCTCCCACCGGAAGGGGCGTGTGCTTCATGGCATGATTGACAGGAGAGAGATTCTCAACATTTTTTAAACACTAGTAACACTTTTATTTTTCATTGATGGGAAGAATCCTCTGCACCTGATGAACGGAGGGGGACTGAGTAAGATGGCCAAAAATCACAGCTGTAAGTGGTAGTGTTTTATCTAAAATCAATATACAGTGCAAACAGGAAGTTGTCAAGTTTAGACTTTTAATCATTTGCCATTTCAAAACAACCACCACCAACCATTTGCTGTGCTTTATTTCAAACCAACCACCATCAACCATTTTCTGTGCTTTATTTCAAACCAACCACAACCAACCATTTGCTGTGCTTTATTTCAAACCAACCACATTTTCATTTTCAAACCACATTAAGGGCACTCAAGGTCAGTAAAACCACACTCATAGTTTAGTAGACATGCGTTCAGTGTTATTCACAGCTCAGACTGAGAGATGTGCCCCTCTTGCTCCCCCATCTTGCAGACACTGACTGAGGCACTCAACACCTCCGGGTTCTATAGTCCCTCCGGAAGGGGTGTGGCCGTCAGGAGAGAGATTCTCAACATTTTTTAAACACTAATAACTCTTTTATTTTTTATCAATGAGAAAAATCCTCTTGCCCTGCACAGCTGAAGGGGACTCTGAGTAAGATGGCCAAAATTCACAGCCATAAGTGGCAGCATTTTTTCTACAATCAATATACAGAACAACAGGAAGTGGTCAAGATCAGACTTTTATTAATATAGATTCTATTCCATAACTTACTGGGGAAGTTTGTAAATTCTTCTTCCTAATTATGTCCTGTTCATATCCACTGAGAGTTTGAGAAGCCATAGCTTCTGTATCAATATTTGACGAGTTTGGTTCTAACATCTGATTCCATTTTGTTGTACACTCTTGATTTTTGGCTACCTTAGATCTGCTCATGAGCCTGACCAAAGTAGATATCCATCAATATGTTATTTACTCTTACTCGCTATAAAACATCCACAGCCTTGTTTTTGTGTGAGATTCCAATGCTTATGAGGGGAACAATTGAAGTCTTCCACAACTAATGGGATTGGGGAAAGGTGCAGGTGAAAACATTAGTATTTAAATTATGAAATTTCTTTAGGTTTTTGTAGTTTTAGTTAAAAAGGGCCATGTTTGTTTGATGATAGTGGGGCAAATCAGTAGGTAGGAGGAGGTACATGATCAGATCAGATAAGTATTATGGCCGATTGCTCACTCAATTTTGGATCCACAAATACAGGTGTATTAGACTTCTGGCTTACTGCACACTTAAATAGGTGATGGATTTCAAATTTAGTTAATTAATTTGGATTAGACAGTTTTATACCACTGGCTCACAGCCACCTATTTACATTGCCACATAGAATTGCAGAATGAAAGTGTGTTCACTTTTACTGATCAACAGTTAAAATCCACGTTCGGAGGTAAGAGATCAGACTACAAGCTCGCTCCAGTCTCCAGATGCCCATCATAGTGCCTTGTTTCTGATTCATAGTGGCTTCATAATACATAGTTGGTACATGCTGAAATTGTTGGATTTTATGTTGGCTCGGTGTCCCACGATGTCTAACTAACATCGGCCTCTATGGCAAAGGGGTCCTGGAACTACCTCTCACCAGTCTAACAGAGGAATACAAGTGTTCTAAAGTAAGACTTCAGATGACACTGAGGGACTCTAGAGACAAGACCATCAGTGCTGTTGCGCAGCCCCTAGTAACTGGTCGGAAGTGGACACCATCTGATGCAGTACAGCAAGCTTCATCAGCCCTGAGGCACAAAGATATCGTGGGGCAAGTGCAGCAGGGAAGAGGAGGCTTTGGCCTTACGACAAGTAAACCAACTTGGCGAAAGGCCACAACATCATAGCAGAGGACATTGGTGGTTGAGGAGGTGCGGCGACAGGAGGAGGCCGCAAGAAGTGCAAAGGCGGTCTCTCTTGCCAAACAGGGGCAATGGATGCAGTGGGAAGGTGTGGAGCGGAGGAAGATCAGCTGGAAAGAACTATGGGAAATGGAATCAAGCAAGATCAGCTTCATCATCAGAGCAACATATGACGTGCTTCCATCACCAAAGAACCTCCATCAGTGGCACGGCGAGGATCCAACCTGTGCCCTCTGCCCAACTCCAGCGACCCTCAAACACATCATGGTAGGCCAGCCTCACACAACGGAGATACACGTGGCGGCATAATCAGGTACTAAAAAGCCTGGCAACAGCCCTTGAGAACAGGCGGTGTGCGACCAACTCCTTGCCCCCGAGAGCAAGCACCCCCCCCCCCCCCCCCCTTAAGGGCAACAACCTTTGTCCGAGAAGGACAGAAAACACCTAAACATTCTTCCACCAGATCAGAAGAAGGAAACCTATGCAAGGCCCGTGACTGGAGGATGCTGGCGGACATCGGCCGACAACTAATCTTTCCACCAGAAATTGCTTCAACCAACCTCAGGCCAGACTTGGTGTTCTGGTCCACTTCACAGAAGACTGCTTACATCATAGAGCTCACAGTTCCATGGGAGAACTCTGTTGAGGAGGCCTATGAGCATAAGAAGCTGCGCTACGCAGAGCTTGCAGCAGAGGCAAAGCAGCGTGGCTAGAACACCAAGGTCTATCCAGTTGAAGTGGGATGCAGAGGATTTGTTGCGTCATCCACCATCAGACTGCTGAAGGAGCTTGAAATCCACGGTCAGGCTCTGCGGAAGACCATAAGATCACTCTCAGACGCGGCTGAAAGAAGCAGCCATTGGATTTGGCTCAAGCGGAAAGACCCATGCTGGGCCCCAAGGACGTCATGGTGAATCTTTGGGACAGTTTGACACGGGACACGCGCTGAGGGCTGATCATCCTGCAGCGGGCCGCGCTTGCGGAGGGTGTATAGTGTTAAAAGGCCGAAACACCCAGTGATGCAAGCGTACACTACTGATGATGTGTCCTGTGCCCAACTGTTCTGAAGGTTACCCAGGCCAAGATATACATATACGTATCCCCCCCCCCCCGATGTTGAGCGTCTACCACTCTCAACAATCAACGAATGTCATGAAATGCTCCCTACCTACGGGCACAAGGGACTTCTTAACATCTTGTCCTGTGTATTTGATTCTGACCATGGAATAGACCAGGCAACAATGAAAGAACAGTACAACTATGAGATTTAATCATGGAATGTTATTGTAAATTACAATGGACAATTTGATGTGAATGGAAAGTGTATGGAAACTCAAAATGGTTGACCTAGCATGAGTACTGACGATATAACTTTAGTTCTTGACACATTCGGTAAAATTCTCTCCAAATTTATCATATTTTTGATAGGATTTATCCAAGTAACATGGGTATAAACATCTGCCAGGATTTCACTTAGTCCTGACAAATGTTATAGTGTTAAACAAATAAAATGTTTATTTAAAATTTACAATTGACAGAGTCACGTAAGAGGAGAATGGTAATTATATTACTTTAATCTTGTTGCTTGGAAATAAGCCCCTGTCCCACTGTACGAGGTAATTCACGAGTTCTCCCGAGTTTTCCCCTGATTCGGAGAATGTCCGTAGCGGGTCCGTAGGAGTTCGTGGATGTCTCGTAGCAGCTCATACGTGTAAAAAGTAACCACTTTTTTCATCACGAGTATTTTTTTACTCGTGGACATTTTTTACATGGATGAAAAAACGTCATGAGTTTATCGGATGTCCCGAGTACCTACCATTAGCATTACGAGCCGCTAGGAGACATCCATGAACTCCTACGGATGCGCTATGGATATTCTCCGAGTTCGAATCAGGGGAAAACGCGGGAGCACTCGTGAATTACCTCGTACAGTGGGACAGGGGCTTTAAGTGTTTCACATCAACCAATTGATAACTGATTATCTATTTTGCAGGAATGATGAGACATTATGGGAGAATTATGGGAGAAAATCTTTAAACTGTCATTAATTTTCCAGTTTAAAGCACACATAACCTAAAATGCTTGTTAATTAACAGTTAAAGTAACAAGATGTCCTAAGATTGTGAAATGCCCTATATAAGTATCTCTCAGAAGCATTTACAGGCTATGAAATACTTTTGAAGAATAGTCACTTGAAAATGTATCAAACTGATGAGAAATGAAACTGCCCGGGGAATTTTTGTAAACTATCAGAAATCTATAAATAATGTTGCAGTGTCATTGTTGTGTCTAATTATAGAAATAGATGGATCCAACTGTGTGAAGTTCTGATGCATTGGTCACATAAACAATCCCTCTCAGGCAAAGAACATTAGAAGGGCTTAAGGCCAATTATTCTCAATCTCTATATATTCATTGTATCTATATGACTCCTTACTTAAGGAATATTTCATCTGTGTGTCCTTCTTTTTTAATAGAGATGGTAATAATCCACATAAATACTGCAAAAAGCTTTTAAAACCTTTTAAAGATAACATTAAAAAATTGAGTTCCATTAAAGATAAATTAGCCCACCATTGGCATTTTGAATGGCTTTCTGTGGCTGTAAGTTATATCTTATAACTCAGTTTTGGACCAAGTAAATTCAAAAAAGGCTACAAATAACGTAACTGTTATCAGGTTATAATTTGACCATTTGCAAATGCGTGGTATTTTCTATTCGATATTTATGAATATACTAGACCAAGGGGGAACCATTGGGTCCCGTCCCCTCAATGTGTGGTTGCGGTGGGGGGGCTGCGCGTCACACACACACTAACCAACCCCCCCACACGCACACGCACACACTTTATGTTATATTATATTAATATTATTAATTCGCTCCTTTTGCACCATCCCCACCCTATCCACTAACGCATAGCCCCCAACTCGCAGGAGCGTCTGGAGAGAGGGGGGGGGGGTAGAGAGAGAGGGTGGGGGGGGCAGAGACAGATAGAGAGGGGCAGAGACAGAGAGAGGGGGTGGAGAGAGAGGGGGGAGAGAGAGGGGGGAGGAAGGAGAGGGAGGGAGAGAGATGGGGGAGAGGGGGGAGAGAGGGGGGGGTGAGAGAGAGAGGGGGAGAGAGAAGGAGGGGAGCACAGCGTGCGTAGCCATTGTGACGTCATCACGTCATCAGCCAAAGCCAGCCGGTTTTATTTTCTAAGTTATTTCAGATTTTTGAACATTTTGATTAATAACTGGAGAAATAATGCATGAATTTTTCAGATAAGGCAATTTTGGACTCCACGGAATAAATTTATCGAAATATGTAAAAAAGTTTCCGTTACCGCGTCATTTTTTCGAGAAGATGTGATCACGCACAAACAAATAAATAAATACATGACCAAGATCAGAGTTTTATAGTTATAATAATAAGGATAACATATCCTCATTGGTTAGTATCTTGTTGGCATGCTAATTACAGCATTTAGCAATTTGCACAGAATTAAAATACTATAAGCAGTCCACTGAGATGTAATTCTCAACTTTGTGTCAAAAGCGTCCTTAGCCTGGCACTCAAGTGTAATTGAAATACTGACAACTCCATTGCTGTGGATATTTGGCAAACTGTCCTTTATCCATCCTGTAGAAACATATTAAGAGCTCTGACACCACCTCATATGTCATCTGGACGATGACATCATCATACACTATTAGGCCTCCATTTTCTCTGGAAATGTTCCCTCCTACAGCTTCCAACCTTAGAGCCTCCCAAGGTGCACTTATACCTTCTTTCTGGGAAACCCATCATTTCAGCCTATTTTTATCGCACAGAAGTGAATTCCTTGATTCTACTCTTTCTCCTTTCATCCGGGCTTTCCTACCTTCATCTGCCCCACTAACAGCATATGAAGATAGATACAGGAGTCGGCTGGTAGGACCTTCAGACCTGTCCCACCATTCTATATTTTCATGGTTGATCTGCCCCAAATGTAATTTCCTCTTCTGTGCCAGTTCTCCACAGCTCTCAATTCCATGATTTTTCAAAAATCTATCTATTTCCTCTTTAAATACTAATGACATTTCTTACATTCACAGAAAATATATCGTCCATATAACTCCTTCATTCCTATCATTCAGAAATCATAACATTCTTTTGAAGCATAACTGCAAATTACTTCCAATCCAATATCCAATGTTTAGTGCTCCTAATGTGGGCTCCACTACATTGCATATTTGCTGACTATTTTGAACAACATTACTATTCAAATTGGACACAAAGTGCAGGAGTAACTCAGCGGGTCCGGCAGCTTTGATGGAGAACATGGATAGGTGATGTTTTGGGTCGGTACCCTTCTTCAAGCATACTGCCTGACCGGCCCAATTACTCCAACGCTTTGTGTCTTTTCCTGTAAACTAGCATCTGCAGTTCCTTGTTTCTACATTTTCACTATTCAATTTATTAGAGTAGCTATGAGCTTGCACTACCTTCATTTTAACTCTCTACTCCACTCCATTTTGACCTTTATGTCTTTGATCACATACACTGCTCCAACAAATGCAAGGTTGTGAACAACATTTCACCTTTGGCATACTATAGCCATCTCAACGTTAAATTCAACCTATTTGAGATAATCAGCCATTCCAATCTGTATCTCACAGCTCCAACATTCAGCTTTCTTTTCTCATGTTCTGGTATTTAAGATGTATTTGTCTCTTCCCATTTACACAACCTTCCGTTAATCGTCTTCTCATTATACCACTCTCCTTCTATCAGCTCATCAACACTTGTGTTATTCAATCCCTCTTGCTCTCAACCCTATTGCTTTACTTTTTATTTTGGCTGCTCCTTCTTCCTTCTTTGCAACTCAAAGGTTGTTTCATTTCTAACTTTCACCTGTTCTGATGTAATAGATTGACCTGAGATATTAATTCTGTTTCTTTCTCTACAGATGCTGCTGGTACGCTATTTCCAAGACTTTTTGTTTTATTTTAGATTTCCAACATCAGTATTTTTCTTTTGAATTCATTTTCATGTTAACTCAGATTTTGCTGAGAAATATTAGCAGTCCCACATTAAACTGTTGGTTTCTCTTACTGCAGATTTCACGATGTTCAGAACACCCACACGTGTGAAACCTCTCAAATTCTTCTTGAAAATCTTTCAGATTGGTTGCAAAACTTACAGGAAAGCATAAAGTACTTCAAGTTTCTCTGACAGGAGCATCTAATAATTCAATCAACCTACCTGAGCACCCTGTCAAGCATGACTTGTCTCACCTTGCGGATCTCATATAGGAATCATTAGTCATCTCAGAATCTAGAGAACTGTAATTGCACAATGCCATCTGAGAGGCTGCCTAAGAAATATGAAGGTGCCATAACCAAGGGATGGATCAGGCATGTAAGTCATCAGTACTTGCAATTCCTCTGGTTAGCTTCCATTAAATGCTAATTGAAACTGAAGAGAGTACACATTCATGGCCTTATCCCCAGTAATATCTCAAAAACCTGGATTGTTTCACCTTCATAGGAAAAGTAGAACTGAAACTGGCTTCTGAGTTGAACCTCAATAGTGGTGTAGCAGTAGATTTGCTGCCTTACAACACCAGAGACCAAGGTTCAATCCTGACTTTGGTTGCTGTCTGTCTGGAGTTTGTACATTCTCCCCGTGACATGGGTGGGTTTTCTCCGGGAGCTCCGGTTTCCTCCTACACTCCAAAGATGTACAGTTTTATGGGTTAATGGGCTTAATATAATTGTAAATTGTTCCTAGCATGTGTGGGTTGTGTTAGTGTATGGGGATCGTTGGTCAGCGCGGAGTAGGTGGGCCGAAGGGCCTGTTTCTATGCTGTATGCTAAACTAAACTAAACTAAAGATTCCAAGATAGTTTTGCAGTTTTACTGGGATAAAATAGGAGCATTGCCTATATGGTAAAAATACTACAATTCTTTATTTGTTTCCAAATGCACAAGGCAATGGTCTGTTCATAATGCATCACTTATTTGTGGTGTTTTCATGGGCCCACTTTTGTAGCACATTTGGTTCTTATCCCACAGTAAACAAAACAAGTTTTGTAAACCAGTTTTTGGAAGACAGACAGCTTCTGTGACTTCCTGCTGATTTTTAAATATCCAATTAAACAAGCATAAGCTCTGTAGGATTCAAGTATAAGTTGCAATTAGCACTCAAAGTAAAGTAGTAGGAATACAAATTCAAAATTGATCGTAGGGGTGGGTTAGCGGGCGCATGGGTGGGTCGACAGATATATCTCTTTTTCCTTCTTTCTGTCCTTTCTCTCCTTCTCTTTCTTCTCTTTTTAATTTAATGTTTGAAAAATGTTAAAATTGAAGCTGTGCCAGAGTTGTCAACTTGTCAAGTTTTTTTGTACAATTACTTCCAATAAAATATATTTAAAATAAAAAGTTAAGTAGTAGGAAAAATATTTTTTTATAAAATTAATGTAAGATTATGCTTTTTACAATGTAAATAGTTATGCTAAATTTTATGTTTCCTTAACTCAAATTGGTTATAACGAATCAAAGCAACTACAGCTTCGTCTATGATTTGCAACTATCTATAACATGAGGTTTATAGTCCGTCCAGGCCGACTCAACTTTTATTCTTGGAGTATAAACTGTACAGTTTATTGCAGTTTGCACAACGTTGAGAAGACGATACTGATGTCTTTGGCATAACTCAGCAGGACAGGCAGTATCTCTGGAGAGGAATGGGTGGCGTTTCGGGTTGAGACCCTTCTTCAGACCCAAAACGTCACCCATTCCTTCTCTCCAGAGATACTGCCTGACCCGCTGAGTTACTCTAGCATTTTGTGTCGCTATCTTCGGTGTAAACCAGCATCTGCAGTTCCTTGTGTATTGTGTGTCTATCTGCAGTTCCTTCCTACAAGTGATGTCTTTGAAGTGCATTTTGATCTGTCATATTTAGCTCTTCGGGCTAAAGGGGGGTGAGAGATTGCAACCTTCACGTGGTCGGCCCTATTTCAACGAATGCAATCAACCTGGCGTGCACAATCAAATAAGATCAAAGAGAACAAGTTGTCCTGCAACTTTAGGCTATGCACGCCATACACAAGAAGAAGAAGACGAGCTAAAGGAATCAAGGGATATAGGGAAAAATCAGGAACGGGGTACTAATTTTAGATGATCAGCCATGGTCATATTGAATAGCTGTGCTGGCTCGAAGGGTTGAATGGCCTACTCCTGCACATATTTTTTTATGTATCCTATGAATGTTACTATCACCATAAAGCAGAACTACATATACATATCATCATGATATGCCAAATTATTGACCAGGAGCTGAGTACAACTAATTCCAATAGATTTCCAGTTAAAATTTTGAGAAATGTTGCTGTTTTTTGGATGTAAAAAGGCAAGTAAAAATATTTGAATTCATATTTACAAAGTACCATGCATGTAGATGGTGAGCAGTTCTTTTGGCTGTTGTGAAAACCTTACTGGTGAAAGTATAATGAAAAATATCATATTTTTCATGCCTAATATTTAGTCAATAATGGCCTGACAACATAATGTTTAAATGAAAATTACTTTGAATGTGCATAATTGGACATTATTTGTAGTGATGATTTTTCTCTTTGTGCACCATCTCTTATTTCCTCAATGTTAGTTCACCATTGCACTCTTCCATCTAGAATGGCATATCCCATAACTACTATGGACTTAAAGTATGTACATTCTATATGTACTTAAACATATACTATTCTATTTATTCCATTCACAACTCATACATTATATTTAGAGAGGATTGTACATTACAGGGAGAAAAGGTAATTGAGAAGGCTCCCATTTGGAAACAAGGATTAAATGCAGAAGAACCATAGAAGTTATGAGCATGGGGAAGTCAAAGGAATAGCTTGAGACAATTTGTTTGTATTAAACCACTACAGCTCTTTTTCCTAATCCTGTTAGCAAAATTGACCATCAGCTTCATGTCATGGAGAATGCTATGATGATAGATTATGCCAGTAGATTCAGTGTTTAATAGTAAGATTAAACGAGAACTTACCTGTTCGAAGTTTGATCTTTATTTTATGAGGAGTTACGATGAGGGATTACGTAAAGCCCCGCCAGGCGCATGCTCGGCATACTTCATAGCAGGGGCGTGAAAATCACAGAACCAATAGCCGAAGTAAGATAGAGAGGCTCACACAAGACTAGAACTACCAGATGATCTTTTAGATTATGAGGGTCGGGAGCGGATGGCACGTAATCCCTCATCGTAACTCCTCATAAAATAAAGATCAAACTTCGAACAGGTAAGTTCTCGTTTAATCTTACTATTTTACTTTGGAGTCACGTGAGTGACTACATGAAGATTTTGAAACTCTGTGATTTTTATGCCGTAGATTCATTCCATACGACACACTGCTTCAATTGACACAGCAGTGAGTAAATAATATTATTAAACATTGTTTGAATAATGCAATAAGTATTTTAATAATAATAAAAGAAAGAAAAGTAATACCCTTCTATCATAAGGGAAATTACAACAAAAGATATGAATCATTACATAAAAGAAAGCAAATAATCAAACAGAACCCAACACTGCATGTCCAAACTCTGGCACCATGATAATAGATTTATTGTAAAACTTGGAAAAGGTTTCTTCTTTACACCATCCTGCGGGCTCTAAAATTTGGTCGAGCAGCACGTCCTGTGCCATCATCGCGGACATGAACGTTGCCCTGGTGGAGTGAGATTTAAACACATCAGTGTCTACTCCAGCTAAATCCAAAACCTGTTTTAACCATCTAGAAGTAGTTTGTACTGACACTTTTTTGTATGGTTTCTTATGGGCAATAAACATTGTTGTCTCACAACCTCGGAGACTCTTAGTTACTTCAATATATTGAGTCAAATGCTTAACCACGCACAATGTTTGGTCAACAGGATATGCTCTAAAGATTACCTTGGTTCCAGACTTCCCCGGTCTGCTTTGTTTGATTAGATCATAAACATAAAAAGTAATGTTATCTGCAGACACGTGCATACAATCTAAACGTAACATTTGCAATGTTTGTACTCTTTGTGCTGACACTAATGCCATAAGCATTACTACTTTAAATGTTAATTTCTGAAAAGACAGTGACATAATTGGAGCCCGTTGCCGGAGCAATGTGAGAACTATACTAACATCCCAAATTTCTGTATATCTGGGTTTGGGAGGATTTTTATTAAAATCCCTCTCATAAATCGGGATATTAATGGATGAGACCCGATAGATATATGTTCTAAAAATTATCGTAAATAGCAAGACAAAGCACTACAAGCACTATTAATGGCACTATAACTAAGGTGCTGATCAAAATGCAACATAGCAAAGAACTCCAATACATCCGATATGTTTGCAGTATGATAAGATGTATCTGACTGAATACAAAAAGCTTCCCATTTCTTTATGTGAGACATATATTGTTTCTTGCTATCTCTCCAAGCTGACGTTATGACATCCATGGTCCTATCCGACAGTCCAAGCCCTTGTAATGGTCTGGTCAGAACCTGCATATGTTCATGCAGTAGATGAACTTGTTCTGTCACTGGTGTACCAACAAATCCCTGGAGCTGGGCATCGTCATAAATGGTTCATTTATCATTCTAAGCATCATGGGAACCATGGCTGTGTAGGCAAGTTTGGAACCACCAAAACACCTGTGGCAGAGTCTTGCTCTATTTTACTGAGACATTGCCTAATCAAGCAGAATGGGGGAAAAGCATAGAAAAACGTATTTCCCCAATGTAGCTAGAATGCATCCAATGCTACAGCTCCTGGATCAGGCTCCCATGACACGTATTTAGGCAATTGGTGATTTAATCTAGACGCAAATAGATCAATGTCTGGCACACCATACCAATTGACATTTTTTTGGAAAATTTGTGGATTTAACATCCATTCTGTATTGTCTTTAAACTCCCGTGATCTGGTGTCTGCCACAACATTGTCTTTCCCTGGGGGATAAATAGCTGAAAGCCAGATATTCCTAGATACACACCAATTCCACATCAGGTTGACCAGATGATCACATGACACTGACCTTACTCCACCCATGTGATTGATATACGCTACAGCTGTGGTATTGTCTACATGCAAGTTCTCCATTGTAGAACAATACGTTTTTAATCCAAAAAATGCCCTCAATAACTCCAAATAATTAATACCATATGTTTGGAGAAATCCTCTTGGACAGTCCATCTACCACCACAGCTGGTGTTATTGTCCGTAACCCCCATCCGAGAGCACTAACATCAGTTTGTAATACCACTGTAGGTTGCTGAATAACAATGTTTTTAGCAGCTTGTGCAACATTCCCAATCCCCACTGTAATTCACCCAACGTTTCCGTTGGCAACTGCATGGGTCTGTCAAAATGACCTGCACGTTCTTTTAGTGCTTGTGCTTTTGCCCTTTGAAGATTTTGATAATGCAAAGGACCAAACTCAACAGCAGGAAATGCTGCTACCATCTTACCAATAACCCTAGCTACTTCTCGGATGGAGTGATAAGGCTAGTCAGCAAGACAACAATACGCATTTGTAATATCCACAACTTTATCTGTTGGTAAAGTTATTGACATAGCAACTGAATCAATGACAAATCCAAAATACTCAATTGTCTGCAACGGTTGTAGCTTAGATTTGATTGGATGGATCAGAAACCCTAGCCTTTGTAACAGGCTTACAGTTGCTGAAACTGAATCTTCAGCTGATTCCTGAGTGGCATTAACAATTAAAACATCATCAAGATAAGCCATGACAATGTGATTTTGAGCCCTTAACAATGCAAGTGCTGGTTTCCATAATTTTTTAAACAGCCTGGGAGCTGAACTTAACCCATTAAGTAATGCTTTATATTGCACAGCTGACCCATC
This sequence comes from Raja brachyura, assembly GCA_963514005.1. The sequence goes on along the minus strand of OY740795.1, from coordinate 41,064,751 downwards.
CAATTAAACTTCAAGTACCTACGATAATGGTGATGAATTGGCACTGAATAATATGCATCTTTGAAGTCTATAGTAGCCATGTAACACCCTATGGACAACAACTCCTTTGCAGTGTTGAAGGTGTCCATTTTGAAATGTCTATACTGGACATATGAATTCAATTTTGTGAGATCCAGAATGACTCTACAACCCCTATCTTTCTTTGCCCTAGGGAAAATATTTGACACAAATTGTTGCGGATGATTCTCTATATTTTCAATTACCCCTTTTTTAAATACATTTTTTACTTCTTATTTTACCTGATAATTTTCAGATGCAGACAACACCAAAACCTGATTAGGTTTATCCTGTACCGGTGGATCAACTCCTTCCATAAATTTTATAATAGCACCTGACACAGTATCTAATATAAACCGATCAGATGTTATACAGTACCATTCATCATAAAACAATTTCAATCTACTACCAACCGGAGGTTCTACACCAGTTTCCTCTGTGATAGAATAAAGTTTTTGTACCTCAGCAAATGACCGGGACGGTCTCCTTCTCCCAATATATGGATTAACATTGGGCTGTAATGGGTGATAATACCTTCTCACCATACCCCTGCCTCTGCTTGTTCCTGCTCCTGAATCAAACCCCCTTCTCATCCAGCCAGATTGTCTCTTTTGTCCAAATATAAAAGGTTTTATGAGGATGATAGTCTTTGTCTCTTCATCGATATCTTTAATTTGTTTAGGCAGGTTTTCTCCGAATAAATAATCTGGAGCTTGAACATTGCTCAATTTACACAAACCAGCAAATCTTGGGTGCAGGATGGGCCTATTGGCGATTTTTCTCATACAATTAATCTCAAAATAAGAGTTACAAAACAATGCCAACATGTCTTTTTGGATTTTGGTCATAGCATGCCCTTCCAACTGCCTCCCAAAAGCAGTAATGCCAGCTGCAATGAGCTTGAGGACCCTCTGGAATCGTATCTCCTGTCCTCGCATTGTTGAAGTCATGGGTGTCCAAATAGCTGGATTCACCGTTGGCACCCTCAGTGATGCACAATTAACAGGTGTTTTATAGAGGTCTGCTGTCTCAATCATGACAGTCTCCTGAAGCTGGTGAGAAACCAAATAATTAATGTTGGCCGCCAGGTTTTCTTCCATGACCTCACCGCTTCCCTCTGGTATAGCAAAGGATTGTGCTACATCTGGTACACCTGTAGAATGACTTTTGTGTTGTGGTGGGTATTCAAGACCAGAAACACTACTTTCAGGGTCAGTCTCCTGCCGCCCTGGTACTCCTGAGACTTGCTCAAAGGCAACTTCTTCCAGACCTAAACAAGGCTCTGGATTTTCACATTCCCATGTTGTAAAGGCACCATATTCATGATATGGAACCCCCTCATGGGCTGCCTGGGAATACTCTGGGTCTTTGGACCCTTGATTAATAATTGTTTGAAGCATTTTCTCCATATGGTCCATCCTGAGCCACAGGGCCCGTTTGCCTGGCCCTGCCTCTTCTTCATCAGATTCATCTGATATTACAGGCTTAGCAGACTTCCTTTTATTTTTCCTTTCCACTGAAGTACCCTCCACGGCCTGTGGCTGTGGAGCGTCTAAAGGCTGAACTACGGCAGGTTCAACGACTACCGGTATTGGAACCGGCTCCGTACTTATCTGTGGTCCCGGTCTTAATTGTGTTTCTACCTGGGACGCGCGCTTTCCCCGTGTCGATTTTTTCACCGTGTCCATTTTAAAAAACTTCCCAAACTCCTCCTGGCTCTTCCAGCCAGCGTCACGGAGTTCCTACCCAGGAAGTAATTTTCAACCCACTTACCTGCAGGCTTGTTACTCACCACTGGTGGAGCTGCGATCTGCAACCCGTTCCTACCGACATGCGTCGATGTAATGCCGAGCATGCGCCTGGTGGGGCTTCACGTAGTCACTCACGTGACTCCGAAGTAAAATAGCTTTTTTTCCATCTCTCATTATTTACATCAGTAACTCACTATTCTGATAAACCTAATTTATGTAGTTAAGTGGATTTGAACATGTATTTCTTGATCACATCAAATTAAATAAGTAGCTCCTTTAACAAATGCAGAAAATATTCGTACACCTTATGAACTAAATTGAATCAATTTAACAAACAAAATAACTCAGATGGAGATGCAAGAGTCATCTGTCTGAAGAAGGATCCCAACCTAAAACTGTCTGTCCATTCCCTCTACGGATGCTGCCTGACCAACGAAGTTCCTCCTGCACTTTACTTTTTGCTACAAAATACCTCAGATGTTCAGATTGAATCCCAAGTGGAAACAATTGCTATTCTTCCAACTTTGTGAGTTACAAATATTGATCATTTTCAAAATTGTTGTCAACTAATAAACTCATTGCATATTATAGCAAGATGCACAATTGCCTACTTTCACGGTTTGAAAGTAATGTTGTGCAGTCTAAATATTTAATGACTTATACATTTTAAGTATCTGAAAGTACATTTAAAATTTCGAATCACTTCTGAGTTCAGTAATCTTTAGAGTGTAGTTAATTTACATGTAAATGATCTCCCCCTCACAAATCTACCTGTAACAACTACATCATTAAAGCAGATACGTGAGGTCAGGGGAGCAGGGGAGGCAGGGGAGGCAGCGCCTCACCTGTCATATAGTCCCAAGGAAAATAGCTGTTAAGAAAAGTAAAGAAAAAGAATAATAAAATAAAATAAATATAAAGATTTTTCCACTGATCGGTTTTAAATGTAATTTCTATATGAATCTAATCATTTTTTATAGTCAAAATCGCCATATTTGCGCAGCTCCGCTGCAAATACAGAGAGAGATGAGAGGTGAGGCAGCGACGAGCTGAGCCTCCCTTCTGATTGCGCAACCCCTCAGAAACTTGATGGGCAATAAGCATGTGCCTGTTACTATCTCTCTGTATGTGACCAATGTAATGTTTGTCAACCCCTTCATTACATGTCATCGCCTTCCATAGTCCAGGTAGCTTATTTCACGTATCAATATATTAAATTTAGGTTCGCTGGTCTAGTCATGAAACTGCAATGAAAAAGTACCAGGGGAGGCAGCGATCACATCTGCCTCACTGAGGGGGCGTGTCGTGAGGCCAGTGGAGGGAGAGCGAGCGTCAATTACGTAGTCTCAGCCCACGGAATTGACGCTACCTCACTCACCCTCCACGTTAGCTAGCTTCAGCAGCGGCGGCACAGCACTGGATTCCAATGCTGGCGGCGCCGACTTTCCAGCCGCGGGTGGCGCTGACTGGAAGGTTGATTCATTGATTTGTAGCAGCCGATTTGGAGGCTCTGAGCCGCTGAGAGCTCCCAATTAGGCCCCGAGCCTAAGGAGGCCCCGCGCTGGAGTAATGTACTCTCGGCTCGGGTAGATCTACTCCGGGTGGAGGGGGGAGAGAGGGAAGGAGAGAGAGGGGGTGGAGGGGGAAGCAAGTGGTAGACGGGGAGGGGGGTATGAGGGGGAATGGAAAAGGGGGAGAAGGGGAGAGGGGGAGGTGGTCATTCCCTCACGGTCCCGGGGCAACGCTGCCGCTCTTCCAGTCGCCGTGCTTCACGCACACAGCCCCGGCACCACCCCTCTCTCTCCCTAGGGAGACGCGGTGATCAATACAGGGAAGGCTGGGCCACTGATACTAGCCAGTGCCTCCCCAGCCATTGACCTTACCACACGTCACTGCATTATAGCAATGGTTGAAATGACTAGAACATAATCCGATTAGGGACAAAATGCTGTCATCAAACTGAGGACACTCAATTGAGTTGTGAAACATGACAATCATTCCAAATAGAACTAACACAGACGAGATGTGGAAGCTCAAAGCTGGGATGCTCTAGACAATCAGCAATAGCAGACTGTACTCAACCATGACCCTTGACCTCATCCTTGCTCTATCCTTCATTTTACTTTCAGTCTCAAGTCGCATTCGAACCACAAAATTGCTAGGCAATGACCATCTCAAAAAAGAGACTGAAAGCATCTACATTTAGTGGCATTACCTTTGCTGAGGCATGCCTCCACACCACATCACCACAGCCTGATAGTCACTAATAACTAGGAACACAACTAAACTAGTCACATATATACTTTGGTACATGAGTAGGTGAGAGACTGTATCTGGTGGTGACTGCTTCATCTCATGATGCCTAAAAGCATCAAATACCATCTGACATGCACAAGCCAGGAATATGATAAAATGCTCTTCACTAGCCTTGGTGAGTGCAGCTCCAGCACAACTCAATGAGCTTGACACAGCTTGACTGCTACTCCATTGTTCAATAATAGATGATCAAAGTGCAGGATCAGTATGTTCCAGTAAAGAGGAGGAATAAGAATGGAAAGGTAAGGAAACCGTCGATAACCAATGAGGTTGTAAATTTGGAAAGGAAGGAAAAGGGGTCTATGTGTAAGAAGGAACTGCAGATGCTGGTTTAAACCGAAGGTAGACAGAAAAAGCTGGGATTACTCAGTGGAACAGGCAGCATCTCTGGAGAGAAGGAATGGGTGACGTTTCGGGTTGAGACATCGGAAGAAGGGCCTTGACCCGAAACATCGCCCATCCCTTCTCTCCAGAGATGCAGCCTGTCCCGCTGAGTTACTCCAGCTTTTGTGTCTAAAAAGGGGTCTATGTCAGGTTAGAGAAGGGGGATCACATGGGGCTTATGAGGAATATAAAATGAGTAGCAAAGAGCTCAAGCAGGAAAGGGCCAGAAGGGGCCACAAAATATCATTGGCAAATTGGATTAAGGAAAATCATAGGATTTTTTATATGTACCTTAAAAATAAGAGGGTGACCCAGGAGAAGGTAATACAAAGAAAAAGGAGGGAATTTATGCTTGGAGCCAGAGGATGTAGGTGAGGTACAAAATTAGTTATTTTCATCTGTCTTCACCGAAGAGAAGTACTTGGAGGTCAGTGTGGAGGTCAGTGTGGAGAATACAAATATGCTAAGGCAATTTGAGATTGAGAAGGAGGTGGTGCTGAGGTTTTTGAGGAACATGAAGGTGGATGTCCTCAGGGCTTGGTGAAATCTATCACAGGTTATTGAAGGATGCAAAAAGGGAGATTGCGTGGGCCTTGACGAGAATTTTCCTTTGTGTAGGACGGAACTGCAGATGCTAGTTTAAATTGAAGGTAGACACATCAACCTGGAGTAACTCAGTGGAACAGGAGCATCTCTGGAGTGAAGGAATGGGTGACGTTTGGGTCGACTCAAAACGTCACCCATTTCTTCTCCCCAGAGATGCTGCGGGTACAGCTGAGTTACTCCAGCATTTAGTGTCTATCTTCGAGAATCATTATTTCTTTTCCAACCACCAGCGAGGTCCCTGTGGTCTGGAGAATGGCCAATGATGTTCCTTTGTTTAAGAGAGGAAGTAGAGAGAGTCCAGGGAACTATGGCCAGTGAGCCTCACGTCAGTGGTTGGGAAACTACGGGAGAGAATTCTTCAAGATAGGATTTACATCCGTTTGGAAGAGAGTGGGTTAATTAGGGGTAGCCAGCATGGCTTTGTAACCAGCACGTTGTGTCTCCCTAACTTGATTGAGTTTTATGAGGAGCTGACAAAAGATATTGATGAAGGTAGACTGATGGACGTTGTATACATGGATTTTAGTAAGGCTATTGAAAAGGTCCCTCATGGTAGACTGATCCAGAAGATTATGATGTACGGGATTCCTATGATTTGGTTGTATGGATTCGAAATGACTTAGGCATAGAAGACACAGGGTTGTAGTGGAAGGTAGATATTCTGAATAGAGGTCTGTGAACAATGGAGTTCCACAGGGATCTGTGCTGGAACCTCTGTTGTTTGTAATGTATATAAATGACCGAGACATAAAATGTAGATGGGTTGGTGAGTAAGTATGTAGGAAGGAACTGCAGATGCTGGTTTACACCAAAGATAAACACAAGATAGACAAAGATAGCTGGAGTAACTCAGCAGGAGTATTTCAGCGGGTCAGTCAGCACCTCTGGAGAAAAGGAATTGGTGATGTTTCATGTCGAGACCCTTCTTTTTCGGTAGGTGAGTAAGTTTGTTGATGACACCAAAATTGGAGGAGTTGCAGACAGTGAGGAAGGTTATCAGAAGATACAGCAGGATATTGATCAGCTGCAGAAATGGCCAGAGAAATGGCAGATGGAGTTTGACCCGTACATCTGTGAGGTATTGAAATTTGAGAAGCACGGAGAGAGTATACAGTTAGTGGCACGACCTTTAAAGTATAAAGTATAAAGTATCCTTTATTGCATATGGATTACATACCTTGCAGTCATGACAGAGAATAAAATAACAGAACACACAATGAACACAGTTTAACGTTCACCACAGTGAGTCTACCAGGCACCTCCTCACTGTGATGGAAGGCAAAAGTCTTAAAGTCCTTGTCTCTTCCCTCCTTGTTCTCCCTCTGTGTTGAGGCGATCCAGGCTTTCAATGTTGGGCCCCCGCCAGGTGATGGTAATTCCCGCGGCCGAATCCGAGCTCCGCAAATGGGCCGGTTCAAACTCCGCGGCCCGGGGCGGACGAAGCTGCTACCCTCCAGTCCAGCGGATGAAGCTGTTGTTGTGGGAGCTCCGGAGAACCTGGGAGCTGCGAGCTCCCGATGTTGTCGTCCATGGGCCCGCTGCCGAAGCCTCCGAGGCTCCGAAGTCGGGCCGCCGCCACAGTGCCACCACAGCCCCAAAGTCGGCCAGCTTCGCGATGGTAAGTCCTGGCTCTGCCTCCGGAGCCTCGAGGTCTGACCCAGTTGGAGGCCGCCAGCTCCACGATTAGGCCTCAGCGCAGACGGAGACGGAGATACGACAAAGAAAAGGTCGCATCCCCCCCGAAGGAAGAGACTAAAACAAGTTCCCCTGCCCCCCATACATACACAACTAAAAAATAAACTAAAACATACGTCCTACAAGACAAAATAAAACAAAAAAAGAAAAAGACAGAAGGACTGCAGGCGAGCCGCAAATGCTTGAGCAGCACCGCCACTTCCGGTAGATATTAACAGTATTGATGTACAGAGGGTCTAAGTTCATAGTTCACTAAAGGTGGCTACACAAGTAGATAGGGTAGTACAGAGGCATATGGTATGTTTGCCTTCATTGTTAGGGTCATTGTGTACAAGAGTCAGGACGTCATGATGCAGCTCTATAGGACTTTGTTTATGCTGCGTTTGGAATATTGTGTACACTTCTGGTTGCCCCTTTACAGGAAATAAGCTTTGGTGTGTGTGCAGAGGAGGTTTACCAGAATGCTGCCCGGATTAGGTTTCAGCTACAGGGAGAAGTTGGAAAGACTTGGATTGTTTGCTCTGGAACATTGGGGTTTGAGGGGAGACTTGATAGGAGTACATATAATTGTGGGAGGTATCAATAGGTGGTGGACAGTCAGAACGTTTTTCCCAGGATGGAGATGTTCAACATTAAAGGGCATAGCTATAAGATGAGAGAGGGAATGTTTAGTGGAGAAGTTTGGGGCAAGTTTTTTTATACTTGGGTGGTGGGGGCGCGGAACTCATTGCCGGGGATGGCGGTGTACACAGATATGATAATGGTGTTTAAGAGGCTTTTGGATAGGGACATAGAAATGCATAGAAATAGCGTGAAATAGATGATGTGCAGGCAGAATTAATCAGTTTATGTGTCATACTCAGTGCACACATTGTGGGCCAAAGGCCTGTTTCTCTGCTGTACTGTTCTAAGTTGCAATAATTCCATTCACCACATTTATTTACCAAGGCTATTTTGACAGCACTTTCCAAACCTATGACTTACATCACCAAGAAAGACAAGACCTTGAGGCCATGTTTCCTTCCAAATCAAAAAAACATATTTACTTGTAAACATGTTGAGGTTTCTTCACTGCCATTGGGTCTAAATGTTGAAACACTTTACTCAAGAGAACTGCACAAGTACCTTCACTGGAAGGACTATATTGTTGTTTAAGAAAGTGATTATTACTCCTTCTTAAGGGCAATTTGGAATGGTCAATACTGTCTTTTACTACATCTAGAAAAACGTGTTTCAACATACCCTCTTGATTAACTGAATTAGCAACAAACGGTTCTTAGTTTTGACAAACAGATCTTAATATTTGTGGCATCCTTCAGCAAGATTTAATTTTAAAATATTTTACAATGATTAGAAATTTAAGATGACACAGGTTTGCTAATGTACAGTATTTTCCCCATTAACCCATTATAGAGAACAGATCTGTAAATTTCATAAGCTCCTATGCTAAAGAGAAACAAGTGATAGGAGGAGATTGCCCTATGTTTAGCAGATACATTTAAAAAGCTTTTCTCAGTATGTTTATCAACCTATGATCAGGGTCCTTTTCTTCTATTCAGTAATCTCAAAGACAACTGTAGATTTCAAATTAATAGATCAATCTTCACAAATAGTTCTGATGAGTAGTAGCAATTCCACCCTTGCATCAATCAGCAGCAGAAACAGGGGACAGTAGATGCTGAGTAAAATAATACACAAAATGCTGGAGTAACTCTGCGGGTCAGGCAGTGTCTCCGGAGATGAAATGGATCGGTGATGTTTTGGGTTGGGAGCCTTCCTCAGACTGATTGTAAGGAGGGAAAGAAAGGTAGAAGAGAGGAGGCGCAGGACAAAACGTGGCAGATAATAGGTGAACACAGATGACGGGGGTAGGTCACAGTCTAAGGATAAGGGGGAATTCCTTTAGGACCGAGATGAGGAAAACCTTCTTTACACAGAGAGTGGTGAGTCTCTGGAATTCTCTGCCACAGAAGGTAGTTGAGGCAGTTCATTGGCTATATTTAAGAGGGCGTTAGATGTGGCATTTGTGGCTAAAGGGATCAGGGGGTATGGAGAGAAGGCAGGTACGGGATACTGAGTTGGATGATCAGCCATGATCAGATTGAATGACGGTGCAGGCTCGAAGGGCCGAATGGCCTATTCCTGCACCTATTTTTCTTTGTTTCTATGTTTCTATGATAGGCAGATAGAAGTTTGGACAAAGCAACTGGGATAGATGGTTGGACAAAGGCTAGAGATGTGAGACTAAAGGTTTGATGAATTGTGAATTGCGGAGAGGGGGGTAAGAAAGTGGGGGGCCGGGGGAGGGGGAGGGGTTGTTAATTGTTACCTAAAACTGGATAATTCAATGTTCATACCATTGGTTTGTAAGCTACTCAAGTGGAATATGAGGTACTGTTCCTCCAATTTGTGTGTAGTCTCCCTCTGGCAATGGAGGAGGCCTAAGACAAAAAGGTCAGTGTGGGAATGGGAAGGGGAGTTAAATTGGTTAGCAACTGGGAGATCCAGCAGGCCTTAGCGGGCCAAGCACAAGTGTTTGACGAGACAGTCGCCGAGTCTATGCTTGGTCTCACCAGTGTACAGGAGGCTACGGGAACACCAGATATAGTAGATGAGGAGCACGTGAACCTCCGTCTTTTCTGGAAGCAGTACTGATAAAGGTGTGAGGGGTGGTATAGGGACAGGTGTTACATGTCTTGCATTTGCAGGGAAAAATACCTGGGGAAGGCATGGTTTGAGTTGGTAAAAATGAGCAAACCCAGGGATTGTGGTAACTGTCGGATTCATCTTGGGAGCATATAGGGCCGAGACAAAGGAATTGAGAGTAGGTGATTTGCATGAGGCCGGTTGGAAGGAAGTGTAGTCCAGATAACTAGGTTTGTAGTAGTCGTCAAATGATGCAATTATACTGCTACAGAAAGTTCAGCACTTCAAACTCTTCTTCAAATTGATAATATGCAATGGATTTTATAGGTAAGGTGCATTAACCGTTGCAGTAACAGGAAAGGCATTTTTTCTATGCACAAGTATAATGGAGGAATTAGCCAATTAGAAAGGAATTTACAGAGGTTCAAAAGGTTCAAAGATCTGTTTATTGTCATGTGTACTAATTAAGGTACAGTGAAACCCTAATTACCATACAGCCATACTAAAAAACACAAGACACTACATAAAAGTTAACATAAACATCCACCACAGCAGCTCCCCCACATTCCTCACTGTGTTGGAAGAATAAAGTCTAATCTTCTTCCTCATTATTCTCCCGCGGTCGTGGCAGTCGAACCGTCTGCAGTCGGGGAGATTGAATCCCCCACGGCCGGCGATCGAATCCCCCACACGGGGCGACCGAAGCCTCTGCATCGGGGAGATTGAAGCTCTGGCGTTGGGGCCATCGAAGCTCCTGCGTCGGGGCTGTTGAATCTCCTGCGGCTTGGAACTCCCGAAACAACAAAGAAGGAAGGGACGAGACAAACCGTTGGCGAGGCGGCCATTGCGGGCACCACCCAGTGGTGAAATGTAGTTTAATGGTTATGTAAAAATTAGAGATAATATAATAACATTTAAACTAATTAATTGGCCTGGAGGGGCAAAAGGCTGTGATATTACAATTTGCCGAGTCTATTAGAATGGTGGCATATTTACTGGAATAGTAACCTTGAGGCTTGGGCTAACAATCTGAAGAGTTAAATTATTCTGATTCATAGAAGAGGAAATACATTTGGCTCACTGGTAAAAAATACTGCACACCCTTACATTGTCAGTTTATTTGTCACACCAGACCCAAAGCAAACGTGGCAGGCTGTTCTATAAAGTAAAAGCCCATGGGATCTTTGGGAAAATGGCAAACTGAATAAAAAATTGGCTCAGTTGCTGGAAACAACAATCTAATGGTTGATTGGTAATTTTGTGATGTGAAATCTGTTGCCAATGGAGTTCTGCAGAGCACAGTACACAGTTCTGAAGAAGGGTCTCGACCCGAAACATCACCTATTCCTTTGCTCCATAGATGCTGCCTCATCCGCTGAATTTCTCCAGCATTTTTGTCTACCTTCGATTTTTCCAGCATCTGCACTTCTTTCTTAAACAGTACACAGTTACTAACTTATTGTATTTTACTTCGGAGTCATATGAGTGACTACGTGAAGAAGCCCCCGCCAGGCGCATGCTCGGCATTACGTCGATGCATGTCGGTAAGGAAGGGCTGCAGATCGCAGCTCCACCAGTGGTGAGTAACAAGCCCGCAGGTAAGTGGGTTGAAAATTACTTCTTGGGTAGGAACTTCGTGACGCTGGCTGGAATAGCCAGGAGGAGTTCGGGAAGTTTTAAAATGGACACGGTGAAAAAATCAGGTGAAAGTACCAGGGTGGCAAGAGACTGACCCTGAAAGTGGTGTTTCTGGTCTTGAATACCCACCACAACACAAAAGTCATTCTACAGGTGTACCAGATATAGCACAAACACACTTTGCTATACCAGAGGGAAGCGGTGAGGTCATGGAAGAAAACCTGGCGGCCAACATTAATCATTTGGTTTCTCACCAGCTTCAGGAGACTGTCATGATTGAGACAGCAGACCTCTATTAAACACCTGTTACCTGGGTGCCGAAGGTGAATCCAGCTATTGGACACCCATGACTTTAACAATGCGAGGACAGGAGGGTCCTCAAGCTCATTGTAGCTGGCATTACTGCTTTTGGAGGCAGTTGTATGGGCATGCTATGTCCAAAATCCAAAAAGACATGTTGTCATTGTTTTGTAATTCTTAATTTGAGACTAATTGTATGAGGTAAATTGCCATTTGGCCCATCCTGCACCCAAGATTTGCTGTTTTGTGTAAATCAAGCGATGTTTAAACTCCAGATTATTTAATCGGAGAAAACCTGCCTAAACAAATTAAAGATGTTGATGAGGAGGCAAAGACTATCAGCCTCATAAAAATTTATATATTTGGTGAAAGGAGACAATCAGGCTGGATGCGAGTGTGTCGTATGGAATGAATCTACGGCATGACAAGGGCAGCGTGGCAATAGGGGGTTGATCAGGAGCAGGAACAAGCAGAGGCAGGGGTATGGTGAGAAAGTATTATCACCCATCACAGCCCAATGTCAATCCATATATTGGGAGAAGGAGACCATCACGGTCATTTGCTGAGGTATAAAAACTTTATTCTATCACAGAGGAAACTGTTGTCGAACTTTCGGTTGGTGGTAGATGGCAATTGTTTTATGATGAATGGTACTCTATAACATTTGATCGGTTTATATTAGATACTGTGTCAGGTGCTATATTAGAATTTATGGAAGGAGTTGATCCACCTGTACAGGATAAACTTAAATGGGTTTTGGTGTTTTCTGCACCTGAAAATTCTCAGGTAAAAGAAGAAGTAACAAATTTTTTAAAAGGGGTAATTGAAAGTACGGAGAATCATCCGCAACAACTTGTGTCAAATATTTTCCCCAGGACAAAGAAAGATGGGGGGGGGGGGGGTGAGTCATTCTGGATCTCACAAAATTGAATTCATATGTCCAGTATAGACATTTCAAAATGGACACCTTCAACACTGCAAAGGAGTTGTTGTCCACAGGGTGTTACATGGCTACTATAGACTTAAAAGATGCATATTATTCAATGCCAGTTCATCACCATTATCGTAGGTACTTGACGTTTAATTGAATGGGTCAGCTGTGGCAATATAAAGCATTACCTAATGGGTTAAGTTCAGCTCCCAGGCTGTTCACAAAATTATGGAAACCAGCACTTGCATTGTTAAGGGCTCAAAATCACATTGTCATGGCTTATCTTGATGATATTTTAATTGTTAATGCCACTCAGGAATCAGCTGAAGATTTAGTTTCAGCAACTATAAGCCTGTTGGAAAGGCTAGGGTTTTTGATCCATCCAACGAAATCTAAGCTACAGCAAACAATTGAGTAGTTGGGATTTGTCATTGATTCAGTTGCTGTCTGTTACCAACAGATAAAGTTGTGGATATTACAAATGCGTATGGTTGCCTTGCTGACAACCATTATCCTTCCATCCGAGAAGTAGCTAGGGTTATTGCTAAGGTGGTAGCAGCATTCCCGCTGTTGGTTGGTCCTTTGCATTATCAAAATCTTCAAAGGGCAAAAGCATAAGCACGAAAAGACCGTGCAGGTCATTTTGACAGACCCATGCAGTTGCCAACGGAAGCGTTGGCTGAATGGTGGTGGATTGGGAATGTTGCACAAGCTACTTAAAACATTGTTATTCAGCAACCTACAGTGGTATTGCAAACTGATGTTAGTGCTCTCGGATGGGGGGCTACGGACAATAACACCAGCTGTGGTGGTAGATTGCCTGTCCAAGAGGATTTAATTCTCCAAACATATGGTATTCATTATTTGGAGTTATTGGGGGAATTTTTGGATTGAAAGCTTATTGTTCTACAATGGAGAACTTGCATGTTCAATTACAAGTAGACAATACCACAGCTGTATTGTTATTATTGAACTTGCATATATCAATCACATGGATGGAGTAAACTCAGTATCATGTGATCATCTGGTCTACCTGATGTGGGATTGGTGTGTATCTAGGAATATCTGGCTTTCAGCTATCTATATCCCAGGGAAAGACAATGTTGTGGCAGACAACAGATCACGGAAGTTTAAAGACAATACAGAATGGATGTTAAATCCACAAATTTTCCAAAAAATTGTCAATCGGTATGGTGTACCAGACATTGATCTAGTTGCGTCCAGATTAAATCACCAATTGCCTAAATACGTGTCATGGGAGCCTGATCCAGGAGCTGTAGCATTAGATGCATTCTTGCTACATTGGGGAAATATGTTCCCTTATTTGCCTGATTAGGCAATATCTCAGTAAAATAGAGCAAGACTCTGCCACGGGTGTTTTGGTGGTTCCAAACTGGCCAACACAGCCATGGTTCCCATTGCTGTTTAGAATGATAATTAAACCATTTATGACGATTCCCAGCTCCAGGGATTTGTTAGTACAATCAGTGACAGAACAAGTTCATCCATTGCATGATCATATGAATTTGTTAATCTGCAAGTTCTGACCAGACCATTACAAGGGTTGGACTGTCGGATAGGATCATGAATGTTATAATATCAGGTTGGAGAGATAGCACTAAGAAACAATATATGTCTCACATAAAGAAATGAGAAGTTTTTGTATTCAGTCAGATATATCTTATCATACTGCAAATATATCGGATGTATTGAAGTTCCTTGCTATGTTGCATTTTGATCAGCACCTTAGTTATAGTGCCATTAATAGTGCTTACAGTGCTTAGTCTACTTATTTATGACAATTTTCAGAACATCTATCTATCGTGTCTCATCCATTAATATCCTGATTTATGAGAGGGATTTTAATAAAAATCCTCCCAAACCCAGATATACAGAAATTTGGGATGTTAGTATAGTTCTCACATTGCTCGGGCAATGGGCTCCAATTACGTCACTGTCTTTTCAGAAATTAACATTTAAAGTAGTAATGCTTATGGCATTAGTGTCAGCACAAAGAGTACAAACATTGTAAATGTTACGTTTAGATTGTATGCACTTGTCTGCAGATAACATTACTTTTTATGTTTATGATCTAATCAAACAAAGCAGACCAGGGAAGTCTGGAACCAAGGTAATCTTTAGAGCATATCCTGTCTACCAAACATTGTGTATGGTTAAGCATCTGACTCAATATATTGAAGTAACCAAGAATCTCCGAGGTTGTGAGACAACAATGTTTATTGCCCATAAGGAACCATACAAAAAAGTGTAAGTACAAACTATTTCTAGATGGTTAAGACAGGTTTTGGATTTAGCTGGAGTAGACACTGATGTGTTTAAATCTCACTCCACCAGGGCAGCGTCCACGTCCGCGGCAATAGCACAGGACGTGCCGCTCGACTAAATTTTAGAGGCCGCAGGATGGTGTAAAGAAGAAACTTTTTCCAAGTTTTACAATAAACCTATTATCATGGTGCCAGAGTTTGGACATGTAGTGTTGGGTCCTGTTTGATTATTTGCTTTCTTTTATGTAATTATTCATATCTTTTGTTGTAATTTCCCTTATGATAGAAGGGTATTACTTTTCTTTCTTTTATTATTATTAAAATACTTATTGCATTATTCAAGCAATGTTTAATAATATTATTTACTCACTACTGTGTCAATTGAAGCAGTGTGTCGTATGGAATGAATCTACGGCATGAAAATCACAGAGCTTCAAAATCTTCACGTAGTCACTCACGTGACTCCGAAGTAAAATAGTAAGATTAAATGAGAACTTACCTGTTCGAAGTTTGATCTTTATTTTATGAGGAGTTACGATGAGGGATTACGTGCCCTCCACTCCCAACCATCATAATCTAAAAGATCATCTGGTAGTTCTAGTCTTGTGTGAGCCTTACTATCTTACTTCGGCTATTGGTTCTGTGATTTTCACGCCGCTGCTATGAAGTATGCCGAGCATTCGCCTGGCGGGTCTTCTTCACGTAATCGCTCATCGTAACTCCTCATAAAATAAAGATCAAACTTCAAACAGGTAAGGTCTCATTTAATCTTACTATTATACAGTACATCAGTGTACTGGTCACATTTGGTGGCATTTCCCCAGAAAAGGGTCCTCATTGCAATTTTCAAAAAAAATTGTATTTTGTGTTTATATCATCATTTTTTCCTTACTTAAATCCTTTATGATTGAAGTTTATTCTGTATCTTACATTTTTTGATAGAGATTTGTGAATTCCATTTGGGTAAATTTTCATTTACCGAATAGCTGTAACATAGGGTATTCTGTATATTGATGATTTAGACTTAATCATAGGAGCATGATGAAGTCTACAGATGATGCAACAATATGTTTAATAAACAGGTGCAAGGAGTAGAGCTTTAGATTCTGGAAAATATAGATGATATGCTTAGTTGAGAAACAAAAGAATTTTAGAGTTTAGATCCACAGATCTTTAAAGATAGTGGCATGCATAAATAATTTGGCTCAAAATGCATCAAATATGCTTTCTGTTAGTCGAGGCAAAGAAATACTAGCACAAGAAATGCTAGAACCATATAAAGCAACAGCATCTGCCTAAGCATTACATATAATTCTGGTTACCACATTACATAAAGACAGGCATTTCTGTAGTTTTAATGGAGTATGCATGGGAGATTTACAAGGATGTTGCCATTATTGAAAGATGCTTGCGATGTGAAAAGAAAAGGGATTAGCATGTAATGTTTATTTTATTTCCAGCTGCTAATGAGTGATGTGTATTTCCAGAATTTTGTGTTTTTATTTTAGATGCCCAGTGTGTATAGTTTCAGCTTTTGCAGAAGCTGGGCTATTTTCTTCAGAGCAGGAGAAGCTGACTTGATTGAAGTGTTTAAAATTATGAGGGGCATAAGTAAGAGAGATCCATTTCCATTACCAGAGGAACATAGAGGTACATTTGGTAGAAACAGTGTCACAGAAGGCACTCTTGTTGGAGGACGATGGTGTCTACAGATAAGAATCATTACAACTGATTAAGCAAGAAGAGTCTTGAAGGACAAACTTGACAGAGTGAGACTGCACCCGGTGAGCTTCTTCATCTTATCCATCTCAAATCTGTCAGGCACAGATGCATCTGCCTATGATAGTATTAGCAGGATTGTTGAACAGGCCATGCAAGACAAATTATTACCTTCATACTAGGGACATCTCCCTCATGTGGAGCAACTCTAATGTTGTATTAAATGTGATTGATCCTGATCAGATCTGGCAACTCAAAACTAGTTATCCATGAGACGAACTGACGCCTGTCATATTCTTCATTCTACGATGATGATCAATCCAGAGGACCAGTCTGCCTCTATTAAGAGTGTAGAAAACTTTGAGAGCAGAAATAGGTACAGTATATGTAATTGAAGCATCAACCTGATGAAGCTGCAATGCAGTACCACAAGTAAGCAAGTGGAAAGCAATTTACAGAACCAAGTGATTCTACATCAATTGAGATCAAAAGATCTGGAGTTCTGCTATAACTGGCTGAAAGATTTTGTTTCCCTAAACAGTTAATTTGGGAGGGAATGCAGTGTTTGTGTGACAAAGACTTGGCTACGAGGATTTGCAACCATCATCAATCCGCAAATGCAAATGCCTGATTCATGTTAGCTCCCTCCTCAGATCTTGCATTCATTTAGTAGCAATGTTACAAAATTTTGAGATTTAAAAAATCAAGTCTGCAATTTATCCCATCAGATAAAGCATAAAAAGAAGTTTAATTTGACACCTAATTTCAGATTCAGATTCAATTTTAATTGTCATTGTCAGTGTACAGTACAGAGACAACGAAATGCATTTAGACAACAAAATTTACTTTCATATCTTCAGTATTAAGAAAGTTATGGCCATTTTCATACTCGGAAATTAGCATCTTGCTCCCCATTGCCTTTCAATTGACTTAACTCAAAAGCTGTGATCTGGAAAAGTTAAAAGCCCATAACTTTCTTAAAAATTAAGAGAACTCAATGAAATTTTCACTTATTATAGATTGAAACATTCTGAAACAAATATTAAACAATCTTACTTGGATTACCTGAAATTAAAGCATATAATTAGTTAGTTATCTAATTGTAGCTAATTACAAAATTCAATGAGTAGATCTAAACATCTATCAATTTCTTAAGAAAATATAAACTTTTTTTAAATTGCCTAAGTGTCCAAATAACATTCACACAATAATCCACAATATAACATAATTTTTAAATCTCATTTTCATGAATTTCTGGGAAAAATAGAAGGAATTTAGTGTTTTATGCCTGTAAATTAATGGCCATTTAAATCAACTAGCGAGTGGATTTTAGTGGAATGCGGTGGATTGGAACATTGCAGTTAGCGGTGAAGTCGGGGGGAAAATTACTGTTTGTTCATACATTTTTTGGGACCCCATTTCGCAACATAAAAATATTATTAAAGCCTCCCGAAAAACCAACTTTTAATATAAAAATAAACTATTTACCTTTTTTTCTCCCCTACGGAAAATCCTTCCGGTTGTCGGTGCTCACGGCTTTTGAAGGTGATTTTTAAATTACTTTAGTTAATAAATAATCTAGAGTAATTTAAAAATACCTTCATTGATGAAATGTCGGAGCGATTTTTCTTCCGCAACTAAATCGCCCGACATTCATCGATTATCCCAGTCTGCAGAAAACGGCACTTTAAGCCCGCCCCCCTCTGAAAGGCGCCAAAGTCGCACACACGGGGAGCGGCAGAACTGCAGCGCTGCTCAAGGTAAGTTTTGCAACATACCTACATTTAGTTAGAGCTCTTAAAGATAGCGGAGTCATAGGGATATGGCGAGAAGGCAGGAACTGGGTACTGATTGTGGATGATCAGCCATGATCATATTGAATGGCGGTGCTGGCTCGAATGGCCGAATGGCCTCCTCCTGCACCTATTGTCTATTGAAATATCATAGATTACTGAACAGAACAAAGGCTATGAGACCAGACCACATACAGGTAGTATTACTAAAGATACATTCAAGAACTAGTTACATTACCAGTAAAGCTATCCAAGCATAGCTGCAACATTGTCATCTAAACAATGATTTGAAAAATTGTCCAGATGTTTCCTGTGCAAAAAAAGCCGGACGTATCCAACCTGGAAAGTTACTCGTCCATCAGTCTACCATCAGTCTTCAGCAAACTGATAGAATACATTGTAATAGTGCTCTAAAGTAACATTTACTCACCATTAAGCTATTCAATAGTACTCAGCCGAGATTTTGCCAAGGCCATTTAGTTCCATACTTTATTATAAAGATAAAGGAGGGAATCTATGATTGGAATCAGGGGATGCAGGTGAGGTACTAAATGAGTACTTTGCATCTATATTAACCAATGAGAAGAGACTTGGAGGGCAGCAAAATCAGCATGGAGAATACAAATATGCTAGAGGAGTTTGAGTTGTAGAAGGAGCTGATACTGAGGAATTTGAAGAACATTAAGGTAGATAAGTCTCCAGGGCGTCATGAGATCTATCCTAGGTTATTGAGGGAGGTAAGAGAGGAGCGTAAATTCATGCTGAGCGTAAATGTTCACGAAACGATCACCAAGTCTACATTTGGTCTTGCAGATATATAGGAGGCCATACTGGGAACATTGGATACAGTAGATGAGGTTGGAGGAGGTGCAAGTAAACCCCTGCCTCACCTGAAAGGAGTGTCGGGATCTTTGGATGAAGTCGAGAGAGGAGGTATAGGGACCTGTTGCATCTCCTGCGGTTGCAGGGGAAAGTCCCTGGGGAGAGGGTGGTTTGGGTGAGAAGGGATGAGTGGACGAGGGAGTTGTGGAGGAAAATGTCTCTGCAGAAAGCAGAAGGGTAGAGATGGGAAAATGTGATGAATGGTGGGATGCCGTTGGAAGTGACAAAAATGTTGGAGGATTATGTGCTGTATACGATGGCTGATGGGGTGAAAGCTGAGGACTAGCGTTATTGTCCCTGTTGTGACTAGGGGGACGGGGAGCAAGAGCTGAACTATGGAATATAGAGAAGACACACGTGAGAGCCTCATTTATGGTAGAAGGGGGAGGAGGGATCCATATTCCCTAAAGAATGAGGTTATCTTGGATGTCACAGCCTGGATTAGGGGTTTCAGCTGCAGGGAAAGGTTGGATAGACTTGGATTGTTTTCTTTGAAACGTCAGAGGTTAAGGGGTGGCTCAATAAGTTTATAAAATTATGAGAGGCATAAATAGGGGAGACAGTCAGAACTTTTTTCTCAGGGTGGAAATGTCCAACATTAGATGGCAGAGCTCTAAATTGAGAATGGGAATGTTCAATGGAAATGAGCAGTGCAAGTTTTTTACTCAGAGAGTGGTGAGGGCCTGGAACACATTGCCAGGGATGGTGGAGGCAGATAAGATAATGGTGCTCAAAAGGCCTTTAGATAAGCACATGGAAATGCAGGGAATAGAGGATAAAAATAGAATAGTGCACATTAGATCAGTTTAACTTCGCATCATGTTTCCGACAAACATGATGGGATGAAGTCCCGTTCCTGAGCTGTACTGTTTTATGTTCTATGTATATTGATAAGATGTGAATTACGGAGCAAATGTAACCTAACTGCCCTATCCTCAAGGCTGCCTTCTGTTAGATTCAGCTCCAGGGAGCCCTGATAAAGCAGTAAGCAATGGGAATCAAAGGGAAAATTCAGCTGTGGTTGGATTTGGCATAGACATAACAGCTCTCCTGAAAGATAAAGAACACCAAGTAGGAAATAATTTTCACAGTTTTAGAGAAACTTTATTTGCTGAAAGTTTGAGCCTGTTAGCAGGAATGGTTTCAGGTCTGTAAGGCACATGTTGCATTTGAATTTAATTTATATGATGTCTCTGACATTGCCAACTCTGAAGAAGTGGAAGAAAATTGGTCGGTGGGCCAAAGAGTTCATAATTGTAATTAAAAAAAACAAATTGATAGTAAATGCAGCACTTCCAATGTGCCGTAGATCATTTTACTTTAAATCTACACTTAATTAAATGTACACACTACTTCCAGTAAATATATGTAGATATAGATTGTTATTAGATAGATTATCCTGTAAATATTTTACAATAGCCCTGATTCTAAATTTAAAATAATCTGTATTATCAAGGCTTCAACAGCTTGCTTAATTACCCTAGCCATTGAAACCTTGGCAAGTCTGTGACACCATTGCTGGCACTTCTTGTGAAAATAATTCTGAGTATAAAACTCTGGAGTATCATTTTACAAAAAATACTGTGACATCAGCACTTTTCTTCTGCAGAGGAAGCACAATTGTTTCCTATTTTCATGGATTGAAAATACCTGAGCTTTCAGCACCTCAGAATTGCTCCACTTCTATTCAAAATCATACATGCATCACCTTGAATCAGTTTTAATGTTGTTATGGGACATTGAGAGATGGGCTTTATTGGTAAATTTAATTATAGGATAAATCTGTGCCTATTTACAGCAGCATCTGGTAAATTATTTTCATTGATATTGGTAGAAAGGATGGAACTATGTGTTTTCCTTTTGTGAGGTTTGAAGGAAAATCATTACTGAGCAGTCTATCTGTACGGTATCACATGGGATTATTGACATTTAAGCAAAAAGAAATGAAAACCTTTTTTGAATATTGACCATTGTCAAATTTGTGGATTACACTACGGTGGCGGGGCTCATCTCCGGGGGGGGACGAGTACGCCTATCGGGATGAGGTGGAGCAGTTGACAGTGTGATGTGGAGAAAATAACCTGCTCCTGAACACCTTAAAGACCAAGGAGATAATAATCGACCTCAGGAAGAACAAAACGGAAATGGTACCACTAATCATCAGAGGGGACTGTGTGGAGAGGGTGGCGGATTTCCGCTTCCTGGGAATCCATATTGAGGAGGACCTGACATGGAGCGTGAACGCTGCTGAAAAAGGTCTAGCAGAGACTGCTCAGGAAGGTGCTCAGGAAGAATAACATCACACAGAGACTGCAGCTGTCCTTTTATCGGAGCATCCCAACATACTGTGTATGCGTGTGGTACACCAGCTGCACAGCGGCTCAGAGGAAAGCACTCCAGAGGGCCATTGACAATGCCCAGAGGATTGTCGGCTGCCCTCTCCTTACCTTGGAGGACTTACACAGTTCCCGCTGCATCAAAAAATCCCAGAATATTATAAAGGACATTTCCCACCCCGGACACTCCCTGTGTGAACTGTTGCCGTCAGGCAGATGGTACAGAGATCTACAAGGGCAAGGACAAACAGACTTAAAAACAGTTTTTACCCCACTGCTATAAAGGCACTAAATGTAACCGCCAAGGAACGCGGGGACTAAGGGACTGTGGTTGGTACACTGTGAAATCGACAGAAGGATGTAGGGTTGGGTGTTTAGGCATGCTATTTTCAGATTTCATATTTATTTTAGTTGTTTATCTTTTTAATATTTTACCTTGTATGTATCGTTAGCTTTTACGGTTTGAATGGTGCACTGACTGGCTGACATTTTTAAATTTCGTTGTACATGGTTCATGTCACAATGACAATAAAGAAAACTAACTAACTAACTAACTAATATGTAATATTAAGATATTAAAATCACTTTGTCATTTCCCTGTTTTTACCAAATTTAATTAAAATGCTTAATTGGAAGGGAAATTTCGGAGGCTCCGTGTTCATTGAAATAACAGTGGTTGGATAATTATGCAGTGATACCACACCTTAGAATGGCATAAATGAACAGGATGGAAATGATTACATTGTGGTGGCCCCTGGTGGTCAGCCACTCGTGGTGCGAACCCTCGGCGCTGGGGGTTGGGTCATATGAGTTGGTTTGGTGGGAAGAGCAGGTCAGGGGTCTCCCATGGGGTATATATATATATATACGGCTGGTAACGCCTTTGCCCCTTGCTGTGGTTCTGAGAGCTGTTTTGTGTTAATTTAATAAAGAACACTTTGTTTGAAAACACATGTCTCGCTATATTCGTGACCCCGACGGTCCAAAATTGTCATTTTGGATTGCAAAAATGGACGCTGCTACCGCTCAACCTGCCGTTGCCGCCGATCCGGCCAAACAAAACGCTGTTGCACTTAAGCTGCCAGTTTTCTGGACCTCGCAGCTCCAGGTGTGGTTCCAGCAGGCCGAGGCCCAGTTTCACATCTGCTGAATCACAGCCAATGACACTCGCTACTATTAAGTGGTCAGCGTGCTTGATCAGTAGACGGCCGGTTGCTTGGTTCCGTACCTACGCGATCTGCCAGCTTCTGATCAGTACGAGGGCCTCAAGGCGCTGCTTCTCCGCACTTTCGGGCTCAGCTGCCTGGATCGAGCGGCGCGACTCCTCCACATGGGCAGGCTCGGCGCCAACAAGCTATTGGTTCTCATGAGCGAAATGCTTACGCTGATGGACGGCCACCGGCCATGCCTGCTCTTTGAATACACCTTCCTGGAGCAGTTGCCAGACGACATCCACCTGCTCCTCTCAGATGAGAATTTTGACGACCCACCGCAGCTAGCAGAAGGTGTCGACGAGCTGTGGCTGTCCAAGCAGCAGGGCAGCCGTTCGCTCGATCGGGTGTCGACAGCGTCCTGGAAAACATGGCGACCAGTCGCCATGCCCACGGGGGGAGGGCAAAGTTGAGTCTCCCGCTCTGGGAGAAACCGGTAAGAAGAAGTGGTGCTTCTACCACCAACACTGGGATTCCACGGCCCACCAATGCCGCTCGCCTTGCTCGTTTCGGGGAAGTACCAATTTACAGCGTCCGCACAATCCCGCTCATCTTTGGCTCTTGCCATTTCACCTGGCTGTTCACCATTGCCAACATGTTGCAGCCATTGCTGGTTACTGATTTCCTGCGGGCTTAATCACTGTTAGTCGATGTGAGGGGGCAACGCCTCGTTCGTCTTCCCTTTCGGTTCCATGCCTCTGGTTCTGGGGGGGGGGTCCTGTGGCGGCCCATGGTGGTTAGCCACTCATGGTGCGAACCCTCGGCTCTGGGGGTTGGGTCATGTGACTTAGTTTGGCGGGACGAGCGGGTCACGGGTCTCCCCTGGGATATATATATGGCTGGTAACGCGTTTTCCCCGTGTTGAGGTTCTGAGAACTGTTTTATGTTCACTTAATAAAGAACACTTTGTTTGGCAACATATGTCTTGCTATAACACATTGTTTCAGGAAGCCTATACTCGAAGAAGTAGTACAGTATATTTGATTCCAATAGTCGCATGAAATGTAAGAGCGAGAGAGAGAATCTGGGAAGAAAATTGGTCAGTGGGCCAATGTGTTCATAATTGTGATGAAATAGCACACATTACAAAAAAATCCTTGAAGGCATTAAATCCCGAAAGAAAAAATGATTACATCCATTAAAAAATCAAAAAAATTGCATGTTGGAATTTTTAAATAAAAACAGAAAATGGTGAAACTATTCACCAGTGAGGCAATATCTGTGGAATCAATAAAGTTTCAGATTCAGGATTCTTTATCGCATCTTTTCTTGCAGTTTTTTGTGTCTCTATACAAAATATATTTTAGATGAAATACAGAAAAGAGAAGCTGAGACAAAATGAAGACAGACAGACAGAAAGAAAGAATGAGTTATCTAAAGTTGCAGAATTCCACATTCAATCTGCAGCATGCCCAGGAGAAGTGTTTGTGCTTCTCACACGTGTACTGGTTCATTTAGGGCTGACAAGATAAATTAAATACAATATTAAACCAACATTAGAAGCCTATACATTTACCAGAAGCAGCAGTAGAGCTTAGGAGTGGGAACATTTTAGAATGCAGCAAAGGAGGACCAAGAAACACACTGAGAAAGGCAAGTTGGAATATGAGTGCGGATTTATGAGAAACATTAAAACACACTAAGAGGTTTTATAGGTACATAAAAAGGAAAATACCAGTGAGAGCTAATCTGGATAGCCCATCCCGAAGGACATTTTAACTGAGAAATTAAACTATTATTTTTGCATCTGCCTTCACGGACAAAGATACACAAAAACTGCCAGACATATTAGAGAATCTTGGATCTTTAGGATGTGCGTGGACCAATAACAGCCACATTTATTCAGATATCTTTTGCTTTTCTGTGCTCTATTTTGAGGTTCCCACCTGCTTAAGAAGACCACTATCATTCAAAGATAAGCAAGGTAGTGGGACTTAATGAATACCATGCAGTGGTTATAACATCCACCAAAAATGTCTCCAAGATTCTATTTATAAATCCATAAATTTCCTAAGACATGTGTAGGAAGGAACAACTGATGCTGATTTACACCGAAGATGGACACAAAACTTAACTCTCAGTCTGAAGAAAGGTCTCGACCTGAAACATCACCTATTCCTTTTCTCCAGAGATGCTGCATGACCCGCTGAATTACTCCCGCATTTTGTGTCTAATTTCCTACAACAGACGTTTTATTGTCATTTTTGTAACTTCCTGTTTTCCTCTTTTTCATTTGTCTTATTTTAATACTGAAACATAGAAACATAGAAAATAGGTGCAGGAGTAGGCCATTCGGCCCTTTGAGCCTGCACCGCCATTCAATATGATCATGGCTGATCATCCAACTCAGTATCCCGTACCTGCCTTCTCTCCATACCCTCTGATCCCTTTAGCCACAAGGGCCACATCTAACTCCCTCTTAAATATAGCCAATGAACTGGCCTCAACTACCTTCTGTGGCAGAGAATTCCACAGATTCACCACTCTCTGCGAGAAAAATGTTTTTCTCATCTCAGTCCTAAAAGATTTCCCCCTTATCCTTAAACTGTGACCCCTTGTCCTGGACTTCCCCAGCATCGGGAACAATCTTCCTGCATCTAGCCTGTCCAACCCCTGAAGAATTTTGTAAGTTTCCAGAAGATCCCCCCTCAATCTTCTAAATTCTAGTGAGTCTATCAAGTCTTTCTTCATATGAAAGTCCTGACATCCCAGGAATCAGTCTGGTGAACCTTCTCTGTACTCCCTCTATGGCAAGAATGTCTTTCCTCAGATTTGGAGACCAAAACTGCACGCAATACTCCAGGTGTGGTCTCACCAAGACCCTGTTCAACTGTAGTAGAACCTCCTTGCTCCTATACTCAAATCTTTTTGCTATGAATGCTAACATACCATTTGCTTTTGCCACTGCCTGATGCATCTGCATGCCTACTTTGAATGACTGGTGTACCATGACACTCAGGTCTTGTTGCATGTCCCCTTTTCCTAATCAGCCACCATTCAGATAATAGTCTACTTTCCTGTTTTTGCCACTAAAGTGGATAACCTCACATTTATCCACATTATACTGCATCTGCCATGCATTTGCCAACTCACCCAACCTATCCAAGTCACCTTGCAGCCTCCTAGCATCCTCCTCACAGCTAACACTGCCCCCCAGTTTCGTGTCATCCGCAAACTTGGAGATGTTGCATTCAATTCCCTCGTCCAAATCATTAATATATATTGTAAATAGCTGGGGTCCCAGCACTGAGCCTTGCGGTACCCCACTAGTCACTGCCTGCCATTCTGAAAAGGACCCGTATACTCCTACTCTTAGCTTCCTGTTTGCCAGCCAGTTCTCTATCCACATCAATACTGAACCCCCAATACCGTATGCTTAAGTTTGTATACTAATCTCTTATGTGGGACCTTGTCGAAAGCCTTCTGAAGGTCCAGATATAACACATCCACTGGTTCTCCCTTATCCACTCTACTGGTTACATCCTTGAAAAATCCTATAAGATTCGTCAGACATGATTTACCTTTCGTAAATCCATGCTCATAAATTTTGGAATGAAATCTTTGGAACTTTTACAAAACTATTTAACACAAAATTGAACCCCAATACAGAATTGATTATTTTCGGATCAATGGAAGAGGGACGTAAGCTAACTAAGTTCCAAGAAGCTCTCTTTAATTATGGTTTAATAACAACAAAAAAACTTATACTTAAATTTTGGAAAAACGCATCCACGCCAACGTTTAAAATGTGGATTTCAAATATGTCGGAAACGCTTCATCTTGAAGAAATGAGATTCCTCCTACTAGGCAAAGTAGACCAATTCTTAAAGATTTGGTCTCCTTTTATCGACTTCTTACAAGCATATGGTGCAACATAACATAACCTTAGAAATTAAATGGTTCAGAACCGGGTGACAGATGGGTAAAGATATTAAATAGGTATATCTCTCCTAATTTCTTTTCCTTTTTTTCCCTTTTTTTCAATCTCTTTAGCTTCTTATCTCTTCTTTCTGTCTCTCTCGCTATTCATTTCTACACTCTTGTCTATCCATCTCGACACTCTCTATTTTCTTCTTTCTATCACTGCTCTTTTATTATTAAATTAAAAGTAAGAAGTTGTACAAGAATTGTAATGTGTCTGTGTGACAGGCACGTGCCGTGAGTAATTACTCAGGGTAGGCACTCAGTCCGCTTTAAAAAAATAAATAAACCGCGCATGCGCAGATGGTTCTCTCTGTTAAATAAATAAATAAATAAATAAATAAAGACAGTGACATTTCAATTTGCCCAAGGCTTCCTAGTCCTAGACCAATTGGGGGAACAGTTCCTTTCACAGCGTGTGGAGAATCTATGCCAGGGGTAAAGTTGTGGGGAGAGCACGAGTGTTGAGAAGGAGAATGTCGGGGATACTGCCAGTAACTCACTCACTCACCGCTACCGCAGCTCTCCCGGCGCAAAGCCACACACTGTAGCTGGGGATAGAAGCAGGTCAGGGAGCGGCCACTGGGACCCGATAGCAGAACTAGCTGCCACTTCAGCGCCTTCCGCCGGCCCGCTCACCTTTGGCAGTGCTCTCCGTCGGAACACCTGTCACCTGCCGTTCGCCGACTTTGCTCATGTCAGCGGCTTCCTGCAAATCTTTAAATTCCCACAGCCGAGTAACCTCAATCGCGCTGTCAGAATTTAAGGACATGAGTGAGGCCAGCGAGCGGCAGGGGAGAGGTTTTTAGACGGAGAGCTGCCAGAGGTGAGCGGGGACTGCAGAAGGAGCTAAGGTGGCAGCTGGTTCCGCTGTCCGGCCCAGCCGAACTACTTCTCTCTCCCCCCTCCCCCCCCCAGCCTCAATGCGGTGGCATTCCACGCCTCCATGCAAGGAGCGTCGCAAGTGGCATTATCCCGTTCCCCTCCTTCATAACATTCGTGCCCTCCCCGGGCCAGACTCCCCAAATGCTGTGAAAGGAGCTCTCCCCCCCGGGAAATACCCGTATTTAAAAACATAAACACAAAATGTACTTACCACATCATTGGTACACAAACTCCATTCTTCTCTCTTTGTTACCTAAGACACACTTAAAATATTAACAAACCATATTTGAAAACCAAGAAACTTGCGCAGCGCATGCGCAGTAGACTGATGCGCATGCGCAGTTCTACAAAGGTAGAATTTCTGCTGCCTTCAGCCCCGCTTGAAACTGACGGCTTCAGGCAGCGCTGACGGCACGTGGGCTGCAGAGAGCTTCCCGTGTTACAAGCGCTGCGGATGAAAGGCACAGAGAATTATGCCTACCTAAGAGTTCGATCTCTTAGATAGGCATAATTCTCCCATACCTTTATTATTTATATTTAGTTATTACTATGTTATAATTTTAGTCAGGGTAGGCAGCGCCTGCTGTATACATCAGGTACTTAAAAAAAAAAAATCCATGCTGACTTTGTCCAATGATTTCACCACTTTCCAAATGTGCTGCTATCCCATCTTTAATAACTGACTCTAGCAGTTTCTCCACTACCGATGTTAGACTAACTGGTCTGTAATTCCCCGTTTTCTCTCTCCCTCTCTTCTTAAAAAGAGGGGTTACATTAGCTACCCTCCAATCCTCAGAAACTACTCCAGAATCTAAAGAGTTTTGAAAAATTATCACTATGGCATCCACTATTTCTGGGGCTACTTCCTTAAGTACTCTGGGATGCAGACTATCTGGCCCTGGGGATTTATCGGCCTTTAATCCATTCAATTTACCTAACACCCCTTCCCGGCTAACCTGGATTTCACTCGGTTCCTCCATCTCATTTGACCCGCGATCCCCTGCTATTTCTGGCAGATTATTTATGTCTTCCTTAGTGAAGACGGAACCAAAGTAGTTATTCATTTGGTCTGCTTCTGACTGCAAGGGACCTACATTTGTTTCAACTAAATTGTTTCTCTTCACATATCTATAAAAACCTTTGCAGTCAGTTTTTATGTTCCCTGCCAGTTTTCTTTCATAATCTATTTTCCCTTTCCTAATTAAGCCTTTTGTCCTCCTCTGCTGGACCCTGAATTTCTCCCAGTCCTTTAGTAGGCTGCTTGTTTGGCTAATTTGTACGCTTCATCTTTTGTTTTGATACTATCCCTGATTTCCCTTGTTATCCACGTAGGTATGTTACAAAACTTACCTTCAGCGGCGCTGCAGATCTGTCACTGGCCGTGTGCACGACTTTGGCTCCTTTGAGGGGGGGGGGGGGAAGGGGTTAAAACGCGGTTTTCCCTTGCCATCCGGAATTATATTTTCTCGGAGCGCAAGCTTTTGCTAAAGATTCGTTCCGACTGCCAGTAAGTTAAATTTCTTTTTTAAATCGCTCGACTATTTCAGCGCTGCAGTAAAATAAAAATTAGCTCCTAATGCCGTGAACGCCAACAATGGGGACAGATTTTACGTAGGGGACAGGTAAATGAAAGCTGTTTATTTTTTCATGTAAACTTGCTTGTTTAGATTACCTTAATCCAAATTTCATGTTGCAAAACGGTGATTTATTCCCCATACGAACTGGCAGTATTTTTCCTGCCGATATGGGGTTTAAATTCACCGCAACCGCAACGTTCCAATCCATCGCGTTCCAGAAAATCCCACTCGCAAGCTGATTTAAATGGCCATTAATTTACGGGCATTAAATACTAAATTCCTTCAATTTGACCTATAAATTAATTACAATTAGATTTTAAAATCATGTTATATTGTGAATTCTTGTGTGAATGTTATTTGGACATTTAGTCTTTTTAAATTTTTTTAATATTTTCTTAAGAAATGGATGGATGTTTAAATCTATTAATTGAATTTTGTAATTAGCTACTATTGGGTAACTAACTAATTATATGCTTTAATTTCAGGTCATCCAAGTAAGATTGTTTCATATTTGTTTCAGAATGCTTCAATCTATAATAACTGAAAATTTATTTCAGTTCTCTTAATTTTTAAGAAAGTTATGGGCTTTTGACTGTCCTCGATCACAACTTTTGTGTTAAGTCAATGGAAAAGCAATAGGGAACAAGATGCTAATTTCCGAATATGCAATTGGCCATAACTTTTATAATACCGAAGATATGAAAGTGAATTAGGTGTCAAATTAAACTTCCTTTTATGCTTTATCTGATGGGATAAATTGCAGACTTGATTTTTAAAATCTCAAAATTTTATAACATTGCTATTTTCTGTCTTCTATCAGTAAGCCAGTTCTGCAAACTCAGGCATACAACCAGGTCAAAGTTAATCCCATACATTTTAATCTTCCTCATCAGCCTACCATTGGGGACATTATTAAATGCCTTACTAAAATAAATGTAGACTACATCCACCACCCTATCCTCATCGATCACCTTTGTCACCTCCTCAAAAAACTTGATCGTTAGTAAGACACGACCTATTGCATGCAAAGCATGCTGACTGTCTCTATTTAATTCATTCTCTTCCAAATGGAAATCAATTCTATCCCGAAGAATCCTCTCCAATAGCTTCCGTACTATTGATATGACTTACCAGCCTATATTTCTCTGGATTTTCTCTACTTCTGGAACAAAGGAATAACATTAGCTACTCTCCAATCCCCAGGATCTCACCTGTGGCTAGGAAAGATGCAAAGATTTTCATCGGCTCGATTTAATCTCCTCTAGACTTTCTCAATAACCCGGGATAGATCCTGTAAATACCTAAGTCTCACACAGGTTGAAGCACAAGCATCTTTATTGTCTCGCTCATCATTACATATGCAGCACATCACACGTTCAGTCTACTGCAGCTACTGCCAGACAGCAGGTGAGTTCTTACACTATAAATCATATAATTAGGCGGAGTTATAATTACTAAGCATTCTGATTCGCTAACATGCAATAGCCAATCTACATCTTTTCTTGTATAAATGAAAAAGCAACTAAGGCATTTCAAACTGTAAACCGAGTAAATAATAATGGGGTTAAACATAATCGCCATATCTAATAGGTGGTCTGCTAACCCGCCCGGTCCTTGTACAGTATGGAGCTGCCTCATCAACCTTTTCCTCCGAAAAGTTGAGGGCTGGGGTAGGGAAACCTGCGGGTTTGTGGGGGGAGACCGCAGGGGAAGCTGGGGTGGACCGTCGCGGGTTTATTGGGGTGCCGGTTGCAACAGGGGACGCAGGGACAGACCGACACAGGTGTGGGCGGACCCGGTAGTGGAAGGTGCAGGTGCGGCTGCAACAGGTGTTGGTTTAAACTAGAGCGGTGGGGCATCAGGACCCTGGGATGGCGAATGACGTTCCTTCACAGGAAGGAGATGTTGACGGTTGCGTCTATAGAGCACACCATCGACTTCGACCAGGTAGGAGCGTGGTTCCTTAAAGGGGCCATGAATGTGTCCCAGTTTGGTATGTCCTTTATCTGTTTGCAGTCATACCACTTGGCCTTGTATGTGGTTTAAGTGGTTTGTTGGTCTTGTCATAAAAGCGTTCCTGCGTGTCTCGATTAAACTGTACACGCTTCTGTCTTACGGCGGAGGCAGACGTTTGGTCCTAGCTGTTGCTGGGAGACAGGCAGTGGAGTGCGTGTCCGGCAGGACATCAGCCGCTGGGCTGGAGAGCCGAGAATGTTGTCTCTTGCAATGTTTCACAGGTTCAGCAGATCCAGGTAGACGTCAGATTTAGCTAGATAGGAACGCTCCATGAGTTGTTTTGCGCTCCGAACAGCACACTCGGCAAGTCCATTGGACTGTGGGTATTTCGGGCTGCTGGTGACGTGTTGGAAGTTCCAGAGTTTTACAAAGTCTTTAAACTTTTGGCTGGTGAATTGAGTTCCATTGTCAGTCTGAAGACAAATGGGTACCCCATGCACAGAAAGGTGTATTTTCAGTTCTTGGATCACTGTTTCTGAAGTGATTGTTGGCAGAAAGTCAATTTTAAACCAGAGTATGAGTCCACTAAAACAAGGTAGTGTTCTCATGTCATTCAAAGATATCGGTAGAGAGGGAGCTGGCTGGGATGGGAGGGGCTGCTTCTGCTGATGGGTGATTGACTGTTGTAGATCGCGCACGATTCTGTTTTCTCACGTATGTACTTGGTCATCCCGAGCCAGTAGATCATTTCTTTGGCTCGTTTTAGGGTGGCTTCTG
Organism: Raja brachyura; assembly: GCA_963514005.1. Next base: position 41,033,085 of record OY740795.1, on the reverse strand, counting down.
CGCCAGGGTGGCCTCCGTGGATTTCCTCATAGTACTTATTTTGCAAGGTTGGGGGAATGACCACCTTGTGACCCTTGACAATTATTCCGCCCTGTAACACCAGTTCGTCACGGAACAGGTAGTAGGGTCGCATTTCAAACGGGGTGCTTGACTGCTTGTTTGGCCACCCGCCTCTAATGACGGAGGTCAGCAGCTGTGAGGTTTTGTCTGAAGCCGTGTGTTTGGCAGGCGATCAGTGGGCACAAACAAGACCTTCAGGACAGAGAATTTGTCCTGTTCAAACGGGTGTGTTTTCTGGTGGTGCGCGGGGCTCTGGATAGCATGTCTGCGATGTGCAGATTTACCTTTTTTGTAAATAATGCAGAAGTCAAATCGTTGCAACTGCATCTCCATTCACTGTAGTCGAGCTGGGGCAGCATGGATAGGCTTGCTTAGGATGGTGACTAGTGGCTGGTGGTCGGTTTCGACTGTGAAGGTTTTGCCAAAGATCAAGTCTTTTAAATTTTGAACAGGCAAAAACCACGATATATAGATATCCTTCTATATCTGAGCATAGCGTTGTTCAGTTTCAGTCAGGGTGCGTGATGCGTAAGAGATAGGCATCACGTTGCCGTCGAAGGATGTTTGTAGGCATGCTGCGCCTCACCCATACTGGGATGCATCGCAGGTGATAGTGACTGGCAGGTTGAGATTGAAATATGCCAGTGTAGGCGCGCTGGTTAGCTGTAGTTTAAAAGTCTCGAAAGCTCTTTGGTGTTGCGGGTACCAAGTCCATGCATTGCCCTTGTGGGTCAGTTGTCGTAGGGGAGCAAAAAGTTCACTGAGGTTGGGAATAAACTTGCCCGTAATTGACCATGCCGAGGAATCGTTGTAAGCTACTGACGTCGGTTGGGACTGGCAGCTCGTTGATGGCTGCAGTCTTTAGTGGAGGGTGGTGCTTGGGGGGAATAGGAGAAACCGTTTCCAGTCACTTCCCTCAACGGAGATGCAACTTTTCTCCATGTCGCATTTTCACCCCCCTTTGCGGCCTAACAACTGGATTGGTGCGGCCTTTCTGACCGGAGACCGGCCCAGAGCTTCAGCAGCATGCGCAGTGGGACTTTAACATTGTGGAGCTGCGATCCTTTGCTAGTGTTGGAGCCCCGACTGCGGGGGCCTGCAGACTTTAACACCATGGAGCTTGGCCCGTGGAACCTCTAGCCGCAGGCGCGGCATGGACTTTAACATTGCAGAGCTGCCTGAAGAAGTGCTCCGACCACAGAGCCTGTGAACATGGCATCGTGAAGCCACGGTCTCTGGTTGGAAGCAGGTGATTCGGAAATTCCAAGCTGCGGAGTGTTCCGATCTGTCCCGACGTCAGTGTCTCGATCATCCTGACGAGAGGGCCTGTACATCGGGCCGTCCGTAGCGGCAACTGCGGAGGGTTCAGGGCCCCGACCACGGGTTAACAGGAGGAAGTGCTGCAACGTGGGAAATGCTGGTTCCACTGTGGTGGATGTTTATGTTGAAATGTTTATGTCGCGTTCTTTCTTTCTTGCTTGGAGAGGACTGCTCATTCACCTAACTCGCTTATGAGTAAAACTACATCATGATGAATGGCCAACACAACACCAGGTTTTGAGCCCTTGATTATACTACATCAATGGAAGAGAGTGGCAGATGGCACCACTCAACCCCGAGTTGGAGTGAACGTCATAGATAGATAGATTTGCTTCCCACCCCCCGACTCTAGTTTAAACGCTCATGGAATAAACACATTGAATCAAAGTTTTCTATGATAGATCGTGGATAAGTGATCAAGGACTTTTAAAGAATTCTATTCATAGTTATAACATGAACCAGACAATTATTGATAAGGTAATGACCTCAATAAGTCATTAATTCATGACTACTGTTAGGTTATTTATCAATGACACAATGACAGAATTTAGGAAATTTAAGCACATATAAGGACAAAAAATTAATGCTTCGACTTTAGAAAATTACATTCATGTATTCACCCTTTCAAAGAGTTCCAACAGAAAGCTTAAAATATTTTTCCACTGCAAACAAGCCTTTCAATGTTAATCATTAAGTGACCCTTAAATGTTATGAATGCATGACTGATTGAACTTAGTCCTCATAACACATTGTGTTCACTGCAAATCTTTTTAAAAGCTATTCATATGCTTGAATTCTGTCAAGGAAAATGTTTTGCTACAAACAGTTTTAATGTTTATCAAAATTGAAGACATAAGTTGTTTTTAATTATTGGCAATAAATGAGAAATGCTGGTGTCTTCTTGCAAACATCAGGATAATGATATTTTCATGCCGTCTTAAACGTGGAAAGTTACGGAACAAGACTTTACATGGGTAAGCTATTTTCTAGTGAGCCATGAGTCTCCATGTTGGTGTAGTTGATGCCTTGAAGTAGTAAGCTTTTTAATAGCTGTGTTTTTATTTTGAGGTGGAATTTACTTTCCTTTCTACAATGCATTTCATTTAAATAGTTCATGTACACAGGTATTATGATAGACTATGGATTAACCAAGCAATCAAGGACTTTAAAAAAAAAATAATTCCATTTATTGCTATAATATGTATTAGACAATTATTGATAAAGTAATGACATTGTTGAGTGCACAATACATAATTTCTTGAAAATTTGAAGTCCATCCAAAAAGCTACCAGCTCTTATTTATGTCTGTTCATAGCTACTGAACCTAGTTACATGCACGTTGAGCAGGTGAATAAAAATGGAATGCATCATTGGTTTTATTCCAAAATTAATTATTTTATAAATTAAATCAAGTTTCATCAGAATATTTATTGTCTTGGTATTTTAATATTATTGTGATTGGAAGAGCATGATGGATCTGCTCTGCTCGATGAAGTGCCTGATTTCAAATTTGATGTTATGGTTAACCATCCTTCAGTTCATGTTTTGCTGGGGTGGAGGTGAATGAGAGCAACAATTGTGTTAGGTTACTGCCTGTTTCCAGGAGCCAGCTACAACACAACTAGGCGAATCCCTATTTTCATGACTGCCATTTTTACTGTGAGCATGAGTAGAAATACCAAGACTTACTGGTCGTAGCTCAGCTGATATTTAGATTAGTTTAGTTTACATTAAAGATACAGTGGGGCAATATGACTTTCATACTATGGAATCCATGCCAACCTTCGATCACCCGCACACTAGTTCTATGTTATCCCATTTGTGTATCCTACAAAGTAGGGGCAATTTACAGAAGTCAATTAACCTACAAACCTGCACGCCTCTGGAATGTGGGAGGAAACTGAAATACCCAGACAAATCCTACATAGTCGCAGGGAGAACGTATAAACTTCACAAAGATAGCATTTGTAGTCAAGATCGAACATCGAGGCCGAAGCTCCACTGCTGTGCCATGTGTATTTTTTATTTATATTATAAATCTACACAGCTTGAACCCTATCGTTGAATATGGGCCTATAGCTGAATGGTAGAAAATTAAGATTATTTTGCAGTAGAAACTAGGAACTGCAAATGCTCGTTTACGAACAAGGTACAAACTGCTGGAGTAACTTAGTGGGTGAAGCAGCATCTCTGGAGAACATGGATAGGCGACATTTTGGGTTGGGACCCTTCTTCAGACATTGCGGATGGGGGAAAGAAAGCTGAAGAGAGAAGAGGCAAGATAAAGCATGACAGGTAATAATTGGACAAAGGCAAAGGGGGCTTTTGATGGCTGGAACAAAGGCCAGAGATCAGAGCAGAAGGTGTGAGAAACAGATTAAACTGTTGCAAATTGTGAAACCGGAAGAAGGAATGTAGGGGGAGGGGGAGCTGAGAAGTTGATACCCGGGGAGGCACAGGGAAGGGGGGGGGGGGGGGTGGGGGGGGGGGGGGTATGTCTTGATTCAAACCTAAGAAGCGTAGAAGATGTTCTATAGCTTAATTTTGTTACATAGCTTTGTAAATAATTAATTATCTATGGTATGCAAATAATTTGTGTGGTGTTGAAACTCCATTCCAGCTTGTTGCATTGCACTTTGTATGACATGTTAAGCTGAAGCCTGACGGCCTCTGCAGATCACATGAATGAATTAAAAACATTGGCATTCTCTAGTCCCATGTTTATCTTCTAACAATGAACAATTAGCGCATCAGATGTAATATTCCATTCCTGTTAACACAGACTGAATGTCTCAATTTGCCTACACTGGTGACTACAGATCAAAACTATCTCTTCCGTTGTTTTCTAAGTTAATGTTTAAATAAATTTGTTAATAGCTTATTGGCATTTGAGACAATTTCCACTGCTGTCTGTCTAAAGCAAGATTCTCAATTCATGGGAAATAATTTGCCTAGTTTACAGCAAACGGTAATTTTCTGTATCTTCCTGAGTGAAACCACTGCCCACATCTAGCATTTACAGTATCTATTCATCCATAGTTATCTTCTCCCGAACACACAAAATCCTGATGATCCCAGTGTTGAACAGCGGCAATGTCCCGAACATGTAATAAGATGTGAAATGGGATGCTTTTTTAACTTTACAACAATGGGATTTTAACTAATAACTCTAATCCTCAGGAAGCACCATTTTGAATCATTACTAATAGAAATTAGGTCACATTGTTCCAAACTCAGCCTATCATTTGGCAATCATCAAACCCTTAGGTTTCCACAGAATTGCTTGATTTGTACCAGCACATTAAAAGAAAAGCTACTTCCCCTGAGAGAATCTGTTACTGGCAACTATGGAGTGAGTGCTCAATCTGCTCCACTTGACTGCACAAATCCCTGAGCTTGGCTACCATTACAGTGCAGTGAAACCTGTTACATTAGGTGAATCTATGATGATTCTGCAAGCTGTGCTCTTAATAGTTAAGGTTTTGTGCTAATAGCTCCCTTGCCCCTATTTCTTTCCCCTGGCCCCAACCCCATGCCAGTGCACACACATTTCTCCCACAACCTCCCAGTCACCCTGATTCTTTCCCCTGCTCCGTAAACATATCTCCCATATCCGAGACCCGCAGTTCCCTTTTATCTGCCTCTTTCCCATCCCCCGTTCCCTTCCACCCTTATATCTCCTGCGGCTTTACATTTCACTCCTCCCTTATCTGACATATTTCTGTCTCCTTTTCCCCTCTGGCCTTTGTCACTTATTCCTTCCATTTTGCCATTCACACTACCCCCTCATCTTTATCCACCTGTCACTTAGCTGGCTTTATCCCACCCCAGCCTCTTTTATATAGCCTTCATCCCCTTACTACAGCCAGTCTGAAGAATGGATCATACCCAAAACATTGTCTGTACATAAACCTCCACATATGCTGCTTGATTTCTTGAGTTCCAGCATCTGCACTATCTTGTGTCTCTATATAGTTTAGTTTAGAGATACAGTGTGGGAACAGACCCCTTTCCCCACTGAGTCTGCGCCGACCAGTGATCACCCATAGCAGGAACTGCAGATTCTGTTTTAAACCGAAGACAGACACAAAAAGCTTGAGTTACTCAGCAGGTTACTGTCCTGTCCCCCTGTCCCGTTGAGTTACTCTAGCTTTTTGTGTCTATCACCCATAGACTAGTTCTATGTTATCCCAGTTTTGCATCCTACACACTAGGGGCAATTCACAGAAATCAATTAACCTACAAACCTGCACCCCCTAGTAGGAGGAAACGGGAGGACGCAGAGAAAATTCACAGGGCCATAGGGAGAACTTAGAGACTCCATACAGACAGCATAAGTAGTCAGGATCGACCCAGGTCTCTGGTGCTGTAAGGCAACAGCTATACTTCTGTGCCACTATGCCGCCATATATTAAACTTGTTGCTTGAGAAATTTAAGTACAAGAATGGTGGGCCTGTCCCACTTAGGTGATTTTTCAGGCAACTGAAAAACTGGCGAATGGAATAGCGACTGTCAGGGTGGAACACATTGCTTCGTTCACCAGCTCGTTATGCAGGTGGGGGACAGGGCAATGGTGAAGGAGGGATGGGGGCAGGAGGGGGAAAGAGGGGGGTGGGGGGGAGAGGGGAGTTCAGTCTACATTCACTGAATCCATCCCTGTGAAAAGTTAGAGATGGTGATTGGATCTGGAAGCGGACCGATACATCTGTAAATAAAACTGAACGACTCAGACATCTTTTCATTTTCGCAATTAATTTTATTGGATTAATTTTAATATATGAATGTTTGAAATCCATGCATTGAAGGAAGAATATTTTACAGCCCATCTGTGGTCCCTAGCCCTAACCCTAACCTGGTGTCACCCGCAGGACAGCATATGTCAGCGTGTGACAGGGCGCATGACATGATGAGACACCCAGATGTCGCTCCTCAATTTTGCACATTCCAAAATCCAGGGGCGACAGGGAGACACCGTGCGTCACTACATGCGTCACCATGCGTCACGCCGCTTGATGACCCAACCACGATACAACACCCTCTTTTCAGGCTGTCGCCGAAAATATCGCCCAAGTGGGACAGGCCCTTTAGTCTCTGCAAACTTGTCTTTACATAGTGTGAAGTAATTCAAGAGGGAGTTGGATGTGGCTCTTGTGGCTAAAGGGATCAGGGGGTATGGAGAGAAGGCAGGTACGGGATATTGAGTTGGATGATCAGCCATGATCATATTGAATGGCAGTGCAGGCTCGAAGGGCCGAATGGCCTACTCCTGCACCTATTTTTCTATGTTTCTATCTTTCTATGTGACCACAGGTGCGCAGTATAGAGTGGTGTGCAATATTCTCTAAACAGAGGCATCTTCACCACATCTGTGCACGCACCAAACTTACGCAGAAGAATATTCGCCTGTACATATAGCATACGTTGTTGCTTATAAATATCCTCATCATCTGTCATTTGTTCTGTAATAAAATGCCCAAGATATTTTACTTTATTACAGACACTAAGATTATTGTCAGACAATTTAAAATCAGGAAATTTTAGACATTTATCCCCTTTGGTTCTACAGGTCATAAGAGCACTCTTACAAGCATTATATTTAATATCATGTTCCACACCCTACACAGAACATATAGTAAGGAGCTGCTGGAGACCAGTGGTGGATGGACTGAAGACCACAAGATCATCTGCATACATAGTATTGTTCACTAAAATGTTGCCAATCATGCACCCAGTATTACAGGCTTTCAATTGCTTGGACAGATCATCAATATAAAGATTAAAAAGGACTAATGCTTCCTTAATACACATAAAAGAGTCAAAACTTGGGGGCTAACAGCTATCACATCCCCCGCCGGCTCCTAACTCCTGGCTATTGCCATACAATTCCTGCTATTACTTTTTACATTGAAAACTACCATGTTGTTAATTTATTTTAAATGAAATTCTGAAATCTGTACACCTCTGGAACCCCATTACAATATGCACCAAAGAGATCTTCATATTTTTTCAATATCCTGCATAACAAACCAACTGGAAATCTCAGCCCTTGGTTGAAGGACTATCTCAGGGCGAGTACTGGGAATAGCTGCATAATCTCAGGAGGGAGAGGAGGATAAGTCACATCAGGCATAAATAGAGACACTGCATGATGTTTATAATAGGCACCATTGGAGGGAAGCCCTTTCTGGACATGCGGTCATGGACACTTCACTGAATAAATCATTATCGGCAGTGAACAGAACTGCAACCTTTTAGTCTCAATGGGTAATCATAATCATAATCGCACTTTATTAGCCAAGTATGTTTTGCAACATACGAAGAATTTAATTTGCTATACAGTCATACTAATGAAAATCAACAGAACACACAAAATACATTTTAACATAAACATTCACCACAGTGACTCCTACAAATTCCTCACTGTGATGGAAGGTGAAAAAAAGTTAAATCTCTTCCCTTCTTTGTCCTCCAGCTGTCAGGGGCCTCTAACCTTCCGTTGGCGGGACGATCTTACTCCCGTAGCCGGCGGCAGGCCTCCTTGTCGTGGCGATCTAGCTCCTGCATTGGGGGGGGGGGGGGAATCTCAGTTCCCCCGCGCCGAGCGATCTACCCCGGTCGGGGCTAGTCGGACGTCGTGTGGTTTTGGAGCTTCCCGACTCGGTCTCTCCAGAGATTGCAAGCTCCTTGATGTTAAAGTCTACAGGCTGTGGTTGGAGAGTCAATCACAGACAAGGGATCGGCTCTGATGGTAAGTCCACGACCCGCTGTGGGGCACAGTCCAGAGCAAGGCCTCCAGCTCCACGATGGTAGGCCGCAGAGCAACCGGAGATACTACCCGGAAAACAATCGCATCTCCGGCAAGGTAAGAGATTGAAAAATGTTTTCCCCAACCCCCCAGCCCACACCCCACATAAAACAAACCGGAGAACATTAACACAAACTTTTTAAACACACTAAAATAACAAAAAAAAAAGCAAAAAGGACAAACAGACTGTAGACGAGGCTGCCATCGAAGCGCCACCTTTAGTAACTTGTCAGTTTCTTTGTTGAACTAAATTAAGGCGCATGTTGCAATCAAAAGCGCTTGAACAATGGGTTGGGAAGAAATCCAAGCTGTAAGAAAGAGGACTGTGCTGGGGATAAGGCAGTGTGACAAACTATTCGTGGACATTGGTTAATACCCCTCTCAACTACAGTTGACATAACATACTAAGAAAATAGATGTTTCAGATTACACAAAGTTGAACATGACCAGCAGAGATTTTAGAAACATTTAGCATTGTTGTGTCTCTGATCCAAGCCTAACTCCAAAAATGTGGAAGCAAGTATATATATTTACCTTCAATTGTATTTACTGTTGTAAGTGCCCTGTCTCTAATGGTTTCTTTAAAGGAAATATCTCAAGGCCATTTTATAATTGATCCATAGCATCACCCAGCAAGAAAGGAATATTGCCTCGTAGAATTAAATTGTCACCATCAAGATTCTTTTAGCATTACGATCAATTGTTTTAAGTAATTAGCTCTGAGAATCTACTTTGCTGGATGTCTCTGCTGTTATAATTTACCTTTACAAGTTGCTGCTAATAAGGTGCCACTTGGGATCTCTTCAAAGTAGTTATTTGAGTTAGCACTAGCTATAAACATAATGAGCAACTGTTGATCCAGTTAAATATCTAATCTCTGCTCTGAATACCAATTAGGAGAATGCCGAGTTATTTAAAAAAAGCTTTGAGAACAGGTTCCCCTCTGTTCTAGGTCATGTCTCCTCAGAGCATCATTCAGAACCACTGCCCATCAAATGACACAACAGTTGAACTGCCTTAAATTTGCAACCCCTTATTTTTCCACAGCAAGTTCCAGATTTTCACATGAAGGGAAATATCCTCTGTACATCCACCCTGTCAAGACTGTTCAGGGTCGTAAATATTTTTTAAGTCTCACTCTTCCAAACTCCAACAGATACAAGCCGAGCAACGTCCACCCTTTACAAATGCATAGGTATTAGTCCATCTCTCAATCATCTGCACACTCCCATCATAAACAAGTAAAACTGGATTCCTGCCACAAGATCAACAAAACAAAAGTACTTTGCAAATTGTAATAATATATAAATTTTATTTTAAATAAATAATTGCTATTTTATATTTTAACAAACAGTCGATCACACAGATTAGCCTCCTCATCATCAACTCCATCTGGACCATGCTGCCTTATGAAAGAAGCCAACACAACCAAGGGTTTATGTTTTAATCCCAGTCATTCCCTCTTCTCCCCTCTCCTGTCGGGCAGAAGGTACAAAAGCTTTGAAGCACCTACTGCCAGATTCAGGAACACTTCTTCCCCACTGTTATCAGATTACTGAATGGTCCCATAAGCTAGGATGTAGTCTTCCTGTTTACTTCATCGTGGACATTAGCATTTTTCTCATTAACTGTGATGCTATAATGTTGTAACACCATGTTCAGTACTCTGGTATATTTGGATTTGCACTGCCTGTTGGACTTGTGCATGGCTTGAAAGTAGTCATGTATTGTATACTTAGATTTGACTGGATAGCTCACAACAAAAGCTTTTCACTGCATTTCTGTACACTTGACAATAATATGTTTATGAGGAATGATTGAATACTTTGGGCTGAAATAGCTGGATGTTTGGAAGAATGAGTGGTAATCCGACTGAAACGCAAAGGATTCTGGGAATGTCTGACAGGGTAGATAGGGATTGGATATTTTCATTTATAAGGAGAAGAGTGGAAATTTCTGCTCTAAGAGGGTTGTGAAATACACCAGGGATTCAAGGAAGCATAGTCCTTGAATGTATTCAAGGCTGAGATACATGGATTTCGGGACTACAGGAAAATCAAGGGTTTACCATATAACAATTACAGCACGGAAACAGGCCATCTCGGCCCTTCAAGTCCGTGCCGAACAACTTTTTTCCCTTAGTCCCACCTGCCTGCACTCATACCATAACCCTCCATACCCTTCTCATCCATATGCCTATCCAATTTATTTTTAAATGATACCAACGAACCTGCCGCCACCACTTCCACTGGAAGCTCATTCCACACCGCTACCACTCTCTGAGTAAAGAAGTTCCCCCTCATGTTACCCCTAAACCTCTGTCCCTTAATTCTAAAGTCATGTCCTCTTGTTTGAATCTTCCCTATTCTCAAAGGGAAAAGCTTGTCCACATTAACTCTGTCTATCCCTCTCATCATTTTAAAGACCTCTATCAAGTCACCCCTTAACCTTCTGCGCTCCAGAGAATAAAGACCTAACTTATTCAACCTATCTCTGTAACTTAGGTGTTGAAACCCAGGCAACATTCTAGTAAATCTCCTCTGTACCCTCTCTATTTTGTTGACATCCTTCCTATAATTGGGCGACCAAAATTGTACACCATACTCCAGATTTGGTCTCACCAACGTCTTGTACAATTTTAACATTACATCCCAGCTTCTATACTCAATGCTCTGATTTATAAACGCTAGCATACCAAAAGCTTTCTTTACCACCCTATCTATATGAGATTCTACCTTCAAGGAACTATGCACGGTTATTCCCAGATCCCTCTGTTCAACTGTATTCTTCAATTCCCTACCGTTTACCATGCCAAGGGTTATGAAGACTAGGCTTAAAAATGGAATTTAGGACAAGATCAAATAAAATTATTACCTTATCGAAAAATCTGCTGGTCGGATGGTTAAAATAACCATCACAGAGTAGAATAATAGACAGTCTGCTCAACCTTAATGTACATTTGTCAATGTTGAAGAATGTTGAAGATATCTGGATATGTGAGAAAATATATGCAAGGAAATTAATTATAAATTAATCAAAGTCACTAGAGACTGCAGATGCTGGAATCTGGAGCTAAACCCATCTGCTGGAGGAACTTAAGAGAGTTGAGCAGCATCTGTGGGGGAAAGGGAATGGTCGATGCTTTGAGTTAAAATCTTGCATCAGGATATGACGTTTTGTTTCAGCTTCAGACATCAGCTATTCCTTTCCACCTGCATAAATTAATTGAAAGTTTGAATATCCAGGATTGATCACAGGATTTTCTATCAGGAATTTTTCTGAGAAATAAATGTAACTACAGGTTGGATCCAGACTTGTATGTGATAAAGGACAATGTGCTAAGGTAACATTCCTTCAGCTTCCATTGTACATGATCAGCTAAGCACCAATAACTAGGATGATACACAATTGCATTAAGTGAAAAATAAAGGAGTTAAAAAAGGACACAATGGCAGCATCTCTGGAGAACATTGATAGGTGGCATTTCAGGTCAACCCTTCTTTAGGATTTCACCTGATTTACAATTTGAAATATCATCTATCCATGTTCTCCAGGGATTCTGCCTGACCCACTGAGCTACTCCAGTATTTTGTTTCTGGACTATTAATATGCTGCCTTCTCAATAAAGGATAACAAAAGGAATTGGAAGGAGATTGATCCTGGAAACAGGATTTATCTCCTTACCAAAGCTAAGGAGCAACGTTTAGAAATGAGGAACCCTGAACCTTTGATTTAGGGAAAGGTGGGCACCACGTGTCAGTGATTATCATCTTATGTCTTGACAGCAAGATGTGAGTACGTGTAAGGTCCTTCCAATTAAGAGTTTGATTAAATTATATATACCTTTCAGGAGTAGTTAGTAATTTAACTTTAATAGAAGTGAGAATTTGGCACAACTGTGGCAGGGCAGATTTGATGGGGCTGCTTGGGCTCCTACTACTTCTATTTCACATTTTCCAATATTTCTAGCTAGGGCTGATTGCCCATGCTGTAATGAGGGCTTTGTTCACTGGCTGTCACCAGGCTGTGGGGGGAACTGCTCCTTTTCATAAGGGAGGAGAACAGATGTATAAAACTGGCACTCATAATCAGCTCAAGCTTTCAAAAGGCAAGTATCTGACTGCTACAAATTGCCACATTTAGCTGCAACTTGGAAATGCAGGCTGTTGTGCAAAGGCAAGTTTATTCCCTAAGAAAAACTTACATCCTGAAAAACCTGAATTTTCTTAATAGGAAGAGCAAAGGTTCTGCATTCACAAAAATCCCTGCATTGTTAGAAATATAGAAAATAGGTGCAGGAGTAGACCACTCGGTCCTTCGAGCCCGAACCGCCATTCAATGGCTGATCATCCAAAATCAGTACCCCGTTCCTGCTTTTTCCGCATATCTCTTATTTCCACTAGCCTTAAGAGCTAAATCTAACTTCAGTGGGGTCTGACAAGTGGTTGGCAAAATAATAACTCTTTGGATTATTTACACCTGCTTGACAACTATAATAGTTTTATAGGATCCGGAAGTCAAATGGTTTTATTTTGCCTGTGTTTTCAATTGAAACCGACCACCTGGGGGCAGCACCTTTGAATGACGTTGGTGAGGTAGTGAACCTGGCAACCTTCCCAGACTGACCATCTTCACTAGTTGCTGTGGTCCACATGCTATGTGAATGCTACAGATCTCATGAAATTACATCCCCCAATGTTGTAAAATATATGGGAGTTGGGAGCAGAGATCCTACAATGCAGCCGTTGTGAACTTTTGGGATTTTGGTTCATGGATAAAATTGGCCGCACAGGCCAACTTTTTCCAAACCTGCTTACTTTTAAAATGTCAAAAACCAAATTGACTGTCAGAATTTGAAGTGGGTTTTTAATCTGTTGAGTATATTCAACTCATATATCACAAAGATTAAGCATAGATGGTGACAAAATATACTGGTGTTTCAATCGGTAGCCTCATTCAGTTACAAGATTTATGTTAATTCTGAGATCGTTGTGACATAATATACATTAGACAGTAGCATTAGCAGTTTTGAATACATCAGTTGGAAATTATAGGCTAGCTACTTTCAAATCCAGAAAACCGATAACAACTGTGATTCCACCTGCTGGTGCTTCGATGGCAACCTTGCCTACAGTCTGTCTTTTTCATCTTTTTTTGTTGTTATTTTTAGTGTGTTTAAAAAGTATGTGTTAATGTTCTCTGGTTTGTTTTATGTGGGGGGTGGGCGGCGAGGTTGGGGGAAACTTTTTTTCAATCTCATACCTTGCCGAAGGTGCGATTATTTTCCGGGTCATATCTGCGGTCGCTCTGTCGCCTAACATCGTGGAGCTGGAGGCCTTGCTCGGGACTGACTTTGAGCCCCACCGCAGGGTGTGGACTTACCATCGGAGCCGATTCCTTGCCTGGGATCGATGCTCCAACCGCAGCCTGTGAATTTCACCATCGTGAGATCGCAGTCTTGGGTTGAAACCGAAGTCGAGAATCCAAAAGCCACATGACGTTCCACTAGCCCCGACCTGGGGTAGAGCGCCCGGCGTGGGGGAAATGAGAATCCCTCCCGATGCATGTGCTTCATCACCCTGACAACGGAAGGGTAGAGGCCCCCGACCGCTAGAGGACAAAGGAAGGGAGCAATTGAATTTTTTTTCGCCTTCCATCACAGTGAGGAATGCAGAGGAGTCACTGTGGTGGATGTTTATGTTAAAATGTATTTCGTGTGTTTTGTTGCATTTTAGTGGCATGACTGTATGGCAAATGAAATTCCTCATATGTTTCAAAATGTACTTGGCTAATAAAATATGATGATTATGATTATGATTTAGGGGCAGGTTATCACTCTATTCTTTGACAATTTCTAAATGAAATTCTTGATATAATGAATGCGTTGAATTTGGCTGCAATAATAACATCAAGACTGCCACTTACATTACCAGTAAGATCAAACGAGAACTCACCAGTTTGAAGTTTGATCTTTATTTTATGAGGAGTTATGATAAGCGATTACGAGAAGAAGGCTGTCAGCCCGCATGCGCGTCAATCTTCAAAGCAGCAGTGTGAAATCACAGATAACACTAGTAGAACTGAACATAGTAAGATTAGAGAAGAGTAGAACTACCAGATGACCTTTATGATACGAGCGGTGGGCATGTAATCGCTCATCGTAACTCCTCATAAAATAAAGATCAAACATCAAACTAGTAAGTTCTCATTTAATCTTACTATTTTACTTCGGAGTCAGGTGAGTGACTATGTGAAGATTTCAAAGCTCTGTGATTTCATGCCGGAAACGAGTCCAGGCATCACACACTGCATCAATTGACCATGGATGAGTGAAAAAGATTAATGCATTCAGACATGACTTAGTTTGTTAAAACTGCTGATGCTTTAATCATCAAAGGAAAATAATAGTGACCCCTCTCATCCAGGGGGAAACTATAAAACAGAATCTAAAATGTTGGCAAATACCCCAAGTCTGGCAATGGGTTATTGTAAAATGTTTGGAAAGTATGTTCGTTTGACCATCCTGCAGCTGCTAGGATGTGGTCCAGCGGAACATACATAATCCTTGTAGCTGATGTAGTAGCAGCCCTGGTGGAGTGAGAATTGATAATATTAGTATTGACTTGTGCATTAGCCAAAACCCCGTTTTAACCACCTGCAGATGGTTTGAACTAATACCTTCTAATAAGGTTTTTTGTAACTAACAAATATTGCTAGTTTGGAGCCTTTAAGGCTCTTGGTGACTTTGACACATTGTTGTAATTATGTGACCACACATTACCGAAGGTCCATGGGGTATGCCATGAAAACTAGTTTGAGACCTAACACCCCTGGTTTGTTCTGGTTAACTAAATCATAAACATAAAATATTATGTTATTTGCAGATGTAACCATCCTGTCCAGTCGCAATTTATGTAGTGACTGGACCCGTTGCACTGACACCAGTGCCATGAGGATAACTACCATATGAGGGCCGGCTAAAGATAAGGATAGAGCTGGAGCCCCCTGGTGAAGTAGTGTTAACATAACGTCAATGTCCCATACGTCCGTGTACCTGGGCCTGGGAGAACTTGTGTTAAAGATATCCTTTATAATTCAGGATATCAGAGGGTGAGACCCGACAGTGTAGGTCCCACTTGCTGCAGCAAATATGATGAGAAGGCACGTTGGCACAGTTAATGGCACTATACCTTAATTATTGTCAAAGACCCATTTGAAAATGAACTCCAAGATGTCAGTTATCTGTGCTGTATTATATGTAACATGTGTATTTAAATAAAAACACTTCCCATCTCCTGAAGAGGAAATGTACTGCCTTTTTTGGTGCTGTCCCTGCACTTTGCAGTGTGCACTTACATGGATCGTTCTGACAACCCAAACCGCAGGAATAGTTGGCTCAGAGTCTGCAAGTCAATTAATTGATTTATTATGCAGAGGCTGGTTTCCCGAGTCACAGGCTGAACCAGCAATGTTTTATGTTTAGAATACCCATATAAGGTTCTATTATTATTCCCAACATTAGCGGGAACCATGGCTGCATAGGCCAGTCAGGCAGTTTGAAAAGCCTGAAGCGGGATCTTGCTGGATTTATTGCAAGACTCGCCTGATGAGGCAGAATGGAGGAAAGACATGAAAGAACATTGCTCCCCAGTGTGGCGATAATGTATCTCTCACCACTGTATGCCACATAACACCCAACAGATTGAACCTTCTTAACCAACCTTCCATGGGGAACCTTGTCAAAGGCCTTACTGAAATCCATATAGACAACATCCACTGCTTTACCCTCATCAATTTCCCTAGTAACCTCTTCAAAAAATTCAAGGTTTGTCAAACATGACCTTCCAGGCACAAATCCATGTTGACTGTTCTTGATCAGACCCTGTTTATTCAGATGCCTATATATATGTGATGATCTAGATGATGGGGTGGAAAATTGAATAAGTAAGTATGCAGATGATACTAAGATAGGTGGTGCTGTGGATAATGAATTAGATTTTCGAAGTCTACAGAGAGATTTGGGCCATTTGGAAGAGTGGACTGAGAGATGGCAGATGGAGTTTAATGCTGATAAGTGTGAGGTGCTACATCTTGGCAGGACAAATCAAAATAGGACGTACATGGTAAATGGTAGGGAATTGAGGAATGCTGTGGAACAGAGGGATCTAGGAATAACTGTGCATAGTTCCCTGAAGGTGGAATCACATGTAGGTAGGGTGGTAAAGAAAGCTTTTGGTGTGCTGGCCTTTATAAATCAGAGCATTGAATATAGGAGTAGGGAAGTAATGTTAAAATTGTACAAGGCATTGGTGAGACCAATTCTGGAGTATGGTGTACAATTTTGATCGCCTAATTATAGGAAGGATGTCAACAAAATAGAGAGAGTACAGAGGAGATTTACTAGAATGTTGCCTGGGTTCCAGCAACTAAGTTACAGAGAAAGGTTGAACAAGTTGTGTCTTTATTCTTTGGAGCGCAGAAGGTTAAGGGGGGACTTGATTGAGGTCTTTAAAATGATGAAAGGGATAGACAGAGTTGACGTGGATAAGCTTTTCCGATTGAGGGTAGGGAAGATTCAAACAAGAGGGCATGACATGAGAATTAAGGGACAGAAGTTTAGGGGTAACATGAGGGGGATCTTCTTTATTCAGAGTGTGGTGGCTGTGTGGAATGATCTTCCAGCAGAAGTGGTGGAGGCAGGATCGATTTTAACATTTAAAAGTAAAGTGGATAGGTATATGGACGGGAAGGGAATGGAGGGGTATGGTCTGAGTGCAGGTAGATGGGACTAGGGGAAAATAAATGGTCAGCACGGACTGGAAGGGCCGAGAAGGCCTGTTTCCGTGCTGTAATTATTATATGGTTATATGGTTATATTTTGCAACTGGTGAATGAGCCTGGATGTCAACATATCGATATTCGGTGTTCCATCGAGCCATAATGTCATTATATACTTTGTGATCCAACATCCATTCTGTGTTGCCATTGATTTCACGTGATGATACAATAGCGCCAAATGAGGTTAGGTAAATATCACAGGGTACTTTAACTTGATTGCACCCATGTGACTAACATATACCACCACCATAGTGTATCAACTTGGAATTGAGAATGCAGATTATGCATATTCGCACAATAACCTTTAATCTATAGAATGCACCTAGTGTTTATAGGTAGTTGATACCATAACTGAAAAATTGGTAACTCATGCAAAAAGCATCCGCCTCCGTAACTGGAGATAGCATTTGTAATTTCTCATCTTTGAGCGCTGGCATCAGTTTGTAATTACTGAAGATTACTGACCAAAATTACTGGAGCAATGCTGAATACTGCCACCATTGCGACTTTGGTAGCTTCAGCTGGTAATAGCATAGGTCTGTTAATTATGACCTATATGGTACTTGAGAGGATAATTCTTTGCACGTTGTAAGTTCTGATAATGCAAATGCCCAAATTGCACAGCTGAAACACAGCTACTATATTGCCAATTACACTTGATGAATAGAAGGCTACTTCATAACAAGGTTCATAACGAGGTTGTTACAGGCTTCTATTAATTCCAATCTCAAAAGTCAATCTCAAACTCTTAAGTTAATAGTTAAAGGTAAATCCCAATAATCAATAGTTCTGATTGGTATCAATTTAAATTTAACTGGATGGATGAGAAACCCCAATTTCTAAAATATAGTTTGCGGCTGCAACAGTTAATTTTAGTAAAATACAGCGTTTAAAACATCATCCAGATAGGCGATAACAAATGTTCTTGAGCTCTGAGCAGCCCAAGCACCGGTTTTAGTAATTTGGTAAATAACCTGGGAGCTGAAGTTAGCCCATTTTGCAACGCTTTAACTGTTATCATTGCCCCATCCAAATACATTTCAAATATCTCTGGTGATCCCTGTGAATGGGAACTGGATAGCACGCATCTTTGAGATCAATGCTTGCCATAAAGATCCTATGGAAATCAATTGTTAGACAGTAACAAAGTTTTCTATTCTGAAAGTCTATACTGCACATACGAGTTAAATCAGGATGAAGTGATATATTTCACAATGAACTAGCCACGCCTGCCATAATTCTGTGCCTGCCTCGAACGACAACTCTGGCCAGACTCCCGAGCCTGTCCTGAAAGGCAATCCTGGCCATAATACTAGGCCTGCCTCGAAAGACAACTCTGGCCCCAATTCCATGCCTGCTTGGAACCTTTATATGTTGTGCAGTATAAATTAATCACATGTTATCATTAGTTTTTTAAAACAGATCGGAATCTCATGTTATCATTGCCACTTGTACAGAAAAACAAGTGTAAATATTACCAACTTGTAAATGGTCCACAACCCCATGTTTCGGAAGAACCAGACCCGCCTACCTTATTGGCTACCGGTGGTCTTATGGTAAGTCCAAAGATGTGGGTTGATGTGGGTTCTTTTTCCGTCCTTGATTGGAGAGTAGGACTGATAGGGTGTGTGGATTCCATATTTTTCCTGAGACCGGCTTGGGCCTTGGCCTGACATACCTCATCATACTGAGCCTGCCTCGAAAGACAACTCTGGCCATAATTCTGAGCCTGCCTCGAAAGACAACTCTGGCCATATTTCCGTGCCCGGCTTTCAAGCTGCCACCGGCTTTAATGAACCGCTTACCGCCGATGCTGTTCACTGCCGGCACTTCTAGCGTGAGGGGAACTCTGCCAACGGCTGGAGACCAACTCTCCTGGCAGCAACACCTTCGTTTGCGAGTATCCCTTGAAGGCATATGCATGTGCTCCAGTACGTTCCACGGACATACTTTCAATTTTGAACACACTCGCACGCCCCTCCACTGAGAGGGAGATTCGTAGGCAGCTCTGTGAACAGGTGCTGCCGCAGGCCCCCTAGGATACCTACGCTGATATGGCCCCCCCTTCTGACCTATAACAGGTTTGAGCATCACATTTGTGGGATAAACGCCCTAGGGCGCTATCCATGTTCCATCTGGGTTAAACGTCCAAGGACATACCCAGGTATGTCGGAGGAGAACCCTCCTGGCCTAACTCCCCTAGTCCACAGGCCTGACCGACTTACTTTTGGTTTTACCCCCTTTCTGGGGACCCACAGCGGTCTGGATGCGGCTGACCGCTATATGTTGGAGGGGTCCCTCCTGGCCTGACTTCCACAGGCCTACCCAACTTACTGTTGGTTTTACCCCCTTTCTGGGGAACCACAGCGGTCTGGAAGCCACTGACTGTGCTGTCAGTGACTTGGGTGGCGAACCCGATGACTCCCGCTGGGCCCAGGCCACCACCGCTGGGCCCACGCTACCCCTGCTGGACCCCTGCTGGGCCCACGCCACCTTCACTGGGCCCACGCCACCCCCGCTGATCCCCGCTGGGCCCACGCCACCCCTTTTGGGCTCAGGCCATCCTCGCTGACCCCTGCTGGGCCCACGCCACCCCCACTGGGCCCATGCCACCCCCGATGGGCCCAGGCCACCCCCGCTGGGTCCAGGCCACCCCCGCTGGGCCCAGCTGGGCACCCGCCACCCCTGCTGGGCCCCCGCCACACCCGCTGACCCCTGCTGGGCCCATGCCACCCCCACTGGGCCCACGCCCCCCGCCCACTGGGCCCCTGCTGGTCCTGCGCCACCTTCATCTTCGCCCCCCCGCCAGAAAGAGGGGGGGGGAATGTGGGAGGGGGAGAGAGGGGGGAAGGGAGGGGAGAGAGAGATGGGGAGGGAAGGAGGAAAGGAGGATTATCTTTAGTGAGATTGCAAAATTAAGTTAGGTTTTAGAGCCATTATTTTTTCTCCTACATATGAATAATTTTAAACAATATCAAATAATATCAAACAATTGGAACTGCTTTCTTTTACTTGATAACAAATACTGAAAAATAGTAAGATTAAATGAGAACTTACCAGTTTGAAGTTTGATCTTTATTTTATGAGGAGTTACGATGAGGGATTACGTGAAGACCCCGCCAGCACGCATTCTTCAAAGCAGCGGTGTGAAATCACAGATACCAGAGTTGACTAACATAGTAAGATAAGAGAACTAGCATGCCAGTTGACCTTTATAATAGAGGGTTTGGGAGCGGAGGGCACGTAATCCCTCATCGTAACTCCTCATAAAATAAAGATCAAACTTCAAACTGGTAAATTCTCATTTAATCTTACTATTTTACTTCGGAGTCACGTGAGTGACTACGTGAAGATTCCAAAGCTCTGTGATTTCATGCCCTGGATCGAATCAATGCTCACACACTGCCATTATGAGAAATGGAGGAAGTATGTTAACGTATTTCAGACATGAAACTGTGCTGAAAAACTAAAAGGTATTTATTTCACAATACCAAATAATAATACCCTTACATCGGGGAAATTATAAAACAGAACTTTTTTCGCAAACGTCTCAGGTGCGGCCACAGGTTTATTGTAAAACCGCTGAAAGATTTTTTCATTTGTCCAACCGCTGTTGCAAGGATGTGGTCCATTGGAACTTCCATCATCGTAGGCGCCGATGTCAATGCAGCCCTGGTGGAGTGAGATTTAAATACGTTAGTGTCCACCCCCGCTGCACCCAATACCACCCTTAACCATCTTGAAATGGTTTGCACAGTGACTCTATGATGAGGGCGTTTGTGGCTTATGAGCAAAGCCCTCTCCGTGCCCCTGAGACTCTTGGTGACCTCTATATAGTGTAAAATGTGGGTCACGATACATAGGTGGCTGTCTACAGGATAGGCCAGGAAATCCAACTTTTGACCAGATGTTCCAGGCCTGTCTTGCTTGAGTAACCCCTGTATAAAGAAAGTTACCTTGTTGTTGGTTATGACCATGGCGTCCAAACTTAACTTATGTAAGGACTGAACCCATTGCGCCGTCACGAGTGCCATCAGCATGACCATTTTGTAGGTCAGTTTGTTGAATGAAAGAGACGTTATTGGTGCCCACCCTCAGAGCAAGGTTAGTACTATGCTGATATCCCAAGCCTGGGAATATCTGGGCCTGGGGGGATTTGAATTAAATATTCCCTTCATTTAGTTTGACACCAAAGGGTGAGATCCCACTGTAAGGTGATCGCAACCTCCCCCGAGATAGTTGGATAGGGCACTTCTGGCGCAGTTGATGGCACTGTAGCTCAAACCTTCATCGAAATGAAGGCTTGCCAGGAACTCCAGCACTTCTGTGATGGTGGCTGTGTCATATGTGGTGTTCATTTTTGTGCAGAACACCTCCCATTTCTTCACGTAAGTGAGGTACTGTCTTCTGGTGGACTCCCTGCACGATACTGTGATGACATTGATTGTTCGGTCCTAGAGTCCATAGTCCAGAAGTGGCCTTTTCAGATCCTGCAAACCAATCGGTTTATCCGGCCATGGCACGGGTGACTCTCCCCTGTCACAGGGTGAACCAATAGACTCGGACGTTTATTTATTGGGATGCATGGTTCTGTGGGCATGTCCAGTACCACAGGGAACCATGGTTGAGTAGGCCAGTTGGGAACAACCAGAATACCCGATGCGGAGTCTTGTTTAATTTTTTGCAAGACCCGACTGATGAGGCAGAAGGGGGGAAATGCATAGAAAAACAAATCCCCCCAGTGTAGCAAGAAAACGTCCATCGCTACTGCCCCAGGGTCTGGTTCCCATGCAACATATGTTGATATTTGGTGATTGAGCCTGGATGCAAAAAGGTCGATATCTGGTGTTCCATACCAATCTACAATGTCGGCAAACACTTTTCGGACCAACATCCATTCGGTGTTGTCATTAAATTTGCGTGACCTGGTGTCTGCCACTGTATTTAGCCTACCTGGAAGGTAAGTGGCTGATATCCAAATGTTCCTTTCTAGGCACCAGTGCCAGATTGTATTGACCAATTCGTCACAGGATATCGACTTTATTCCACCCATATGATTGATATAAGCCACCACAGTGGTATTGTCAATCTGTAAACGTACGTGCAGATGGTGCATGTCCGAACAGTAAGCCCGGAGTCCATGAAATGCTCCCAGCATTTCTAGATAATTAATTCCTAGTGCCGGAAGTAGGGTTAATTCATGTGCACTCCATCTACCACCACAACTGGAGGTGGTATTAGTTGCACCCCAACCTTTTGCGCTGGCATCAGTTTGTAGTATAACCGATAGTGATGGGGTTAGAGCAATGTCGAGCATTGTCTATCCACCATTGTAATTCTAATTTCGCTTTCCCTGGTAATTACATTGGCCTGTCAAAATGGCCCGCATGGTGCTTGAGTGCTGCTATTTTTGCCCTTTGTCGGTTTTGGTAATGTAGTGGGCCAAATTGTGTGGCTGGAAAAGTAGCCACTAGCTTCCCAATCACTCTGGCTACTTGCCGAATAGATGGTTTCCTGATGCCAGTAAGGCTGTTGCATGCTTCTATCAAGTCTGATGCTTTGTTCAGTGGCAAAGTGACAGACATTTGAACAGAATCAATTGTGAAACCCAAATAGTCCATAGTAGTAGAAGGCATCAATTTTGATTTATCTGGATGAATGACAAATCCCAGCTTTTGAAATAGGTGCTCGGTGGCTGAGACGGCCAGTTTGGACAACTCCAAATTTTTTCCCACAATTAAAATATCATCGAGGCAAGCCATAACAATATGTTTTTGTTTCCTGAGACACGCTAAAGCTGGTTTTAATAATTTGGTAAACAGTCTGGGCGCTGATGACAATCCATTATGTAGTGCTTTGTACTGCCAGAGCTGCCCCTCCAGACAAATTTCAAATATCTGCGATGATCCTTATCTATTGGTACTGAACAGTATGCATCCTTTATGTTGATGCAAGCCATGAAGTACCTATTGGAAATTAGTTGTTTGCCGTGACAAAAGTTTCCATTTTGAAATGGGTATACTGCACAAAAGTAATCAGTTCAGTCAAATCTATGATGATGCGGCATCCGCCGTCTTTTTTATTTTTAGTGAAAATGTTCAATGCAAACTCTTGAGACTCTCTTTTGGTTTTCTCAATTACCCCTTTTGAATTTAGTCTTAAAAGTTCAGCATGACCTTCTGTCTTTTCTTTCTGTGAAAGTACAAACTTCCGACTAGATGTATGCTGAACAGGGGAAAGGAGTTTGTGAACAAATTCAATTTTATATCCCTGAATACTTTCCAGTATGAAAGGATCAGAAGTTAAAGTGCTCCATGCATCCCGAAACAAGTACAACTGTCCACCAACCCGTGAGGAGTCTAAACATGCGATGTTCATGAGGCAACCAGACCCACCAACTCTGTGGTTACCAGCGGTGTTGCATTGGTTGCCTCTGTCCTTGTTTCTTCTGGTGTGGAGGCTCTGTGGTGTGGGGGTGGCGCATCTTCCAAGAAGGCCATGCTGGGCCATGGTCTAAAAAAGACATGTTGAGCAGGTTGTCCGGCCTTTGAGCTTTCACCAGCAGGTGGTCTATTGCCGTAGCGTTGTCTGCTGGTGGATGCATAGGGGTGCTGCCGCCGCTGGTATGCAGACTTGGTGGCAGCCGGCACCTTAATCATGCCAATTGCTTTTGCCTCCTCGTCGAGGTCTTTGACCTGTTTCGGCAGGTTGTCCCTAATTAGCAATGTTGGCGGCTGTACACTGCTGGGTCTGCACAACCCCTCGAACTTGGGGTTGAGTGCAGGCCGGATGACGCTCTTCCTGTAACTGTTGATCTCATATTGAGTATTACATAAGAGAGCTAGCGCGTCCTGCAGCTCCTCTGGCATATCAACTCCATCCACTGTTCTGGCAACTGCCGTAATCCCAGCAGCCAGCAGTTTAAGGATCTTTTGGAGTTTGACTTCTTGGCTCCTTATCCCAGGGCTCATGTTACCCCAAATGGGGTTGTTAACAGCAGGCACATTGAGGGAGATTCAATTCTCCGGAGCTAGGTATTTTGCTGCCGTATCATTGATGGCTTGCTCTTGTAGTTGGTTTGTCGCCATGTAATTTATACTGGCTGCCAACTTAGGATGTAATGGCAGCCCTTTTTGGGTAGGCAATGCAAACTTAGTGACCATACCCAAAAGCTCCTCTTCTGGCACCCCTAGCATTGTCGTATCTTCAGCCATGCCCCCATCTTCAGAGTCAGCCCAGTTCTGACTCCTAATGCTCCCCTGCGAAGTGGGTGAGACATTTGGCAGTCCTGAAAAGGCAGCTGCCGTGGGTCTGCTAGGAGACCCACTGTGACTCTGCCCCTGCTGTAGCAGGTCACGTTGGAGCAATTGCTCCACCATCCGCTCTATGCGGGACAGTCGACCGCTGTCGCTTCCCGCGAGCGGGGTGTCCTCCGGTCCGGACTCAGCCGAGTCAGCGGACCTTCCCGACTTCCGGGTGGTTTTGCTGCCAGTCCCAGGAGCACCTGTGGCCTGTAGCGGCGTGAAGTCGGGGGCTGCGGTTTGAATCAGCAGCTCAGGAGAACTCGGACGCCACTGGCTGTCTCCTTCTGCAGCAGCAACTTTAGCAGCAACTCTTCTTGACTTTCTGGACTCCATGGTGCGCTGTGAAAGACAACAGCACACAGAGCCAACAAACGACCTCAGGATGGTAAGTACTTACCTGCGGGCCGTTTTTAAACTTACGCTGGAGGAGCGGTGCTCTTTCTGCCTGTCTGCTTCGCAATGCGTTCGACGATATGTCGCACATGTGTGCTGGCGGGGTCTTCATGTAGTCACTCACGTGACTCTGAAGTAAAATTTGAATTCCATAGTTTGTGACATAAATATACATTTTAATGGGATCAATCTGTACAGATGTAACATTTCCATTTCGAGATCGGGTGGGGGCAAATATGCGTCAAGCCGATAGCCTAAAGAGTTAAAAGATAGCCTAATTGATCGAGCTGAAAAGAGGAATCAGAGCTGCCAAGGAAAGGTACTCTGAGAAGTCGAGGAGAAGTTCTCAGCTAGTGACTCTTCTTCAGTTTGGAAGGGCATGCAAGAAATCAGCAGCTATATGAGGAAAGCTCCCCACTCTTTGGACCATCGACCTGAATGGGTTTTACGAACAATTGATGAACAACCTGAATGAGTTTTATTGCAGGTTTGAAAATCAGAAATGTAACCCTGGTACCCCCTCCCCAACAAACACAGCCAGACCCCAGTCTGCAAAGAATGGACCTTGCACCCACTCCTTCCCATTCACCACTTCACACCTACTTAAGGCAAGACTCCAGTATGAAAAGAGTGGACCCTTTCCCACCCCAACCAACACTTACAAGATTACAAGATGGCGGCGCGGTCGCAGCGGCTCAAAGCTCTCCCTTTCGGTGTTTTTTTTGTGCGTTTTTGTTTGTATGCCTGGTGGACAATGTTACGTTTTCTCGTGCGTATCTCACCATCAGCAGACAGGATCTTCTGATTATCAGATTATGGAGTAAACAGGCAGTTACGAGTGTTTTTCTGCACTCACGCAACATACCGGAGGAGATAGCCAGGACACCGGGCTCTCCGTGGATTGTTGTCGGCCCCAGGAAATGCCAAAGACGGAGGAGGCACAGGAAACAAAAGCGTGGTCGCTGGTCCGGACTGCTTGCTAGGCTAATGCAATAACCGCACAAACCACCGCTACCCAGCATCATTTTCACCAACGCCAGATCCATCCCCAACAAAATGGACGAATTAAGACTACAGGTCGCCACAAGCAAATTCATCGCGGACAGTTGCATTCTGCTAATAACGGAGACGTGGCTACACGCACTTGTACCGGATGGGGCCATTGAGCTAGCATGCCGCTCAGCAGGTCGCTGGGATAGAAACAAAGACTCCGGTAAGAGCAAAGGAGGGGGGTTATGCATCTACGTTCACAACAACTGGTGCACAAATACCACAATCATAGACAGACACTGTTCTGCTGATTTGGAGTACCTGATAGTTAGATGCAGGCCTTTCTACCTTTCACGTGAGTTTAGCGTTGTCGTAGTTACAGCTGTGTATATCCCACCGGATGCTACTGCTAGCATAGTCCTAGGCTACCTCCATAGCGCTATCAGCAAACAAGAGAATACCTACCCCAAAGCAGCCCAAATCATAGCTGGTGATTTCAATCACGCAGACTTAAAATCAGTTCTCCCCAAGTTTGAACAACACATCAAATGTGCAACCAGGGGAGAAAATACATTAGACAAGGCCTACTCAAACATCAATAAGGGGCTTAGAGTCACTACCACACCACACTTAGGCCAGTCGGATCACCTAGCCATTCACTTAGCACCAGCATACACCCCCCTCAAGAGAAAAGCTCAACCCACCACCAGGACTGTTAAAACTTGGCCTGAAGGAGCTTCCTCACAGCTACAGGACTGCTTTGAAAGGATAAACTGGGACATTTTTGAAAATCAGGACTTGGAGGAGTACACATCCACTGTACAGTTTTACATCCAGAACTGTGTTGGCAATGTCACCGTCGACAAACTCATCCGGGTGTACCCCAACCAGAAGCCGTGGATGACAAAAGAGGTCCAAACTCTCCTCAAGAACCGCAACACTGCCTTCAGGTCTGGCGACAGAGCCCTGTACAGCGCTGCTAGAGCCAACCTGAAGAAAGGCATCAGGGATGCCAAAGCAGCCCACAAGAGGAAGATAGAGGACCACTTTAACAACAACGGTGTGGCAGGGCATCCAGCACATCACCAACTACAAGCCCAGTAACAGTACGAGGGCCGACGGCGACGCCATGCTGGCAGAGGAGCTGAACTCCTTCTTTGCTCGCTTTGAGGCAGAACCAGAAGAGCTTGTCACCATTCTCCCACCAGCCCCTAACAACAACAACTACACCCTCACTGTGCAGGAACATGAAGTGAGGCGGGTGCTCAGGGCGGTGAACCCGAGGAAGGCTGCCGGACCGGATGGCATGACAGGAAGGGTTCTGAAGGAATGTGCAGACCAGGTCTCCAAGGTCTTCACGAAAATCTTCAACCTGTCCCTGTCCAAATCCATCATCCCACCGTGCCTGGAGTCTGCCATAATCATCCCACTGCCAAAAAAGCCTGTTATCAGCGGCCTTAACGACTACCGACCGGTCGCTCTCACACCAGTCATCATGAAGTTTCGAGAGGCTGGTTCAGCAGCACATCGAAGCCAGCCTACCATCCACCTTCGACCCACACCAGTTTGCCTACAGAGCAAATAGGTCCACTGAGGATGCCATCGCCACTGCTCTTCACACTGCACTGACTCACCTCGAACACCAGGGGAGCTATGTGAGGATGCTCATCATTGACTTTAGCTCTGCCTTCAATACCATCATCCCCAACAGACTGGTCACCAAACTCATGGATTTAGGACTTTCCCGATCCATCTGCCTTTGGATCAAGGACTTTCTGTCTAACCGCCCCCAGACCTTCAGACTGGGCCATCACCTCTCCACCCCCATCACACTCAGCACCGGCTCCCCACAGGGCTGTGTGTTGAGCCCCCTCCTCTACACACTCTACACCCACGATTGTGCCCCCGCCCACTCCACCAACACCATCGTCAAGTTTGCGGACGACACGACTGTGGTTGGACGTATCTCAGGAGGAGATGAGACAGCCTACAGGGAGGAAGTCCAAAGACTGGCAGTGTGGTGTTCAGACAACAACCTCATCCTAAACACCACAAAAACAAAGGAAATCAGAGACTTCCGTAAGAACAGTGCAGCCCTCCAACCCCTATTCATCAATGGGGACTGTGTGGAAAGGGTCTCAGACTTCAGATTCCTGGGCCCACAAATTGCGGAGGATCTCTCCTGGACTACAAACACCACCACAGTAGTCAAGAAGGCCCAGCTGCGACTCTACTTTCAGAGGATCCTCAGGAAAAACAACCTGGAAGAGAATCTGCTAGTGTCCTTCCACCGCTGTTCTATCGAGAGTGTGCTGGCGTACTGTATAACCACATGGTATGCCAGCTGCTCTGCAGCGGACAGGAGAGCCCGTCAAAGGGTCATCAACACCGCCCAAAAAATCACTGGCTGCCCACTGCCCTCCCTGAAGGACATCTTCAGCTCTCGCTGCCTTGGCAGGGCAGCCAACATCCTGAAGGACCCTTCCCACCCTGGACACAACCTGTTCCACCTGCTGCCCTCTGGCAGAAGGTACAGGTCTTTCAAAACTCGCACGAACAGACTCAGAGACAGCTTCTACCCCATAGCCATACGTGAGCTTAACAATGCAAAATAAGAAATAACACTCACATTCAACTGAATTGTTTTTTTATATGTATATATTTTTACCCTTCCTTATATTTTTAAGATTGTTCTTGTGAATCGCACCGTTGGATTGGCTTTTTAAATTTCTTTGCACCATGTGCAATGACAATAAAGAGATTCTTCTTCTTCTTCTTCACACTCAATTACTCATTTTTAACCAGTCTCTGCAAAGATGCACTGTCCCTGCCTGCTTCAAAGTCTCCACTATTGTCCCTGTACCCGAAAAGGTAGGGATTACTGGTCTTAATGACTACAGGTTTGTCGCACTGACCTCTGGAGTCATGAAGACCGTTGAAAGGCTTGTGCTGGGCAACCTGAAAAATATCACAATCCCTCTGCTGGACCCTCTGCATTTTGCATATTGGGCCAATAGATCTGTGGATGATGCAGTCAATCTGGGCCTGCATTTCATCCACCAGCACCTAGACCGCCAGGGGACCTAAGCAAGGATTTTGTTTGTTGATTTTAGTTCTGCATTCAACACCATTGTGCCAGAGCTACTACGCTCCAAACTTTCTTAGTTGACTGTGCCTGAACCCCTCTGTCGGTGGATCACCAGTTTTCTGACAGACAGGAAGCAGCATGTGAGACGGGAAAGCATATCTCAAACCCGCAAACGCTCAGCATAGGAGCACCGCAAGATGCGTACTCTCCCCTCTCCTCTACTCTTGCCACATCAATGACTGCACCTCCACAGAGACCTCTGTCAAGCTTCTCAAGTTTGCGGACAACACTACCCTGATTGGATTGATCCAGGATGGGGATCTCTGTACTCTTTTCAGTTTGACATCTTTCCTATACCATGGTGCCCAGAACCGAACACAATATTCTAAATGCGGTCTCACCAACGTCTTATACAACTGCAACATGACCTCCCAATTTCTATACTCAATACTCTGACTGATGAAGTGCCAAAATACGTTTTGACCACCTGATATACCTGCGACACAAACCATCAACCACCTGGCTAATTGATCCAGATCTTGCTCAATCTTTCACAACCATCTTCACTATATGCAAAACCACTCACTTCTGTATCACCAGCAAACCTGCTAATCTTTCCCTGTTCTGTGACGTTTCACAGAGTGCTGGGGTAACTCAGCGGGTCAGGCTGAGTATAGAGGTTGAGAGGTCATGTTGCAGTTGCATAAGAAGGTGGTGAGGCCGCATTCAGAGTATTGTATTCTGTTCTGGGCACCATGTTATAGGAAAGATGTCATCAAACTGGAAAGGGTACAGTGAAGATTTACGATGATGTTGCCAGGACTAGAGGGCCAGAGCTATAGGGAGAGGTTGAGTAGGCTGGGACTCTATTTCATGGAGCACAGGAGGATGAGGGATGATCTAATAGAGGTGTATAAAATCATGAATCGAGGAGCAGAGGACATAAGTTTAAGGTGAAGGGCAAAAGATTTAATAGGAATCTGAGGGGTATGTTTTTCACACAAAGGGTGGTAGGTGTATGGAACAAGCTGCGAGTGCAATTATAATCAATCTATAAAAAAACAAAGATACATTGAACGGGGCTGCAAATTCAGACATGGCAAAGTTAATTACAATATATAACGATTTAGACGAGGGATTTAAATATGACATCTCCGAGTTTGCGGATGACACAAAGCTGGGTGGCAGTGTGAGCTGCGATGAGGATGCTATGAGGCTGTGGGGTGACTTGGATAGGATGGGTGAGTGGGCAGATGCATGGCAGATGCATTATTATAATGTGGATAAATGTGAGGTTATCCACTTTGGTGGCAAGACCAGGAAGGGAGATTATTAACTGAATGGTGTCACATTAGGAAAAGGGGAGATGCAACGAGACATGGTGTGCGTGTACATCAATCACTGAAAGTAAGCATGCAGGTACAGCAGGCAATGAAGAAAGCTAATGGCATGTTGGGCTTCATTGCAAGAGGATTTGAGTTTAGGAGCAAGGAGGTCCACTGCAGTTGTACAGGGCCCTGGTAGGATCGCACCTGGAGCATTGTGTGCAATTTTGGTCTCCTAATTAGAGGAAGGTCATTATTGCTATTGAGGGAGTTCAGCGTAGGTTTACCAGGTTAATTCCCGAGATGGCGGGACTGACATATGATGAAAGAATGGGTCAATTGGGCTTGTATTCACTGGAATTTAGAGGGATGAGAGGGGATCTCATAGAAACATATACAATTCTTAAAGGATTGGACAGGCAAAATGCAGGAAAAATGTTCCCGATGTTGAGGAAGTCTAGAACCAGGGATCACAGTTTAAGAATAAAGGGGTAGGCCATTTAGGACTGAGATGAGGAAACACCTTTTCACCCAGACACTTGTGAATCTGTGGAATTATCTGCCACATAAGGCAGTGGGGGCTAATTCACTGGATGTTTTCAAGAGAGAGTTCGATTTAGCTTTTAGGGCCAAAGGCATTAAAGGATATGTGGAAAAAAGCAGGAAAAGGTGCTAATTTTAGATGATCAGCCATGATCATATTGAATGGCGGTGCTGGATCGAAGGGACGAATGGCCTACTCCTGCACCTATTTTTCTATGTTTCTATGTTTCAAGACCCTCTAGTCCTAGCAACATCGTTGTAAATATTCTCTGAACCATTTCAAGCTTGACAATATTTTTCCTATAACATGGTGCCCAGAACTGAACACAATACTCTAAAGGCGGTCTCACCAACGTCTTATACAACTGAAACATGACCTCCCAACTTCTATACTCAATAATCTGACTGGTGAAGGCCAATGTGCCAAAAGCCTTTTTGACCACCTTATCTACCTGCGACTCAACCTACAAGGAACCATGCACCTGCACTCCTAGATCCCTCTGCTCTACAACACTCCCCAGAGGCCTACCATTCACTGTGTAGGTCCTGCCCTTGTTATACGTCCCAAAATACAACACCTCACATTTCTCTGTATTAAATTCCATCAATCATTCCTCCCCCCCACCTGGCCAATTGATCAAGATTCTGCTGCAATTTTTCACAACCATCTTCACTATCTGCAAAACCACCCCCTTTTGTATCATCATCAAACTTGCTAATCTTGCCCTGTATGTTCTCATCCAAACCATTGATGTAGATGACAAACAGTAACGGGCCGAGCACCAAACTCTAAGGCACACTACTAGTCACAAGTCTCCAGTCCGAGAAGCAACCTTCCACCATCACCCTCTGATTCCTTCCATGAAGCCAATTTTCTATCCATTCAGCTATCTCTCCTGGGATCCCATGTGATCTAACCTTCTAGAGCAGCCTACCATGTGGAACCTTGTTGAAAGCTTTACTGA
Source organism: Raja brachyura (assembly GCA_963514005.1). Next base: position 41,001,453 of record OY740795.1, on the reverse strand, counting down.
AATCCATGCATAAAACATCTACAGCTCTGCCCTCAACGACCTTTTTGGTCTCGTCTTCAAAAAACTCACTCAGATTTGTGAGACATGACCTCCCAGGTACAAAACCATGCTGACTATTCCTAATCAGCCCTTGCCCATCCATATGCCTGCATAACCTATACCTCAGAATACTCTCTAGTAACTTTCCAACTACAGATGTTAAGCTCACTGGCCTATAGTTCCCAGCATTTTCCCTGCAGCCCTGCTTGAATAGAGGCACAATTGCCTACCTCCAGTCTTCTGGCACCTCTCATGTATTTAAGGACGACTCGTAAATTTAAACCAGGGCTCCCGCAATTTCCTCTCAAGTTTCCCACAATGTCCTCGGATATCACTATCACAATCCCTGGATATACTTATCCTTTTAGAGGACAGAGTTGCCAGAGATGGCAGCATAGTAATATTCACGCAGGCGATAGCGGACGATCAGCCATGATCACAATGAATGGCGGTGCTGGCTCAAAGGGCCGAATGTTCTCCTGCACCTATTTTCTATGTTTCTATGTTTCTATGAGATCAAAACATTGACTCTGGTCCCCATGAAGTCTCGTGTCATCAGTATGATAAAGAATAAAGAAATTATTTTCTCATTGCCGCCGGCCATTCTCAGTCAGTTGATGACTCAGTGCTCCTTCCTGTTAAACAACACTTGGAAGATTTATTGACAACAGCTGGTTGGGAGACTGTTAATGTCTATTCGACAGTGGTTTGGTAGGAAAACACTGGTTAAGTGCTGAAGGGCACATTGCATGTTTGGGTCTGCTGTTGGTAATGAGTTGGATTAGCTTACTTGACCATTTCCTCATTGATCTACAGATGGTGTATGCATCTGTCCATGATTAAATTTATGGAGGGACCAGCACACAGTCCAATCTTGCCAATAAGGACCCTTCCATCATGTTTTGTAACACTACAATATGATAAATGAGATAGACTCAGGCCAGACTTGGCAACTCAAAGCTGGGTATCATAAGCAGCAAGAATGTATACCAGCACAATCATGATCCAGAACAAGCATTATTTTTCAATGGGCTCAGGCCAGGTGATCAACGAGGTGCAGTACAGTATGCCAAGATCATCACTCGGCAGAAATAACAATGATGAGGTGCCAACGTGTAAGGCTGCTGCAGTGCATCAATACCATCAATGTAAAAAAAAACATGCAATGGGCAGAGCTAAGTAATCTTGGGTTGGGTTGGATTGAAGCTCTGGAGTTCAATCACATCTAACCATGAACCGTTATGGACAGTTAAACAATTAATGGGAAATGATGATTAAGAATATACCCATCTGCAACAATGATGTGAATGTTGAAGATGTTTAAAGTACATTGACCTTGAATTGCTAAACAGATGATTCACCTAAGCTTCTTCTTGCAATTCTTCCTACATGATAAACGCCTGGCTTCAACCAATTCAATTTGCTCAGTGGCTGAGAGCAAGGGATTCAGTAAAGGCTATAAGAACAAACAACATTCCAGTGATAGTATCAAATACCAGTGCTTCAGGATGAATTGTGCCTCCAACCAATTTGTTCCAGCACTGTTAGAACATTGGTATCTAGCCAACAATGTAAAATAACCCAGGTAAATCTTGCTCAGAAAATACAGGGCAAACACAAAAGTAAGAGAAAAAGTAAACAAAGCATCTAAATGACAAGAAAATAAACTGAAAGAGTCACATGAAAAATGGCTGCAAAAGCAAATCTAGGTATGTTATCCTGCCGTGAGTGACTCCATTCCTGGTACATATAGGCTTTCCATCATTTACAAGACACAAGTCAGGAGTGTGCTGGAAGACTCTCTACTTGCCTGGATGGTGGCAATTCTCACCAATCTCTAGACCATCCAAGTCAAACCAGTCCACTAGATTGTCATCGGTCAACCACCCTAAACATCCTTTCCCTTATCTAGGCCCATCCAACAGCATATCCCAAGCCCTTGACATCCATCATGAAAAGAACAAGGACATCAAAGGAGCATCATCTACAGGTCCTATATCATCCTGGCTTGGAAATATATTGCTAACCCTTCGTTGACACTTGGCTGAAATCCTGGAACTCCCTACCTGACAGCACAATGGAGAAGAACAGCATTTTTCAAAAAATGACTTGCCACCATGTTCACATGGACAGTAAAGAATGAGTAATAATTGCTGACTTTACCAGCCATGGCCAGATCCCAACAAATGACTAAAACAAAATATTTACGTGTAATCTAAATGGTTGACTCTTTTTAAAAAGCAGAATTAGGCCATTCAGCCCATCAAGTCTACTCCATCATTCAAACATGGCTAATCTATCTCTCTCTCCTCACCCCATTCTCCTGCCTTCTCCCCATACTCTTGGTCCATCCCTGTGAAGATTCACCATTCTGGTTGGTTTCATTGTTGCTTGGTTTGCTCATGGATATGACAGGTCCCTGTAAAAGGTCTTGCGCTGAAATAGGCACCAGGCTAGTAGATATTTCCACTGACAATCCTTCAAAAAGTCTTTGAACAACTGTCAGGGAGATGAATATCAAAAGCCTTCCATCAAAATGTCGTAGACTTGAAACATGAACTCTCTTTCTTTCTCCAGAGATGCTACCTGACCAGCTGGGTATTTTGTGGGTTTTTTTCTTTCCTGCTATGATCAAAATCTAGACCATTGTGAATAGGACATTGTTTTTATTATCTGATTGAGTGCAGTGTTCTGAAGAAAGAAGTCTTGTTAAATCAGAAGCAAAACCCTGAAGCAAATAAATAACTGCACATGGCAACATTGTTCATTCTTGTTTGTTAAGGGGATGGATAATGAATTTAAAAACAAATCTATTTATAAAATAAAGAAACCGTTTATGTCAAAATTCATATGATATTGCAAAATAACCATAAAATATATATCATGCTCGAAACAAAAATAACTTAACACAAGACAAAATAAAAAAGTAATTCAATCGGAAAAGATAACAGTTCAATTCTGAATGGAACCAGTGTGATCTCTGCCTTGAATTCTAACAGAGCTATCTTTTGTTCACTTTGAGTGGAGACTTTCTCAGTTATTTCACGCATGATTTGAGAATATTCCAATGCTTATAAACGTATGATGAACAAACAAGTTTTAAGTGTGGTCAGAGCTGGAACATAATTTATATATTATATTGAAACAACTTGCACAATACTTATGCAGACTGAACCAGACTGTAAAGCCTGCAAAGCGTAATCAATCCTGAAGCAAGCAAACAGATTGGGTTGCAAAGCTTCATCGTGTTATAAAACATTTATTTGCATCAACTGTTTTCTCAAACAAGAGTAAAAAAGACCCAGCCTGCATTGGAAATTAAGGTATGTGTATTTATTGGATAGTTGGAATATGGTGATTTAACTGGAAATTACCCTAAGGAATGATCTGTTTTTGTTGAATTTGATAGTATTGTCAAGGCTGGCAATTGTCGATAATGGTATACTGTGTGTTCTCCATACTTAGGTTCTTCAAATGTTGCTGTTCTGTAACTGGATTTGACATGTGAGCTGAGTCTCTTCCTGAAAGATTTTACTTCCAGATCAGATCATCAAAAGTAGAATATGAAAAACTGTAATAGACCTGTGATATTCTAAATCTACTGATGTTTATTTAATGAATGTAAAACAATGGAGCTGCCGAATCAACAACTGCCTACAATTTACACAAGGGAAGAAAATAAGCGCGACTACTGGGATTATATGATGTCTCAGGTGAAGATTTTGCCATCCAGGCTTTTTGCAGCAAACAGTAGTTTGGAAAACATTTCATTGCAGGCTCAAAAGATACAAAGAAGGGTCATCGGGGACTCGAAAAAAAGAGCTGCTCCACCAGCTTCACGGACTGCATCAATGCCAGAGCTGTCTAGTGAATACATTACGCACACAGCAAGCCTGAACAACCAGAATGTAAATGACAGACTTGGCTACGGAGAAAGACATAATCAGTATGTTTCAGATTCTACAAAGTGTATGTCTAACTTGAACCATTTAGATAATCCTTTTACAACATGTGCCCGGAGAACACAAGATTCCCCGGCTTACAGTACAACCAATGTTGAAATTGATTTTTGTGCAAGAACTGAGAAAGTGCAAATAAAAGACTCCTGCATGAATAGGAAGGAGTATGTTATGCTGGTCACATCTGATACTGTAAAATACCATCAATTACCCAAGCGAGGTATTGTTGCAGTTTATATCATCAATGAACAACATGATAATGATGCATCAACACTACATTGCATAGAGGTAAGACTAGAAATAAAATACAAGTGGTGATTCAGTGATATTAAAAATAATAATAATACCTTCCTGTAGTCAGTGAATTATTTACAATTTCAGATGATACTCTAGTTTGTTCTTTTATGCCATCATACTTATAATTGTGGACATGATTAAAAGTAATTGATTACCGTAGTGAAGTATTGTCTCCATTTAAATTAAATAGCTAATCTTAAAATAGAATGTAGTTAATCTGTGTTTAGAACCAGGGGATATGAACAAGATCCTAAATTAATGCTTTTTATTGCATTCACCAGGGAGAGAGATGCACAAGCTGTCGCGTTAAGGGAAGGCTACACTGACATTTTGGAACATGGCAGTGTCAGGAAGGAGGAAGTATTAGAAATATTGGCATGCATTAAATCCTCTATACCTGGATGCTGAGGAAAGTGAGGGAGGATATTTCTGGATATCTGATGGATTATCCATTGGAAAGGTGCCGGAAGACTGCAGGATAACTGATGTTGTCCAGGCCCTTAAAAAAGTGCCTGGAATCTACAGGCCAGTGAGCCTTGCATCAGATGTTGGAGAAGATTCTGAGGGACAGAATCAATTGTGCTCACTTCGAAAGACAGAGACTGATTAGTAGTAGTCAGCATGGTTTTTGTTCAGGAATAATTATGTCTCACAAATCTGATTGAGTTTTTTCAGGAGGTGGTGAAGAAAATTGGTGCTGTAGATGTGATTTGCATAGAATTCAGTAAGACATTCACCAGTTTCCCTGAGGTAGGATAGTGCAGAAGGTTAACACAAAAAGGATATGAGGCATGTTGGCAAATTATGTCCAAAGCTGACGGTGATAGGAAGCAAAGGATAGCAGTGGATGCGTATTCTTCTGACTCAGCTGATGATTTTGCCATCCAGGCGTTTTGTGACAGCAGTAGCTTGGAAAACATTTAATTGTAGGCTCAAAAGAAGGGTCACACGGGACTTCAGAAAAAGAGATGCTGCACCAGCTTCACGCACTGCATCAATGCCAGAGCTGTCTAGTTAATACATTACACACACAGCAAGCCTGAACAACCAAAATGTTTCAGGTTCTGCAGAGTGCATGCCTAACTTGGGCCATACAAATAAGCCCATTACAACATATGCCCAGAGAACACAAGATTCCCCGGCTTACAGTCCAACCAATTTTGAAATTGATTTTGGTGCAAGATCTGTGAAAGTGCAAAATAAAAACTACTGCATGCATTGGAAGGATTATATTACACTAGTCACATATGATACTGTAAAATATTATCAATCCAAACATTTGGGGGGTATGGGACGCCAATTCTGGTTTGACATATAGAGTAAATGGCAGGGACCTTACGAGCATCAATGTCCAAGGAGTCCAGTGATCCCTACCACTGTTCTTCAAAGGTCAGAATCTCATTAAAAAAAAGCCTATTTGGATTTCCACCATCTTTTGGCTCCAGAGGCCCTTTCGTGAAATGGCATCAGCTGACTTCCAAATGTTCAAAAATAGAATTTCCCAAGGAAGTTAATTGAATGCCTCGAACACCCCTTTCCTCGTGGCTATATGCTGACCCTGAAGAAATATGCCTGAGATTGCAATGCCTACATATGGTCATTGCGCCCTGCCCCCTTCACTGTTTCCATTGTCAGCTCATTTTTGCAACCTTTCTTTGGGCATTCGATTTTATTGAGTACACATTGCACTTATTCCTTTGTACACTGCAGAGCACAAAGGAAATGTGCCATCTAAAACTGAGGTCACATTTGGGAGTTGGGGTGGAGTGATGTGGGGGGGGGGGGGGAGGGGGGGGGAGAATGGGCTGGTGTGCTTTTCATTTGGGACATGGATCAATTAAGGGATCAGAGTGCTGGAATTTGGGATCTTAGGATATCAGGGCTTGAGCTGTTTGGTTATTAGGCGATTAGGGGACTGGATTTGACCAAATGGGGGTTGAGATGAGTGAATAGCGATTGATTTACCAAAAGATAATGGGTGGGTATGGGTCTTAGCGAGTCTGTTCTCAGTATCTGGCTGTACAATGTAAGCATGATCATTCCAAGACTGACTAATGGCCATTTCTCCCAGAACACAGGATATTAATTTGGTTGCAGTGGGGTTTGACATAATTTGATGTTGCTGTGATGCTGACATTGTGCCTGGTGTGCAAATACAACTCACCCTGGAAATGCCTGGCCACAGTTCCGATTATGCAAATCCATCTGGAAATGAACATGATCACATTTCATTTAGAAAGAGACTATTTCCAATGGCATAGATATGCAATAAACAACACAATACTATCTTGTCAAAATATGTTACAAATGTTAAGAATAGATGGAACATATTGGCTGGTGTGGGCAAGTTTGGACGAAGGGCCTGTTTCCAAGCGGTAAGACGCTATGACTATAACAAATAATTGACGGGAGTTGGCTCTATCCAAAAGGAAGAATAAAATGAATAAAGTAGGAACATAGTAGAGAGCTGCAAGGTTTTACTTTAGTCATAAGAATTTAAAGTATGTTTAATATATGCATTTTTTGTTTTATTTTAACATAATAATTGGACTTAAAATAGAATCAAATTAATTTGTGGATGAACAAAGATGCTGCATTAAGATTTTTTTTTTTAACAGAATGAGAAAATCAATGATCTCTTTGCATCGGTCCCAATTCAAAAAGTGAAAAGTAGATTGACGACCAGGAATGCAGATCAAGTTCTTGAAGGTAATTTGCCCAAACCGTGTGTTTAAAAGAAAGGTCTTTGGTGTCAAAAGATTTTGTCGGTTAGTGCAAAAGCCTTGTCAAATAATAATATATTTTGTGACATTTAGGTTATATTCATTTTTTTATTTTAGTCACCTTAAAGAATGATGGGCTGTTTGTATATGAAGTATGTTTTGACTGCCCTGAAGATTAATTACATGGTTTTGTTATCAGGCTGGTTAGGAGTATTTGTAATAATATAATGGGCTCATAACTGAGGTATTCCTGTGCCAGCTTTCTAGTTAGTGGAGTGTAGACTAATGGACACTTCCACCACACGAGTGAACTCCTCATGCTATGAATGTATGAGTACGCATACGGTCTGAGTGCGTGCATGGTTTTTGAATTTCCTGAAATTATTTTAGGAAATAACTTTCAGCATTCAAAAAATCCAGATCCTGAGTAATTCTGAATGTTTGTGAATATATTTAAACTTCAGTGATGGTGACTGGGTGGCACAGTGGTGCAGTGGTAGAGTTTCTGCCTTACAGTGCCAGAGACCTGGGTACGATCCTGCCTACGGGTATTGTCTGTACCAATTTTTTACATTCTCCCTGTGACCAAGTTCGTTTTCTCCAGATGCTCCGGTTTCCTCCCACATTCTGAAGACATACAGGTTTGTAAGTTAATTGGCTTCTGTAACTTGTTCCTAGTGTGTAGGATAGTGTCCGGGATCATCGCTGGTCAGCGCAGACTTGGTGGGCCACGTGCTCAAAGGAGCCTATTGTTGTTCTGCACCACCCTGAGCCACACTGATAATGTGTGGGAATGCATTGAACCAGGAATGCATTGAACTATGATCTTTAGGAATAGACAATCTGCCCCAAACATTATATATAATCTTGAAAATAAAACTTCATCAGAAGTTTACAAATTTGAAAGAAAGTAAATAATAAACTTGCATTTCTATGCCACCTTTTAGTTTTTTTTAGTTTAGTTTAGAGATACAGTGCGGAAACAAGCCCTTCGGCCCACCGAGTCCTTACACATGAACACAAGCCTACACTCACTGGAGACAATTTTACACTTATACCAAGTATACAAACCCAAGCCAATTAACCTACAAATATGTATGTCTGGAGTGTGGGAGGAAACTGAAGATCTCGGAGAAAACCGAGAGGTCACGGGGAGAACGTACAAACTTCGTACTGACAGCACCTGTAGTTTAGATCGAACCCGGATCTCTGGCACTGTAAGCGCTGTAATGCAGCAACTCTACCGCTGCGCTACCGCGCCGACCTTTTTACAATGGTTAAACGTTCCACGTTTTTGCAGTATATCACACTTTTGAAAATAGTTGCATAGACTTGAGACTTATTTGATGCAAAATAGCATGGCGACTCTTTGTGTATTGTCCCAGAAGGGGATCTACTATTATCCACTCCAACTGTTCCACTCCATACTGTGTATGATTGTACTCATGCACAGTATGATTTGACTATATAGCATTCAAAACAAAGCTTTTCACTGTAATTCAGTGCACAAGACAATAATAATAAACTATAAACACACAGCATGATCCTACAAATAGGACTATTTCAGCTATTGATTTCAGGTATTAATTTAAGAATATGTGTTATCCAGTGCTCATAGAAAATTAATTTTACTTTCCAAGTACCTCTCAAGAAAGCAAACTTGATTTAATATCTCATTTGAAAGATAACATCTTAGTGCAATGCTCTCCCAGCGCTATCAGCCCGCAGCAGATGCTGAATTGGCATTTAGACCAACATCTTATGACTTTGAGGCAAAAGAGTTATCACAGCCAAGGCTGATACTGAAGACAACAATGTTTCTCGTACAGGCGCCAGCACTGATATCAACAATTTTGGATAATGAAAATGTTTTTAAAACTGCACATTCTGTAAATCTGATATGAAAATAGAAAGTGCTGGAAAGACTGAGCAGGTCAGGCAGCATCTGTGAAAAGAGAAACAGTTAACATTTCAGGACACATCATCAGAACTCAGCTTCTAGCATTTTACTTTCATTTTTATTTAAATTTCAGAAAACTGGTTTCTCCAGTTTGTTAGGCATGACCAGTTCTGAATCAAATTTCCATCTCTGCAGATGCTATATGATCTGCTGGGTGTACGTTTGCTTTTATTTTATATTTCCAGCAACTTCAATGCAAGATTCCCAAAAAGTTAATCTGCAAGTCAAACCAGTAGTAAAGAAAGCAAACTCAATGCTAGCATTTATTTCAAGAGGACGTATATAAAAACAGGGATGTAATGATGAGGCTCTATAAGACACTGGTAAGGCCGCATTTTGAATATTGTGAGCACTTTTGGGCACCATATCTGAGGAAGGATGTGCTGGCTCTGGAGAGGGTCCAGAGGAGGTTTACAAGAATGGTCCCAGGAATGAGTAGGCTAACTTATGATGAGCATTTGTTGGCACTGGGCCTGTACTCGCTGGAATTTAGAAGAATGAGGGGGGAGGATGTTTCCACTAGTGGGAGAGTCTAGGATTAGAGGTCATAGCTCAGACTTAACGGACATCAGAGATTATGGGAAGAAGGCAGGAGAATGGGGTTAGCTGAGAGAGATCGACTATCCACGATTGAATGGAGGAAGAGACGTGATTCTAGTCCTATCCCTTATGACCTTATAACAAATCCACAAACTTACACAGCTCTATTAATTCTACCTCCATCCTTCTTACCTCCGGTAATAAATACATTCCAATCTCTTAGTTTTCACATCTGTTCTACTGACATCCCTTGCCAACAATTGTCTCCAAGACATCTTTATTTTTCCTTAACTATGGCTTCAGCTTCCACAGAGTTGAGTGGGTTCTCAACGCTACTGTTTCATTTCCTGCCCTTCTGCTCTCAAACCCTGTCCTCTCAAGAGCTATAATTGGGTTTCTCTTGTCCTTACTTTCCACCTCATCAGGCTTCACATTAAATGGATTATTCTCAGTATTTTCCATGACCTTCAATATAATGCCACCATCAGGCACGCCTTCCTTTTTCAGCATTCTAAAGAGTCTCTTCTGTAATTGTCAGTTTTACTTTTTCATCTTCACCAACAAATCTCTCTGCACATTTCCTTACAATTATAGGATGTGTAGCACCTACCCATTTAACATCTTCCCTTCCCAATATTCATGAATCCACAGATTCCTTTCAGTTATGTGGATCCTTTGCCCTCCTTCAAGTTTAGTGCATTGCATTTAGCACCCACCATGTTGTTTCCTATTCATTGGAAAATCCAAACTCAGATAGGATGATCATGCAGTCTACAAATGAGCCTTGAGCCTCAACTTACCTTTCAGTTCGATTTTCCTTTTACTTCCCACATTAACTTTTCTGTTTAAGAAGGAACTGCAGATGCTGGAAAATCGAAGGTAGACAAAAGTGCTGGAGAAACTCAGTGGGTGCGGCAGCATCTATGGAGTGAAGGAAATAGGCAACGTTTCGGGCCGAAACCCTTCTTCAGACCCGAAACGTTGCCTATTTCCTTTAACCTTTAACTTTTCTGTCTTTTGTCTTATACATCTGTTCTCCTGACCGCCTGGTGCCGGTCACAGAGCTTCTACTGAGGCATTTTGCAGCCCTCAGTATTCAACACCGAATACAACAATTTCAGGTACAGCCTTCTAGTTTGTGTTTGAGCTGGTTTGTTCTGATGAAAGGTCATCTGCTTGCAATAATAACAACGTTTTCTACTCTCTGCATATGATGCGGGACCTGCTGGACATTGCTGGCATTTTCTGCTTTTAATCTCACCTTTCCAGCAATTACAGTTGATCAAGGGTCTCATGAGGAAGTTTGGTGGCAGATATACACAGGATGGTAATATTTCCTCATGCTGCCAAATTGCTATCAGGAGGACAATCTATTGCAATGTCTTGAGATGGGAGAAAATAAAAGTATAATATCTTGCTATTATAATATGCTATTTGGCTGTTTGTGTGCATTTTACTGGTATTTTTTGTTTCACGTGGACATTCAAGGTTGACGCACATATTTAGTCAGATCTATATAGTACACCTTTTAAAACAGTTTTAAATTTATAGCATCCTAATAATAAACCCCCAAGATATTTCAATTTTTTCTCTCAATTCAGTAATTTATATGCTATTTTTGTCCTATATAATTCATTTTTATATTATATTATGGCCATTTCCTTGTACAGGGGGTACAATTATTGGGTAATGTATTCCAATATGTGGCATTCAAAAAGAATTGCTTATAGATTTCAAAGCCTTATGGAAATAAATTGCTGAGCCTCGTGATATTCCTAGATCCAAAGAAGGATATATAACAGACTTAAAATATTCAGCATACAACATACAAGAATTTTTATATTATTTAGATCAACTGCATTCTCTCAAAGAGCAAAAAGTACCAATGATACATTGAAATAAAAACAAAAATGTAGGAAATATGCATGACTTGTGCAGTGTCAATGATTAATTTTGAAAATATTCTGAATAAATATTAAGATGTGTTGAGATATAATTGGTTTCTGAATTGTAAAGTACTGCTGTCAAAGTCTATATGACCATCATAGTTTTGCAAATTATAAAAATTTGGAACAGACCTAGAGTATTTTTATTCGCTCATCTTTCATTATTTATTGTTTCAGAGATAAATCTTACCAAAATCTTTTGCCATCAGTTTAGGTTGAAATATAATATTAAAAGCTATTTGTGGAAATAAAATGGAATACTAAGAGTAACTTTTAAAAATGGCTAAAATTTATTCTGGTGTATAAAACCGAGGAATATTTTGGGTCAAATAAATCTTAAAATCTCAATATTTTCAATTTTCTGTTTCCACCTGTGTTCAGAACAGTACTTCCAGAGATTTTGTTACAAAGGGGGCTTGTAAGGAGGTTACTTGCATGTGGTAGCAAAGCTGTTGAATCTCTACCCATTGTTTTCATTTTACGTATGATGCCAAGGATTGAATGATACAAAGTGTGGAGACAAATATCTTCCAACGCCAGATGTTCTTAGCTCTCTTTCTAAATTGAGGCCGAATACTGCACTGGAGACAAATAATAAAGAAGATTAATTGTTATTCTATTGACTTCCATTCACTTGGAGCAAAAATAACTAACCAACAAATTTCCAACAGTAATAATATGATTTCAGTCCAATTGGTAATTGATGAATACACAATAAATGCTATTTACATTAGATGCCCTGTTCTCCAAGTGTAGCTACAGAAGTCTGTGCTTTTGCAAACATAGCTGTTCATTATAGGAAAATAGCACAAATGGGAGCATTTATATGTGGAATTAGTACTGTGTCTGTAAATTAACAGATCTCAGTACAAATGTTGTCTAAATTTAATCACATAACCAACTCGAAGGCTATTGGCGATCCTTGGCACTAACCAGTGACATTCTACTCGTGGTTACAAAGATGTAATGGGTGGGTGAATTGGCTACTGCAAGTTATCCCTTAGTGTTGGTGCTGTAAGTGACAAAGAATCAAAGAGGAGTTGATGGGCATGAGAGAGTAAATTGCAGGGTTACATAGACATAGGAGGGGTGAATGGAACTAACAGCATTGCTCTATTGGGAGCTGTTGAGTGTCCATTGGGCTTAATGGTTTCCTTCTGTGTTGTTGATTTAAGTGGGATAGCATAGAACTGGTGTACGGGTGATCGATGGTCAACATGGACTCGTTTGGTCAAGTCCTTTTTCCATGCCCTGTATCTAAATTAAATTAAACTAAAAGTAAGCAAAAAAAAAGGCCTGAATGTTAACTGGGATGGATTAAACGGATCTTGATCTGTAGTCATTCAAGTTTTAACACAAGACTTAAAGTCCTGTCCCACTGTACGAGTTCATTCAAGAGTTCTCCCAAGTTTGCCCTGATTTGAACTCGGACATTCACGGTAATGACCACTCGTAGGTACACGGGGCTCTCATGGACATTTTTCAACATCTTGAATAATCTTCGCGAGTCTTCGTTACGTTAGCGTTAGCGTTACGAGCCGCTAAGAGATGATAACGTACCCGCTACGTACATTCTACGTACTTACCACGAGTTTGATTTTTTTTTAAACTCGGGAGAACTCTTGAATTAACTCATACAGTGCGACAGGGCTATTAATTCAACTGGCCATTGTTCAAACAAATAGATTAAATAAATTATAACCAACATGTGTTTTAGGATCCGAATGCCATTTATTTTATCTGGCTTGGTGCTGCTGTCATTATGCCTAAACGGCTAAGAAACTTCCAGGAAACTTGTGGGATTGAGGATTAAATGCAGGTGTGGAGAGTGTGGAAAAATGCAAACTGTATCTAAAATATAACTTGGCTCTCCTGTTCCATCCTGGTTATAGGAAGTACAGTATTTGCAAAGAACAGAAATATTGTGGGACAGGGGATGGGGGTCGGGGGGTTTAGCTAGGAGCCAAAAGAGATGCTCACTGACATTCTTGCCCTTCCAACAGAGAAATGTATCCAATATTTCTTCAGAATTATGGTGCATAAGAAGGTTACTCTTCTCTCGGCATGTGCCATCTGCCACCAGACTGACAAAACACCACTAGAGTTGCCAATGTGTATTGCAGCCAAAGTGAATACTGCACTTAATTTCCCAGCTTCTGGAAATTAGGAAAAATGTAGAGTATAATTTTGTATGTACTCTGTAGCCAGGCATGTGCTGTCAGGGTAAGGTAACCATGACTAAAATTATAAAATGGTATATTTATATTATAAAATTATAAAATTCAAGGCTTCACGACAAGGGGAGCTGAAGGCAGCTGAAATTCTGCCTTTGCACCGTGGATTGCATACTGCGCATGCGCAGCAGTCTACTGCGCATGTGCAGTGCAAGTTTCTTGGTGGGTTTTTCAAACATAATTTGTCATTATCTCAAGAGTATCTTAAGAAACGAAGAGAGGAGAATTGACTCTGTGTACAAATAATATGGTAAGTAGATTTATTTGAGCTATATTTTTTTAAGTACCGTATTTCCCGGCAATGAAGACGCAATTTTTTACCCAAAAATAAGGCACGAAAATTTACATGCATCTTGGAGGCCGCAGGTTAGCCACGAAAGAGAGACCCGCTCTGCTCTATCAGCTTTGCTCTTGAGCTGGTCCCCTCACTGTCCCGTCTATATTGAAAGACACCGACCGGGCAGTGAATGCCATGCAGTGTCACCCAATGCAGCAAATGAGGCCATGTCCTGCTCCTGACGGCAGTCGGAATTTAAGGATTTGCGGGAAGCGGCTGACATGAGCAAGGCCGGCGAGCGGCAGGAGAGAGGTGTGCAGACAGAAAGCACTGCCAGAGACGGGCACGGGCCGGCAGTTGAGGTCCCGGCGGCCACTCGCAGTCACCCGAGCTACTTCCCTCTCCGGAGCGCTGCGGCAGCGGTGAGTGAGTGGGTTACTGGCATGATCCTCGACCCCCTCCTTCTCAACGTTCCTGCTCTCTCCGCAACTTTACCCTTGACCAGACTCCCCACACGCTGTGAAAGGAACTCTCCCCCAATTGGTCCCTTGAACTAGTATTGATTCAATAAGATCACAACTGATTCAACTTGTCCCGGTGTGTTCCCGTTTTCCCCACTATCTCTCCACCTGCCGTCACCCTCCACCTCCCACCCATTCAATAATTCAGAATGAAGGAGACTTGGGGGGTGGGAGATTGTAACCGACCCATGGTCCGCCCTGTTTCGGCGAATGCAATCAACCTGGCGTGCACAATCAAATAAGATCAAATAGAACATGTTGTCCTACAACTTGAGGAGGAGGAGGAGGAGGAGGAGGAGGAGGAGGAGGAGGGGGAGGGGGAGGGGGAGGGGGAGGGGGAGGGGGAGGGGGGGAGGGGGAGGGGGGGAGGGGGAGGGGGGGAGGGGGAGGGGGAGGGGGAGGAGGAGGAGGAGGAGGAGGAGGAGGAGGAGAAGAAGACGACGACGACTTGGAAGCTTTGGGCAAAGTGAAATGCTATTGTCGTTATTTTTATTTTTGTCCTGCCAGGCTTCTTTCAAAATTCAGCAACTCAAAATGGGGGTGCGTATTCGATGCAGGTGCATTTTAATTGCCGGGAAATACGATACTTTATTAAGAGATATGGCTTTTGAAGACTTTATAAAAGTCGACTGACAGTTTATGGAGAGGAGAACAATCTGCGCATGCGCTGTTTAAGATTTTTTAAAAGCCAACTGACTGCCTACCCTGAGTAATTACTCACGGCACGTGCCTGTCTGTAGCTGATGCCGTGCTAAAGTCAACCAGTACATACTTTTCTTTATAAACTGCAAGAATCTCATTGTGCAGTTGTTGCATGGTTACTATCAATCTTTCTTAGATCCCTTTCGTTTGATACTTTTTAATTATCAATTATTTGTCTGTTTACCCCAAAGACTTGAGGGGTCAGTACTTGACTGTACACAAAAAGTAAAAACTGACTGCATGAAGACAAGAGCTACTGTTGTTGATATCCCTTCAAAATAATATTTTTTTCATTTGCCAAACCTCAGCTCAACTGGAAATACAGATTGCCTTTGGCATCATTGTGCAGACCGATTGAGAGCATAAACAGTGATCTCTCTGGCTGGATAGGTCAATTGGCTTCCTCCAACAGGTTATCATTTTTTGTTGTAATTTTCTGTGTCATGCACAGTGTGCTGTGAAATGGATACAACATATGGAAGCGGATTTTCAACCTGAGAGTGAAGGTAATGCAGTTAAGATAAAGGATCACAAAATATACAGTATAAGTGAGAGGGAGAGATCATCAGTCTGTAGCTAGAGCTCTTTGGCAGCATTTCACTGAGCAGTAGATCAGCTGAACAATCCTGCACCAAGACAACCAATGTTTACTTGGAGAGGGGCATGTGAATTGAGGTGCTGTGTCATCTTAAAAGATAGCAACATATTCCATTCACTTTTGCATCATTTTCCCTGCAATTGAATATTGTGTTGCTTCATAATTTCACTAATCTGCAGGAAAATGATTGTGGGAATTCTGTGATCTGATTCAAGCACAACTATACAATAACTGGGATGCCTCCCCCCCCCCCAGGTTTGACACTGGTGTTGCGAGTTTGAATCACACAGTGTTATAGATTCCATCAGCTTGACAGTTATTCTCTTCTATAAATAAAGCCATAAGGTTGGCTCCTAATGTTTGTATCTCTGCCCTCATTAGCAAAGCTAGGAGTTTAATTTCTTTCTGTTGAGTGACGCTTTTTTAACAGTGCTACATGCAACATCCTGTGTTGCACTTTTAACTCAGGTATAACTTTGTTAACTGTGTTTATAAGTCAGGATACTAGGATCTGGATATTAGATCTCTATGCCATTGCTTGGTGAGGGTAGAATGAATAATAGTCTTTGAGTGTGTAATTGTTACTCTTCTCTAAATCATTGTGTGGACCAAATAATTGGTAGGACATTGGAAAGAGCGGAGAAGCGAGGAGTAGTAAAATGAGAGGTATAACAATATGCCCTTTAATACCATACTGTCTGTGTGTGAGATTGATAGTTAAGTGAAATACTTAGAGCTAAACATTATCAATGCATGGTTCCAGTTTTGCCTCTCCAAAGGTTACATGTCGACCTTCTTACAATAACATTGATGGAGTGTCTTTCTTTGCAGTATGAGTTTGAACCTGCTGATCTTATAGTTACTCCAGCGCCTTGTATCTTTTTGATTAAACAAATATATGCAGCTGCTTTTTTCTACATTTTGCTGTTGCTCCTGTTGCCTCCTTCTTGTTCTTTACCAGCTTCCACAGTGAAATGAATGGTTGTGGGTTAATAAGGAGCTTGTAAACAAAATTGTTAAAGTGTACGAGTAGACTTAGCAGTGTGTGCCTATTGATGGAAAGAAACAGCAAATGTGTGTAATACTGGGAAATCCATAGATGAAAGGAAGTGCACGTATTGTAAATAATCAAATGGGTTAAAGAAAGCATTGTTGTCCATGCGTTTCTGCAGTGCCATTTAAAAAAAACACAATCCATTTATCTGTGACACAAATTCTAAACGGGGATTTAGAAATCAGAGGTCCGAAGTGACTTCGGAATGCTGGTGCAGGATTCCCAAAAAGTTAATTTGCAAGTCAAATCGGTAGTAAGGAAGGCAAGCACAATGCTAGCATTTATTTCAATACAAACCAGGGGTGTAATGCTGAGGCTTTCTAAGGTGCCGATCAGACCGCATTTGAAGTGTTGTGAGCAATTTTGGGCCCCATATGTGAGGAAGGATGTGTTAGCACTGGAGAGGGTTCAGAGGAGGTTTACGAGAATGATCCCAGGAATTAGTAGATAAATATATGATAGGCATTTGATGGCACTGGGCCTCTACTCGCTGGATTTAGAAGGATGAAGGGACCCCTCATTGAAACTTACCGAATAGTGAAAGGCTTGGATAGAGTGATGCTATTATAGAAGAAGTGCTTCTCTGATTGATTTAATAGTTCCCAATCAAGCTATACTTTACGCAGGGCCTCTGGACAGTTCCTCCAGTGGCTGAGGCCTATTTAAAATATAAAATTTGACAAGTGGCATAATGGTATTTGAGCAGCATCTTGAGTTATATGTGCAGGTATGCCCATGTATTATGATCTTAGTAAATTGATTTGTTTTTTAGATATCATTACAGTAATCTGAAAAAATCCACAAAACTAAAAAGAATCAACTTATTGGAGCGATATACCTTGTTTATGGAGATTTTTTAATACAGATATTTAAAATGTACAATAAAAGTACATTTGCAATTGATTGAGGATTTCAACATTTGCTTGCTGTCCACATTTCATCATTAACCTCTCTCCCAAGTTGTTTGGACACCTATGCAGAAAATTGACCAATGTCTATATCCATTGCACAGTATATGCTAAATCATTTCAACTAACAGAATGAAACGTTATACCTCTTTTACATTTCCTTTATATGCGCATAGAATTATGTGTAACATTCAAACCATTCCTTTTAATAAACATGAAACATACTATTCCTCATTCTGAAATAGGTTATGGAATCAATCTGCAGTTTTAAAAAAAGTTAGCACTGCCAGAAATACAATATTTAAAAGAGCTTTTGTGAAAAATAACCTTCCAGCACAGAAACAGCACTGGATACATTCCAGAATGGGATGCTTTATGTGAACAAGATTTGCGATTGAAAATCTGAAATTATTAAAAACATCTATCAAAGTGCTTTTAAGTCATTATGCTGAACAGAAGTCCTGAAAATAACTTTTTGATGTGGTAGATTTTATTTAGGTGCAACAAGGAAATAAAAGCCACTGCTTAAAACATGATTAGCACATAATGTGAGTATGATTAAATTCCATTCGACTCACACAATCCATATTTAACTCCAGATGTGATGGGAAGTAGGATTTGTATGGGAAAAAGTTTTTAATTGGGTTATGGAAATTGTGTGGTGCCATTTTGCCACAAGTTTTTAAACTTTGCCAAGTGATTTGTTCTCTTCAATGTGTTCTGGTGGGATTAAAGTAGGTAATTGAGATCCTTCTCACATATATTTTATTGATAATGCAAGAAAAAGTTATTTACAACATTTTAACTATTGCTGTAGCCTAAAGGGCCTGTCCCACTTGGGCGTCATTTGCACGTCATTTACTCGACATCCTAAAAATTGGTTGACCCGTCATGACGCACACAAGGTGCGTGGTGAGGCGTGGTATGCAGTGACGTCGGTAACGAACGGCGCCCCAGGAATGCTCAAAATCTTCGCATGCCACCGGCGGGACATATCCCTTGCACACGCTGACGTACTGATGGCGTACGCTGACGTACTGACAGCATACGTGTAGCGCGTGGTGATGCATGATTACACACGGTGACGCACAGACATTACATATGCTAATTTATTATGCATCACCGTGCGTCAACCTCCGTAACCATGCGCCGCCCATACGTTGTCGGTGCGCCATTTGCGCGTCATTTTAGCGTCACCACGTGACCACCCGGGAATGGTATAAAGCGCGCGTAGTTTTGAAAATCTTTCACAGGGAAAATCCGTGCCATGGAGATCGGACTAAGTACGAACGACATTGCAAATGGCTCCCAAAAGAAGCAGGGCCTTCAAGGGCACTTGGCGCGTGACTGTCGTGTTGCTAGACGATTTTCGCGCGACGGTTGCACGTCAGTCACTACCAGCCTGTCACGTAAATTACGCGCAAATGACGCCAAAGCGGGACAGGCCCTTTACAAAGCTTTGAGGCTTGTTTTGCCTGATTTTTTTTTTCAGATCCCCAGTTTTTGCAGTATCTTTCTTGATATTTTGAAATTATTTTACTTTATCTTCAAGAAACAATGTTGACAGTTCTATTTCCTTCACAGTGGACCAGTAATAATCATTGTATTATGGATATTTGAATTATATATTTTATTTATAATGAAATAATTTGTAATTATCTTTACTTAATATCCTGATTGTGTTCAGAATCTGACCATTTTGTCCCCAGAAAAAAACATTATCTTGCAGTATTTGGTGGCTATTTTTCAATCAGTGTCTGAAAATGTTATCAAGGTACCATCTCTAATGAAATTTTATTTAAAGCAGTTTTTTTCCAATAGGAATGCCAGCAGAATGAGATCATTTAATTACGTGAAAGTACTTCAGAAATTCATTTTAAAGCATAGTGCTAGCAAGACTAGATGTATAAACTTGTTGCAGAGGATATTGTATTTGCTGCTGCATAAACGTATTAAATGACAAAACATATTTATGTCTGTCTTAGGGCAATGCACAGAACTAAAATCCTGCAAAAATATAACCAAACATTTCTACGAATCAATTTTGAAATTGTTAATTAATAAATTAATCTGTCAGTTTGAATAAAACTGCTTACTCTAGAAATTCTCTCCTATTGTACTTGCTCTTTTAAGTTCTGCGTGATTGAATCAGATTGAAGCATTTGTTTCACATGAACTTAGTGAAATAGAACACGTCACTTTTAATGAGAACTTCTTGCTTGGACTTCAGTGCACTAAATGCCCCAGAACACAAAGCTTGATGGATGTAAATAGCAATGCAACACTCATTTTGCACCTCCCTTCTGGAATTCTATCTCATTAAAGAACAATATGGGCCACCAAAAAGAAATCATGTTTTAACTGTTTCATCAAGGCCTTAACAGATGCAGGGTGCAAGGGTAGCAGTTCTTAGTGAAAAATAAAAATAAGTACAGAAGATGTTATATTTTCATAAAATCTATTTTTTAAATGAGCACGGCTTCATAGGAAATTTTAAATTAGTTCCTCAGTTATTGTTCATGGATGATTAAATTCATCATTTGACCAGATCATTGATTTTTAGACAAAGACCATTACGTTCACTTTAGTGTATTCTTTGGGAATACCTCCATCTCCAAAGTGGTAAACTAAATATCAGTAAGACCATTTCTATTCTGTTACATCCTATTAACATTTTAATTGAATTCAAATTCAGTTTACAAACTATTCCAATTCATTTTTGAAGAGCTACTATTATAAAACTTGTAATCATTAACAGCATAGCACATTTCTCTCCCCCAAAATAAACATGAATGTAGAAATATTTCATGTTTTTTTAAAAAAGAAGCTGGTTTGGAAACACTCGTTAAGTTGACTGTGAAATGACTCGGGCTGATGAAATTATATTTGGTGTCTGGGTTTTGACGGCTCTTGCAAATGTTAACGTTTTCTGGAAGTTGCCACCGTTCCCTGAACACCGAAGAAAAACTAAAATGTTTGGTATCCTTCCAACTTCCAGTGTCATAACTCAAAATCTTCAAATTGATGAAAGAATAACATTTGATTTATATTAGAGACAGGAATACAATTTTCTGCAGAACCATCACATGGGCTGATTTTAATTGTGGAACCTCTGCCTTTTTCATGAAGAAATGTGAGGAGGATCATTTAAAACAGGGCAGCCTGTGTTAATCCGACTGAACAAATGAATGGCCATGCATATCCACCCCAGTTAAATCAATGCCATTATGCCAAGTCCAATATATACAGTGGAGGCACAACCTGGTTTAATCTCAATAAAATTCCTGCAGACATTGGTACCTCACTATGATAGTCAGTGATAATGCAGAAACTGTAATTTTCAACCTAGATTCAATTGAGAGACACTTACCTGGTACTTATCACCAGACGGTGACCTTTGTTTGTTTGGTGACATGAGAAATTGATCAAACTTGACTGGTGAGAGAGATTGAACATCTCTGATTAGTTTCAGGAGAAATGTACAAGAAAAATAGATGTGTTCTCTTGATCGTGTCAGAATGGGCTTCATTATAGTTTGATACAGTGGCACAGTGTGGAGGAGGAGGTTGTCTATAATTCACACCAGTAGAAAAACCTTTGTGCTCACAAGGAACTGCGGGTCAGGAAGCATCTCTGGAGAACATGGATAGGTGGCGTTTCGGGTCGGGACCCTTCTTCAGACTGATTGTGGTGAGATTGTTGGGGGGGGGGGGGGGGGGGTTGGAAAAGAGGTGCAGGGCAAACCGTGCAAGTGATAGGTGGATTAAGATGAGGTGGATTTTTGTTTGACAGATGGTTGGACAAAGGCCTGACATAAAAAGAGAAAGTATGTATATACTCATATATAAAGGATAGGTGAGGTGAAATGTGAAGCTAGAGGAAGGAATATAGGTGGAAGGGGACAGGGGAAGGGGAAAGATGGAAATGGGTGTGCATCCAGATGAGGAAGAGAGGGGGAAAAATGAGGGGGGGGGGGGTGCGGTTTTTTACGTAAGGCATGAGAATTCAATGTTCATATCTGCTGGCTTCTAAGCTATCCGAGCAGAATATGTGTTGTGTGGCATCACTCTGGCAATGGAGGCCCCAGGACAGAAAGGTCAGTTTAGGAATGGGAAGGAGTTAATGGTTTGGGAATGGTTAGCAACTGAAAGATTCAACAGGCCTTGAGAAAAATGGTTGCTCGTCCATACTTAGTCTCACAAAGTCCACATCAAGAGGACTGAATGTGGGGATGAGATTGGAGGAGGTGCACGTGAATCCCTGTATCACCTAGAAGAAATATTGGTGTCCCTGGATGGATGTGTGGGAGGAGATACAGGGAAGGTCTTATGTCTTCAGCAGTTGCAGGGAAAAGTACCCGTGCTGGACATTTTTTTGTGCTGGAAGGGATGAATTGAATGTCATCAAGGCTAATGCCCAGTCTTGTGAATGATGTCAGGAGTTATGTTCAGTTTTAATTAGGTATGTTACAACACTTACCTTGAGTGGTGCTGCAGTTCTGCCACTCCCCGTGTGCACGATGTTGGCGCCTTTCAGAGGGGGGGGCGGGTTTAAAATGCCGTTTTTCTCCAGACAGGGCAAATCGATCCATCTCAGGGGCTTTCGTCGCTAAAGGGAAATCGCTCCGACATTTATTTTATGAAGGTATTTTCAAACTACACTAGATCATTTATTAGCTAGAGTAATTTAAAAATAATCTTCTAAAGCCGTGAGTGCCGACAACGGGAAGGCTTTTACGTAGGGGAGAAAAGAAGGTACACAGTTTATTTTTACATAAAAACGTGGTTCTTAGGAAGCATTTAATTAAATTTTCATGTTGCGAAATGGGGACAAAAAATATATACGAACCGGCAGTGTTTTTCCTGCCGGCTGTAGGTTAAATTCACTGCAAACTGCAACGTTCCAATCCACCGCGTTCCACTAAAACCCACTCGCAAGTTGATTTAAATGCCCATTCATTTACAGGAATTACTAAATTCCTTCCCTTTGGCCTATAAATTCATAAAAATGAGATTTAAAAATCATGTTATATTGTGAATTATTGTGTGAATGTTATTTGGACACTTAGGCAATTTAAACATGTTTATCATTTCTTAAGAAATGGATAGATGTTTAGATCTAGTAATTGAATTTTGTAATTAGCTACAATTAGGTAACTAACTAATTATATGCTTTAATTTCAGGTCATCCAAGGAAGATTGTTTCATATTTGTTTCAGAATGCTTCAATCTATAATAACTGAAAATTTCATTGAGTTCTCTTAATTTTTAAGAAAGCTATGGGCTTTTGACTGTCCTAGATCACAGCTTGTGAGTTGTCAATGGAAAGGCAATGGGGAACAAGATGCTAATTTCTGAGTATGAAAATGGCCATAACTTGTTGAAAACTGAAGATATGAAAGTGAATTAGGTGTCAAATTAAACTTCTTTTTATGCTTTATCTGACGGGATAAATTGCAGACTTGATTTTTAAAATATCAAAATTTTGTAACATTGCTATTTTAACCATATTGTGCTCAGATATAGAGCAGAAATCTTGTAGTCCATTTCAGAGGACTGAACTACATGGGTCTGGGTTTGGAGTCACATGCAGGCCCAATCCGGTATGGGTTGTATTGAACATTGGTAGACTGGTACACATGGGAGATTTTCTTGATATTTTTCATCACTTGGCAGGATCCATGTGATAGTGAATTTAGTCTGGTACCTGTGGACAAGATGATATCTGAATTGCATTCTGTCTGATTTTCTATTCACTGGAAAGGGCTTTCCTTGCTTTGAATTCATATCTTTGTCATTTATTTGAGATAAATAATGTAAAATGGAATTGTAGGTTTTAATTGAGTTCTTGCGTATTGATAAAAAGCAAATTTGCTGTGTATTGACGTCTTCCACTACAATGTAAGTTATGGTAAGATTAACTTATCTTAATTATGAAATTTAGCAAATTAATTGGATATTACAAAATTAAAACTTGCCATATTCCAGTCATGATTCAGGGTTTAAACCTGAAACGGTGACAATCCCTTTGCCGACAAAATGCTGCTTCACTTTCAGAGTTCCTCCATCATATGATTTTGTTGTTCTGGATTCCAGCATCTGCAGTCTCTTGTGTCTGACATATACTGAGTTTATTATTTCCACACACTGGACCATGTAGGTGATCTTAAAAGGCCTTGCTGTATTTGGGTTCCATTGAATTAATTTACTTTTCTTTTTGGAAATTGTATTTTGAAACAAAGTTTACAAGGAATAAATCAATTGCTGTATGGTGGTAGTTCCCCTTTTGCCTTGTTTTGTTAGCCCCTGCTCACCCATATTAGTTTTATAACATTTTATTGCCAAATCTGACAACTTTTAAGCATCTTAATTAACTGTTCTCTTATAACTGCTATGATATAAAATGCCATCAGCAGCATCAGATACTGAATTCCAGTTGGGAAATCTCAAACAATAATCTCCCATCTGTTGTGAAACACTGCAGCACTATTAACAGCATTTTCCCAAACAATTGAACAATAATTAAATCACCAGGTCATGCTGCTTTATCCTTGGATAGTAGAAATCTTATTTACTAATCTGAATGCAAAGCAAAATCAATAAAAGATGGTTTGCTGAAAATATTGGTGAATTGAATTTTCTCATTAGCAATGCTGATGTTTTTAAATATTACCTAAGAAGATATTGTAGCAGCAGATTTTCATAATTTTCAGGAAATTAGCACCCTAGCTGCTAAATGGATGGGAATGTTTGAAGGGGGTGTGTTCGAAACGCATGCGAGCTCACACAGAGACCTTCTGAGCTTCTTCACAGACATGGCTTCAAAACACAGTATTTTGATGAATAAATGCTTTATTGTTGATAGAAAACAGTAAGATACATCCAAATTTCTTCCAACTCGTTACTACAATCTTCATCGAACTCCAGCTTTTTAAACATTAGAAAACTCCTTGTGTCTCCGTAACACTGGCATGATCTGGCATGTGGCCCGCATGGTCGAAGGGTTAACCTTCCCCTTCGTCTCTCCAAACTAATCTAAAAACTAAACTTCTGTGCAAGCATCTAAGTTCCAAACATGCCCAAAAACATGTCATAAATCCCCCCCACAATATAACGGGCAGTCTAAAATTTAAAGGCACATGCCATCCTCAATGACATGCAAAACAGGCCAAATGGCCACTACAGATATTGATATGATAAAGAAAGTATTCTGAACCAGTTCACCTTCCGTGCCCTGCGATCTACTTTGGCTGCGATGCGCTGGCACCAGCAGGACCTCGCTTTGACTCTCCCGAAGCTTAGGGCCTCACTCACCCAGACCTGCAACAGACCCCAACTATACTTCATCCAACGGCAGATCCACGCCTTCAACAAACGATTTCTTGCCCACTTGGACTCCACTTGAACTCGCCCGCCTCCAGACCGCTGCTAACACTGACACTCTGCGACTCGACCGCCTGCAGGCCCCGGGCCCCAAAGCTAGCCCACGCCGACTGCCCAAAAACCATCAGGCCCAGTCCCATGATGCCATCTTTGCCACAAGGAGCAGCACCAACACTTACCGCCTCCCTGACCGATTTCAGGCCCAGATCACCGAAAACGCCGCCGTCGCCGATCTCCATGTGGCTGCTGCCGCCAACCTTCACCTACTCACCGATGATGCCGAACCGCGCTGCCTGACCGGGACCGCCGACCCTCGCTGCATCCCCGGGACCACCGACCCTCGCTGCCTCCCTGGGACTGCCGACTATCGCCACTTCACCGGGACCACGACCCTCGCCGTCTTACCGGCCATCCACTGACCGGGACATCCGCACGCTGACCCGGACTCCACTCCCCGCGGGCCTCCAACAGTGACTCTACTGACCCTCGCCACTCCATCGCCCACCAGCAGGCCAGAGCCACCGCCTTACCTGAGTCCTAGGCTCAGCACCGGGCCTGATGTCTCCATGCTGCAGACTCTCACACCACGGGGTCTGACTGTGCTGGGTCCTAGTGCTTCCCCCCAACACAGGGAACCTCAGTGGTTGTTCCACTGGGTTTTCCCCTTCCCCATCCAACCATGTGACCCCAACTCTTCCCCACCCACACTATAGTCCTCATCCCCCCCCCTCGTCCCTGACCAACCACCACCCCCCTACCAGACATCGCCTCGGCCTCAGTCCACTCACCTGCCTTCCTCTAGCCCCAACCCCCATCCTTGCCGTGTGTTCACCATCCCCCCTGACCTCCTAGGGGGCGCCATCCAGTATGGCTGCCCAGCTTGCAGCTGTCCGTCCTTTCACCCTTTTTTAAATTTTGTAGTATGTTTCGTTTTGGTGGTCTAATCTTTTTTATGTGGCGGGTGGAGGGGGGGGGGGAGGAAGGGGGAAACTGCATTTCTCAGTCCCTACCTGGTCGGCGATGCGGCTTTTCTCCAAGTGGTATCTTCGCCCCTTCCTCACGGCCTACCAACGGGCCTGGAGCGGTGTTTCCTGCCGGGACCGGCCAGAACTACAGCTTCAGTGGCGGCGCAGCGCTGAAGGACCATCGTGGAGCGGGCGATGCGTTAACCGGGTCGCCATGTGGTAGCACCGGAGTGCTGAGAACGCCGACTCGAACATTGCGGAGCTGTGGTCGCGGAGCGTCCAGCTGCGGTGGTGCTGACTTTCAAACACCGTGGAGCCTGGGATCTCTCGCCAAGATCGCCAGTGTCGGAGCTCCGACCAGCGCGGCCTGTGGACTTCGGGAGCCGCGGTCTCTGGCAGCAAGCGGCCGTTCCACACACTCCAAGCCGCTGAGAGTGTATTATCCGGCCAGAGGGCCTGAAACATCAGTCCGCCATCGCGGAGACGGCGGAGGCCTCAAATAGACCCCGACTACGGGGTGAACAAGAGGAAGAGGACTGGACTTTGTTGCCTTCCCTCACAGGGGGAACCATCATGGGGGGGTGTTTTTATGTTTAATGTCAAATTCTTCTTTAATGTGGTGTCTTACTTTTACTGGTGTGCTGCAAATGGCAACTCCAATTTCACTACACCATAAATGGTGTATGTGACAATAAATGTCCTTTGTCCTTTGTCCTCCTCTCTAATACCGAACAACCTGTCCTCAGCAGAGGCCTTACCTTTGTTCCCCGCCGTCCCCACCTCAATGAGTTCCGTGTCCGCCACGATGTGGAGCTCTTCTTCCGTCTCCTCCGCATCCAAGCTTTTTTTCATGGGAAGGAGTCCTCACCCCCTAATGAACTCCTCTTCTCCCGTCTCCAATGGACCCCCTCCTCTTGGACTCCCCCTCATGGCCATCTACCAGCTTTAGAACTTTTTATTTTAAACTGCCGGCGGGAATCAACCGCCTCAACTTCCCCACTCCCCAGTCTCACTCTAATCTCTCCACCCCCCCCCCCCCCCCCCGAACGTACAGCCCTCCACTCACTCTGCAACAACCCAGACTGGGTGATCAAACCTGCCAACAAGGGAGGTGCTGTGATAGTCTTGCGCGCTGATCTTTACAAGGCTGAGGCCACGCGTCAACTCTCGGACACCTCCTCCTACTTATCCTTGGACCATGACCCCACAGACGAGCATCAGACCATTATCTCAAACACCATCATTGGCTTTATCGTTTCCGGCTCCCTGCCCTTCCAAGCCTCCAACCTCATCGTTCCCCAGCACCGCATGGCCTGATGTTACCTTTTCCCCGAAATCCACAAACCTGACTGTCCTGGCAGACCCATTGTTTCTGCTTGTTCTTGTCCAACCAAACTTATTTCCACATACCTCGACTCCATCCTATCCTATGCCTCCCTACCTATGTCCAAGACACCTCACACGCTCTTGGTCTCCTCCAAGACTTCCATTTTCCAGGCACCCATTCCCTCATCCACACCATGGATATCCAGTCACTGCTACACCTCCATCCCCCATCAAGAGGGTCTTAAAGCCCTCCGTTTCTTCCTCGACCGCAGAACCAACCAATCCCCGTCTACAAATTCTCTCCTCCGCCTAGGTCCTAACCCTCAAAAACCTTTCATTTGACTCCTCCCATTTCCTCAAATCCCAGGTGTAGCTATGGGCATGCGCATGGGCCCCAGCTATGCCTGCCTCTTTGTCGGGTACGTCAAACAATCCTTGTTCGAGGCATACCATGGTCCTAGCCCCGAACTCTACCTCTGCTACATGGACGACTGCATTGGTGCCACCTCCTGCACCCATACAGAACTCACTGACTTCATCCATTTCACCACTAACTTCCATCCAGCACTCAAATTCACCTGGACCATTTCTGACATCGCCCTACCGTTTCGAGACCTCACAATCTTCATCGCAGGTAACAAACTACTGACCGACATCTACTACAAACCCACTGACTCCCATGGATATCTGGACTACACTTCTTCCCACCCTGCTTCCTGTAACGATTCTATACCCTACTCACAAGTCCTCAGTTTACGCCGCATCTGCACCCAGGATGAGGTGTTCCAAGCCAGGGCATCAGAAATGTCCTCATTCTTTAGGGAACGAGGTTTCCCCTCTTCTACTATAGATGAGGCTCTCAGCAGGGTCTCTATATCCCGTAGCTCCGCTCTCACTCCCCATCCCCCCACTCGTAACAAGTACAGAGTCCCCCTTGTCCTCACCTTCCACCCTACCAGCCTTCACATACAACAGATAATCCTCCACAGACATTTCCGCCATCTATAACGGGATCCCACCACTGGCCACACCTTCCCATCTCCTCCCCTTTTGGCTTTCCGCAGAGACCGCTCCCGCCGTAACTCCTTGGTCAATTCATCCCTTCCCACGCAAACCAACCCCTCCCCTGGTACTTTCCCTTGCAACCGCAGGAAATGCTACACTTATTGCTTTACCTCCCCCCTCGACTTTATCCAAGGACCAAAGCAGTCTTTCCAGAGGTTCGCCTGCACCTCCTCCAACCTCATCTATTGCATCCGCTGTTCTAGGTGTCAACCGCTCTGTATCGGTGAGACCAAGCGCAGGCTTGGCGATCGCTTCGCCCAACACCTCCGCTCAGTTCACATTAAGCAACCTGATCTCCCGGTGGCTCAGTACTTCAACTCCGCCTCCCATTCCGAATCTGACCTTTCTGCCCTGGGCCTCCTCCATGGCCAGAGTAAGTCCCACCACAAATTGGAGGAGCAGGACCTCATATTTTGTTTGGGCAGTTTACACCCCAGCAGTATGAACATTGACTTCTCAAATTTCTGGTAGTCCTTGTTTTCTCCCTACTTCCCCTCCCCTTCACAGCTCTACCACAGCCTACTGTCTCCGCCTCTTCCTTTCTTCTTCCTGCCCCCCCTTTCATCATTCTGAAGAAAGGTCTTGACCTGAAACATCACCTATTCCTTCGCTCCACAGATGTTGTCTCACCCGCTGAGTTTCTCCAGCATTTTTGTCTACCTTTTTCCAGCATCTGCAGTTCTTTCTTAAACAGTTCATCTGCATTAGTAATTTGGTCCTTTCACAGACTTATTTGCGGAAGAGTAAAACATTGAACATTTATGAATGGTGTTTCCTTTTTCCTCAGTACCATGTTGGAAGTTTACTCGCTTACAAAGTAAAAAGTGATCAAAAACATTGTGCAGGAAGGAACTACAGATGCTGGTTTACACCGAAGACAGACTTAAAATGGTAGAGTAACTCAACGGGACAGGCAGCATTGCTGGATAGAAGGAATCGGTATCTTCAGATGGTAGAAGGATTTCGACCCGAAATATTACCCATTCCTTCTATCCAGAGTTGCTGCCTGTCCCGCTGAGTTACTGCAGTATTTTGTGTCTATGATCAGAAACATTTCTGGGCTGAATCGCATCAGCGGCAATGTGACCAGCACATCCTATTGTGAATCACCATCTCAAATCTGGCATGATTTCTGCTTCCTCTGTAGTTGCTCATCAATTATGCTGCCCCTTGCCCCTGCCACCTCTCCTTATCACAATCTTTCAACTTACAGTAATACCCATAAGGTAAGAGGAGTTAAAACTGACCCCATGAATTCCATAGGCCGAAATGCAGCTGGAATAAGCAATGCGAGAAGGCAAACACGATAGACACAAAATGCTGGAGGAACAAACATGATTCTGTTTTTAATTTGTATGAAGAGCATTGAAATTTAAAATATTTGCTATTTAATATTAATTCCCAGGAAAACAAAATCATAGCCCAATTGTATAATAAAGATTTGTGCCATTTTAATGGAATTATGAAGTAATCTGATTTATTTGAACAAAAATTGATTTTGAACTATCAGGAGCACACTGTACCAGAAATGAAATGTATAACTAAGAATGTTTTGAAAAGTGGCGAGTGATTGTCTCCACTAACTTGCAAATCATTTGTAGACCGTAACTTGTGGACTGATGCTCGTAAGTGGAAGCTAGAAATATTTATTTCACATATTTATTATAAAAAAAGAGTATACTTTGTCTCAAAATTCTTGTGAGACAATAGTAATTATTTCACTTTTAAAGGCATAAAATAGAAGGGTAAGAATGAAGAGAAGTGAAATGGGATGGTATGGAGCAGTCCAGCTGCCTAGGTGAATTGATCAAATGACCTCCTAATATGCTACAAAATAGTAAGATTAAATGAGAATTTACCAGTTTGAAGTTTGATTCTTTATTTTATGAGGAGTTATGATGAGCGATTACGTGAAGAATCCCGCCAATCCGCATGCGCGTCAATCTTCAAAGCAGCGGTGTGAAATCACAGAATAACAGTAATTGAAGTAACATAGTAAGTTTATAAACCTAGAACTACCAGATGACCTTTGTAATATGAGGGTTGGGAGCGGTGGGCATGTAATCGCTCATCGTAACTCCTTATAAAATAAAGAACAAAGTGGTAAGTTCTCGTTTAATCTTACTATTTTACTTCGGAGTCATGTGAGTGATTCCGTGAAGATTTCAAAGCTCTGTGATTTCATGCCGTAGATACGAATCCAGGCTTCTCACTGCAGCAATTGACTCAGGATGAGTGAGTAAAACAATGCATTGAATCATGACATTGATTTGAAACGTTAATGGTTTATTTAACAAAGAAACAATATCAACCCCTCTCTCCCAGGGGGAACTATGAAACAGAACTTAAAATGGATTGGGTGAATACCCCCAAGTTCCCAGTTCGGTAAGCGGCTTGTTATAGAACCTTTGAAAAGTCAGTTCATTTGACCATCCTGCGGCCATGAGGATATGGTCTAGTGGGACGTCCATTGCCCTCGCTGCTGACGTTGATGCCGCCCTGGTGGAGTGAGATTTTAAATGGTCAGTGTCCCCTCCTGCATTCACGAGAACCTGTTTCAGCCACCTTGAGATGGTCTGAACCGACACTTTCATATGCGTTTTTTTTGTGGCTAATAAGTAATGCTGATTCTGAACCTCTAAGGCTCTTGATGACCTTAATATAATATAGCAAGTGCGACACTACTCACAGTCTTAAATACATGGGGTATGCCGAGAATATAACCTTGAACCCTGACACCCCTGGTCTGCTCTGTTTAATTAAACCATAGATGTAAAATGTAATGTTATTACCAGATGATACCATCCTGTCCAGTCGGAGCTTCTGCAACATCTGGACCCATTGTGCTGAAACCACGCCATGAGCATGATCACCTTAAGGGTGATTTTGGGCAAAGACAGGGATGTGGCTGGAACCCACTGGTGAAGCAGTGTAAACACCTCACTCACATCCCAGATTTCTGAGTACCTGAGTCTGGGGGGATTGGAATTAAAAATACCCCTCATAAACCGGGATATTAAAGGATGAGATCCAACTGAATTTTGTTCCGACCACAGCCATAAGTATGAAGACAGGGGACTCCTGGCACTATTGATGGCACTATAACTCAACCCTTCATCAAAATATAGCATTGACAGAAATTCTAGCACACCTGAGATGCATGCCGTGTGATATGCAATGTTCCCCTGTGAATAGAATGTCTCCCATTTCCTGATATGAGAGGTATACTGTTTTTTTGGTACTATCCCTCCAGGCCGCAGCAATCACATCCACAGTACAATCAGTTAGATCAAGCCCCAGGTATGGCCTCCTCAGAATCTGCAAATTAACAGATCAATATGATCATGTAATGGATGTAAATTCCCAGTTACAGGGTGCACCAGTAGGTCACTGCATTTCGGAACACCCATAATTGGCTGTGCTGTTATGTCCAAAACGAGAGGGAACCATGTCTGAGTAGGCCAGTCGGGTACCACCAATACTCCTGAAGCGGAGTCCTGCTTGATCTTGAGCAAGCACTGACTGATGAGGCAAAATGGAGGAAATGCATATAAAAACATTCCATCCCAATGTAGTGAGAATGCATCTACTGCTACTGCCCCAGGGTCTGGTTCCCATGAAACATATTTAGGTAACTGGTGATTGAGTCTGGATGCAAAAAAAATTAATATCTGGCAACTGAGACTGATAATTCAGCTGTTGCTCGGGTCTTTCCTATTATCAATATATCATCCAAATAAGCCGTTTCAATATGGCCCTGAGCCCATAGTAGCCCCAATACTGGTTTTAACAGTTTTGTAAATAATCTAGGTGCCGAGGTTACCCCATTAGGCAGTGCTTTAAATTGCCATAATTGCCTCATTCAGCTAAATTTCAAATATCTCCGATGATCCCTATGAACAGGCACTGAGTAATATGCATCTTTTAGATCTATACATGCCATGTAACATCCTCTGGAAAACAGTTGTTTGGCAATAACAAATGTTTCCATTTTGAAATGTTTACACAGCACATAAGGGTTAAGACTTGTCAAGTCAAGTATGAATCGACATCCCCCATCCTTTTTTGGCCTAGGAAAAATATTGGACACGAATTGTCGAGATTGATAATGTGTCTTCTCAATTGCCCCTTTTTAATATAATTTTTCAATATCAGCTTGTACCTCCAAATTCACTTTTTGTGAGAAAATGAGTGTCCGACTTGGGGTATGCTGTATGGGAGGACTCAAACCAGGAAGGAATTCAATCCGGAACCCTTGTATACTATGCAGTATAAACAAATCTGATGTTATCTCATACCATTCCTTGAGAAACAAGTGTAATCTTCCTCCATCTTGTAAGTGATTCCCACTTAATATGTTCCTTCAAGAATCAGACCCACCTACCTCCATGGTTACCTGTGGGTTTCTCTGCCCTCTGTTTATGGGAAAAGGCATGCCCCTGTCGGCGTGCGCCAGTTGTGCACATTGGTGAATGGCCAACTTGGTCCTGGACCTGTCCCGGTTTCAGCAAGCTGTTTAAAGGGATATTGCCACCGCAGCGCTCTGGCTCTCAATGGTACTTTAATAAGTCTGACCGTCTTTGCCTCGTCGTCCAGTTCTTTGACTCTTTTTGCGAGGTCTTCACCAAACAGCAGATTTGGTGGCTGAATATTACTCGGTTTGCACAGAGCGGCAAACTTCGGGTTGATGGTGGGACGGATGGCACTTTTCCTCAGACAGTTGATCTCGAAGTGCGTATTACACATGAGGGCCAGGGCATCCTGCTGTACATCAGACAGGTGCCCTCCATCCACCGACCTGGCGAATGCTGTAATGCTCGAGGCGAGGAGCTTCAGCACTCTCTGAAGCCTCATTTCCTGAGCTCTTATGTCTATGCTCATGTGACCCCATATGGCGTGGTTCACAGCCGGCACTTTGAGTAGGACACAATTCGTCGGTGTCTCATACTTTCTGGCTGTTTCATCGATAGTGAGCTCTTGAAGCTGGTGTGAAGCCAGGTAGTTAATACTTGCAGCCAACTCTTCACCCAGCGGTTCTCCTGAGTCTGTTGGGATGGCAAATCTTGCTGCCAGGGATGGTACCTCTGACTCGTGCCCTTCATCCCTTGGGGTATGCCCCATGGCTACACCCTCAGACTCGGCTCTCCTCCTCCAAGATGGAGACATTAAGCATCCCTATTACAGGCGCAGCTGGCGCGGGCTCTCCCATAGGCCGGCGCTGACACAACTCCTCCTGTTGTAGTGTGTCTAGATGGAGCATCCTCTGCATTAGGATCTCCATTCTGGATAACCGTCCCAAGACGTTATCCCTTTCCGGAGGGGAACCCTCCCGACCCGACTCGTCAGAGTCCATGGGCCATGCAGACTTTTTGGTGGCTTTGCGCCCCAATGGAGCAGCCACGGTGCTTTCAGGCACCAAATCTGCAGTCGCTGGTCATACCACTAGCGACTCTGTAGGTGAGCTAGGCGGCCGCCCGCTACCCGCACTTCCGCGGGCTTCCATGAGTACTTTCCCGGCGGCTCGCCTCGACTTCATCCGTGATGTTTTCTCCATACTTGGACTTGCTCCTGAAACAAGAAATTATCAAGGGCAGAAAATGACCTCCGACTAAGTATTACACTTACCTGAGGCTTTTTAAAACTTACCGCTGGAGGAGCGGACACTGCGCCATGCGTCAGACGTAATGACGCGCATGTGGATTGGCGGGGTTCTTCACAGAATCACTCATGTGACTCCGAAGTAAAATCTTAAGTTCTGACCTTTCATTTAGCAGGTAGCACAACCATTTTGCTTCAGATTTCCGACAACAAAATAATCTACAATAAATCAGGATATTTTTTAACATATTTTGCTGTTGTAAAATGGATGAAATCTGGTATATGACATGTTTTACTCTCAGCCCTATATTATTGTGTGCTAATTAAATTTAAAAAAAAACAAGACTATCTCAAACCAACAATGTATTCATCTTATTAGTTCCTGTCTAGTGAGTCAAGACTTCCTTAGAAGGCTTTGGAAGTTTGGCATGTCCCCTACAACTCTCACCAGCTTCTACAGATGCACCATGGAAAGCATTTTATCATTACAGCTTGGCTTGAGAACAGTTCCATCCAAGACCGCAAGATATTGCAGTGAATTGTGGATGCAACCCAGACTATTACGCAAACCAACCTTCCTTCTATTAACACCATTTATACCTCACGCTGCCTCGGCACGGCCAGCAACATAATTAAGGATGAGTCGCACCCTGGCCACTCCTTCTCCCATCAGGCAAAAGGCATAGAAATGTCAAACTGCACACCACCAGATTCTGGGACAGTTTCTTCCCAGCTGTAATCAGGCAACTGAATCATCCTACCACACCAGAGAGCGGTGCTGAACTACTATCTACCTCATTGATGTCCCTCGGACTATTCTTGATCGGACTTTGCTGGTTTTACCATGCACTAAACATTCTTCCCTTACACTGTAAATGTATCGATTATAATCATGTATTGTCTTTCTGCTAACTGGTTAGCATGAAACAAAAGCTTTTCACTGTACCTCGGTACATGTGACAATAAATTAAATTGAATTATTGAGTTAAGTCAAATTTTAAAATTCTAAATAACAACTTTAGATAATATGTTGCACTTACAATTGTTCAAATTTATAAAACTAATAAGTTGCTTGAAATACTATTAACTTCATGCTGCTAGCTTTGACATTGTGCATGGTGATAAGCTTAATCTTTGGAACTTCTGCTGCTCTCTTCAGTTAAAAATGGATTTGTTGCTGAGTAATTGCTTGATAATTATTTTTAAATAAAGTATAAAAGTAAATGATCAATTAATTTTGATGTGATGCGGTAGAAATAAAGAGGTCAGCAAGTCATTTTCGTGGGAAAGACAATCTTAATTCCTAGAATGGATTTTAATAATAGCAGTAGCTTTGAAGGGTGGTGGAAATTTTGACTGAATTGAATTGCAATTTATATTGAAAACTTGTAGTGGCCAAGATGACAAAAAAGAAATAGTGGATTTGTCTGAGAAGTTGGCAGTAATACATTTGATTTCATTACTTCAGCAAGAGAACTGTTTTTTGGAGGTTGTCATTGAATTTAAATATAAATACACTGCAATTGATG
This sequence comes from Raja brachyura, assembly GCA_963514005.1. Next base: position 40,965,830 of record OY740795.1, on the reverse strand, counting down.
CTGACAGCTGCTTAAATAATGTGATTGTCTTTTTAAATCTGTAATAACTTTCTGAAACATTTGATATGAAACTATTTTGTATTAGAAGAATCTACATTAATTAGTAATTGATACTCCAACCCACATACATACATATATTTCCTATTTAAGTAAATACAAATTGACTGTCTTGAATATGATTAATGAAAGACACAGCAACAGAAATGTACATAGAAGAGTGGATATATACATTGATATTGATACAATTGATATGCTATGCATTCACATGAGTGAACTAATTCTGGTTGGTGTTGTGAGATCTTAATTCTGCAACACAGAAACAAATCTGTCTACCCACCTCATCCATGCTGACCATGATGCTGATCTACATTAATCTCATTAGCCTGCATTAAGTCTGTAGGCTTTGCATTAGGCTTTGCATTTCCCAGCTAAGTACTGTCCAAATACATTTAAAATGTTGTAATTATACCTGGCTCCACCACCTCCTCTGGCGATCCAGATATTCACCACTCTCCGTGTGAAAATTATATCCCTCAGGTCTCATTTAAATTTCTCCCTTCTCACCTTAAACCTGTACTCTCTATTTCTAAGAAGGAACTGCAGAAGCTGGAAACTCGAAGGTAGACAAAAGTGCTGGAGAAACTCAGCGGGTGCAACAGCATCAATGGAGCAAAGGAAATAGGCAACGTTTCGGGCCAAAACCCAAATATGGAGCGAAGGAAATAGGCAACGTTTCGGGCTGAAACCCTTTGGTTTCATAGATGCTGCACCCGCTGAGTTTCTCCAGCACTTTTGTCTACTCTCTATTTCTAGACTCCCTTGCTCTGGGATATAGACACTTGACTATCTATCCTGTCTTTCGCCCTCATCATTTTATAACTCTCCACATGGATACCCTTGAGCCTCCAACATTCCAGTGAGAATAAACTCAGTGTATATTTAATTCCTCCTTATTGGTGGTGAAAATGCTCTGAAGTGCAACTAAATATTCAGATGTTTCTTAAAAGTGGAGGCAGATATTCATGGTAGGGGATTCATCAATGGGAAAGCACACTGGTTGAAAATCATCATGGCCTAGCATGAACATTATTTGCTACAATAACCCATGCCTGAATTATCGAGCACCCTTACAGTATATGAATATTTTGTGATGTAGGGTCAAATTGAAGCATATGAGGGGAGTCCCGCAGTCACAGGGAGAACATGAAGAGTCCTCATCAGAGATTGTGCTTGAATTGGAGCAGTGAGGAGCCATGTTACCTGCCACTGTGCAAGGCGAAGCAGATTCATGGAGTCGTGCAGCACAGAAATGGGCTCTTCCATAGTCAAGTCAAAGTCAAGTCAAACAAACTTTATTGTCATTTAGAAATACATCGCTATATGCAATTCCAAACGAAATTCCGTTGCAATTGGCTCCCTGTGCAACACGATAATTGACAGAAGAATAAACATGGATAAAATGAATAAAAAGGATAAAAGGATAAATAGACAATGGTGGCAGCCCATTACATGGCATTCAGGAGTCTGATGGCTCGTGGGAAGAAGCTGTTGCAGAACCTTGATGTTCTGCACCTTATGTTACGATATCTTTTGCCCGAGGGCAACAGAGTGAACAGTCCGTGATGGAGATGTGTGGGGTCTTTTATAATACTAAAACATAATTATTATCATTTTATAATAATAAAAATATAGAAACATAGAAAATAGGTGCAGGAGGAGGCCATTCGGCCCTTTGAACCAGCACCGCCATTCATTGTGATCATGGCTGATTGTCCGCTATGAATAACCCGTGCCTGCCTTCTCTCCATATCCCTTGACTCCACTAGCCCCTAGAGCTCTATCCAACTCTCTCTTAAATCCATCCAGTGATTTGGCCTCCACTGCCCCCTGTGGTAGGGAATTCCATAAATTCACAACTCCCTGGGTAAAAAAGAGATTTTACCAAATTTTATTACAAATAAAAAACTGAAAAGTGTGGTGTGCAAAAGTATTCTGCCCCCCTGAGTTAATACTTTGTAGAACCACCTTTCACTGCAATTACACCTGCAAGTCTTTTGATGTATGTCTCTACCAGCTTTGCACATCTAGAGACTGAAATTTTTGCCCATTCTTCTTTGCAAAATAGCTCAAGCTCAGTCAGATTGGATGGAGAGCGTGTGTGAACAGCAATTTTCAAGTCTTGCCAGAGATTCTCAATTGGATTTAGGTCTGGACTTTGACTGGGCCATTCTAACACATGAATATGCTTTGATCTAAACCATTCCATTGCAGCTCTGGCTGCATGTTTAGGGTCGTTGTCCTGCTGGAAGGTGAACTTCCGCCCCAGTCTCAATTCTTTTGCAGACTCAAACAGGTTTTCTTCCAAGAGTGCCCCTCATCATTTTATAAACGTCGAAAAGGTCTCCTCCCAGCCTCTGATGTCTATGGGAAATCTAGGTTTGTCCAACCTCTCCTTATAGTTAATCCAGAGAGCATCTTGGTAAACATCTGCTCACCCTCTCCAATGCCTTTATATCCTTTCAGTAATAGGGACACCAGAACTGCACACAATACTCCAAATGTAGCCTCCTCAAAGTTTTATAAAGCTGCAATATGACTTCCTAACTCTTCTGCTTAATGCCTCGACCAATGGAGGCAAGCATACCATACAACGTTTTAATCTCTTTATCTACTTGTGTTGTGGCCATCAGGGAGCTATGGACTTAGATCCCAAGATCTCTGCACATCAATGGTGTTAAGGGTCTTGTCATTAGCTATATCGTTTCCCCTTACATTCGACCTCCCAAAGTGCAAAACCTTATGAATGCTCCGATTTAGCTCAAACTGCTATTTTTCCACCTATATCTGGAACTGAGTTATATCCTGCTGTATCCTTTCACACCATCCTCACTGTTGGCAACTCTGCCAATTCTTGAGTAATCTGCAAACTTACTTACCAACATTTTCAGCCAAGTCAATTATATATCACAAAGAGCAGAATGTACAGTATTGATCCAGGTCAACACCACGAGGCACAGACCTCCAGCCAGACACCTTACAACGCTATCCTCTGTCTTCTATGCGGAAGCAACTGAATCCAAACTTCAAAGTCATCATGGCTCCATACAATTTAATCTTTTGGGTCAGCCTACCATTGGGGACCTTTTCAAATCCCTTACTAAAATTCATATAGACGACAGTCACTGCCCTATCCTCATCAGCTACCTTCTTCATCTCCACAAAAACCTAAATCATGTTGGTAAGACATGACCTGCCCTGCACAAAACCTTGCTGAGTGGCCCTAAGTAACCAATTATCTTCTAAAAGTGAGTAAAATCATAACCTTAAGAATCTCTCCGATAGCTTTCCTACCACTGACATGAGGCTCACCAGCCTATAATTTTCTTGAACCTCTCTATCATTGTATCATTGTCACTACCACCCCCCCACCCTGAAACCCTCCACCTCAAGCCCTCCTCATCCACCGGCTCCAGGATGCACGCACCCCCCCCCCCCCCTCGACAGCCCCCGTCTCAAGCCCTCCCCCTCTCCCCAGCTCCAGGACGCTCATCACCCCCCCCCAACAGCCCCTGCCTCAAGTCTCCCCCTCACCCAGCTCCAGGATGCTCACCACCCCGACAGTCCCCTGCCTCAATTGCAACTTAATCGCTGCCCAGCTGGAGAACACGGGGCCGACAGCTTCACATTGAGTTCCTGGGGAGGTGAGGAGGGAGTCTGGGGGGATTGAGGGAGAGGAGGGGGTAGGGAGGGAGAGGGAGGGGAAAGCGGGGGAGATGAGGAGGGAGAGTGGGGGAGGAGAGGGGAATAGAGGGAGAGGAGGGGGTAGGGAGGGGAGAGGGGTTATGGTGGGAGGGAGGGAATGACTGAGGATAGGGGAAAGAAGAGGAATGGAGAGGTGAGGGAGGGAGTGGGGGAGGGGAGGAGGACAGGGGAAAGAAGAGGGATGGTGATAATGAGGGGAAGTGAGTGCTGGGGATGAGGGGGGATGGATGAGGATAGGAGTAGGAAGGGGGATGGCGAGGCGCGGTTGGGGGAGGGTTGCCGTGACTCGCGTCACAACAGGGATCTCTGGCGTCACAGCGGGAGCCCCTCAGCCGCGCCTGCGCAGTTGGGGGCTATGGATGAGTGGTGGAATATTGTGTTGGGGGAATGGGACCCAACAGGTCCCACTTAGTCTAGTAAATATTACAATGTATATAACCCGGGTCCATCCTACCCAAATGAAGTGTGTCATATTATTGAGCCGAACATTTACGAGGCATAATTTCAAAAAGATAAAAGCCAATGGAGTTGATTAATAACAAATAAATATTGAATAGCTTGCGGATCTCAATTCCTGATCATCAAAAAGTCCTTGATTAGATTTCAAACAACTCTCCATTGATTGTTTAGTGTATTTTTAAATCATGCTCAAGTTTACAATACCAGAGGTAGCCTAAAAGAAAAAAAAGAAATTGAGCAGAGCTTCATAACTTTGGCTGATGGCCAACTAAATGTTTAAATCTCCTCAACTGTTGCAGAGAAAACAAAGACCATCAGCATTTAATGAACCAAGTATGCACCTGGTGGCAAGTACAAATAAAGCAAGCATGAACTTTGTCCCTTTCTGTGCTTAGTGGCAAATCATAGCTTTCAAAGTTAATTTAGAGTTAAATGTAAGATGCTGCTCTCAACTCTTGTCAGCTGTTAAATAATACTGTTTACTGAGAATTAACACAGCTCAGCTTGAAGCTCCAGCTTTTGATTTGACAGCTACCCTGCAAGACATTATCAGACTATTATCCTTACATGTTGTGATCATTTGTTTATAATGATCATTTGGGACCTGTCCAAATCGATGACCATAACTTGATTCCAATCTGACACACTATGGAAATTCCCAGAAATCTGACATATACACATAAAGAATGAAGATCTGTCATAATAACCTATAAATCTTTTTCAGGCTTCAGGTTCAGGTTTTTTTAGCAACTGAAAATCATCCTAAGAGAAAAACGGTATGCAATCAACACGTTCACAGTAACGGCAGTTCATCATTGACCATGGCAAATGTCAAAAATTAGCATTGACTATTCACAAGTGAGAAGATATCCTCCAAGTTCTAAGCTAGTGGTTCTTTCTATTTCATAGTTCTGCTGTGCTTGAGAGTTGAATGTTCCCCAGATAAGTAATGCAATAATCTGTACTAATTAAGACCATGTTCTATCCCTCACAAATTACAACTTCACTGCCTGGATCTTATTGGCATTAAATTAATGTTCAAATTATCTCAATGAATGTTTCCATTTAATAACCCCTTTCCTTAGTTATTTCAAATAATTACACAGAGCTCTATCAGTCTGCCGTAGTTCTGTACATGCCTCCATATGTGGACTCTGCTCTCCTTTACACTTCCCATCACATTCCCATTTAGTCCTACTCCTTTCTGTACCCACACCTATTTGGTGCAAAAGGATTAAATGGGGCAGAATTTGTTTGATGTACGCAAGAGGGTTTCCTAAAACAGTGTGTGGATAGTCCAATTCAAGGAGTGACTGTACTGGACTTTGTGTTGGGAAATGAGCCTGGCCTCATGACCGGTGTCTCAGTGGATTAGGGGATGGTGATCACAGCACCATAGGTTTTAAGATTGTTTGCAATAGGGATAAGTTTGGACCTTGGGGGATGGTATTAAATGGGCAAAGGCAGATTTCAATGTTTTTAGGCAGGAGCTTGGGAGAGTAACAGTTGTTATTGGGTAAATCGGCCTCTGCCATGTGGGAATTGTTTAAAGGCTAATTGATCAAAGTTCAGGACTGACATGTTCCAGCATGGAGAGGGTTGAGGATGGCAAGGTAAGGGAACCTTCGATGACCAAAGATGTTGTAAATTTGGTCAAAAAGAAAAAAAGTGCATGTACGGTTTACATGCACTTTGAGACCCTTCTTCAAACTGATGTGGGGGTGGGGGCGGGAAGAAGAAAGGAAGAGGTGGAGACAGTGGACTGTGGGACAGTTTAGAAGGGGAGGGGAAAGAGGGAAAAAGCCAGGACTGCCTGAAATTGGAGAAGTCAATGTTCATACCGCCGGGGTGTAAACTACCCAAGTGAAGTATGAGGTGCTGCTGCTCCAATTTACGGTGAGACTCACTCTGGCCATGTAGGAGGCCCAGGACAGAAATGTCGGATTCAGAATGGGAGGGGGAGTTGAAGTGTTAAGCCACCGGGAGATCAGGTTGGTTATTGCGAACTGAGCAGAGGCGTTGGGCGAAGGGATCACCAAGCCTACGCTTGGTCTCACCGAGGTACAGCAGCTGACACCTAGGGCAGCGGATGCAATAGTTATCCCAGTGAATGACCTTAACTTCTGCAAAACTGGCTACAACTTGCTCAGTGCTAAAGGCTTATATGGGGCAGAATTTGGTAGGCCTATCTAAGAGAGTTTTTGAAACAGTATGTGTTTAGTTCAACTTGAGAAGGGAACATACTGGACCTTGTGGTAGGAACAAGCCTGGCCAGGTACCTAATGTTCAGTGGAAGCGATAATGAAGGAGGTAGTTTGAGGAGGTAATGAAGATTGTTGATAAGGGTACGTGGATTTTACTAAGGAATGTGATGGTCGCCCATAGTCGGCTGATCCAGAAAATTAAGGTGCACAGGATTCACAGTAACTTGTGGAGCAATTTTAGGGATGCAGAAGTGGGCATTCTGGAGCCAGACAGAGGTGGAGTATAAACATTGTCCTTGTGCAATTTAGTAATAAAATTATTTCTGCCGCTGAAAATGTTCTGAAATTCTTTAATAAAATCAAACTATCAACCCTGCAAATCAATTCTTTACAATTAAACAAAATAGATCATATAACACAGAAACATGCGGCGCTGGAACAGTCCATTCAGTCCACAATGTCTGGACCGAACATTATACCTGACAAAACGCATCTGTCTGCACATGATCTATATTCCTCCATTCCAGGCATAATATCTATGTACCTATCTAAAATCCTCTTAAACAGCACTGTCTCTTAAATGTATCTGCCTTTACCATCACCCAGGCAAAAGGGTCCAGGCATGCAACACCGCACATCTCTGTTAAATGTCCTTTTCACCCCCCCCCCCCCCCCCCCCCCCCCCCAACCCCCCCCCCCCAACCCCCCCGGAAACAAGGTTCTGACTGTGCACCTTATCTCTGCCTCTCATGATTGTAAATTCTTCTATCAGGTTTTCCTTCAGCAATTGACGCTCCAGAGAAAGCAATTAAAGTTTGTCCTGCCTCTCTTTGTACCTAATAGCCACTAATTCCATCTGCACCCTCCCTATAGCCTCCACATCCATCCTGTAATGGTGCTATTAAGGTTGTGGATTCAATTTGGTCCATTTTGGGCACAGCACACCCCACCACCAGAAACATCCAACTGCCTCAGAAGGTGGCATTTACAGTATCTTCAAGGATAACCACTTTCCAAGCCATACCATCGGGCAAGAGGGACAGAAAACTGAAGTCTCACACCACTGGGTTCAGGAACAGCTACTTTCCTGCAACTGTCACTTACTGAAGCGACAGGCACATTCCTAAATCCTACCTCGGCAAAGGAACACTACAGATCCCCTCTACACAACCACAAACTTCATTTTTCTTATTGTGTTTTGCATTAACCTCTTGCTTATTTGCATGGCTGTTCTCTTTTTTTATTGTCTTGGTGAATTTATATGTAACTTATGTATCATTTATGTTTCTGTGTATTGTCGGAGTCTATGTGTCTACGATGCTGCCACAAGCAAGATTTTTGGTATACCTCTCCATACTTGCATATTACAATAACCTAAACTCGACCTGGCTGGACGATATTTTCTTCAGTTTAGAAGAATTAGAAGAATTTTTATGGGGGAATTTTAACAAGGTATATGTGGAGTTGATGTTGCGCCCCCAGCTGTGGTGTACAGAACAAACGTAATTGTTTCAAAATAAGGGGTCAGCCAGTCAGGACAAAGATGAGAAGCAACTTCTTCATTGACAAGGAAGTGGATCTTCTGAATTCCTGACCCATGAAGACCGTGGAGACTCGGACACTGTATAAATTCAAGACATAGAATGATAAATCATAAAAAATCAAGGCATGGGAAATTTGTCCAGAAAAGTGACACAGAGATAGAATATTAGTATGATCTTATTTCTTGGCAGGACAGACATGATGAATTGAATTGCCTCCCCGTTCTTCTATTTCTTAAGTTTGGTTTGTATATTCACAAAAAAGCTAAACAAATCCTCACAGGCTAACTTTAACCATTATCCTCACTGGCTAACTTTAACAACAGTTATGTGTAGGGTTTCAACTTCCATTCATTATCCGAGAAGCATGCAAGTTGGTAGGTTAATTGGGCGCTGTGAATTGCTGTGAATATATATACAGTGGCTTGCAAAAGTTTTCATACCCCTTGAACTTTTCCACATTTTGTCACGTTACAACCACAAACTTAAATGTATTTTATTGGGATTTTATGTGATAGACCAACACAAAGTGGTGCATAATTGTGAAGTGGAAGGAAAATGATACATGGTTTTCAAATTTGTTTACAAATAAAAACTGAAAAGTGTGTCGTGCAAAAGTATTCAGCCCCCTTTACTCTGATACCCCTAAAAATAGAAAGAACCATTAGCTTAGAACTTCGAAGATATCTTATCACTTGTGAATAGTCAATGCTAATTTTTGACACTTGCCATGGTCAATGATGAACTGCCGTTACTGTGAATGTGTTGATTGCATACCGTTTGTGGTTGTATCGTGACAAAATGTGGAAAAGTTCAAGGGGTATGAAAACTTTTGCAAGCCACTGTATTTACTTATTTATTATGCATGGAATATGCTGCCAATACGGTGTTGTGGTGGCAGATGAGATAGAAGTGTTAATGGAGCTTTTAGATAGACACAGGACTATGGAGAGAATGGAGGAACATGGATCATGTGCAGGTTGAAGGGATTAGATTAATTAGACATCATTTTTGACACAGACATCCTGGGCAAAAGGGCCTGTTCATGTGCTGTACTCTGCTTTGTTCTATGTGTTCTATTATTTTTTTGGTGACTATTTATTATTGATTACTTCATATTTCATATTGACAGCTTCTAATTCTGTTCCTCCCAAGAAATGGAAACAGTTCATCTGCATCCACTGTTAAAATACTTCATAGTTTTTAAAACCTCCATCAAACAACCACTTTCAAGAGAAAAGAGACCATTTACCCTTCAGTGATACAAATTGTCTCTAAAGTTTATCTCAGAAAAGAATTGGTTGTATTTTGATACCTCACCCATTTTCATGTCTGCATTTATTCTTCTAAAATTTCTCTTCACCTTTCCCAGTGTTTCTATAGTATTTCTTCAATTTATAAATGTTTAGTTGATGAATTTTCACTATTACAATATTATTCTCTGAAGCGGAGGAGTGGGTGTCTTTAATTCATGAAGCTATACTCCATAATAATGAATACTGCACCACTCTCTGAGCAAAGAAATACACTGCACTGAACTACCCACGCTATGATTTGTCCAACCTTATCGATTTACAAAATTTATTTTAATGAAATATTTTCTCAGAACACATCAATAAATCAAGTCCACGAAGAATTATATATTTGTCAATTAGATTACCTCTCATCCTTTTGATCTAAAGACAGCATTGATCCAGTCTGCTTAATCTCTCCTCTTGGGATGCCCAGATTAATTTAATTCCTTCTAGGAATTAATGTGGTAAACCTTGCACTCCCTCAATGATGATTACATACTTCCCTCGATAGCGAAGCTAGTTTATGTGTAGGGTTATTATGTGTACATAATATTCCAGGTTCAGTCATACAAGGGGCTTATATAATTGTAGTATGTAGTATGCAGTGGAGAGATTTCTTTTAATTCCCATTGGCTTCATTTTTATCAGAACTCCTTGAAGAAATGTCCAAAATTGCAGCAGGATCTTGATTGTTGGGCACGTGGGCTGAGGAATGGTTGATGGAATTTAATATAGAGAAATGTGAGGTGCTGCATTTGGGAAGTAACATGGGCAGGACCTACACAGGGAATGGTAGGGCTGTGGGGAGTGCTGTACAACAGAGTGATCTAGGAGTGCAGATACATAATTTGTTGAAAGTGGCACCACAGGTAGATTGGGTGGTCAAAATGGCTTTTTGTACATTGGCCTTCATCAGTCAGTGTATTGAGTATAAAAGTTGGTGGTCATGTTGCAGTTATATAAGACGTTGGTGAGGCTGTCTGAAGAAGGGTCTCGACCCGAAACGTTGCCTATCTCCTTTGCTCCTTAGATGCTGCTGCACCCGCTGAGTTTCTCCAGCCTTTAGTGTACCCTCGATTCTCCAGCATCTGCAGTTCCTTCTTTAACTCTGTATTTAGAATATTGTGTTCAGTTTTGAGAACCATGTTATAGGAAAGATGTTGTGAAGCTGGAAAGGGTGCAGAGATTCACGAGGATGTTGCCAGAACTCGAGGGCCTGACGCATAGGGAGAGGTTAAGTAGGCTAGGACTCTATTCCTTGGAGTGCAGAAGGATGAGGGATGGTCTTATAGAGGTGTACAAAATCATGAGAGGAATTGATCAGGTAGACACATAGAGTCTCCTTCTGCAAAGTAGGGGATTCAAGAACCAGAGGACATAGGTTTAAGATGAAGGAGGAAAGATTTAATAGGAACCTGAGGAGTAATGTTTTCACACAGAGGGTGGCGGGTGTATGGAACGAGTTGCCAGAAGAGGTAGTTGAGGCAGATAGTATCGTGACGTTTAAGAAACATTTGGACAGGGACATGGATAGGGCAGGTTTAGAGGGATATGAGCCAAGGTGGGACTAGTGTAGATGGGACATGTTGGTTGGTGTGAGCAAGTTGGGCTGAAGGGCTTGTTTCCACGCTGACTCTATGACAATGACATACTTGGTCAAATGTTGCCTTGATCTCAAGGGCAATCAGTCTCAAATTTAATTCACATGTTTAATCGCTTTTTTTTATTATTAACGTTTAATGTTTTATGTGTTATCCCTAACTGTCACTGTATGTCATGTTGTCACTTGCGGGCGGAGCACCAAGGCAAATTCCTTTTATGTGAATACTTGGGCAATAAGCATTAATCAATTAATTAATTCATTCATTCATTCCAATTAAACTATTTGCCCATATTTTGATTAAAGATATAAATGCCACCTGTACTAAGTTGACCTACTTGATGAGGTAGGTCATGCAGATGATAGAATGATAAGTTCATAAGTTCATAAGTCAGTGGAGCAGAATTAGGCCATCCAACCTATTGAGTCTACTCCACCATTTAATCATGGCTGATCTGCCTTTCCCTATCCACCCCATTCTCCTGCCTTCTCCCTGTAACCTTTAACACCCATACTAATCAAATGCCTGTCAATATCTATATCTATTTAACTAAAAGTCTCATCTTGACCACTTCCTGTCTGCACTGTATATTGATTTTAGAAAAAATGCTACCCTATATCACTATTATTTTGGGCCATCTTACTCATAGTCCTCCTCCGCTGAGGCAGCCCCGAGGACTTTTCCGATCAATGAAACTTAAAAAAGTTATGAGTGTTTAAAAAATCTTGAGATCAGCTGACTGGTCCTCTCGCCAGTCAATCTCCACGATGAAGGTAACACCCCTTCTGGGTGAGGGGGGGGGGGGCAGGATTATAAAACCCTGGATGCCTGGATGTGAGTCAGTCACTCTGGAAGATCATGAAGGAGAGACCACAACTGTGATTCTAAGCAGTGAATCAACTGAAATGTGAGTCTGCAATGTACTTGCTATAAATGATTTGTTAGCCCTTAATGACAATGAAATTAGTTGTTTGGCCTGTCCTGTGCTTGAGATTGCAATGAAAAATGGAAATGAAATGACAATGCGATGAGTTGTTTGGCCTGCCCTGTGCTTGAGACTGCAATGCAAAATGGAAACGAAATGACAATGCCATGAGTTGTTTGGCCTGCCCTGTGCTTGAGACTGCAATGCAAATTGGAAATTAAATGACAATGCCATGAATTTTTTTACCTGCCCTGTGCTTAAAACGGCAATGCAAAATGGAAATGGAAATGAAATGAAATGAGTTGTTTGGCCTGCCCTGTGCTTGAAATGGAAATGGAGATGAAATGATACGAGATGTTTGGCCTGCCTGAAACCACTAATATCGGCCCACAAGGCCCCTATTAACTGAGAAACCAGTCTCTTTTGCCCAAAATGCCCGTATTAGCCCAGGAGGCGCATATTGACCCAAAAGGCCCGTGGCAGTCCAGAAAATAGGCCTTTCACTGAGATTTCACTCAGATTTTTTTTTAAGTCCCTTTGACCCATCAGGCCTGTACTAGCCCAGGAGAACTCCCTTCAACTCATCAGTGAGTATTCCCCCTGCAAGTATTAAACCTCACCCCAGTATTTTTTTCCCTCGCTTCATTGGCTCCCTGTGAGATCCAGGCCAGGATAGACTTTCCTCTTTCATTGCTGTGATCTGTAGAAAAAGATGAAAAATGTCTAAAATTAATTCTGCACCCTCTCCCTCTTCTTTATCACAGAGTTTCTCACCTGTTTTGGGCAGAATTTCTGGCTGTTTCTGAGCTGCCAGCCCACCAGGCCTGAGTGACTGAGCTGCCAGCACAATAATCCATTCTGCCCACAATGTTCATAGTAGCCATTTAGAAATCAGTCCCTTTGGCCCACAACACCCATACTAGCACTCCAGAAAGCCCCCCCCCCCCACCCCACTGGCCACTAATATTGGAATTGGTGATGAGGTGAAATATTGCGTTGGGGGACCAGCCCTTCCGTGTGAACATGGGACGCAACGGGTCCCACTTAGTCTAGTATATTACTAAAACTCTCATCTTGACCACTTCCTGTCTGTGTTGTAATTAAATTTGCGCAAATACTATTGCACATAGCGCTATGATTTTTCACCGCCTTACTCAGCATTCTCCTCTGCTGCAAGTCAAATAAGTTTTGTTCCGATCGGTGAAATAGTATAAATGTTATGAAGGTTTTAAAGGTTAACCCTCCCCAAACCCCCCATCCCCCACACCCCCCCTCCTCCACACCCCACATCCCCCCTCCCCCACACCAGACCCCCCCTACACCCCTCCACCCACATACCCCCTCCCCCAGAACCCCCTTCCCCACACACCCCCTCCCTCACACCCCCCTCCCCAACACCCTCCCTCCACTACCCCCCTCCCCCACACCCCCTCCCCCACACCCCCTCCCCAGAGTTGCGGAACATTGCTTTTGGGGAATGGGTTGCATTGGGGGAACAGGTGAGTGGTGGAATATTGCGTTGGGGAATGGGTTGCATTTGGGGGAACCAGGCCTCCCGTGTGACTGGGACCCAACGGGTCCCACTTTGTCTACACCCTTTAAAAATACCCAAAGACCTCGCCTTCACAACCATCTGTGACAATGAATTCCACATTCACTGGCTAAAGAAATTCCTCCTCATCTCCTTTTGAGCAGTTTTATGGTCAAGTTCATTGTTTAATTACTGGATTATTTTGTAATTAGCTGCTTCAAATGACAGGTTTCAAAGCCAATCAAATCTATTGATATCTGCAGATAAAGCGCTCTCAGTGACTCCTGACAGAATATATCATTTTATGTGAGGATATGATTCATTTTTGAAGCCCAATCCTCAAGGCAAGCTCTCAATCTTGAGGCTCAGAAGTCAAGAATGGTTATGTGGGTGAGGGATCAAAATGCAACCAACTCTTTTCTGAGATATACTTCAGAGAGAATTCATATTTTTAGGAATGAAGAAAAGAAGAACAAGGGGAAAAAATTGCCTCCATCAAAACCTTTGAAATGAAAAAATTAATGTGACTTTTGGAACTTCAATTGAATTGATTTGATTAACCCGTCATTGGAAGCAACTAATTACAAAAAAATCCAAAAATTAAACCATGAATCTATCCATAAAATTGCTTGAAAGGTGATTTGGTTATCTTCATTATATTCCTGATTTTTAAATTGAATAAAATACATTAGTATTGAAATGTTGGCTGGTAGGCTGACAACATTTTAGTATTTTATAGTCAACTGCAAATAAATGCAGTTGTTCTCATCAGATTCCAATGAAACATTAAAAATATATATTTTCACCATTAGTATTTCCGTTCCATTTATATTATATTTCATGCTTTTTCATTGAATATGAAAGGAAGTTTATTTTGAAAATGCATTAATTTTAATACAGATTTAGCATTTTATGGAGACAAATTCTCTCATGTATATCTAAAATTTAAAAAAATATAATCTGAGCAGGATTTCTGTCGATGCATACATTAATTCACCAACTGATCTCAGTGAGTACAGCTCTTTTGTACCTTGACAGAACATTATAATGTTTGAAATGTATTTTATTTCAAGATGTTTTTGCTTCACTTTATGGTTATGTTATGATGAGATCACTCAATTTTTGATTTGCGTTATTCCACATGGCATTTAACAGCTTCACTGTATTGGATACAGTGACATCTATGGACCCTAACAACCTCCCTATGAATATATGTACGAGTACAAAATATTCTGTTTACCCCATGCCGCTGCCTCCCACCACTCCTAACTGAATTAATCAAGTTCAGTTATGACACTGAATTGATCTGCTTGTGTGGAAAATTACTAGGTACTTCCTCTCTAGAAAAAGCAGAGCAAATTAAATTTAAGTATATTACTGACTGGCAGACATTGAAATTAATGTAGAATTTAATTGAGTATTTCTATTGTTAAAGTAACAAGCTATGAGTCAATGTTAGCTTGTATTTTTTGAATAAGTTCCCTTCTTTTGAACGTAGGATCAACAAAACCCAGTTGAAGAAGTACATGTATATCTCCAAAGTGGGACTGTTGTGATCTTGTCAGTGTGTGGGAAGCCCAAAAAGAGAGGGGAAATTCTGGAATTAGTTTTAGAGAAAGAAGCTGAGCTCATGAAAGACTATCCTGATGCATGACGGGAATGATAAGGCAACAATGGAAAAAGTTATATGAGACATAGACAGGTTAATGAGCAGCAGAACCCTGCCCACAAACACCTCCCACCCACCTAATGCCCACTGTAATGACAGGGGTGGGCACTATCGCAGATGCAGGGCGGGGGAGTCTAAAACTGGAGGGAACAGCTTTAAAGTGCAAGCCAAAATGTTTAATAGGAATCTGAGGGGCAACGTTTTCACACTGTGGGTGGTAGGTACCTGTAAATGGAACAAACTATCAGAGAAAGTAATTGAGGCAACATTTAAAAGACATTTGGACAGGTATAGGATAGGAAAGGCGAAGAGGGATATTGGTCAAAAATGCCCAAATAGGGCTAGATTAGGTGGGGCCTTTTGCTCAGCATGAACATGTTGGGCTGAAGAGCTTGTTTCTGTGCCGTATGAATCTATATATGAAGTACTAATGCAGCAGAAAGCCTGTAAACACACATGAAATGCAGAATTGCAATTCAAAAAGCAAAAAGAGACATAACAAATTACTGACATGAAACATTTTGTACTTGTCTCCACAAAAGAGGTGAAGTTGCAGAAGCCTTTGTGTAGAGGAAGGCCATGAAATGCTGGATGGGATGAACAAAATAACAAAATAAGTATTTACTGCTTTTGGCATCTTGAAGTAGATACATCAATAGACCTGGATGAGATATATTCAAGTCTGTTAAGAGGATCAAGAAATAAATTGCAATGGATTTGACAATCACTTTTCAATCCTCTCCGGCAACTGGAGATGCTACACACCTATTGTTGCTTTGTTACTTAAAGGGAAATTGTGGGATGGGGTAGGAGTAATGCAATGGTTGAGTGGAAATAATAAACCAACTTAAGGAAGAGATAGCATAGTTTAATTATAAGAAAGATATGTCTGACTAACGTCTGAGTTTTTCTGAGGTTGTGGAAGAGAGGATTGATGAGGAAAATATATTTGTTATACGTTATATGAATTTTAGCGAGGCTGGTTAAAAACTAAATCTAACAAGATCCAACAGAAAATAGCAGAAAGTAAAGGATTGTCGCTTTTGGATGTTTTTGGACTGGAAGATGATTACTAGAGTTGATCCACAGGGCACAGTACTTGATCTCTTGATTTGTGCAATGTATATTAATTATTTAGTTAAATGTAGGGAATACGATAAAGAGGTTTGAGAATGATACAAAAACTGGTTGCCAAGGAAGAATGCTTAATGCCCCTGTCCCACCTAGGAAACCTGAACGGAAACCTCTGGAGACTTTGCGCCCCACCCAAGGTTGCTGTGCGGTTCCCGGAGGTTTTTGTCAGTCTCCCTAATGGTCGAAATCGGTTTCCTTTTTAAAAATCGGTAATTTTTTAGTTGAAGCCGGTTGCGATGCTAGTTGAAGGTGGTTGCCGGAGGACAAAAACTTCCGAGAACCTCTGGGAACCGCACGGAAACCTTGGGTGGGGCACAAAGTCTCTAGAGGTTTCCGTTCAGGTTTCCTAAGTGGGACAGGGGTATAAGATTACAAAATATTCCAGTTCTTTGATCGAGTAGTACGTCCTGTACCTTTGTCGCGGACGCAGCTGCAGCCCTAGTGGAGTGAAACTTAAACACATCAGTGTCCACTCCTGCTAAATCCAAAACCTGTTCTAACCATCTAGAAATGGTTTGAACTGCAACTTTTGTATGTGGTTTTTTGTGCGTTATAAGTAACGCTGTCTCAGCACCTCGGAGATTTTTGGTTACTTCAATATATTTAGTTAAATGCTTAACTACACACAATGTTTAATCGACAGGATATGCTTTAAACATTACCTGGGTTCCAGTTTTTCCTGGTCTGCTTTGTTTGATCAGATCATAAACATAAAACACAATGTTACCTGAAGCCACATGCATGCAATCTAACCGTAACAATTGCAAAGTTTGTACTCTTTGAGCTGACACTAATGCCATTACATTACTACCTTGAATGTTAACCTTTGCAAAGACATTGAAGTAATTGGAGTCCATTGCCTAAACAAAGTGAGAACAATGCTAACATCCCAAATTTCTGTATCTCTGGGCTTAGGACGATTTTTATTAAAAATTCCTTTCATGAACTGGGATATTAATGGGTGAAACCCAATTGAATCTCGATCAGAAATTTGTCCTAAATAGGACGACAAAGCACTACCCAAAATGCAACCCAGCAAGGAACTCCAATACATTTGATATGTTCGCAGTATGATAAGATATCTTTGACTGTCTACAGAAGACTTCCCATTTCTTTATATGCAACATATATTGTTTTTTAGCGCTATTTCTCCAAGCTGCAGCTATAACATCCATGGGCCTATCCGACAGTCCAAGCTCTTGCAATGGTCTGGTCAGAACCTGCAGATTAACAAATTCATATGATCATGCAATGGATGAATTTCCTTTGTTACTAGTTGCATCAACAATCGTTGCAACTAGGAATCGTCATACATGGTTCAATAATCATTTTAAGCATCAACGGGAACCATGACTGTGTAGGCCAATTTGGCCCCACCAAAATGCCCTTAGCAGTGTATTGCGCTATTTTCTTGAGACATTGCCCAATTAAACAGAATGGGGGAAAGGCATAAAAGAACGTATTCCCCCAGTGTAGCAAGAAAGCATCCACCGCTACTGCCCCTGGATCGTGTTCCCAAGACACGTATTTGGGCAATTGGTGATTTAATCTAGATGCAAACAGATCAATGTCCGGTACTCCAACCGACTGACAATATTTTTGAAAATTTGTGGATTTAACATCCATTCTGTACTGTCTTTAAATTTTCGTGATCTTTTGTCTGCCACAATATTGTCTCTCCCTGGGAGATAAATAGCTGAAAACCGAATATTCTTACCAATACACCAATGCCACACCTGGTTAACCAGATGATCACATGATAATGATCTTACTCCACCCATGTGATTGATATATATGCCACAGCTGTGGTATTGTCTACTTGGAATTGGACATGCAAATCCTTCATAGTAGAACAATAAACTTTTAATCCATAAAATGCTCCCAGTAACTCCAAATAATTTATACCATATGTTTGGAGAAATAAATCCCCTTGGACAGACCATCTGCCCCCACAGCTGGAATCATTATCCGTAACACCCCATCCGAGAGAACTTGCATCAGTTTGCAAAATCACTGCTGGCTGCTGAACCAAAATGTTTTTAACAGCTTGTGGAACATTCTCAATCCACCAATGCAATTCTAATAAAGCTTCCTTTGGCAATTGCATGGGCCTATCAAAATGGCCTGCTTGCTGTATAAGCACTTGTGTTTTTGCCCTTTTGAGATTTTGGTAATGCAGTGGACCAAATTCTACTGCAGGGAATGCTGCTACTAACTTACCAATAACCTTAGCAACTTCTTGGATAGAGCGATAAGGTGTGTCAATAAGGCACCGACATACATTTGTAATATCAACAATCTTGTCTATTGGTAAAGTTACTAACATGGTAACTGAATTAATCACAAACCCCAAATATTCAATATTTGGGATGGCTGTAACTTAGATTTTGTTGGATGAATCAGGAAACCTAGCCTTACAAACAGGCTTGTAGTCACCGAGACTGATTTTTCAGCTGACACCTGATTAGCATTGACAATTAAAATGTCGTCTAGATAAGCCATAACGATGTGTTTTTGTGCCCTTAGCAGTGCAAGTGCTGGTTTCAACAATTAGTGAACAACCTAGGAGCTGAGCTTAATCCATTAGGTAATGCTTTGTATTACCACAGCTGTCCCATCCAATTAAATTTCAATACCTGCGAAAGTGACGATGAATTGGTACTGAATAATATGCATCCTTCAAATCTATTGTAGCCATGTCACAATCTGTTGATACCAGCTGCATTGCAGTGTTGAAGGTATCCATTTTAAAATGTTTATACTGGACAAATGTATTAAAATGAGGTCTAAAATGATTCTACAACCCCCATCTTTCTTTGGTCTGCGGAAAATATTTGATACAAATTAGTGTAGATCCTCACTTAATTTCTCGATAACACCAATTCTTAACTACTTTATCAATTTCAATTTTTTCAAATACAGAAAACACCAAATACGATTAGGCTTATTCTGTCCTGATGGATCAATACCTTCTACAAAATCAATTTTAGATCCTAAGACAGTACCTAATATAATACGGTCAGATGTTATACAGTCTCATTTGTCATAAAACATTTGTAGACTACCACCAATCTGAGGTTCATCCAAAGATTCTTCTGTAATAGGATAAAGTTTTCGTACCTCTCCAACCGGACGTGGTGGTCTCCTTCTCCCAACATATGAGTAACATTCGGCTGTGCTGGTTGGTAATATTTCCTTACCATACTCCTGCCTCGGCTTGTTCCAGCTCCAAATCAAAATCCCCTTCTCGTTTGACCGGCCCTTCTTTGGCCAAAACGAAGGGTTTCATGAGATCAATAGTCTTTGCCTCTTTATCAATCGCTTTATTTATTTAAACAGATTTTCTCCGAACAAATAACCAGGAGCTTGAACATTGCTTGATCTGCACAAACCTGCAAATCTTGGATGTAAAATAGGCCGAATGGCAATCTTCCTCATACAATTAATCTCAAATATTGAGTTGCAGAACAATGCCGACATATCCTTCTGAACTTTGGTCATTCCACAATCTTCCACTTGCCTTCCAAAAGCAGTGATCCCAGCCAAAATCATATTTCCTGCACCCGCATCATTGATGACATCGGCGCCAAATAGCCGAATTTACCGTAGGTACCTTCAGTGAGGTATAATAATTCTGCTGTATCAACCATAACAGCTTCTTGAAGCTGGTGAGAGACCAAATAATTAATGTTGGCCGCCAGGTTTTCTTCCATGGCCTCACCGCTTCCTCCAGGTATAGAAACTTTGTGCCACATCAGACACACCTGGAGCAATATTTTTGTATTGTGGTGGGTACTCATGACCGAAATCACCACCTTCAGGATCAGTCTCATGCAGCCCTGGTAATCCTGAGACTTTGCTGAAGGACTTTCTCCAGCCCAATCCCGGGCTCTGGAGTTTCAAATTCCCTATTCAAACAGGCACCATAATCATGATATGGAACCCCCTCAGGGGCTGCCTGGGAATATTCTGGGTTTTTTTTTACACTCTTGGTTGATTTTTGTCTGGATCATTTTCCATTTGATCCATTCTAAGCCTTAAGGCTTTTCTATCTGGAGGACTTTCATTATCAGATTCATCAGAAACCACGGGCCTCTCAGATTTTCTTTAACATTTTTTAGGCACTGGATTTTCCTCCGTGGCTTCTGCTTGTGGAGCAACCAAAGGCTCACTAACGGGTACTTCAACGGCCACCGGTATCGGAACCGGCTCCACAATAATCTGCTGTCCCGACTCTTCTCCCCCCCGGGACACTCATTTTACCTGTGATTCTTTAGGAGCTTTCTCCATTTTTATTTTTAAACTCCTCCTGGTCTTTTCCCACCAGCCTCACGGAGTTTGAAATGCCCTGGAAGTAAAAATAATTTACTTACCTGCGGGCCTGTTCCTTACCGCTGGTGGAGCTGCACTCTGCAGCTCTTTCCCTACCGACAGCGTCGACGTAATGCCGATCAAGTGCCAGGCGGGGCTTCTTCACGTAGTCACTCACGTGACTCCGAAGTAAAATGAGATTTATGAGGGTGTTGTTAGAACTGGAGAACTTTAATTGTATAGAAAGACTACATATGGATGAGACTGAAAGGAGAATAAATAGGAAGGATTTGTTTACCATAACAGACAGGTCAAAACCAGGGGATATAAATGTAAAGCAATTAATAGAGAGGTTAGGGGGAACATGAAGGAAAAATGTTTCTACCCACTTGCTAATGCAAGTCTGGAACTCACTGCCAGAGAGGGAGGTTGTGTTCAAATGCCACATTTAACAAGCATTTTTATGTGTACTTGAAGAGTTGTGATCTGCAGGGTATTGGATCCAGTTGTGGAAGCTGCTGTTGTGTTGTTTGTCAGCAATAACGTAACGGCCAAATTCCCTCCTTCTATGCAGTTACATGCCCATGATCAAATGTTAGAGTGTGGAAACATTTGTTTCCACACTCTGAATGAAGGAATTTCTCTGTGTCTCAGTCCTAAAAAGCTTATCTCTTAGTTTGATTTTGTGACCCCTGTGTGTAAACTCAGCCTGAAAAAATCATTTATTTGGATACAGTCTGTTGACCTCAACAATAATTCTGTTCAAAAGCTTCAAGTGGCACAGCTGGTAGAGCCGCTGCCTCACAGCATCAGAGACCCAGGTTGGACAAGACCTTGGGTGCTGTCTGTGAGGAGTTTACACTTTCTCCCTGTGTGACTGCGTGGGTTTCCTTCAGGTGCTCCTGTTTCCTCCCAGAACCCAAAGACATGCAGGTCTGTAGGGTACTTGGCCTCTGTAAATTTCTTCCTAGTTTGTAGGGAGTGGGATAACAGAACTAGTGTGAACTGGTAGTCAAAAATGCAGGAGAAACTCAGCGGATGAGGCAGCATCTATGGAGCGAAGGAAATAGGCAACTTTTCTGTTCGAGACCCTTCTTCAGACTATGTGAAGGTGGGGGGGGGGGGGGGGGGGTGCGGGAAGAAGAAAGGTAGAGGCGGAGACAGTGGGCTGAGGGAGAGCTGAGAAGGGGAGGAGAGAGCAAGTACTACCTGAAATTAGAGAAGTCAATGTTCATACCGCTGGGGTGTAAACTGCCCAAGTGATATATGAGGTGCTGCTCCTCCAATTTACGGTGGCTCACTCTGGCCATGGAGGAGGCCCAGGACAGAAAGGTCGGATTCGGAATGGACGGGGGAGTTGAAGTGCTGAGCTACCGGGAGATCAGGTTGGTTATTGCGAACCGAGCGGAGGTGTTGGGCGAAGCGATCGCCAAGCCTACGCTTGGTCTCACCGATGTAGAGCAGCTGACACCTAGAGCAGCGGATGCAAAAGATAGTGTGAACTGGTGATTTATGGTTAGTGTGGACTCAGTGGGTGAAGCGTCTGTTTCCATGCTGTATCTCAAAACTAAGCTGAAGATATTCCCTATTTTTCTAAACTCCAGAGAACTTTATAAGAATGTCTGATTAACAGTAATACTGGAGGCTTGTTCAGATGCTCTCCAATCACAGTTCTATTATACTCTCAGACACACGGATGAAAGGAGTTAACCCAGGCTGATTAACACTGTCAACCATATCTTTATTGGTTGTATCCTGGCAACTGTAACCAAATAATTGCAGCACACAAAATATTTCCTGTTCACTAACGGTGGGAAATATGAACTCCGGGTCAGCAATCACACAGTCTTGTGCTGGTTGGATTCTCCCAGGAAACAATATTTTTGTAACGGTTTTACATCGTACCAATGTTAATTAATAATTCAAAAAATGTGCGCTTCAGACCAGATTCAACAGCAAATTTCAGCTCACTTTCAACCAAGAATAGGTTCTATTGAGTCAGTGAGAAACTCACAAATTCCTTCATTGCATATTATTTGGCACGTAACTGTGCCTTTAAAAATCCTATTCCTTTAAACCTACAACAAAAATACAATGATTCAGTATTCTTTAAGAAAAACAAAAATAGTTACTTTTTCAGAACCAATACGCATTTTGCTTAAATTTATACAGAAAATTCTATATGTTTAAAGAACTTTAATTTAGTATTTTACCTTAAAAGAGCCCCGATGTCAGGAATGTGTAGGAAGGAACTGCGGATGTTGGTTTAAACCAAAGATAGACACAAAAAGCCGGTGTAACTCAACGGGTCAGACAGCATCTCTGGAGAAAAGGAATAGGTGACATTTCAGTTTGAGACCCTTCTTCACACTGGGAGTCAGGAGAAGGGGAAATATAGACAGTGATATAGAGAGATGTAGAACAAATGAATGAAAAACTTTCAGAAGGCTTTCGACAAAGTCCCACATAAGAGATTAGTATACAAACTTAAAGCACACGGTATTGGGAGTTCAGTATTGATGTGGATAGAGAACTGGCTGGCAGACAGGAAGCAAAAGGTAGGAGTAAACGGGTCCTTTTCAGAATGGCAGGCAGTGACTAGTGGGGTACCGCAAGGCTCAGTGCTGGGACCCCAGCTATTTACAAACTATATTAATGATTTGGACGAGGGAATTGAATGCAACATCTCCAAGTTTGTGGATGACACTAAGCTGGGGGGCAAATGCATGGCAGATGCAGTATAATGTGGATAAATGTGAGGTTATCCACTTTGGTGGCAAAAACAGGGGGATAGACTATTATCTTAGTGGTGGCAAATTAGGAAAAGGGGAGATGCAATGAGACCTGGGTGTCATGGTACACCAATCATTGAAAGTAGGCATGCAGGTGCAGCAGGCAGTGAAGAAAGCAAATGGTATGTTAGCATTCATAGCGAAAGGATTTGAGTATAGGAGCAGGGAGGTTCTCCTGCAGTTGTACAGGGTTTTGGTGAGATCACACCTGGAGTATTGCGTACAGTTTTGGTCTCCAAATCTGAGAAAAGACATTCTTGCCATAGAGGGGGTACAGAGAAGATTCACCAGACAGATTCCTGGGATATCAGGACTTTCATATGAGGAAAGACTGGATAGACTTGGCTTGTACTCGCTAGAATTTAGAAGACTAAGGGGGGATCTTATAGAAACTTATAAAATTCTTAAGGGGTTGGACAAGCTAGATGCTGGAAGATTGTTCCCGATGTTGGAGAACTCCAGAACAAGGGGTCACAGTCTAAGGATAAGGGGGGATTCCTTTAGGACCGAGATGAGGAAAACATTTTTCACACAGAGAGTGGTGAGTCTCTGGAATTATCTGTCACATAAAGTAGTTGAGGCCAGTTCATTGGCTATATTTAAGAGGGAGTTAGATGTGGCCCTTGTGGCTAAAGGGTTCAGGGGGTATGGAGAGAAGGCAGGTACAGGATACTGAGTTGGATAATCAGCCATGATCATATTGAATGGTGGTGCAGGCTCGAAGGGCCGAATGGCCTACTCCTGCACCTATCTTCTATGTTTCTATGTTTCTAAAGATATGCAAATATCAGGGAGCCTGGAAGCTTTAACAGAAAGAAGTACTTTGTTTCAGAATATCAAGACATAACGTGTTAAGGATTTTCCCTGCTACATTATTTTGTTTGAATTGAACTGTGGCACAGCCAATAGAGTTGCGATTTTACAGCTTCAGTGACTAAGGTTTAAAATTGACTTCTGATACTGTCTGCATAGAGTTTGTATGTTCTCCCTGGATCCATGTGGATTTTCTTCAAGGTGTTCTGGTTTCCTTCTACCTTATCAGGTTGAAGGATTAATTAACCACAGTAAATTATCCCTAGTGTGGCAGATAAATTGTAGAATCCCGAGGTAGTTGAAGGGAAAGCAGGGTAAATGAAACGGCATTAAGGCTGGATTAGGGAAAAGGGGTGCTTGATGGTTGGTTCATACTCAGAGAGCTAAAGGATCCTTCAATGTGTTTTAATGATTCTATAACAATAATTTATTGTTAAAAATAGGCATAGGAATACTTCTCTACTTGCGTATGGCGTGCACAGCCTAAAGTTGTAGGACAACTTGTTCTATTTAATTTTATTTGATTGTGCACACGAGGTTGATTGCGTTCATCAAAACAGGGCGGACCATATGAAGGTTGCAAACTCCTACCCCATAGGAATACTGATTGCTGCATATAATAAGAATGGAAAATTTAAAGGGCATGCTTGTTTGTGTATTAACACGAGTACATCTTTCATTATGAGTCTTGCCAAATTGGTCAGTGTCAGGTTTTTGTGTGCTTTAAGACTTCTATTCAATAAAAAGTCAAATGCAATTATGTATTGGGAACTGCATCGCATTGCACAAAGGAAATGATTTTCCTTCTCAGTCCTCTGTGGATTTAAATGACAGAAGAGTCTGGACATGGACAGTGCAATGCACATCTGGACATCGGTGCCGAGAGACTGGATTTTACTCTATTTTTGTGCGCTTAATGGGGATTATCTTTTGAAGCAACGTCAAATCAGGTGTCATCAGAATGAATCGACAAAGTTAGATTAACCTTAATTTAAATAAATCGTTGTTGTACTTTTCTTCCTTTTCATGCATTAATAGCCAACCTGTGTAATTAACAGGTAATTACTGCAGAGGTGAAACAGAGGGAATCAGAGGGAAACATATTGTGAGGTACAGTGGGGTAAGGTAACATAGTGTGGTCCTCCATATGAAGGATGACTCCCCCTCCCCCCCCCCCCCCCCCCCCCAATCCCAAACACATGGACTGGAAGCTCCAAAACACTATGGCAAAGTAAGGTCATTGATCAAAACATCTATGATCTGAAGGTGTCAGTCCACTGTTCTCTTCTTAAGGCTATCAGCAATTACTTTTTTAATACATTATAATGAACAAGGGGGAATTATAAAATATGAAAAACAAAGCCGCAGAAGGAACATTTTAAACTGTGTACAATTCATTATTTTCAGCATGATATACTCTTGTTTGAAGGTGGTAGGTTGGAATCTGTTGATCCAATTTCTGTCGTAAATCATCAATGGATATCATCCACGTTAATGGCATCAACATGTGTGGAATGAATGTGTCGCAACAGTGTTAGAATGAATGATCATTTGCATGGTCCACACTTCTAAAGGGGGGACTACGTCATCAAATGGGCACAAATTTTTCAAAACCTGTATGAAACACTTTTTTAATGTGTGATCTATACATAACAGACAGGCTCAGAAGAGTCTAATTCCTAGTTTTCTTTTCATTAGCATGTACATCATCCATATTGTCCATGAGCCATTCATGTGAGCACACGCTTTCCACATCACACGTGAAGTCGGCTTCAGCTTGTTTTTTAGCCGAGTTGTTGAGTAGATGCCAAGTTAGAAACATACATAGAAACACAGAAAATAGGTGCAGGAGCAGGCTATTCACCCCTTCCAGCCTGCACCGCCATTCAATATGATCATGGCTGATCATCCAACTCAGTATCCTGTACCTGCCTTCTCTCCCTACCCCCTGATCCCTTGGGATCCCAAGCTGGTTAGCAATAAGTTAGCAATGGAAACATGATCTGGGCAGATCCCTTGACATATCTTATCTGGCTCTCCTTTGGACCCATTACCACCCCATGCCAACGACTTGCGAGGCAAAACCTAACCAAAATTACCTTAGCACCACATTCCAAATTAAATTTCCATGAATTAAGGATGATGCCCTCTGCTTCCATTTTAAGTCGATGATCATTGCTGTTGAGGAAATTTGAGTGTAAAAGCAAGAACTGGTCTAATTGATGAGATTTCTTGCTGCAGCACACTTGTTAAGATCTACTGAGGCCTATTTGATGCATGGTCAATTTCATACGGAAATCCCATTGATCTTGCACCAAACAACTTGAATCATTCATTATCTTTTACTTTGAAAGGGTTAAATGTTCCACTTTAGAAAATAAATGTTTATGATAAATGTCACACGGGAGGCCTGGTCCCTTAATGCAACCCATTCCCCAATGCAATATTCCACCATTCACCTGTTCCCGCAACGCAACCCATTCCTGCAACGCAATATTCCACCACTCACGCCTATCCCCCTCCCATCAAATTCATCCCTCCCTGTCCCCCTCTTCCTTCTACCCCCCTCCCTACCCCTCTGCACTCCACCACCCCTCTACTCCACTCCCTTCCTCTTTCCATCTCCCTCCCTCCCTCTCTCTCCCCTCCTCATCCCTCTCTCCCCCTCCCTCCCCACCCCCTCCCTAAATCCCTCTCTCCCTCCCTCATCCCTCCCTCCCTGCAGTGTCCCTCGCTAACAGGTAAACAGCGGGGCTCGGCGCTGCCCCTCCCCCCCCATCTCCCTCTACCACCGCATCTTCCTCCTCCCCATTTCCTTCATCCTCCTCCCCTCACTCCAATTCCCTGCCCCAGCACCCACCCAGGTCATAGAGCTGCACCAGGGCCTTGAACTCGGCCTGGTTCTTGTACCCCACCCGGTCCTGGCTGTTGGCAGCAGAAGCACCCGAGGACCTGGCCCTCGACGGAGCCGGGCTTGCTGTGCCACGGGTGGGGAGTGGGGAGGTGGGGGGTGGGGTGAGGGGTGAGGGTGGCTGGCAGCACGAACAGGGCCACGAACAGTTGCCCCTCATGGGCTCTCACCATATGGCACCTTTCAATTGCAACAACAGGTATAAAGTCAATGTTATTTTATGGAATTTTACACTTACTAGCCTCATTGAAAATAATTAGATGCATGTACTGTATGTTATTTAAACAACTGTTCTGCAACTTCTCACATAACACAATTCTATTTGGAATTCTCTTTAAACTACATAAATAATAGTTAGTGGCTTTCAAATTTTAGATTAGTGGGTATTAACTGGATTTGATGGTGTTGGCTACGTGCAGAAGTTGGACAAACCTAAGTTGTTTTTTTCTGGAGTGTCAGAGGATGAAGGGAGATTGGATTGGCCTGATTGAAATTTATAAAATTTGAGAGAGCGATAAATAGGTGCCTGAAAGACGTTGGCAAGGATGGTGGTGGAAGTAGATGTGATGGTGGTATTTAAGAAGCCTTTTGAAAGGCACATGACTATGAAGGAATGAAGGGATTTGGATTAAGGGATCCAGGCTGAGGAGATTAGTTTAATTTAGCATAATGTTCAGCATTGATAGTGCGGCTAAAGTGCCTGTTCCTATGCGTTCTTGTGCACTCCGTGTGTTCTATTTTCTATGTTTAAGACTTATTTAGGGTTGGAGACACAAGGGATTGCAGATCGTGGTTTACAAGGAAAGACACAAAGTTCTGGAACAACTCAGCGGGTCAGGCAGCATCTCAGAAGAAAATGGATAGGTGACATTTTGGGCCCATACCCTTCTTCGGACAATTTAAATATATGGTACATAGATGTAGACGGGTTGATTAGTAAGTTTGTGGATGATACCAAAATTGCTGGGCTGCCAGACAGTGAGGAAGGCTGTCAGGGTATACAGCGGGATATAGATTAGCTACAGAAATGGGTGGCAAAATGACATATGCAGTTTAATCCAGGCAAGTGTGAGGTATTGCACTCTTGGAGATTGAATGTAAGGGAAAAATATACAATTACTGGCATCCTCAACAGCATTAATGTACAGAGGGATCTTGAGGTCCAAGTCCATAATTCCATCAAGGCGGCAACACAGGTTGTGGCAAAGAAGGCATATAGTATGCTTGCCTTCATTGGTCAAAGCACTGAGTATAAGAGTCAGGAAGTCATGATGCAGCTTTACAGAACTTTGGTTAGACCACATTTGGAGTATTGCATGCTGCTCTGGTCACACCATTACAGGAAGGATGTGGAAGCTTTGGAAAGGGTGCAGAGGAGGTTTACCAGAGCAATCCCTGGATTAGAGAGTATTAGCTACAGAAAGAGAGGTTGTATAGATGTGGATTGTTTTCTCTGGAACCCCGGAGGATGCAGGGAGCCCTGATAGAAATATATAAAATGATTAGAGGCGTAGATAGGGGAGACAGTCAGAACGTATTTCCCAGGATGAAAATATCAAATAATAGAGAGCATACCTTTAAGGTGAGAGGAGCAAAGTTTAAGAGAGATATGTGGGGCAAGTTTTTTATACACAGAATGGCGAGTGCCTGGAACATGTTGTCAATTGTGGTGGTGGAGGCGGATACGATAGAGGCATTTAAGAGACGTTTGAATAAGCACATGGAAATGCAGGAAACGGAGGGATACTGATTATGTGCAGGCAGATAAAGATTGGTCTTGGCATCATGTTCAGCATGACATTGTGGACCAAAGATCCTGTTCCTGTGCTGATCTGTTCTATATTCAAACATTGTCAAAAACACTGTTTTACTGGCTTCTGCATTACAGCACCTTCCACTCAAACAGAAAACACTCAATCTATGTAAAACAATATGAATGTTACAACCTACAGAAATTTGCCTTTTAAATGTCCTTAGTACTCCTTTATACTCCTATCTTTAATAAATCAATTGGAGCGCATATGGTGGGACTAGTGTAGACAAGGACATCTGTTGTTGGGATAGACGGAAGGAAGCAATTAGTTACCCCAATTAAATTCTCTCTCTCACGTGTACCTGAAATGATACCGGCTGTGCAGACACATGACTGATCTAATTAGTGCTTTCTCAATTCACAGTGGAACCTAGTTACTAAAATTGTCATAACTATATTTGTAATGGTTCGGCTTTTAGTTCAACAATGAATATTTTACTTAGCTGCTCTCAATGCACTTGTACTTGTCCCCGTACATTTTTAGCTGACAGATTAGTGTCCTTTCTAGACTTAGCATCTGTCAAAGCGATGAGAGATAAAGTTTGACAATCAGTCTGAGATTTTGTGAATCAAAATGTGAGGTAAATGAGTAAAAACATTAACAACGTTAATAATTTTAACTCCTTTGAATCTTGCTTAGTTGCATGCCAAAGAGACACATAGTTACCCATTGGTTTTAGGGCTTTTATTTGTGTATGGGCAAAATAGCTTTTATTACTCCTCGTAATCGACTTAGTTTGGACATATTTGGAAGGATTTTCACATTGGTGATTTAAAACTCATTCGGACAATAGAGGCTCAGTATTTAACTGCTGAATAAATGAATTATTCTAATACAATATTAATTACATAAATTAAGGAAATATAACTAAATGGGTAGAAAACCATAAATCGAGAACACTACTTGAACTTGCGGACAAAGGACAAGTGTATAAAAGTAAATTTAGCACTGATCGAAATCCTTTAAGGAATTTTCCATATTTAGTGTAGATTAGTGAGGATAATGAAAAAAAAACCTGGAATTACATTACAAATACTTGGATATATCCTTTTGGAAGTTTTTTAATTAAAGTTGTAGGCTTTCAAAGGTTTCAAAGGTCTTTTATTGTCACGTGTACCAATTAAAGTACAGTGATATTCGTATCAGTGTGATGGAAATGGGACTAAAAACCTTGTAAATGTTTTAAAATAGTGACATTATACATGCTACTTAAGTCTTTTAACACTTTGTATATACGGAATTAAAAACTGCTGGTGTAATAATGGTTAACGTGTTAAACAGATTAATTAAAGGTGGTTCATTATAGTGATATGTTAAGCAACAGGATGGATTTTTCATATAACAGGACATTGTATAAAAGGTAGGAGATTTTCCACATAGAGAGGACTTCATCTTGTCGGTGGTTCTAAGAGTCATAAACAGAGGTGATACGCTGATATCTTTGTTGCTAGGAGTCTATATTAGGAGTCTATGTTGCTAGGAGTCTATGCTCCTGAGATAGAATGTGGGAACACTGTTTTGCTTGAAAACTTCTTATTTCTTGGATCAATCTCTTTTCAATGATGATCTTGAATGATATTGAGAGCTATTGATGACTGTTGCACTTGCTGGTGCCAGGGGACTCCGCTAGTAGTAGAATTATAATGGCAGTTTGCTTTAGTAGGGCAAACTGCATTTTCCTTGGCACTAATTGCTTAATTAAACAACTTTCAAACATATTGATAGGATGACAGTCATTGTGTAACAGTGTTTTGCAAAAAATATGTACTGTGCAGCTATAATTGTTGAGATTTTTAATAAATAGAAGTCTGAGTGCAAAGAATGGGAATTGTGTTTGATTTTATAATTCTGTTGCTGATATGGAGTATCTTTGATTGCTTTGCAACCCGTAAATTGCTTCAGAGTAGCTTTGTGGGCCATGCAAATTCCATTTGTGACAGTCCCGTTAAAATTGATCTTCAATTGGTAGAACCCAGAACAGGTTGTTAGTTATCCCAGCAGTTTCATATTCTATCAATCTGTTACAAGTTCTTGCACCTGCCTGCATATAACCTTGCGGGTATGAATGCAGCAGTCAGTTCTTAAAGGGATGTGCACCCACCAGGTATGTAATTAATGGATGCCACAACGATGAGAAATGAGGTGAGTGCTTTCAGGGAACAGGCTATTAAAACACAGTGAGGCAGGAGTACTTTGGCACCATTTTCAAAGTCCATGCTTTAATTTTTACGACCAGCGCTTGTTCCTGGCAAGTCCCAAGGCTGTTGCAGCCTCCAGCCACCCCGTACCTTGTACGCGACATCCCTCTCCTCACCCAATCACCTTTGTTCCAAGCAGGTGCCTTCCGCAGCCGACCACGAGGGTGCAGTATGGCCAGACTCCGGATCCCAAACCTCCTCCCAGCCTTGCTCCTCACCCATCGCATCCATCAGCACTGGCTCCACCCTCTCAATCTGTGGATTTCTGTGGACGAGCAGGGTCGGGCATGGTAGCTCCCCCCTCCCAGGCTGACTGTCTGCCAGGTCCAACGAGCATGAGGACCCGCTCGGCAGGCTTCCTTCTGCAACACACGATCTAGCGGCTCTTTAGTTCGGCCTTTGAAGGGCTGCGGCCTCCTGCGATCCTCAGCCACACGTGGTCTTATGGGAGCTTCAGCTTCATTGATCACTTTATATCAAAACAGGCCAGTTGTGACACAAATGAGAAAAGGTGGTTATCTAAAATCCTTTAATTCAAATTGGATCCCCAGGATTGCAATGTATGTAAATGAAAAGTTACGGTGTTAATTTGTAAATCTACATCAAGCTTCCTCAGAATAGTGGGGGTTGCCCAAAGCAGAGTTCAGTGTGTGTGAGTGCGATGGAGAATTAATGTCACTGATGACTGGAAGCTTGAGGTTGGCCTGAGACTTTCTGGTTTCCCAATCTCCCTTTGATTTTTCCAGCATAGAGGAAAACACATTGTGATCCGCAAGTGACATAGACTGCATTGGAGGAAGTGAAAGTGAATTGCTATTTCAGCTGGAAGGTAATCCCAGATGGTAGGAAAAGGGCAGATGCTGCAGGGAAAGTACTGCAAGAAGGGAAGTGAAATGAAGATGGATTGAAGAGGGATTGAATGCCCATGATGTGGCATGATTGTCCATAATGGGCAATTGAGTCTTTATACTTTAACTTTAGAGATACAGCTTGGGAACCAGCCCATCGGCCCACTGAGTCCGCACCGACCAGCAATCACCCCATACACTAGCACCATCCTACACACTAGGGAAAATTTACTACAATTTACAGGAGCCAATTAATCTACAAACCTGTGCGCCTTGGAGTGTGGGACGAAATCGGAGCACTCAGAGAAAACCCACATGGTCACAGGAAGAACATAAAACTCCATACACTTGTAGACAGGATCAAACCCGGGTTTCTTGTGCCGTAAGGCAGCAACTCTATCACTGCGCCACTGTGTCGCCCAAACTGAGTCAGTTGAGAGCTGGAAATTGCAAACTGTCTGTAACAGTTCAAGTTCAAGTGAGTTTATTGTCATGTGGCCCTGATAGGACAATTAAATTCTGGCTTTGCATCAGCACACAGAACATAGAAGGCATTTACTACAAAACAGATCAGTGTGTCCATATACCATATATAAATATATACACACACATATATACAGGGAGATGAGTGTGTGGCCAGGATGGTGTGGGTCTTTGATGATACTGCCAGCTTTTTTGAGGCAGCGACTGCAATAAATCCCCTTGATGGAAGGAAGGTCAGAGTCGATGATGGACTGGGCAGTGTTTACTACTTTTTGTAGTCTTTTCCTCTCCAGGGCGTTCAAGTTGCCGAACCAAGCCACGATGCAACCAGTCAGCATGCTCTCTACTGTGCACCTGTAGAAGTTAGAGAGAGTCCTACTTGACAAACCGACTCTCCATAATCTTCTCAGGAAGTAGAGGCGCTGGTGAGCTTTCTTGATAATTGCATCAGTGTTCTCGGACCAGGAGAGATCTTCAGAGATGTGCACGCCAGCAATTAGAAGCCCTTGACCCTTTCAACCATCGACCCGTTGATATAAACGGGACTGTGGGTCCCCATCCTACTCCTTCCAAAGTCCACAATGGTTTTGCTGGTGTTGAGGACCAGGTTATTGTGCTGGCACCATATGGACAGTTGCTCGATCTCACTTCTGTACTCCGACTCATCCCCATCAGTTGGGTTACAGATGTAAGTAAGAAGAAAGTGAATAAGTGGAGAAAATAAGGTCTGTGGGATAAGAACAGGTTAAAACAGTGAGTCTACCTATTTAGTCCTGATTGTGAACCTTGAGGAGAGTTGGAAATGGACTGAGCAAGAATTGGGAGTGGAAATGGAGACTGTGGAGGTGAGATCTCTGAGGATGTGAGGTCAGTGGCTTTGCACTGCTAACTAATGAGCACATTTCTGTTTTTCATTCTATTTGATTACTTAATAAAATGACCTTAAACTCCTTGTGCATCTGGAGGCAGAGTGGGAATCGGTGCCCAATGAATTCAAAGGATCCATTGAAACCAAGGTCTTAGAGTTTAAATAGAGCACAGAAAAAATCTGGTGAATTTAATTAAAGTGTAGAAACTGGTTGTATTACAGGGAACGCAGGAACTGGGCCACTGTGTTGAAAAAAAACAGAGGAATCAGTGCCCAGTGAACATAGATGCCAATCCAACTGGATTTCTGAACAAATGGATAACTGATTATCAGAGTTTTAGTGTACTTTGTATTTCATAAAAGCATTACTTTGCATGCAATATCCAGGAATATCTGAGGTCCAGTGGAAAGTTAACTTCTCCGAGCAGCTTGAAAGACCTACTATCACTCCAAGAATTATAATTCTATGAAGTTTAGGGCAGACAAATGGCAAAAACATTCCACTTAATGCATCGCTTTGGAAGCCATGTGAATTTTTTTTTTTTTTCATATGATGGTTCTCCCGATATTTCATAATTTAGACCAACCAGCAACAAAGAGCAACATAGAGGCATTATAGATGTAGGTTAAAGATCAAGTGAGTGTGCTTCCAACTGAGAAATATATTTTCTATGCTTTGTCTATTACCAGAATAAATGTCCTACAATATAGCTTTATTTTACAAGGAAGTTAGAATGATTGGCACTTGAACTACACTTCTATTGGACTTGTAATATGATCTCAGAAGCAGACTCCATTGCACTTTTCCGACTTTTCTTTTTGTTGTGTTACCAATCCAGTGTTGATTAGATGACCCATTTAATA
The DNA here is from genome assembly GCA_963514005.1 of Raja brachyura. Next base: position 40,931,807 of record OY740795.1, on the reverse strand, counting down.
TATAAAGCATCAAATAAACTTCATGTACAAGGAGCCTAAATATTGCATGTTTACACATTCCCAAGATGACAAATGGCACTTTGGTGACTATATCTCACATATCCCTTTCCAGCAATAAAGGGTGACTGCATATTCAGCTGACACTTAGAGCACTGAAGTACTGATGATAAGGACCATATTATTATGCCTGATATGATGGTTGTACATCTTTTATCAAGTGAGTATAGTTAATCATTTATTCACATTGAAGTAATCGTGTCAAAGAAGATAACAAATTCAGTAAAATTTCAGTAAACCATTTGACCAAACTGCGGTTATGTAAATCTAGTAGCAGAACAACTGATGTGCAATTAATTTAATACTGTATTTTAAAATTACCACGGCCATTTATTCCTGTAATAAACATTTTGGAAAATTCCCTGATACGTTAAGCATAGTTGAATTAATCATTGCAGTGAAATTTCCCTTAGAAGTAATGGATGTAGCCTTCACTCTGCTTCAATCACTTAAGGAATGCTCAGAGCTACTAAACTCTTGTAAAAGAGTTCAAAAACAATTAGCAACTTCAAGGAACTCACCTCTATCCCAGTGGAGGAAGTTTCAGCACAAACTGACATTTTCACTTTCAGTAAGAATGAAGAAAATCCATAGTGATGCTTCTAAATGGGTCACAAGACAGAGTTGTACAGGATAGAAATACCCACATTGGACGATCTCTCCAGGATATTCTCTCCAGGTACTGTTGTTTTGTTCTCCCCAATCAATAATGTAACTACTCCTCCTCTTTTGTATTCCCCATTGTCACACCTGAAACGTCAATACCCCCGCTCTCAACCAGTTTTATGAATGCAATTTGATTCTGAGTGTTGATCTGTGCCCTAAGCACCTCTGACTTATCTAAGATGCTCCTTGCACAAAAATAAAATCAGTTGAGCCTGTCAGTCCCCCAATGCTCCCTAACGTGTCTCTGTTTGCTGGAGTCATAGGGCTGACTTGATTTATTCTCAACAATTCTCTCCCCCCCCTGTACATCCCACCATCCCCACCTCGTGCCAAATTAAGCTAAACCTGCCCAGTAGCATGGGCAAATTCCTATGTAAGGATATTGGTCCCCTTCCGTTCAGCTGTAGCAAGATGTTCTTGTACAGGTCCCACGAAATGCAGAGGTAATCCCAATGATCCAAGTACCTACGCAGTTATTGTAAAAGTCCCAGATCGCTCATATCCTGCAGGAGGAGCATATCATTGCCCACCTCCAACATATACTTTATCCCCAGTCCCTTTATCCCCATAGAAAGAAAAAGGTGCTCGGTGTGAGATATTGACCAGTGCATCTTTTAAAAATATTTAATGTCAAATAAATGGTTTACAAAACTCTAAAGCACTTTGAGATGTTTGGGATCATGAAAAGTCAGGAAATAAAATAGTTTCCATTATCTTCTGCATTGATGGTCTGAGTTAAATATGTGTCAGTGATTCAGGTCACCACTCGCCCTGCTCACCTGAGCCGACACTTTGACATTAACCTCATGGCCCCTCATTAAATGGTCGCTCCCAAGATAACTTCTCCCACTCTACCTTCCTCTTTTTATATCACTTATTTACTGCTGATCTCACAGATACTGCCGGTGCTGCTGCTGCCTCTACATTAACTCAAGTCCTTAGCTGATCTCACAGTTACTACCAATTTATCATGTATCTGTACATTGTTCTTTAATCTCAAAAGATCTCCGAGAATTTGATTCACAATTTAATTATTACTTGTGGGACACAAAGCAGAATATAAATTTGAAGTGATTAAAAATATTGCATATGTTTGCATAAATGCTATCAGTCTTTGTAGTCTTCTCAATGTTTTGTTCCTGGCTGTGATGCAACAGCTAACCCTTTTGCCTTTGAGTCAAGGGATTCAAAGTTAAGTGTTTCTGCAGCAGCTTTCTGAACACTGAAATCTTGTTTGATTCTTCTTTACTATGGTGTTGCTTTGCCAAAAATCATACAGAAGAACTGTTGAACTAAAGGATAAGTAACATAGAATTCACCAAAGTGCCTGCCCTCGCTGGCGGATATAAGAGATTACATGGTGTGCGTGAAAGAACTGCAGATGTTGGTTTCAACCGAAAATAGACACAAAAAGCTGGAGTAACTCAGCGGGACAGGCAGCATCTCTGGAGAAGAGGAATGGGTGATGTTTCGGGTCGAGACACTTCTTCAGACTGATTTCATGGCACTTTAACTGGTTTCTAAGAATGTGGGAATGTTACTACTTCAGCACATATTTATTCCTCCAACCACAACATTAAAAATGAGATTATCTAGTTATTATCACATCTGTCTATGTGCGTCCTCCCTGCACGTAAATTGACTGCCTTACATTACAGCAGTGGTTACTCTTCCAAATTGCTTTATTGACATTAAAACACTTTGAGATGTTTGAGGTAATGAAAATGCAGGAAATAAAACAATCTTCATTATTGTTTGTACCAGTGTACTGTGTTAAGTATTGTCAGAGATTAAGTGTCCGCGGTCCCTGGTTAGAGTCCGATTCAAGCTGTGGAGAGTTTCAACCATCCCGCCGATCCCGATGGGGGGGCTTCGGATCGCTGGATGCGGGAGCTTTGAAGACCCCGACTGCGGATGGTTCGACAGCCCCGACTGCGGTAGAATAAAGAGGGAGAACATTGGACTTTATTATTTTCCATCACAGTGAGTAATGTGGGGAGCCGCTGTGGTGGATGTTTATGTTCACTTTTAATTTATGTGGCTGTGTGCCTCGTTGCTTTTCACTTAGTATGGCTGTATGGTAACTCACATTTCACTGTACCTTAATTGGTACATGTGACCATAAACCTTGAAACCTTGAGATATAAAAAGCGTTGCACCTGTCAATACCCCACAACCAGTACCAGTTAGTTGAATATCCAATTATAATTAATGAAGCATCAACATTACAGGAATGTCACAAGTGCAGCCTGAGAACTCCCTGCTCTTTCACATTGTGTTATACCATCCTTGACGTCCACCTGAATGAGAAGACTTAATCTCAGTTCAAAGTATTGAACAAACGATTTTGCCTTTAAACGCGCAGATTATGTGGTGCATTATGCTCAATCAATGAACACGGCTTTACATTTGTCTGGAGTAAACTCCTTCTTGATTTAGCTGCAACACGTTACAAGATTTCCAGCTTGTTCTCTGCTCCATTCCGAGGGATTATTGTTGGAAAATACAGTTATTGGATCTAGTTGTATTGGAGTTTAGGTCTATGCACAACCTCATAATATCATCAAAGACAAATTTTCTTCACAACATGAGATTGATTAGTCAACATCCTCATTATCATCTATTTGCAAGAATGGTGTACAAAAATATATAGATGACCTTTGTCGTTTAATCTAGCAATTTCTAAATTCCCAAAATAGTGCTTTGTTTCTCATTTCCTCATTCTCCTGATATAATTCTGCTTCTCCAAAAAGGAGCTGGGTAAAAGCCTACAAATGGATGGCATCATGTTGGGTCTGGCTCACTGAGCAAATATGGCAATCGTGGTGCTTGCCCACATACACTAACTTGTTGTGGATATGGAGTGACCCTCCATAGTCAAAGTTTGACCCATGAAGTGAACGTAGGCGGTGACTAGATCTCAGGCAGTGTCCAGTACCTGACACACCTTTGCCTGATCTTTTTCACCCCTACTATAATCAGTCTGAGGAAGGGTCACAGCCTGAATCATCGCCTATCCATATCTTCAGAGATTCTCCCTGACCTGCTATGTCACTCCAGCACTTTGTGTTCCAAGCAGATAACTAGTATTATAGATATCATAGTGTTATAGAGTGATACAGCATGGAAACAATCCCTTCGGCCAAAATTTCCCACACTGGCCAACATGTCTCAGCTACATTAGTAACACCTGCCTGCATTTGGCTCATATCTCTCCAAACCTGTCCTATCCATGTACCTGTCTAACTGTTTCTTAAATATAGGATAGTCCCTGCCTCATCTATCTCCTCTGCAGTTTGTGACGTAACCCCCATACCATTTGTGTGAAAACGTTATTCCTCAGATCCCTATTAAATCTTTTCCCCTTCATTTTAAACCTGTCCTCGGTCCTTGATTCATCTACTTTGGACAAGAGACTGTGTGCATCTACCTGATCTATTCCTCTCATGATTTTATACACCTCTGTAAGATCACTCCTCATCCTCCTGCGCTCCAAGGAATAGAATCCCAGCCTACTTAACGTCTCCCTATAGCTTAGACCCTCTGGTCCTGGCAACAGTCCAGCTAGTGTTCTCTGTGGTGTATCTGGCTAAAGATAAAGTATAATTAGGGCTAATGCTGCCAACAGATTACAAAACAGAAGTAAATAACTTGATGTTCCACCTTGTATATGCAAGGAATTCCAAGCAAAAATAATTGTAAATTTGTTCAAGAAACTGGAAATGTCAAAGACAGTCAGGTAAGAAGGAGACAGAAAATCATCCAAGCGAGCTTTAAATAATTCCTTCCATCTATTGCATAGGGAATTTCATGCTACTTATGTGTGCTTAAGGGGCCAGTAATTAATTTTAAGTAACTCCATAAATTGGATTTATGGTATTATATTACTTCACCTCCATAATTTGCAAGAATAATGTTGGCTGTAATTTCATGAAATGAAGCAGCACAGAGCAGACAATTTGGCTCATTGAATGTGAGACTAGCCCTTGTCTCCCCAGCAGGTAACCCAAGGTCTGGTATCAAGTCTTTTGTGAGTTTGTATCATGTTTGTTAAGAAGTTAGCCTAAATCAGGGGTTCACAACCTTTTTCGTCCTGTTTACCCCTGGCAACTTTAATAGCATATAACAATGTTATTTTACTTATTTATGAACAACTAACTGAGCTGCCAACTCTCACGCATTGAGCATGAGAATCACGCATTTGGCCCAATTCTCACGCTCTCACGCTGATCACAAATTTCTCAGGCTCTGTCGTGAGAAATTCTGTGATCAACAAGAATTTCAAAACTAATATCAACCCGGTGGCATGGGTGTAGGGCAGCCGGGGCGGAGGGAGGGAGCGATGAAAGCAGAAACAGCGGAAGTGCGGACGGGAAGTCGGGGCTGGCGAGTGTTTACCGTTCTGGCGAGTGTTTGCCGGGCTGGCGAGTCGCTCGCTGCAACTCCAACCATGGAGCAACCTCAGTGCAAGAGTCCCAGGCCGTCGGAGGGGTTGGAAGTGTGGCGCTGCTGCCGTGAAAGTCTCTGCGCCGAATTCGCCCTGCTGACCGGCATGGACCAGGCTGTGGCTCGGTGCATCCTGGAGGACAACCAGTGGCTTCTGGAAGTAGGTACCAAGCACTGGGTAGAAGTGGTGGAAGATAGTGGTCTTTAAATGGGGATGGTTGGAGAAAGCACCCGGCTTGTCTGCTAGATTTTCACTTACTGTAACTGCAGGAAAAATGTTCCTGATGTTGGGGGAGCTCAGAAGCAGGGGTCACACAGTTCAAGAATAAGGGGTTGGCCATTAGGACTGAGATGAGGACAAACTGTCTTCACGCAGAGAGTTGTGAATCTGTGGAAATATCTGCCACAGAAGGCAGTGGAGGCCAGTTCACTGGATGTTTTCAAGAGATCCCAGTCCGGACCGCGGAAGCGCGGGTAGCTGGCGGCCGTTGGGTTCACTTCCCAAGTTGCTGACAAGGAGGTCAGCGACACCCAGGAGGGTGATTCCCCATGAAAGGGGGTAGACCAAGAGAAAGTTGGTCTCGCTACCCAGTCGCCGACAATGGGGTCAGCAGCTCCCAGACCGCTATGGTCCCCCCAGAAAAAGGGGTAAAACTGGCAGTAAGCCGGTCTCGCTACCCCAGTCGCTGACAATCGGGTCAGCAGCTCCCAGACCGCTAAGGTCTCCCCACAAAATGGGAAAACTGGCAGTTTTGGGGTAGAAGGTACAGGAGCCTGAAGACTGCAATGACCAGGTTCAGGAATAGCTATTTCCCCACAGCCATCAGGTCCCCCCAGATCCTGACGAACTTTTACCGCTGTACCATCGAAAGCATCCTGACCACCTGCTTTACGGTATGGTACAGCAGTTGCACCGTGGCAGACAGGAAGGCACTACAACGGGTGGTGAAAACCGGCCAGTACATCATCGGTGCCCCGCTCCCTGCCATGGATGCCCTCCACCGTAAACAGTGTCCGAAGCGGGCCGGGAAGATCATCAAGGACCCCTCACACCCTAACCATGGACTATTTGCCCCCCTACCATCAGGGAGGCGGTACAGGAGCCTCAGGTCCCGCACTAGTAGGATGAGGAACAGCTTCTACAATAACACCATCACACTGCTGAACTCGGAGTCCCGCCGATAGATTTCTCCAGTCTCTCCGTCCACATTGTCTGCACCCTGTATTTATTTTTCCATATTGCTATCACTGCACTCTGTATTTATTTTTCCATATTGCTATCACTATGAACGACGCTAAACTGTATTTTGTTGTACCTATACTTGTATTTGTGCAATGACATTAAAGTTGAATTGAATTGAATATTAAACCTGGCTCGGACAAAACTTTGATAACTAATATCCTGTAGCGGCACCATACGTGGCGAATAAAGAATAGACATCAGGTTGGTGCAAGTGGTTCTTTATTCTGTTGTCACACATATAGTGGGTGCGCTAACTATATGTAGGGTTGTTGTAGCTGAGCGAGGTTGTTCCCTCGGGCTCAGCTACCGGTAAACTCCTGGTGGGTCTCGTGGTGAGAGAGCTTATGTACCAGGACACTCCCTCTGCCCATGACGTCGTGTGCCCGCCCTCTCCTGACGAGGGTTCGAGCTTAAGTGGCTGACGCCACAGGACCCCCCCCAGAACAGGAGGAAGGAATAGCTTGGTCAAGGGAGGCTCCTGCATGTAGGTCTGGGACACCCCGGACGTGGGTCGGGACGGAGGGCTCCACGGGCGCAGTTGACGCTCTGCGTGGGCGATCCCGATGTACCGAGGGGTGCGAGGAGACGGATGTAGAAGCCGCCGGACAGAAGAGGTCTGGGACACCCCGGGCGTGGGTCGGGACGGTGCTCTACACGGGCGCAGTTGACGCTCTGCGTGTGAGATCCCGATGTACCGAGGGGTGCGACGAGACTGAAGAGAAACGGTTGCATCTCCTTGACCAGCTAAGGGAGAGTGTCCTGTGACACACGGCCCCCAAAAACGATGGGGGGTAAAGCAAATACAATATACAAACCAATTGCAGTGCACACAAACATGAACAGTGAAAAAAAACAATTAGTGTCCAGTGTCTAAATTTCAAATTGTCCATTGTTCATCGTGCAGCCACAACATCCAGCTGGAGGGTGGCGCTGTGGACAGTGGTGAGGCTGCAGTGACGGCATCTGGCCGGAAGGTGGCGCTGTGGATGACGATGAGGTTGCAGGGACAGCAGCCGAACTGACGGTGGCGCTGTTGCTGGCAGTGAAGCTGCAGGGACGGCATCCGGCCAGAAGGTGGCGCTGTAGACGGCGGCCAGGTAAGTTCGTAGTGCACTTCCGGCCGGCGGCGGCCATGTTTGTAGTCGGAAGCCGCCCGTTTCAAGATGGCGCGGCGGCCATTTTGCTGGCCGGGTGAAGAGGAATCACCTGGTGACTGGAGGACGGCGAGGAGCTGAAGGGCAGCTTCGGCGGCCGCCTCAGGTAAGCCCCCTTTTACAGGTGCAGCGGTCGGCGGGGCCAGGCGTGGTGCAGGGCCTGGAGACATGGTGAGGCTTGGAGCCGGGTCCGGTGCTGGGCCTGGAGACGCGGTGAGGCCGGGAGCCGGGTCCGGTGCAGGGCCTGGGGACGCGGTGAGGCCTGGAGCCGGGTCCGGTGCAGGGGCTGGAGCCGCGGTAAGGCCTGGAGCGGTGCTGGGGCCTGTAGACGTGGGGAGGCCTGGCGCGGTGCTGGGCCTGGAGACCCAGTGAGGCCTGGAGCGGTGCTGGGGCCTGGAGACCCAGTGAGGCCTGGAGCAGTGTCCCCGGTCAGTTGCATTCCGGTGCAAGGCCCGGAGCCGGGGTCCGTTGTCGGGAGCGGGAGAGTGGCAGGTACTCACTCTGCTCCCAGGGCTGTCGGGCGTGTGTCGGGGCTGCCGTGGGCAGGAGGCTGCAATGCTCGCAGCTCCTGCAGCAGCTGGTGGGGCAGCGGCGACATACCTCACTGCAGGGCCTGGTTGACGGCAGCGTAGTTCTGCAGGGCTGGGCAGCCGGCTGCAGACATCAGGTCTCCCGAGGCTGCGTCTTCAGGTGAGCCCAAATTTAAATTTGGACAGTCGGGGGTCACCAATGTAGCGGCACCATACGTGGCGAATAAAGAATAGACATCAGGTTGGTGCAAGTGGTTCTTTATTCTGTTGTCACACATATAGTGGGTGCGCTAACTATATGTAGGGTTGTTGTAGCTGAGCGAGGTTGTTCCCTCGGGCTCAGCTACCGGTAAACTCCTGGTGGGTCTCGTGGTGAGAGAGCTTATGTACCAGGACACTCCCTCTGCCCATGACGTCGTGTGCCCGCCCTCTCCTGACGAGGGTTCGAGCTTAAGTGGCTGACGCCACAATCCCATGATCTGTTATTTGCACTTTATTAGTTTTTTTATTCATGTGTGTATATATTTATATATGGTATATGGACACACTGATCTGTTTTGTAGTAAATGCCTTCTATGTTCTGTGTGCTGATGCAAAGCAAGAATTTCAGTGTCCTATCAGGGACACATGACAATAAACTCATTAGAACTTTCAGCTACAACTATATTTGAGGAATTGAGGTTCCTCAGCCATCCAGTCAAATTTAAGTTGATACCAATTAGAAGTTATTGATTATCGGATTTACCTTTAACTATTCATTTATCTGTGACTCCGCCCTTGGGCAACAGATTGGAATCTATAGAAGCCTGTAACAACCTTGTTATCAAGCAGTCTTCTATTCATCAAGTGTATTTGGCAATATAGCAGCTGTGTTTCAGCTGTTCAATTGGGCCTTATATTATCAGAACTTTCAACATGCAAGTAGTAACCTCTCATGTGCCATATATGTTGTTGTTAACAGACCTATGCTATTACCAGCTGAAGCTACCAAAGTCACAATGGTGGTCGAACTATATTCAGAATTGCTCCAGTAGTTTTTGGTCAAATAATCTTCAGTTATATTACCAGCCTCTACATGATTAATCAATTAATTGCTTTACAGAATCTGAGAAGACCGCTCCTGCGGCTCGGGCTGTCAGACCGATCCATGTACGTGCTCACTGCAGAATGCAGGGATAGCACCAAAAAAGCAGTACTGTGCCTCTTCAGGAGATGGGAAGCATTTTCTGATTAAATGTTATGTTACATATAATACGGCACGGACACTGACGTCTTAGAGTTCATTTTCTAATGGGTTCTTGACAGTAAATTAAGTTATAGTCCCATTAACGGTGCCCAATGTACTTCTCATTATAGTTGCTGCAGGGAGCAGGACCCGCTCTGTCGGGTCTCACCTTCTGATGTCCAGTTATTAAGGATATCATTAACACAAGTTCTCCCGGACCCAAGTACACGGAAGTATGGGATATTGACAATAATAACATTTATTCACCATGGGGCTCCAGCTATATCTCTATCTTTGCTTCAGCTCTCATAGGTAGTTATTCCCCTGGCGCTGCCCTCAGCGCACGGGTCCAGTCATTACATAAATTGCGACTGGACAGAAAGGTTACACCTGCTATATAATATTTCATGTTTACGATTTAGTTAAGCAGGGCAGCCCAGGGGTGTCAGGTCTCCAGCTAGTTCTCATGGCATACCCCATGCACCTTCGGTTATGTGTGGTCACACATTTACAACATTACGTCAAGGTCATCTAGAGCCTTAGAGGCTCTGATACAATGTTTGTTAGTTACAAAAAAAAAACACAAAACAAACTCATAAGAAGGTTTCAGTTCAGACCATCTCCAGGTGGTTAATATGGGGTTTTGGCTTATACAGGAGTAGATACTAATTTCTAATCTCACTCCATCAGGGCTGCTACAACATCAGCAGCAAGAGTTATGTACGGTCCTCTGGACCACATCCTGCCGATTAACGAACGAGGTTTCCAACATTTTATTTTAACACATTGCCAGACCAGAGGTATTTGCCAACTCTATTTTAGATTCTATTTTATAGTTTCCCCTCGGATGAGAGGGGTTACTGTTATTATTATTTGTTCATTTATCAGCATCAGCATATTTTAAATCTATGTCATGTCTGTATGCATTATGTATGTTTCCCTTATCTGTGGTCAACTGAAGCAGTCATGCTTGTGTGGACTCGTTTTCCACAGCATGAAATGACAGAGCTTCAAAATCTTCATGTAGTCACTCACGTGACTCCGAAGTAAGATTAAATAGTAAGATTAAACGAGAACTTACCAGTTTGAAGTTTGATCTTTATTTTATGAGGAGTTACGATGAGCGATTACGTGACCTCCGCTCCCAACCCTCGTATCATAAAGATCATCTGGTAGTTCTAGTCATCTCTAATCTTACTATGTTAGTTCAACAACTGTTATCTGTGATTTCACACCGCCGCTTTGAAGATTGACGGCCTTCTTCACGTAATTGCTCATCGTAACGTCTCATAAAATAAAGTTAAAACTTCAAACTGGTAAGTTCTCGTTTAATGTTACTATTTTGAAGCATTCATGCATGGTGGAGGTATAATGTAGTCATAGAGTGATACAATGTGAAAACAGACCCTTCGGCCGCCAACATGTCCCAGCTACACTTCTGCTTTTGGTCCGTATACCTCCAAACCTGTACTATCCATGTATCAGTCTAACTGTTTCTTAAATGTTGGGATAGTCCCTGCCTCAACTACCTCCTCTGGTAGCTTGTTCCATACACCCACCACCCTTTGTGTGGAAAAAGTTAGCCCTTAAACCTCTTAAAAATACTTCAAACAAAAAACATTGAAATTATACTTCTACAATGCACTAAAACATGATTTTAATACATCAAATTTCAAGAGGTCCCTACCGTAGGAGGGGGGACATCCCCCTTCCACACCTTCCCACACTCGATCGCTCCACCCTCGCTGGGTACCCCTAAGGCCAGTGATCAGTGATCGCTCAGACCCCCAACTTTCAAAAACTCTCTGCGGCCCCTGGATCAGACGGAGAGCACTGCCAGATGTGAGCGGGGTACATATTAACTGTAATATAATAATGTATGCATGTTGATAAGTGCAATCAAAACAAAGTCCCAGCTGAGGGGAAAACAGCAAAATACTGAAAATATTGGTGGCGAAAATTACTTCAGGACAGTTTGTTAGGAAAATGAAGGAAATGGTAACAGAATACTTATACAGCTAAGTGAGTATAATTTTATGGATAAGAAATTGATGACTTCTTTGACAAAGTAACTAGCATGTTAGATAACAAGGAAGCCAATGGATGCAGCAAATTATGTGAAACAAAATTTGGTCCGTGAAGTACCCCATAAAAGATTACCACATTAGATAAGCACCTGTGGACTTGAACATAATAGATTAAGTCCAGGGGGTTAGACATGGGGCTTTATGTGTGGGCTAGATATATTGTCAGTGCAATGGGGCTAGGAGCAAGGCCAAGTGTGCATCCAGAGTCAAGGTCTGGAATAGTACTAGGTGTGCAGTCAAAGCTGGGGAAATGTGAGTGTTCAGCACTGGGAATCTACACGGGTAAGCAGCTGTGATCAGGGTAGAATAGGGGGCCAGGTGTAAAACTGGACTCAGGGTCAGGAATAAGAAGGTATGCAACTGGAGTCAGGGTCAGGAGTAGTACCAGGTGTGCAGTGAGACCCAGGTTGGTCAATATGGGCCGTGCTTCATTTCAATCAATCCCGATATATCTTCCCCAAATTTTTTTTTAAAGGTTGATTCCATAGTCAGTAATTTTATCTGGGATTATAAGAATCACCGAATAAACAAAAAACATTTATGTAAATCAAAAATAAGTGGAGGTTTAGCTTTACCGAATTTCATGCTCTATTTAAAAATATGAACTTCTGGTTGGAAGAATTGGACCAGCAACCAGACTGGTTAAAAATGGAAAAGGAAGACTGCTTACCCTTTGAAATTGGTTTGATTCTGTTTGCTACCACTATATTGAACAAAAAAACCTACAGTGAAAACCCTATAATATACAGTGATATACGAATTTGGAAACAATTCAAAAAGACTTTAAAATTGGATAATCTATCACTCTTTCTCCCCATTGTAAACAACCCTGCATTTAAACCTTCAATGTTGGATAAAGGTTTTTTACAATGGAAAAATCACAGAATTAAAAAGATGGGTCATCTCTATAGGAAAGGTGCATTTCTTTCATTTCAGGAGTTACAACAAACTTATGGACTTCACTCAAATGACTATTTCAGATATTTACAACTTAGAAATTATGTTAAATCAAATACACAGAATTACAGAACTAGAGATCCAGAAACTTTTGATGAATGTTTGAATAAACACCCTAATACATAAAAATTAATATCTCATATCTATAATATCCTATTAGACAGTGAGGCACCAACGATGGAAATATATAGGCAAACATGGCCAGCCAATAATGAAAGATATTTGGGACAAAAGCTTACAACATATACATCAATGTTCGTTAAATGCCAAACACTCTTTAATGCAATTTAAAGTATTACATAGATTACATTACTCAAAAACGAAATTAAATTAGAATTATTCCACATATATCTCCTATCTGCGAAAAATGTCAGCATTTAGAGGCTAACTTAACTCACACATTTGTAAATTGTATAAAAATGTAAAACTTTTGGATGGAAATTTTTAAGATAATTTCGGAAGTTGTCAACACCCAATTGGACCCCGACTCAAAACTAATAATATTAGGAATATTAGAACAAAGTCTAACACTTACTACAAGCCAAAGAAACTTTATTGACTATAGTATAATAATTGGGAAAAAATTAATATTAAAATTTTGGAAAGGTCCTATAACCCCCACAATTAAAATGTGGATTATGGAAATGTCGGAGACCCTACATTTGGAAAGAATCAGACTTGTTTTAATGGACAAACAAGAACTTTTTATCAGAATAAAATGTATTGATTATTTGAAGGGGCAAACTTGTTTGGCACGAGAACCTGACTGAAGCTCAAATCAAGGATTAGATGAAGAATTATACTTTATAATTTACGAACATATCTCCAATGTTGTATTATTAGTAAATTATTCCATTCTTCTTTATCATACTTATTATTCCATTCTTCTTTATCATACTTTGTTTTCTCTTTCTTTATTATTTTCTATCTACATAAAAAAATAAAAAAATATATAGAAGCAGTGTTATTAAATAATTGATAATATTGATAATATTAGCACTGTATGACTATTGGGGGGAAGAGAGGTGACTGGACGGGACAGGGAGAGGGTTAGAGACGGATGGGGAGGGGAGGGTACATTGAGCGGGTGGGGACATTGAGGGGGAGGGTACTGAGGGGGGAGGGGAGGAAACCACTATCTACCTCATTGGTGACCTTCAGACTATCTTTGATCCCAGGCTCTGGACGCCGCGCCTGCGGCTAGAAGCTCCGCAGACCGTGGCTAGAAGCTCCGCAGACTGCGGCTTCAGCCTGAACAGTCTGCGGGCCAGCGATTGGGAAAGGTCCACGCTGTGCCCGCTACTGAAGCTCCGGGCCCGACTCCGGGAAAGGCCGCACAAATCCTTGGTGTTTGGCTGCGAGGGAGGTCACATGGAAGGCGACCAAACGCGGTTTCGCCCTTACCCCCCTTCTCACCACCCCCAAACAAGACCCACCAAGAGACACTAAAACATTTGAACATACCAAAAATTTTTTTTTTAATGTAGAAATTACTAACATGCTGCTGGCAGGGCAGCCATCTCGCAGCGCCCCCAAGACTTGTTGTGTGAATCATTAAACTGTGGTAAACACAGAAACATAGAAAATAGGTGCAGGAGTAGGCCATTCGGCCCTTCGAGCCTGCACCGCCATTCAATATGATCATGGCTGATCATCCAACTCAGTATCCCGTACCTGCCTTCTCCCCATAACCCCTGATCCCTTTAGCCACAAGGGCTACATCTAACTCCTCTTAAATATAGCCAATGAACTGGCCTCAACTACCTTCTGTGGCAGAGAATTCCAGAGATTCACCACTCTCTGTGTGAAAAATGTTTTTCTCATCTTGGTCCTAAAAGATTTTCCCCTTATCCTTAAACTGTGACCCCTTGTCCTGGACTTCCCCAACATCAGGAACAATCTTCCTGCATCTAGCCTGTCCAACCCCTTAAGAATTTTGTAAGTTTCTATAAGATCCCCCCCTCAATCTTCTAAATTCTAGCGAGTATAAGCCGAGTCTATCCAGTAGAATTTTGAACATAGAACATGCCCTTCGGCCCACAACATCCGTGCTGATCATGATGCCAAGTTAAACTTATCTCCTCTCCCTGCATGTGATCCATATCGCTCAATTTCCTGCATATCCAGTAAACCAATGATTGTATGGCAGAGCAGAATCAATGGGCTGAATGGTCTAACTAACCTTTACATCCCCTCTCTCTCTCTGTCCCTCCACCCACCCTAGTCGTCCAACTAGTTTCACTGTCGCCCTGCTAGTGTCATCACTGTCATCACTAGTTTCACTGTTCGTATCCACTCATTAACACCTTCTCCACAGCCATCAAAGGACCATTGTGAGCTCCACCTTTCCTTGACCATCCTTGCCAGCTTTAGAGTTATAGAGTCATAGAGACATGCAGTGTGGAAACACAGAGCTGCCAGCTCTCACACATTGAGTGTGAGACTCATGCATTTCGTGAAATTCTCACGCTGCTCACAGAATTTCTCACGCTCAAAAATATATATATTTTTTGTAAATAAATAAATAAAGTCATGAACAAATCTGGAAGCCCAAGGCTTCCAGATCTCCTCCATGCTCACCAACGAGAATAGTTTTCTTCCGCGAGTTTCCCGTAAAGAATTAGCAATTTGATTGTCTTAAGCCTATCTCACACTATATAAAATGGCAATGCAACTGCTGCACTAATGATTCCATTTGACATTCATTGAACCAAAATCTGCAGGTGCTGGAAATTCAAAATAAAGCAAAAATTGTTTTAGTGAGTAAAAGCCATGAGGGGAATATATAAGATGAATGCATAGTCTTTTTCCCGGGATATGTGATTCAAGAACTAGAGGGCATTGGTTTAAAGCACGGGTGTCAAACTACCAGCCCACGAAGGCGTCCAATTTGACCCGCGGGATGATTTGGGGAAAAAAAGTAGTTTCATTTAGAGCAAAATGGATCATAGATCTTTGGTTTAGAGTCTAAACTAAACTACACATTCCCGTGCAGATGGTGTGATAGGTGAGACAGCGGTGGTCCCAGCATCGGCCCCTGAGGCACCGCTCACACCTGCCACCTTCACCTCCGATGGCTCTGTGTCCGTCGGCTGCTCTGTCCACACCCCATATGTTTTAAGAGAGAAACACTTTCCAGACATCGCCAAGTCTTCCGATTTCGCCTCTTCACTGACACACGATCTCACACACAACCTGACACACACTCTCACACTCACTCACACACACACACAGACACACCTTGACACATTCACTCACACACACACACACACCTTGACACATTCACTCACACACACACACACAGACACACCTTGACACATTCACTCACACACAGCGACACACCCTCACACATACGCTCTCACACACACTCACACATACTCTCGCACACGCTCTCACACTCACTCACAGATACACACACAGACACACCTTGACACATTCACTCACACACACTGACACACCCTCACACATACACTCTCACACACACTCACACATACTCTCGCACACACTCTCACACACACTCTCACACACACACTGACACACACACACACACTCTCTCTCACACACACCCTCACACACACTGATACACACTCTCACTCGTGAGTTTGACACCCCTGGTTTAAAATGAGAGAGGAACGATTTAATAGGAACCTGAGGGACAACATTTTCACGCAGAGGATGGTGGGTATGTGGAACGAGCTGCCAGGTGAAGTAGGCAGGTAAAATGACAGGGATTAAAAGACATTTGGACAGGTACGTGGAGGTTTAAAGGGATATGCAGATAATGGGACTAATTTAAATGGGGCATCTTGGCCTGCAGGAAAAGTTGGGGTGAAGAGCCTGTTTCCATGTGTGAGACTATGATACATCTTAGAAAGGGTGTGATTGCTCTGGAGAGGATCCAGGGGCGCTTTATGAAGATGTTGGCAGGACAGGAATTTTTTTTTTTCCTTTGAAGAAAGATTTGATAACTGGGATTGTATTCTCTGCAGCCACGGAGGTGAAGAAAAGATTTGGTTGAGGTGAATAATATTTTGAGAATAGGACCTGTTTTGCTTAACAAAGAGTATAGGAAGGAACTGTAGGCACTGGTTTAAACTGAAGATAGACACTAAAAGCTAGAATAACTCAGTGGGACAGGCAGCATCTCTGGAGAGAAAGAATGTGATGTTTTGGGTCGAGACCCTTTCGGGTTGTGAGTGAGGAAGTTGAAAACCAGCCATATAGATGTAAAACACAATGACTGGAGTTTTCTAATCACTAGTGCACTGGAGGGATCTTTGATCCCCTCAAAGCCATGTGACCAGATTTCATCTATTTCTCCACTTCTCAGAAGAGAAATGTCATGCTTCCTCGTTCATATCTGTGATCACATAAATGCAAGCGTACGTGGCTATGTGAATTGCAATGTGGTCACTCTTGCTTTGAAATTCCCAGGAATTCACAGCAATACAAAACAATTGAGGGCAGAAAATGCTGTTTGACTCCTTGTATCTGCTCCACCATTCAGCACGATCCTGGCTGAACGTCTCCAGTTCTCTGCACTATTCCCATGCCTCTGGTATACTGCTTCTCAACTCAGGTCTGAGTTGCTCAATCTTTACAATTGGGTTGCACAGCGGTAGAGTTGCTGCCTTACAGCGAATGCAGTGCCAGGGACCCGTGTTCGATCCCGGTTATGGGTACTGTCTGTACAGAGTTTGTACGTTCTCCGCGTGACATGCGTGGGCCGAAGGGCCTGTTTCCATGCTGTATCTCTAAAGTAAACTAAACTAAAACTATTGGTTCTCGTCACCTTGCATCTATGAATATATTTGCTATGAATTGCAGTTTGCTAATCATACTGCATTTGCAAGACCATTGATGCTCTCTGATGTGACCACACATTTATTTCACCACAGCAGCCATTCACTAAAGTGCCAGCCTTCATAGATTGCACTCATGTTCTCACTGAGACCCCCCATCAACCTCTTGACTGGGGTGGCTGTCTGTCGCCCTAAACAGTTTCTGCAATCCCCTTGTAGCGAGGTCATCCTTCCTCCAGTTGATGAGATCTATCAGTAAACTTGGGAACATACTGCTTGCCATCAGGAATCACTGCTGCTGCCCCATACAAGTAAAGACACTCTCCAATTGCTTCTGGATTACCCTAGGCGCTGTGTGACCGTGCCTTTAAAAGTTAGTCAATGAGCATTCAAGTGTGTACCTACTGTAGGTGTTCTCAATTGTGATAAGTTCAACTAGAACCTTTTAGAAACACTCACTGAACCTTCATTAGTGTGGCTTCAATGTGTCACCCACTGTGAATTTAATAGTTGGGAACTTAACTTAATTATGAAAAAAATATTGGCAAAGTGTGCCTGTACCAAAGTCTAGGCTAAGCAAGAATAGCAAGGAACAGGCTGCAAAATAGAGTTGAAGCCAAGTGGAGTAGGGTCGAGGTAACATCAGGCATGCTTGGACTCCGATTTCCTATCTTCCTGTGTCTGGTAGCAGGGCTTCACGGCTCACTTGGACACTATCTCGGGATTGAAAGATGGAAGTTTTAAAAAACTTTTAAAACATGCTACCAACATCAAGAGCAGAGTTCTAAGTCAATGTAGTCAGTCACCAGTTGCATAGCACATACATTAAACAAACATTAAACATAGTAGACACATGATCCAAGTGAGCATAACGTTATTGGACCAAATCAGACCAAATAGCTGGTGGAAGTATATTTGTGCAAGTTGCGGACTTTGTTCCTTTCCCTCGTGATCCCTTGATTCCTCTAGTGAGATCTGCATTATTCAATAGACACTTAGCTTTAGACTAAATATTTATATTCCTTAAAGTTACAGTTCTGCAGGTCACATCCTTCTTTATATTTCTGTTTTTTAATTATGGATATAGACAACTAGACTATCTAAAATCCCTCTATGCATGCTTGACAGCACAATTGTTATAAATTCTCCATGCTTTTAGTATCTACTCTAATCCACAACACCATTTTTATTAATAGTATTTCTCGAGAATGCCTGCAGAAAATCATCCCACTTCTCTTAGGCACTCTTTTTTGATGCATTAACGTCTGGGTTCAGATGAAGTATTTCATCAATGGAAATATTACTAATCTCCTGATTCTTATCAACTTTCCTTCTGATTTATTTATCCTTTCTCTTCACAATGCATGCACAATTGCTTTATGGTGGAGAAATAAATGTATTCCTTACACAAAATTAGGTCAATATCGTATGTGATTAATTGATCTGCTTCTTGTCCAGGCTGAAATGTCATTTGTGGATCTTTATCTTATTAATAGCTTAAAATTTGGTATCTTCATTTCTCTCTATTTTAGTACAAACCTGATGTCCTTAGCTTTGACCTCTCTAACCCACTTTTTTTTTAAAAACATTTTGGTCCAATTTAATTTTCCAATTGAATGTATGCTTCCCACTTATATCACATTTCCTTTATTTCAAACATTCAAACATGTTTCCTCAAAATGTTTACAGATACTATATTTATAATACAAAATTAATCCTTAGTCACATCTTATACTTAATAACATAAATAGTAAACAACTGAAAAGTACATACCTGTATTCCACAAACATTCAAATATTACGGTAGTGCAGCGGTAGAGTTGCTGCCTTATGCGCCAGTGACCCAGGTTTCGATCCTGACTATGGGTGCTGTCTGTGCAGAGTTTGTACGTTCTCACTGTGACCTGCAAAGGTTTATCCGGCATCTCCGATTTACTCCCACACTCCAAAGAGGTACAGGTTTTGTAAGCTTCTTGGCTTTGTATAATTGTAAATTGTCCCTAGTGTGTGCAGGATAGTGTAAGGGTGGGGGAATCACTGGTTGGCATGGACTCAATGGGTTGAAGGGCCTATTTTTGCTCTGTGCCTCTAAAACTAAAAACTAAAAAACAAATACTTTACGGGTGTGTCCCACATACCTGCGTATGCAATGCAGTTGAAATATTATTTGCCTATGTTTGCCATTTCAGTGGGAAATGGGCTTGCTCAGACTCTGTATTGAGTAAAAAAAAACCTTTCCTTCTGACTAAAAACAATGAATGAGAATACATATAGCCTTATCCATCCATCCAAAAGCCATCCAAAGCCCCTTAAAGTTTTGAAGAATGTAGCCTTTCTTTTCTGCTCTTCATGGACTGAAACTTCCAAAAACAGGACCAAGTCAATTTTAAATTAGGTTCTCATCTTCTAACGCTTGCAGCAAGTATATAAATATTTATAGTACCTTAACTGAGAGTCACAGCACTTAAAGAACTGCTGATTTGTTAAATATCCTGTCCATTGAGCTGTGATTCCTGTGCAGCTGTCAACACACGTGTAAGAAAGAACTGCAGATGTTGGTTTGAATCAAAGATAGACAAAATGCTGGAGTAACTCAGCAGGTGAGTTACTCTGGAGAGAAGGAATGGGCGACATTTCGGGTCGAGACCCTTCTTCAGACTGATGTCAGGGGAGGAGGCGGGAAAAAGATAAAATGTTGTCGGCGATAATAAGACTAGTGGGAGAACCAGGAAGGGGAAGTGGATGGAGAGAGAAAGCAAGGGCTATCTGAAGTTAGAGAAGTCAATGTTCATACCGCTGAGGTGTAAGCTACCCAAGGGAAATATGAGATGCTGTTTCTCCAATTTGTGCTGGGCTTCACTCTGACAATGGTGGAGGCCCAGGATAGAAAGGTCAGATGGGATTGGGAGGGGGAGTTAAAGTGCTGAGCCACCGTCTCTGACATCAGTCTTCAAGAAGGGTCTCGACCCAAAACGTCGCCCATTCCTTCTTTCCAGCAATGCTGCCTCACCCCCTGAGGTACTCCAGCATTTTGTGTCTATGTCTATGCCTTGTGTCATTGCACTATTATTGTTTGGTGTGTGTGTGTGTGTGTGTGTGTGTGTGTGTGTGTGTGTGTGTGTGTGTGTGTGTGTGTGTGTGTGTGTGTGTGTGTGTGTGTGTGTGTGTGTGTGTGTGTGTGTGTGTGTGTGTGTGCATACACAGCATGATTAGCAAGTTTGCACATGACACAAAAGTGGGTGATATTGTAGATAATGAAGATGGTTGTCAAAAATTGCAGCAGGATCTTCATCAGTTGGGCAGGTGGGCTGAGGAACGGTTGATGGAATTCAATATAGAGAAATGTGAAGTGTATCCCTTAATGTGACCATGCCGATCAGGAAGACACATGGATAAAGGCTGATAGATACAAGGTTCATCTATAAGTTTGTCCATAAGATTATAAAGGGACAATGCAAATAGGAAGTGATGCCCATACATCACTTAAGGTTCTGCCTGGAACTGCTAATGCACTCTTGGTTATTCAGATACATGATGAAAACAAAACCGAGTGAAGCATAAATTACAGGTTCAACATCTACTGTAATACATTGAGAGTTATTTTGGAAGACATAATTTATGGCAAGAGTTGTTAACCTTATAAATTTGATAAAACATTAAAATCGAGATTTATAAATTAACATTTTTTGCATCAAAATGGTGTGAAGAATTAAGAAAAAATTAAGATAAAAAAAGATATTAAACCAATGTCTGCGTTTGGTCAAATTTACTTTTGAGTAACTCTCTAGTTCTGATCAGTGGCTTCAAGGTTTCATTTTGCTAATTATTGCCATGCCGGAGATCACGGCAATGAGTGGCTTTGTGGCAACAAAAACTCTAAAATAGTTATTTGCTTTCATTTCTCTTATAATGTTATTATTGAAGCATGATAGGTTGTTCTGTGCAATTGTGAATGAACAAGTTTCAATTTGTAAAGAATGGCAGATTGGTAAACAGCTGGAAAATACATACTAACAACTGCTCATTATTATTGCAGTAATTATTCCAAGTAGAATTCACAATTAGTTGCACTTCCTTCCATTACTTCAGTTTTGAAAAAATAATTCAGCATATCTGAAGTATAATTTTCATGTTAAAATAGCTATTTTTGGTGAGTAAAAACTAAATAATATATACGTAACTGCCAGCTGTAATGCTCAAATCCAATTTATGACATTTTAAGCATCTTTCAATTGCACTACCTTCGTGTCCCTTTCACTTATGCACCGAATATTCCACACAGTACATTCCATTTCTCAGCAGAGAGCATCTCACTGGCATTACCTTGCGTCATAGAAGACTGTTATTGCAGCAATCATGATCTCCTCAGCATGCCTTTTATAAGGCTTCAGCTTTCTGAAAAGTGCTGAGTGAAATGCTGCCCCTGATATTTCACAAAGCTGGGAGCCGAGATGATGGTTGATTACCCGATTACAACTTTCAATTCATCTGGCAGAAATTGCTTCAGGTCCCTGAATATTGCAAGACTGGCATGAAAATAATTCAGTGTAGGTTTGACTACTGGAATGAAACAAATACAGCTTCTTGTACAAATCTCACAACTCATTAATCCTACATCTGGAGAAAACTGCCCTGACTTCCCATTCATCAAATTATTCTTAGTGGATACTTGTGCTTTTGATTGATATCCATGAAGTTCACCTGAAGTATTCATAAAATCAGTGGTGTCATTTGAAGTGCAAGTTGAACCTACTGGGAGAGTGTGGACATTACTTCACTTGATTTGATTGAATATTGCACTGCTGTAAAAGGCACAAAAATACTGACCACCATTTTCTAAATAATTGCAATAGCATATGCCTTATATTGCATCAATTACTTGCTCGCATTATAGCTCTGTATACAAAAGGAAATTAGAGTTACATTTCAAACACATGTATTTTCTGCACAACTATAATAGGTTCACCCCAATAAATTTAAAGGTGAATGTTAAGTCATTTCAGAATAGGTCTCAATTCCAGACCTGAAGCATAATTTTGTTTTGATGATTTTCAATATTACATTCTTCTATGTTGAAATAGCCGAGAGTAAAACTATTTTCGAATGCTAGGATTTCAATTGCAATAGCAGAATTAAATCTTCCATCTACCAAAGTGTGAAATCTTCATTTGAACCAAAGGAGAAGACCTTGTGGCTGAGCAATTCTTGTTATATGACGACTACCATTGCCATTAAAAATGCCTCGTAAATCAGAAGTGAGTCAATGTGTGAATCATTAGAAATGTGGCTCTTTCTTACTTTAATAAATAACTTTTTCAAATAAAACTTTTCATTGAGAAATCCAGGTGGGGGAATAAGACAGTTACCTAAAGGAAAAAAAATCTAAGTGCTGGAAGAAAACAACTGGACAGGCAGTGTCTGTGAAGGGAAATGGACAGTAGATGTTTGGGGACAACACTGAAGTAAAGATTCCTAAACTAAAATGGTTGAAGTAGATGAGGAAATGGTGATTTATATAAAAACTATGTTTTAAAAACTTGAAAATTGTAGGGATAGCATGATATGGGCTCCCAGTTTTGATGATATGGGAAAGAGTGATACGTCAGCCATAGATATGGTTAAAATAATGTAAATCAGGTATTTTACACTTACTGTCACTGTTCCACTTAAGAGACAACTTCAACAGATTACAATTTCAGAAAAGCACAGCATGTAAAGAAATATAGCCATTAAATCTTAGATCACATGTTGTGGTTGCTGGAGATAGTCATCCCATCCCCAAGACATTGTTTCACGAGTTCCTCAGGGCTGTGTTACAAGCTAGCTATCTACAGATGCTTGAGCAAATGACCTTCTGATTACTGATGCACAATTTCATGTAAAACCTCATAGCAAATGAACCAGTCAGTTCCTGCTTACAGCAAGATCTAGCTAAGTGATAAGTAACAAATAACATTTATGGCACACTAGTGCCAGTCACCAACAATCTCCAAGAAGAGAATCGAGCATTATAATTTAGAACCAAAGTGTGGCATTTTATTGCCATTTTAATTATGCAGCGATAAAGCTATATAGTATAGAAGCAGGCTATTTGCCCCAATTCATCCATGCCAACAAAGTTGTCTAACTGAACTAGTCCCACTTGCCTGTGCCTGGCCCATATCTCTCCACACCTTTCCTCTCAATGTACCTATCCATGTGCATACTTACTACCCATGCCACCTATATCCATATCAAAATCATTAATATAAATAACAACAGCAGTGGCCCAGGCTCCAATTCCTGTGGTATATTACTTGATTCGGGCCTCCATCCTCTAACATTATCCACAATTTCCTACCTTCAAATCAATTTTATATCCAGTTGGCTATCTCGCCCTGGATCCCATGTGATCTAACCTTCTAAACCAGCCTACCATGAGGTACATTGTCAAAGGCCTTTTAAAATTCCATGTAGCCAACTTCTACTACCCTGCCCTCATCAACGTTCTTGGTCATCTCTTCAAAAAACTCAGTCAAATTGGTGAAATTATAATTTTCCAGGCACAAAGCCATGCTGGCTATTCCTTATCATTTCTTGCTTTTCCAAATACCTATTGATCCTGTCTCTCAGAATCCCCTCCAATAACTTACCCACTACTGATATAAGGCTCACTGGACTGTAGTTTCCAAGCTTTTCCTTGCAGCTATTCTAAAATAAAGGCACAAGATCATGAGAGGAATAGATCGGGTAGATGCACAGAGTCTCTTGCCCAGAGTAGGGGAATCGAGGACCAGAGGACATAGGTTCAAGGTGAAGGGGAAAAGATTTAATAGGAATCCGAGGGGTAGCTTTTTCACACAAAGGGTGATGGGTGTATGGAACAAGCTGCCAGAGGAGATAGTCAATGCTGGGACCATCCCATCATTTAAGAATCAGTTAAACAGGTACATGGATAGGATAGGTTTGGAGGGATATGGATCAAGCGCAGGTAAGTGGGACTAGTGTAGTTGGGACATTGTTGGCTGGTGTGGGCAAGTTGGCCGGAAGGGCCTGTTTCCACACTAAATCACTCCATGACTCTATGACTCTATGACTAATAGTCTTCTGGCACTTCACTTATGAGGCTACTATGGTGGTACCTATATGGTATAATTGATATAAATGATACAAGTATCTCTGCAAGTATCGTCACAATTGTCCCCTAACCTCCCACAATGCCCCATGATACACTTGATCAGGATGTGGGGTGTTAGCTACCTTAATGCATTTTATGATCTCCAGCACCTCCTCTTCTGTAATGCAGAGTCTCTTCAAGACTTCACTACTAACTTCCCTGAGTTCCCGAGCATTCACATCTTTCTCCATGGTTGCTGCCAAAAACTGTATTGATATAGACAAAAGTCAATAGACAACAGACAAGTGTTGAGGTCCTCTCCTCCAATACTGGCCAGAAATTCAACTGGACCAACCACGCAAATACAGAAGAGCAAAGTCTGGGTGTCCTGGAGAGAGTGTCTCATTTACGATGTCCACGAGGTGCAGGTCAGGAATGTCACCCTTTGAGAGTCCCTGGATATGTTTTTGCCCTTATGATTTTGCTTTCTACACAGTGGAGTGATTTATCGCTAGCACTTTATTTAATGGCAACAATTTTGGTAGGTATTTTGATTATGTTGTCCATTATTAATACTTTTGTAATGAGGAGCTGTCCAGCTTGATCATTTGCTGTTGCACTCACATCTGCCTTTGCACCATCATTGAAATAACTATACTTTGATGAGCAGTAATTAACAAACAACTGACAGTATAACCTTTGTCATTTATTATTTAGTTTAGTTTAGTTTAGAGATAGCGCGGAAACAGGCCCTTCGCCCCACCAAGTCCACACCGACCAGCGATCCCCGCGCATTAATGCAAGCCTACACGCACTAGGGACAATTTACAGTTCTACTAAGTATACAAATCCAAGCCAATTAACCTACAAACTTGTACGTCTTTGGAGTGTGGGAGGAAACTGAAGATCTCGGAGAAAACCCACGCATGTCACGGGGAGAATGTACAAAATGCGTACAGACAACACCCGTAGTCAGGATTGAATGCGAGTCTCCGGCACAGCAAACGCTGTAAGACAGCCGATTTTTTCGGCGACTGCCGGCATCATTGACTGACATATGAGGTCACCAAGATATTTGTGGCATGATGCGACGTGATGCGGCATGACGCGGCATGATGACGTATTGATGCGCGGTGCTATTTCAAGTGTTGCAACATTTTTTTGAAATGTTCAAAATCTTTTGGCGACACTAATATGACGCCGGCAGTTGCCGAAAAAATCGCCAAGTGGGACAGGCCCTTAAGATCATTAAGTGTCTTGTTTTGCATTTGGCAATCTAAATCACATTATCACAGCATTCCCATTCACATGATCCCCCATAACGCCAACTGACACTTGATATAGAAGCAAATGGTGGCCTTAAAATTATAATATTTGATTTACATTTCTTCCTTTCATTAATATGGAAAGAAGCCCTGCATATTGTAATTATATTAATACCATATCCATCATTGGGATACTCAAAAATTATTATTTTATTTCTGTATAGCTCACTCCCTTGACATCAGTCTGAAGAAGGGTCTCGACCTAAAACGTCACCGATGCCTTCTGTCCAGAGATGCTTACTGTCCTGCTGAGTTACTCCAGCATTTTGTGTCTAGCAACAATTATTATTGTTGTGTTGCAAAATTATGTTGAGCAATATACATTATTTGTTAACGGTAGCATTTTTTTAATTAGTTGCTTGTTTTCGCTTTATGATCACTGCATATTTTCCCCATAAATGTGGTGTTTTTCTTCAGTACAAGTGTAATTAACTCAGGCTGCAGTGGCCTATTATCTTGGCCCTACATCAGTTGTAGTAAATTTGTAGTACAGCAGATGAAAGACTGAGATAGATGGCCAAAACATCCTGAATCAATCATGATTCTACCGCAGTAAAGGCAAAGTACTGGAAAGTCGTAAGCTTCTTTAATATACAAGATACTCACTATTTTAACTTATAGAACAAATAAATGTTGCTTTAGATTTATTTTTACAGACCAAACATAAACTACTTTGACATTACTGTACTGCTGAATTTTTTCACAGAAGATAAAATGATCCAATTAGTACTCCAATGCTGAGTCAAATGAACTTAGAAATGTACTGCAGTTGATGTAATATCTTGTTTGTTCAGTAGATATTAAAACACTACAAACAATTATCATGTTTATACTGTAATTTATCATACTTCATTGCTATGAACCTTCCTTTCTGATGAGATATTCAAATCTCAATTTGCACATACTTTCCTATGGCACTAACTCATTAAGCAATTTGCAACATAATTCAGGAAATGGTATTCTCTTTGGTCTCTATTGCTTGGGTTTGCAAACTGGGTGGCGAGGCCCCAAGTGGTTTTGATAATGTTAGAAGGGAGTTCTAATTATAAAATGACCATATGTTCAGAGGTTTTAATTAGAATGGAGAACGATGAGGATGAAAGAGCAGAGAAAACAAATCTTTTTGGGACGTGGGGAAAATAGTTTCTGAACCTCTGTTCTGGTGGCAGCATAGCTATTTGGAATAGCGAGTTGCTCTCCTGTTCTTGTGATGCAGCCAGATAATGCTCATCTCTATCATTTCCACATTGTCATGATATTCTATATTGTCTGTGGTGTCTACATCATAGGAGCATCATTGAATCAAGGAGTTTGTAAGTTTAAATTGCACTCTGGAGACATGAGCACAAATAAAACATGGAAAGAATATTCAGTGCAGCAGTCAGTACTCCAGGGTGTTATCTTTCTGACAAGATGTTAAACCAAACCCCGATCCATCCACTTGCAAAAGATCAAGTAGCATGATTTTAAAGGGTTTCTTCCCCAGCACCTATGGTCAAGATGAACCTCTCAATCAACATTATGGAAACAAATTATATGGTGATTATCAAATTAAGGGCCTGTCCCACCAGCATGCAACTCTATGCGATGAACGCGATCAAACCGGCAGCGGGGGCCGCGCGGAGGTCGCGCGGAGGTCGGGTGATCCCCTGTACAGGGCCGTTCCCACCAGCATGCGCCTGCATGCGGCAAGCGCAACTAAACCGGCAGCGGGGGCCGCGCGGAGGTCGGGTGATCCCCTGTACAGGGCCGTTCCCACCAGCATGCGCCTGCATGCGGCAAGCGCAACCAAACCGGCTGCAGGGGCCGCGCGGAGGTTGGGTGAGTGGCGCAACGCAGCGCAAAGTGAGGCGAACTTGGAGCAAGTCCAAGGTAAGTTCGCCAGGACTTAGAGCGGCACACAGAGAGGGGCACCGAGGCACACACACACACACAGGGCCACGGAGCCACACACATAGAGGGTCACGGAGGCACTTACAAATAGGTTCACGGAGGCACGATGTCCGGGCGGTGTGTAAATATCGAGGCAACTGCGAGCCGACAAGCCGTTGCCGTGCGGAATTTTTGGACATAGTCGGTTTTTCGGAGCCCCGCGCGGTGTCGGGACGAACTCGGGACGAACTCCGCACAATTCCGCACGGCTCCGGCGATCGAAGTGGGACCGGCCCCGCGACGCCGGACGGCTCAAGCGACCACGTTAGGTCGCGCTAATCGCATAGAGTTGCACGATGGTGGGACAGGCCCTTTACTTTTCCGTGCAAACAGGCTGCCACATTCCTACATTTTAGAAGTATTTCACAAGCCAAGTACTACAGATGTTGGAAATAAAGCAGATCATCCAACATTTGTGGGGCCAGAAACATATTCAACAAGATGACAATGTGTTTTAAATGTATTTAATTTGCCCCATTGCCTGCACTTGCCAAGCCCTCTCCTGGGGTAACTTGGAGCAAATTTGTAGTTCTAGTTGTCAACAGCCTCCTGAACCAGAAATTGGATAATGGCGAGGTCCGGTTAGGTCTCAGTGGTAACTGGGCTGCTGCTCCTCAGCTGCTGCCCCTAAGTATCTCAGCGATGTCTTACAGTCTTTGGCTGGAAGTAAAGACGGGGGATGTCTGTCACATTTTATCAAAACCTGTTCAATTTGTAAGAGCTTTGAGAAGCTTCTGATGCACGGGGACAGTAAATAATGAGTTTGGCTGCTTTAAATGATTTTAAAAAATTAAATATAACAAAAATTAGCCTAGTACAAATATGAAAATAAAGGAAATTATGAAGAATAAAGGTGTTTACTTTTCCTTCCAAAATGTCGAGATTGGGAACTTGGAATTTTGATACAGTGCCAGGTCAGTCTGGCACAGGATTGCTGGGAGCCAAAGGCACTGGTGTCTGAAACTCAGTTTTTCCTGTACTTAGAATGGCACCAAATAAGTCCAGAGATTTCTTATCTGTGACTGGCTACACATTTGAGCACCCATTTATACTATTCCTATTTATTTTCTCCACGTTCACATCAACTTTCCTCCAAATTTTACCCCTCATCTACATCCTGAGAGATGCACAGTGGTGAATCCTGGACAGCTGCTGCCTCACAGCTTCAGAGACCGGGTTTAATCCAGACCTCGAGTGCTATCTGTGCGGAGATTGCACATTTTCTCTTTGGGTTTCCTGCAGTGTTCTCAGTTACTCTCACATACGAAAGACATGCGAGTTGGTGGGTTAATTGATATTCACGTGTGGGTTCACATTGCATGGGATCCAGGGAGAGCTAGCTA
Organism: Raja brachyura; assembly: GCA_963514005.1. Next base: position 40,902,945 of record OY740795.1, on the reverse strand, counting down.
AGTGGATATAGAATTGGAAGGAAGCTGAGGGTGGTGGTAGTGGAAGATTGTTTGCTCAACTGGAGGGCTGTGATGCGTGATGTACCTCAGGGATCGCTGTTATTTGTGGTTTATATCGACGTTTTGGATGAGAATGTGCAAGGCATGATGAGTAAGTTTGCAGATTATAGTAAAGTCGATGCTATCATGGACAGTGAAGATGGTTAATAAACAATGACAGCAGGATCTTGATCAACTGGGCAAGTAGGCTGAGGAATAGCTATCCTCCAATCTGCTGGCACCTCACGTGTGATCCACAAAGATGCAAAGATCTCTGCCAGCTGCCTCCTTGTTAGCTTCCCAGAGCAAAGCAGTGCAGATGTCATTGGCCCTGGACATTTATCAACACGTATGCTTCCTATGACAGCGAACACTTTCTCCTTGTTCTAATGACCTGCTGCATGTACACCCCCCCTATCCATTCCAACCCCGCACCCCCCCCCCCCCCCCCCCCCCAATCCTCTGAACTCGCTATCCTTCACACCCTTCTTCTTGGTGAATACATGAATACAGATGGAAAGTATTGATTTTGGACTTTGCCCACACCACCTGACTCCAGACACAGTTTATCCATTTGGTCCCTCCAATTATTTCCCGTTGCTTAAAAAATATTTCACTTTTTACCCCAACAGTTTCTACCAAAATTGAGAAATGCAAGTGTTTCTTAAATCAAATATTGCAAAATATTACATGGCTCTCTCTAATGAATACCATGTGGCTAATTTTAACTTTGGACTTAATGTATCACATATATAATATTGGCGTGGCCACTCTCTAAACTGCTCTTTCCTTAAACATTCCATTCATGAACACTCCCTTTTAATAAAATCAACACAAGTAAGATTTTTTTTGGAGATATTTAGTGAGTGACAGAATTAATATCACTCATTTTATTTTATCACCTGAAGTCAACACTATCTTCAATTATATAATGATGAGAAAGTAAAGATTTCTTGCCTGGAGCTCCTGAAAGATAGTTTGCAGATCTGTGGTTTATTAAACTAGTTTCAACTTTGTTTTAAACTGATGCTTCCGACAGATGTTCTGAACATACAAAGCCCATGCATTCTAAACATTTCTTTTTTTGATGTTCAATAATGTATTTTAGCCTTTCAATCTCTTACGTTGTTGGAGATGCTATTATTTTCTGGATCGTATCTCCAGTCACTCTGTGGCCTAACATCATGGAGCATTAACATGCTGCACCAGTATATTACATACTGCACCAGCCTTGCTCGAGATTGATTTTGAGCCCCACCATGGGGCCGTTGACTTATCATCGGAGTCTGCGATCCCTTGCCTGGGATCGACGCTCCAACCACGGCCTGCGGATTTCAACATCGAGGAGCTCGCAGTCTCGGGTAGAGTCTGATGTCGGGAAGCTCCAAAGTCGCAAGAGGTTCGACTAGCCCTGACCCAGGGTCTGATCGGCCAGCTGAGATTCCTCCGATGCAGGAGCTTAATCGCCCCAACGTGGAGGGCCCGACTGCCGGCAACGGGAGCCAAGATTATCCCGTCAACGGAAGGCTCGAGGCCCCCGAGAACAAAGAAGGGAAGATTGCTTTTTTTTTTCGTCGTCCATCACACTGAGGAATGTGGAGGAGTCACTGTGGTGGATGTTTATGTTAAATTGTATTTTGTGTGTTTTGTTGCTTTTTATTGGTATGACTCTATGGCAAATCAAATTTCTCGTATGTTGCAAAACATACTTGGCTAATAAAGTATAATTATGATTATGAGACAGCAAACAAGTGACCATTCTGTAGGCAGTCAGTTCAGGAATTCCTTTTATGTAAACTATCTTTCATATTATGTGCTATTTTCAGCATCTGTCTAATACTGTGTCATTATTCTTTCTTGCAGTAAATCACAATGACCTCCACCTCTCAACCAATGGAGTTAAATAAAAGATGAAATAATGCTTGATTCTCTCTGCAGTTATCAACCAATTAATGAAGTTGTATCCTGTGAAATCAAATTTTAAAATAATCAGACTTTGAAACTTAATTTGGTCACTTATGGAGCACCCTGTACTTTGTGCATTTTTGTATGTCTAAGCTCAAAGCAAGCTAGAATGTAAATTTCATTTGTTTTTGTTTTGTTTTGGAGTTATTTTCAAAGAGGTGAGTGAAAAAAACATCAGTGAACCTCTCCGTATCTTTCCCATTCCATGTTAGGAATATAGACTGAGCTCGGTAGCTCAATATATGGGAAATCAGTGATGCAGATGATGCACCAATCCATTAACATGCTGCACCAGTATATTACATACTGCACCAGCCAGATACCAGGATGTTACTTCAGAGTATCTAGGGTCTCCATTTTTATGTTTGATTCTTTCTTAGAACTAAACTCGGGCTACTCTGCTAACATCTATGAAATTGTCTGTTCATCCATGGACACAAACAGAATATTAAATTATTTATAAGGATGACCTTGTTGATCTTTTTTAGTGCATGACAATCATGACGTCAAAACCGTTTTGGTAGTTTAATAGCTCACTGAATATAGAACATTTTTCCCCATCACTCAATGGTCTGTGCTCAAACGTAGATGTATGCTGTAAACTTGTTCAATAAATCAAGTCATCTTGGGAAACAAACAAAGGTTCCATACAAGGAAATGCATTTAATTCAAGGCTCATTCCTCTCATTTCTTTTTTCATTTTTCTCTGCAGCAGCAGACGATTACATATGTTGTGTATTTATGCAGTTCACTTGTTAATAGTTTAGAGCTAAATTAAGCTGTAAAAGATGCACCAAGTAAAGTTTGTAATACTATACCCATCTTCAATCTTTCAGGTTTCTCTGAAGAATCTGAGAATAATCCGATGCGTTATATTTCTATGAAACATCCTCATTCTAAAGCAGCCAAATCTGAGGTAAAGAATGATAAGAAAGTATTAATATAAAAAATAGGTGACAACTTTACAATATAATTTGTGCCATTCTGTTATCTTGCTAGTCTTGCCATTAATTTCACCATAATACATACAATAATATAAAACATTGTATTCCATTCGCACATTTCTCTATCTGTGTTATATTCCTCTCCGAAATAACTTTTCCCCTTGTAAAACACAAAATGCTGAATATCTCAGCGGGTCAGGCAGCATCTCTGGAGGACATGGGTAGGCGACATATCGAGTTGGTACCTTTGTTCAGAGTCGGATATCCATATAATCTGTCTATATATCCATCTAGTCATCAATTTTTTAAATTCATCTTGTCATGTATGGTGATAAGGTCATGATTTTTGATTTGGTGGTGGACATTTTCAGTCATATATAATGGTTAGTGGGTCAAACATAAAGAGAATTATCTACTTATTCCAAGTTTTACCCAGGTTTTAAATGAGTATCCCGCATTCTTGTCAAAAATAATCATAAAACTCATTAATCCTCCAAGATTCATATGAAATTGTTTCCCCAATGTCTCCCACTGCTTTAGTACTCTGCTATTTCAAAATAATTCAAAGCTGCTCCAGTCTAACTATATGAGTCACTGTGCAGAGACTAAAATACCACATGACCCATGCTTAACATTAATGAAAATGTTCCAAGAGTTATGATTAGCCTGTTTATCTGCAGTAAGTAGTGTCTGATTGAAATATGGATGATGACAACTTCAACCGAAGGGTGGCACAATCCTGACCACTGATGCTCTTTGCACAGAACTTGTACATTTTGTCAGTGACTGTGTGACTTGCCTCCAGGTGTTCCGGTTTCCTTCTACATTGGTGAGCTAATTATTCACTGAGGAGAATAAAATAAGTTGGGGTTGGATTAGTGTAAAAATAGATGTTTGATGGTCGCTGAGGACCTGATGGGTCAAACGGCCTGTTTTCATCTCTGTAACAATGACTCTTTTTTTCCATGTGGAATGTCTGCTTTAATAAACAATATTAGACCTGTCATTGTCAAGGGTTGCCATCTGAATTAAGTGATTGAAGATGAATTAAAACCCCCTGTTATTGGATAAATCACGGGTAATGATGAGTGAGTGTGAGAGAGAGATCAAGAACTACTTGAATGGTGCCAGAAAAACAATCTTGGTTTAATGTTAGGAGGACCAGGAAGCTGATTGTTGAGTTCCGATATAGAAAACTGAGGATCCATGAACCTGTCTTCATTGCCAGGTTGGCCGTGGAGGGAGTCCACCGCTTCATGTTCACTGGCGTGCGTATCTCCGAAGATCTATCCTGGGCCCAACACATTGATACAATGACCATGAAACCTCATCAATGCCTCTACTTCCTCAGATGTTTGAGGATTTGTGCCACGTCTCTGAATACTCTGTCAAACTTTGACATGTATTTGGTAGATTGGTTGCATGAGGACCTGATTCGGTAACTTGACCAACCAAGAATGAAGGAGGCTTCAGAACTTTGTGGACTTTGCCTGGTCCATTGCAAATCGACCTCCCACCCATCGAAGGGATTTACAGGAAGCGTTACTTCAAGAAGGCAGTTAATATCATCAAAGACCCACACGACCCTGGTCATGCTCTCATCTCGCTGCTATTGTTGGGAAGAAGGTGCAAGAACATGGGAACCATTATGTCATGGTTCAGGAAGAGCTTATTTCTGTCAACCATCAGGCTCTTGATCCACACTATACAACCCGAACCACAGTCTATCTCAGCAGCAACCTACTAAAGACTTTGTATAGGTTGCACGGCATATTTTGGCTTGCACTTAGATTCAGAATATCTTATATTACTGGTAATTTATTGCATTATTGTTTATTGTATGTTTATTTGTTTGGTTTTGCAATAAAGTGCCTGTACAGCGGCAGCAATTAAGACATTTTCCACGCTTTTCCCAGTTCATATGACAATTAAATGCTCTTGACTCTGGACTCATGAATAAAAAGAAGTGTTGACTAGATGGACAGATAGACTGACTGAGTCATAGTGTGTTAGAAGAAGGAAAAAGGTTAGTTAGATAAGGTATATAACACAGACGGAGGAAGCTGAGAAAAAATGTTTTAAGAGATGATATATTTGGTTCGGTAAAAGTACCACATGGTTACATCTTGTTGAAATGCAACAGATAATAACAAATACAGCCAGAGTAAGAAGTGAGAGTGGTGTAGAAGGCCACAAAATAGATCAGGTCTAGATAGGCCAGTTCCAATGTATGTTTCTATGAGAGCTTGCAACAGGTGGCAACTTCCTTGTCCTTATTTCAAGGAGAACATATTTTCTATCAATAATTTGGAAAGTGCTGATTGATTTCGTTTCTGGATAACAGACACTGGAAATTTGAAGTGCCATTTCAGCCATTAAATACTATCAGAAAACTACTTAAGAGTTAGAGAAAAAAAACTGTGGGGATGTACACCACATCCAAATTGGAGGTCTGGCATGATCCAAATGGAAGAAAATTATCAAATTCTACTCCAATTCCAATGCATGTTGGTTTAAAGAAATGTCAATGCAGATGCACAGAGGACCAATTTGTGTTTCTTCTCAGTTATGCTTCTGTGCTTTGTGTATTGGAAGTGAATTACAATCTGCAGCAATTGCCAGAATGGTTGTCTCCACTGATCAAGTCAAATTGTCAGTTTGAGTTCTCCAGCCTTCTGATGGAGTGTGGAAAGGATGTATAGTCTATTTCTCAGTGGTCCCTGATTGCAGTTTCCCCTGCTAGCATGTTCAGCATTTTCTTTGTCTGTTTTAATAAGCATTTGACACATTCTAATTCTAAGGGCCAATTTCATCTGAATGAAAAATATAGTGAATCTGCATAGACAGGATGAATCACCTGGTGTTTTTGGAAAAGACTGAGGAGTGGACCGCATTTCAAGTTCATTATTTATCTTTTCTGGATCTCTGATTAATTGACTACAAATCTATCCTTGGACTCGAAGGAAATGATAAAGGGACACTACAGTAGCTTTGAAATGTGATTCAAATTAATCTGATTCCAATAGACTTCTTGGATCAGCTGACTTAAGTTCATATATTAATGCATTATTATGTATTACAACATGAAAATAAAGTTAAATACTTAGGCCAAATTAAATGCAAACCTAATGGTTGATTCTGAATGTCTACACCAAATCATCATTGCCAGCAGCACTGCAGCATAAATCTATCTTAACTGCAGTGATCAATTCCTGGAACTTGGCTCAAAATTAATTATTTTAATTTTCTACACAGTGATCAGATCAATGTCAAGGGTGTTAATAGGCTCTGTTTTATTTTAGTGAAATATTACAGTCCATTTCAGGAAATCACAGAACATTAGCAACTTAAGAGTCTGATTTTGTAGCATTCCTCTCAGATTCCTATAAAAATTTAATAGGAATCTGAGGGATAATCTTTTCACACAAAGGGGGATAGATGTATGGAATGAGCTGCCAGAAGGGGTAGTTGAGGCAGGGACTATTGTAATGTTTAAGAAACACTTAGACTGGTACATGGACAGGACAGGTTTAGAGGGATATGGGTCAAACGCTGCATTTAATATAGCTGGGACATCTTGGCCGGTGTGTCGTTGGGCTGTTTCCATGCTGCATGGCTCTATGACTCTTGGTAGATTGCAGTGCAGATTTAAAAAAATGAATGTCAGAATGTATAGAGTACACTGAAATATTATAAAATTGCAGGTGGCACAGGTGAATGTCACACCATCCATCTCTTTTATATGAAACCCACTCTTCCTACTTTGTTTTCATTCTTTGGTGTTTGAAGTCTGTTGGAGGACTTACTCAAAGTTATTTAATTCCTTTCTCTTTGAAAGTGTACCGTTAGGCATAAATATACAACACCAATCAATAATTCAGGAAAATGTATGAGGGAATTAGGAAATTAATACATTTAGAATCAAAACCCATGATTAGGTTGGATCTGAAGCAACAATGATTTCATTTGCAGTCAACTCGTAATTACGCTAAACGTACTCTTAAGTTATGAGAAATTGCAATTATGAGCAATACAAATTTTTATTCGACAGTGCCAATCAATGCTGCGTCCCGTCTAGCCCATCTGAAGAATTTTCAGTTTTAAAATATTCTGAACAAAATCTCTGGGAGCATTTAAAATTAAATGCCACTCGTATCCTTCTCAGACATCTCACAAAGATCGCCATTTGTGTTAATTGTTTGATGCAACATATTGCTGTTTCGGTTTGCCAAATTGAAGTGAAAAGCAATCGCAATGCTGCAATGCAGAAATCGCAATGCTGCAATGCAGAAATAGCATTGCTGATGTTGCAATAAAATTATCATTAGTTCAACAGTGGTGACAGGTCAGGTACAATTTTTCAGCTGCAATGGAGATCCTTTCTGTGACAAAATGGCAACATGTATCAACTTGCCATTCTTTTATTTATGAATCATGGTCATGGATTTTTTATGCTTCAGTCTGGTTGACAATTACTGTGCCCATCTCCAGATTCTAAGTAATCTAAAACATGATCACTTAACACATAATAATAATAATATTAATAATATATTTTATTGTCATTACACATAAGTGCAACGAGATTTGGTTTGCAACTTCCATCCGATGTCATAACTTTAATTGACAAATAAAATTTAGATTTAGATACCTCGAGAACAAGATTTGTAAAAACGAACATTAGACCAGTAAAATCAACACAGACTAAAGAAGTGCGAGGCCGGGGGAGACAGTCCATGGGGGTGGGGGGGGAGAGGTACTCAGCAGGGCCGCGAACATGGAAGCGAACAATTTAAACAATGGACAATTGCTTCATACCACATTTTCTAAGTGACAGAATATCACAAAAAGATATCCTAGCACAAAGCCTGAAGCAGAAAGAAAAACACTTACAATATCTGAAGACATCCGCTTTTCTCAGTTGGTTTCATGTATAAAAAGATCAAGCAAGTAGCAAGGTAGAAAAAATAGCAATGCACCTTTTGGATATCTACAATTATAATTCAATGTGTTTGACCTGTCAAAGAAAATACACGTTTAAAATATATGAAGAAAAATTGATGAAGTAGAAGTGATTGAAATGTGCTATGCATATGGTATGAAAATCATGTCTTGATATTTATACTTATTTTTGGGTATATTTCACAATAACAATTTATTCCATAACTGTATGGATTTCTGCATGTAATGAACCCTCTGCTTTGATGCCACTCCTCCCCTAGAGTGAAATTAATCATTACACAGAATATTGTTCAAATTATATACATTTCGAATTGCAGCAATGTAGTACAACATGTAAAAAAGGAAATGTCTTGTAATTGAATGCCACCTAGCTGAACCAAAATATCCTCTGCAGCTTTAACATATGGGAGTTAATATACAATGTATTGAATTCGGCGACTAAAATCAGAGTTTCAGTGTTACATGCATCATGTTTTTTAATTGGAATTAAAGTACTAATAGTCACTTACTTTCAATTAATAAGAATGAGGAAAGAAAATATTTAATTAATTTATGGCACAGAATACTGGAATAAAAGAACAAAGTAATAGGATTATTTTGTTCTTACAATAATACTGAAAATACATTTACTTTTTTTTGTTTCAGCAACATACGACATCCAACATATCAAAAGAAAAGGATTCATCATCTTTAATCTCACTGATAATCAGAGCGGAAGCACAAAAAGATTACTGTGCTCTGCCTGTTTGTTTACAGCATTCCAAGGGTGTAAGCTCTCAGGAATCGTTAAAATATCTAAATACATTTCTCAGTAGCACACCACGCACTACACTGCCGACAGGGTCAGCTGCAAAAAGCATTCTTGTGTCCACTGTTCATGGCAGAAAAGCTAAAATCTCGACTAGGTCCAGGAATGGGTTTTCTTCTATTACTATCACTGCTCGAAGAATGATGAGCCCAGCTAATAAGCTTTCAAAGCCAACTGTCAGTGCTTCTGCAAATGAGAAAAATGCAACTCAACATGAAAGATCTGTGAGTTCTGAAGGTATTGTGCACATTCATTCCCACACAGATAACATCAATGAGCTCCCATGCAATGGATATAGTGTTGAAGAGGAGAGTTCCCAGTCTCAGTCACTGTTGTTTTCAATAGGAGATAGCGTAAGCTCTTTAAATATTGATAGCAACCATCATGAAACCTTGCTACAAAGCAACTATGAAGACAAGACCCATCTTCCTTCTCAGCGGTTTCATTCTGTTGTTTCCTTTGTACATTTCATAGTCACACCACGGTGTTTTAGCAGCACTTGCTACTTAGACAAATCACTTTTGATTGATCTTTGCTCTCTTACAAATGGCAATGGGTGTGCGTTAGTACAAAAATCATCTTTGTCCTTAAAACTAAGCTGCACTTCTTCTAAATCATCAGCAGATGGTGGTGATGGCATGTTTAAATTAATTTCATTCATCAGACGCTCAAAACAAGGAGTTGCTTACATTATGATGGATAAGGAATACCCAGATATATGCTCCAGAGCCAGAGACATCGTTCCACGACAATCATCAGCTGCCCAGAAAGCTTCTAAAACTGCAAACCAATATAATGGAGATTCAACGTCAAATGGAAAAGAAGTTCAAGGCTCACCCAAAAAGTCTGCTTACCTATTTATTTATCTTTCAAACATGAATAAAGGAACAAATTACTTCATAACTGAACATCAATATAAACCAAATCATAATGAAATGCCTAGTCCTATCTCTGACCTCATTGGGAAATCAGGTATGTACTAAAACATTACTTTCTTATAATTGCAAGAAGTGGTATAATTTCAGATTATTTGTTATGGTTCACCAATTCCACCCATAAATATGACTCTTGCACATTTCAAAATCAACTGCACTATTGCTTCCATTAAAAAATGTAGGGCCGACACATGAAGCAGCAACGGGGGATAGAAAATGAATGCAAACTTCTGAAAGTTTAACGTTAGAGCTGAAAATATGAGAGAAAAATGGTGGGTCCATCTCAAACGGAACAGGTATCAAAGGAAAGACTAGAATTCATGTGCATCTTTCATGCCCTCAAGATTTTCCCAAATGCTTCATAGACAATGAATCCAATACTTGTGATGTGTGTAAGAAGGAACTGCAGATGCTGGTTTAAACCGAAGATAGTCACAAACAGCTGGAGTAACTCAGCGGGACAGGCAGCATCTCTGGAGAGAAGAAGGGTTTGAAGAAGGGTCTCGATCCGAAATGTCACCCGTTCCTTCTCTCCAGAGATGCTGCCTGACCTGCTGAGTTACTCCAGCTTTTTGTGTCTACTTTTGATGTGTAGCTACTTAGCAATCTGTGGAGAGCAAACTCTCACAAACAGCAGTTATGTAGATTGAGGGATTTTTTAAGCCACAGGAGATAACTTCCCTGTAGTTTGAAATGGGATAGTTTATCTTTTTTGATAGCTAAGACCTTGTTAACATTTCACCCAATGGAAAGTGCGGCAACAGTGTAGAAATCTATGTGCTGGAATATCACTGTCTGCTATGGGACTTAAGAAACCAGTCCTCTGACCTAAAGCCAAAAGTATCACATTGAGCCACAAGTAAAACTAAAGGAAAATGAATTGATAATTCTGATATTCTGTAGATTCTTACATGTAAAACTTTAATACGAGAGTAGTTATAGAAACATAGAAACATAGAAAATAGGTGCAGGAGTAGGCAATTTGGCCCTTCGAGCCTGCACCGCCATTCAATATGATCATGGCTGATCATCCAACTCAGTATCCTGCATCTAGCCTGTCCAACCCCTTAAGAAGTTTGTAAGTTTCTATAAGATCCCCCCTCAATCTTCTAAATTCTAGCGAGTACAAGCCGAGTCTATCCAGTCTTTCTTCATATGAAAATCCTGGCATAGAAACATAGAAACATAGAAAATTGGTGCAGGAGTAGGCCATTCGGCCCTTCGAGGCTGCACCGCCATTCAATATGATCATGGCTGATCATCCAACTCAGTATCCTGTACCTGCCTTCTCTCCATACCCCCTGATCCCTTTAGCCACAAGGGCCACATCTAACTCCCTCTTAAATATAGCCAATGAACTGGCCTCAACTACCTTCTGTGGCAGAGAATTCCAGAGACTCACCACTCTCTGTGTGAAAAATGTTTTCCTTATCTCGGTCCTAAAGGAATTCCCCCTTATCCTTAGACTGTGACCCCTTGAACTGGACCTCCCCAACATCGGGAACAATCTTCCTGCATCTAGCCTATCCAACCCCTTAAGAATTTTGTAAGTTTCTATAAGATCCCCCCTCAGTCTTCTAAATTCTAGCGTGTACAAGCCAAGTCTATCCAGTCTTTCCTCATATGAAAGTCCTGGCATCCCAGGAATCAGTCTGGTGAACCTTCTCTGTACCCCCTCTATGGCAAGAATGTCTTTCCTCAGATTTGGAGACCAAAACTGTACGCAATACTCCAGGTGTGGTCTCACCAAAACCCTGTACAACTGCAGGGTTCTTCTCCTCTAGATGTTCCAGGCTCAGATGGAGTACGGAGGATATAGCGTCCTCTGTGGAGCGGTTTGACCTGTAAGCAAACAGGTATGGGGAGAATTTTAATAAATCTTGATCTTAGAAATCAAAATTGAGTACCAACTGTTGAATTCATATCTGAAATGTAACTGAATTTAAAATTTATTGCAAAGGGTACTGGTTTCAAACATTTGAAGGAGTATTTAATATTTTATTGAATCTTGTTCTAAATTACATTTCAAAGTATTTAATTCAGACTACTTCCTTTTTATCCTTCCATTACAATCTTGCAAAAATAATTGTTCAGGAACAATAATATTAGAATAAAATGTTCCACTGTAGATAATTGTGTGTTAGAATTCTAATTATGAATGGCATTTGAAATTATCCATCTTCATTGGAAGATTTTGTATGCCTCAAATGAACCTATAATTCTCACCAGAGGATTTTAGGAATTGGAAATTAATGAATTGGCAACTGTGAAGTTACTTCATTCAGAATAGAATTGAAAGATTAGATGAACGGTATAGAGTTGGAGGTAAATAACAGTGAGAAAATCAAATGTTTTCTTGGATTTCATGAAGCTTATGACCAGGTAAAAAAACCCATAAAGAAAACACAAAGTGGGCCAATAAATAACCAGTGGTGTACATGAGCCTTTGATAATTTAGTTTATCTGCCATTAAGAAATGATGAAGACTGAGTCAGAATTTTGACTCAGCAAATTGAACTACCAAGATGTTGGTATGGAGATGGTGGTATATTTTTAAATAGTTATTTATAATCTGGATAGTTTGAAGATTATACGAAACTTGGAAATAACGGAAAGTGGAGTAGAGTCAAAAGGATATGGATAGACAGAAGAAATGACTGGAGACATACTGTAACTGATGCAAGTTAAAGAAAATAAATGTGAAGTGGTGTATTTTGTCGGAAGAATAAAGTGGCATATATGGGCAATGGGGTGGGAACAGAAGTCAGGAAAAATATTCTCATTCTTTTTTTAACTTGGCAGGTCAAGTTGATTATCTATACTATTATTAAACTCTCATCTTGTCAATTTGACTCCAGATTCAAAATTAATCATATTAGGTATATTAGAAACTGATCAATCACTAACAATAAAACAACAAATTTTTATCGATTATAGTTTAATAATTGGTAAAAAATTAATATTAAGATTTTGGAAAGGTCCTACCTCCCCCACTATCAAAATGTGGATTACAGAAATGTCGGAGACACTTCATTTGGAAAGATTAAGACTTGTCCTTTCGGACAGGCTAGACCAGTTTAGAGGAACATGGTCTCCATTTATTGATTATCTAAAGGGACAAATTGGCTCGGTTCGAGGGCCTGACTGAAACCTGAACGAAGGAATGGATGAAGAATTATATATAATAGATCACTGATATATCTCCAATGAAGTATAGATTGTTTAATACTCCACTCACATTATTGATTTTCTATTTTTACTCTTATTTTATTTTTCTCTATTATTTCTTTCTATCAATTTCTTTCTGTATCAAAAATAATAAAAAATATAGAAGTACAAACAAGAATGATTGTAAACTTTTAAAATATTAAGAATGTATGTGATGAATAATATATTCTTTTTCTTTCTTTTCACATTTTAATTTGTCTTAATATGTATTTACTTCTAATAAAAAATATTTTCCAAAAAAAACAACAACAAAAAAAACTATCATCTTGTCCCCCTTCGGCTTGCTTTAAAAAAAGGGTCACATCTAACTCGCTCTTAAGTATAGCCAATGACCTGGCCTCAACTACCTTCTGTGGCAGAGAATTCCACAGATTCACCACTCTCTGTGTGAAAAATGTTTTTCTCATCTCGGTCCTAAATGACTTCCACCTTATCCTTAAACTGTGACCCCTTGTTCTGGACTTCCCAACATCGGGAACAATCTTCCTGCATCTAGCCTGTCCAACCCCTTAAGAATTGTGTAAGTTTCTATAAGATCCCCCCTCAATCTTCTAAATTCTAGCGAGTACAAGCCAAGTCTATCCAGTCTTTCTTCATATGAAATTCCTGCTATCCCAGGAATCAGTCTGGTAAACCTTCTGTGTACTCCGTCTATGGCAAGAATGTCTTTCCTCAGATTTGGAGACCAAAACTGTACGCAATACAGGTGTGGTCTCACCAAAACCCTGTACCACTGCTGTAGAACCTCCCTGCTCTTATACTCAAATCCTTTTGCTATGAATGCTAACATACCATTTGCTTTCTTCACTGCCTGCTGCACCTGCATGCCTACTTTCAATGACTGGTGTACCATGACATCCAGGTCTCGTTGCATCTCCCCTTTTCCTAATCGGCCACCATTCAGATAAAAGTCTACTTTCCTGTTTTTGCCACTAAAAAGGATAACCTCACATTTATCCACATTATACTGTATCTGCCATGCATTTGCCCATTCACCCAACCTATCCAAGTCACCTTGCAGCCTCCTAGCATCCTCCTCACAGCTAACACTGCCCCCCAGTTTTGTGTCATCCGCAAATTTGGAGATGTTGCATTCAATTCCCTCATCCAGATCATTAATATATATTGTAAATAGCTTGAGTCCCAGCACTGAGCCTTGCAGCACCCCACTAGTCACTGTCTGCCATTCTGAAAAGGACTTGTTTACTCCTACTCTTTGTTTCCTGTCAGCCAGCCAGTTCTCTATCCACATCAATACTGAACCCCCAATTCTGTGTGCTTTAAGTTTGCATACTAATCTCTTATGTGGGACCTTGTCGAAAGCCTTGTGAAAGTCCAGATATAACACACCCACAGGTTCTCCCTTATCCACTCTACTAGTTACATCCTCGAAAAATTCTATAAGATTCGGCAGACATGATTTACCTTTCATAAATTCATGCTGACTTTGTCCAATGATTCACCACTTTCCAACTGTGCTGCTATCCTATCTTTAATAACTGACTCTAGCATTTTCCCCACTACCGATGTTAGACTAACTGGTCTGTAATTCCCCGTTTTCTCTCTCCCTCCCTTTTTAAAAAGTGGGGTTACATTAGCTACCCTCCAATCCTCAGGAACTACTCCAGAATCTAAAGAGTTTTGAAAAATTATCACTAATGCATCCACTATTTCTGGGGCTACTTCCTTAAGAACTCCGGGATGCAGCCTATCTGGCCCTGGAGATTTACTGGCCTTTAATCCATTCAATTTAGCTGACACCACTTCCCAGCTAACCTGGATTTCACTCAGTTCCTCCACCTTATTTGACTCCCGGTTCCCTGCTTTTTCCGGCAGATTATTTATGTCTTCCTTAGTGAAGACAGAACCAAAGTAGTTATTCAATTGGTCTGCCATGTCCTTGTTCCCCATGATCAATTCACCTGTTTCTGACTGCAAGGGACCTACATTTGTTTTAACTAATCTTTCTCTCTTCACATATCTATAAAAACTTTTGCAGTCAGTTTTTATGTTCACTGCCAGTTTTCTTTCATAATCTATTTTCCCTTTCCTAATTAAGCCCTTTGTCCTCCTGTGTTGGTCTCTGAATTTCTCCCAGTCCTCTGTTACGCTGCGTTTTCTGGCTAATTTATATGCTTCATCTTTTGTTTTGATACTATCCCTGATTTCCCTTGTTATCCATGGATGCACCACCTTCCCAGATTTATTCTTTTGCCAAACTGGAATGAACACTTGTTGTAGTTCATCCATGCAGTCTTTAAATGCCTTGCATTGCATATCCACCTTCAACCCTTTAAGAATCAATTGCCAGTCTATCTTGGCCAATTCACGTCTCATACCCTCAAAGTTACCTTTCTTTAAGTTCAGAACCCTTGTTTCGGAATTAACAATGTCACTCTCCATCCTAATGAAGAACTCAACCATATTATGGTCACTCTTGCCCAGGGGGCCACACACATCAAGACTGCCAACTAACCCTTCCTCATTACTCAATACCCAGTCTAGAATAGCCTGCTCTCTCGTTGGTTCCTCTCCATGTTGGTTTAGAAAACTATCCTGCATACATTCCAAGAAATCCTCTTCCTCATCACCCCTGCCAATTTGATTCACCCAATCTATATGTAGATTGAAGTCACCCATAATAACTGTTTTACCTTTGTTGCACGCACTTCTAATTTCCTGTTTGACGCCATCCCCAACTCCACTACCACTGTTAGGTGGCCTGTACACAACTCCCACTAGTGTTTTCTGCCCCTTAGTGTATCGCAGCTCTACTCATATCGATTCTACATCCTCCAAGCTAATGTCCTTCTTTTCTATTGCGTTAATCGCTACCCCACCTCCTTTTAGCTTAAAAGCAACGCTACCCCACCTCCTTTTCCTTTCTGTCTATCCCTCCTGAATATTGAATATCCCTGCCTTGGTCACCCTGGAGCCATGTCTCCGTGATCCCAATTATATCTTATTCATTAATAACTATCTGTACATTCAACTCATCCA
Source organism: Raja brachyura (assembly GCA_963514005.1). The sequence continues at coordinate 40,887,067 of OY740795.1, read as the reverse complement.
CCTTATTATGAATGCTCCTTGCATTGAGACACAAAGCCTTCAGGCTTGTTTTTTACAACACTCTTATCCCTTATACAATTATGTTGAAAAGTGGCCCTTTTTGATTTTTGCCCTGGATTTGTCTGCCTGCCATTTTTACTTTTCACATTGCTACCTATTGCTTCTACCCTCATTTTACACCCCTCTGTCTCTCTACTCATGTTCCCATCCCCCTGCCACATTAGTTTAAATCCTCCCCAACAGCACTCGCAAATACTCCCCCAAGAACATTGGTTCCATTCCAGCCCAGGTGCAGACAGTCCTGGTTGTACTGGTCCCACCTCCCCCAAAACTGGTTCCAATGCCCTAGAAATTTGAAACCCTCCCCCTGGCACCATTTCTCAAGCCACGTACTCATCTGCAATATCCTCCTATTTCTACTCTCGTACGTGGCACTGGTAGTAATCCAGAGATTATTACCTTTGAGGTCCTATTTTTAAGTTTCTCACTTTGCCTTGAAGGACCTCATCCCGTTTTTTACCTATATTGTTGGTGCCAATGTGCACCATGACAGTTGGCTGGTCACCCTCCCCCTCCAGAATGTTCTGCAGCCGTTCAGTGACATCCCTGACCCTTGCACCAGGGAGGCAACATACCATCCTGGAGTCTTGTTTGCGGCCGCAGAAACACCTATGTATTCCCCTTACAATTGAATCCCCTATTACAATGGCCCTTCCACTCTTTTTCCTCCCCTCCTGTGCTGCAAAGCCAGCCACGTTGCCATGAACTTGGCTGCTGCTGCCTTCCCCTGATGAGTCATCTCCCCCAACAGTATCCAAAATGGTTTAGGAGGGAGATGACCGCAGGGGTCTCCTGCACTACCTGCCTACTGCTACGCTGGCTAATGGCCACCCGTTCCCTTTCTGTCCGCTTAACTTTTACCTGCGGTGTGGCCAACTCGCTGTACGTGCTATTCATGACTTTCCCAACATCGTGGATGCTCCAGTATGAATCCAACCGCAGCTCCAATCGTTCAATGCGGTCTGCCAGGAGCTGCAGCTGGACACACTTCCTGCAAATGTAGTCACCAGGGACACCGACCATATCCCTGATCTCCCACATGTTGCAGGATGAGCAAAACATGGGGCCGATCTCAACTGACATGGCTTGCCCCCAAATTAAATCAACTCACTCACACTAATCCTTTAAACTCACTCCTCTGCTCCAAGCGCACCAAGATCTGTTCCAATCAATGGAATATTACAAAGGTTATGAAGGTTAAAAAAATGGTGAGATCAGCAGATTGGTCTTTTCGCCTGTCTTCACCATGAAGGTAACGCCCCTTCCAGCACCCACTGGAGAATAAAATCCCAGAGGCAGGGCTGAGTCCACAAGCCTTGCTGATTGAGTTCGCAAGGGTGGAGTCAGGGAAGTCGTTGTGTGGAGTCGGGGAAGCTGATGAGTGGAATCGTGGAAGCCGCTGAGTGGAGCTGCGAGGTGCTGTGTGGTGCCGTGGCTAGTGGCCACTGAATGGAGCCCCTTCCCCTCCACACACACCCCCTCCCCCCTTCCCCCCTCCCCTTCCCCCCACACACCCACACCCCCTTTACCCCTCCCCATTCCTCCCTGCTTCCCCCACACCACTACACCCCCCCATACCACCACACCCCCCCCACCACCCACCTCCCACCTTCCCCACACCACCCCACCCAACCCCCACACACCACTCCACTCCCCCACATCACCCCACTCCCCCACCCCCTCCACCCCACCACCCCACCCCCCGCATCACCACACCTCCCCCACACCCCCCCTCCCACACACCCCCTTCTCCCACACACACCCCTCCCACACCCCCCCCTTCCCCCACACACTCCCTCCCCACACTCCCCTCCCCCACACTCCCCTCTTCACCCACGCCACCACCTATCCCACACCATGGTGGAATATTGCATTGGGAATGGGTTGCGTTGGGAGACCAGGCCTCCCGTGTGACTGGTCCCACTTAGCCTATCTTAAAAAGCAAACTTGACATGCGGATTTACAAATAAAGTTTTTGTGCACAAAGACATAGTGCTGTACTAAAACCCCATCGCACTTAGGCGACTACAGGCGACTAAGATATCGCCACATGGTCGCGGGGTGACGCCTGTATGATCGTGAGTAGTCTCCTCAGGTTGCCTAAAGAGTCGTCACTTTTCACTGGTCGTCGCTGGATTTTGCAATGTTCAAAACTTTTTGGCGACTGTGGGCTTGACGTAGCTTGTCTTCTCCTGTCATAGGTGCTGCTGTAGCTTGTCGCCAGGTGACATTGGTTGTCGCCGGGTGCTGACTTTGGTGAATTCCATTGGCGACTACCTACATTAACCTACGTCAACCAGCGACAGGTACCAGCGACTGAATTGTCTTCAGTTGTCGCGGACAGGGTCGTTGCTTGTCGTAGCTTGTCGCAGGTGGACGCAGGTTGACTTTGGTTGTCGAAGGTTGTCGCCTGTGTGGTCTTAGGTTGTCATAGGTGTGGTCGTAGATGGACGTCCTAATGGGTCGCTGGTTTTGTCGGTAGCTTGCCGTAGTTTGACATCCACTGAATGGTAGCTTGTCGTAGCTTGTCGTAGACATTGTCGTAGGGGGGTCCAGTTGCTGCTTTGTCGGCGACATGTAGTCACCAGCAGTCGCCGAAAAAATCGCCTTAATGGGACAGGCCCTTAAATGCTTGAGAACATTAGTTAGGCCCTAACTGGAGTATTTAAACTTCAAGCACCTCAGTACCCCTGATTTTATTCACCACACCACTGTTATGCCTTCATCTGTCAACAATCTAGGTCAAGGGTCGGCAACCTACAGCCCCCGGGCCGAATGCCCGTAACCTGAAATCATCTGGCCCGCAGGCGGATTTTTTTCCTCGTAATCATCCAGCCCGACGAGCGCCCCCACGAGCGTGGCCGAGCGCTTCCCCGAGCATTTCGTCGAGCACTTTCCTAAGCGAGGCCGAGCTCTGTCTCTACCGCATCCTGCGCAAAGCCGCCTGCATGGCCGCGCACCTTTTGTGAACACATTTAAGAAAGAACTGCAGATGCTGGAAAAATCGAAAGTAGACAAAAATGCTGGAGAAACTCAGTGGGTGAGACATGCAAGGAACGCATGCTGCCGCCTCACCCGCTGAGTTTATCCAGCATTTTTGTCTACCTTCTGTGAACACGTGATTTGATGCCTGCCATCCGGGGAAGGATGGGTGCAGGATCCATGTGTGTACTTGATAGATGTGGCCCGCCATCCGCTCACAGGCATGCATCCCAGCTCCTATGCAGAACAAGGTTACCGACCCCTGATCTAGGTTATGGATTTCCCTTTTTAAATTCCTTGGTTATTCCCAATATTTATGCCATTAAACTTCCTTTTGATCCAAGCCTTTGATAATTTGTCTTAATATCTGCTACAGCATTAAATGTCTTTTTGGTAATTATACAATGAAAGAACATTGTTCTGTATTAAGTAAAGAATAGTCAATAGACAATAGGTGCAGGAGTAGGCCATTCGGCCTTCAAGCCAGCACCGCCATTCAATGTGAACATGGCTGATCATCCCCAATCAGTACCCCGTTCCTGCCATCTCCCCATATCCCCTGACTCCGCTATCTTTAAGAGTCCTATCTAACTCTCTCTTGAAAGTATCCAGAGAACCGGCCTCCACCGCACTCTGAGGCGGAGAATTACGCAGACTCACAACTCTCAGTGAGAAAAAGTGTTTCCTCATCCCCGTTCTAAATGGCTTACCTCTTATTCTTAAACTGTGGCCCCTGGTTCTGGACTCCCCCAACATCGGGAACATATTTCCTGCCTCTAGCATGTCCAAACACTTAACAATCTTACATGTTTCAATGAGATCCCCTCTCATCCTTCTAAACTCCAGAGTGTACAAGCCCAGCCGGTCCATTCTCTCAGCATATGACAGTCCCGCCATCCCGGGAATTAACCTTCTAAACCTACACTGTATTCACTCAATAGCAAGAATGTCCTTCCTCAATTTAGAGGACCAAAACATAATACTCCAGGTGTGGTCTCACTAGGGCCCTGTACAACTGCAGAAGGACCTCTTTGCTCCTATACTCGACTCCTCTTGTTATAAAGGCCAACATGCCATTCGCTTTCTTCATTGCCTGCTGTACCTGCATGCTTACTTTCATAGACTGATGAACAAGGACTCACAGATCCCATTGTACTTCCCCTTTTCCAAACTTGATGCCATTTAGATAGTAATCTGCCTTCCTGTTTTTGATACCAAAGTGGATAACCTCACATTTATCCACATTAAACTTCATCTGCCATGCATCTGCCCACTCCCCCAACCTATCCAAGTCACCCTGCATTCTCATAGCATTCTCCTCACAGTTCACATTGCCACACAGCTTTGTGTTATCTGCAAATTTGCTAATGTTATTTTCAATCCCTTCATCCAAATCATTGATGTATATTGTAAATAGTTGCGGTCCCAGCACCGAGCCTTGTGATACCCCACTAGTCACTGCCTGCCATTCTGAAAGGGACCCGTTAATCCCTACTCTTTGTTTCCTGTCAGCCAACCAATTTTCTATTCATGTCAGCACTCTACCCCCAATACCATGTGCACTAATCCAATAATCTCCTATGTGGGACCTTATCAAATGCTTTCTGAAAATCCGGGTACACTACATCCACTGGCTCTCCCTTGTCCATTTTCCTAGTTACATCCTCAAAATATTCCAGAAGATTAGTCAAGCATGATTTCCCCTTCATAAATCCACGCTGACTCGGACCGATCCTGTTACTGCTATCCAAATGTACGGCTATTTGATCTTTTATAATTGATTCCAGCATCTTCCCCACCACCGATGTCAGGCTAACTGGTCTATAATTCCCTGTTTTCTCTCTCCCACCTTTATTAAAAAGTGGGATAACATTAGCCACCCTCCAATCCACAGGAACTGATCCTGTGTCTAAGGAACATTGGAAAATTATCACCAATGCATCCACGATTTATAGAGCCACTTCCCTAGAATGTAATAATTGATTTTACACTTTATTAATGTTGTAATATAAACAAATAATAAAAGTCTTGTCAGATAGCTACATAACTGATTAAATGATTGGTACATTAAATAGTTCTCAGGGTTGGTGTAAGGGTATCGATTCTAAAGGGATATCTCTGGTTGTAGAATGACAACTAAAATGGGAAAATGTGAACTCATTTACTTTGGTAAAAATAATAGAAAACAAGACTTTGTAAGTGACAAGAAAGCACTGGATTTTGATGTACTGGGTTCGTCTAACGCAGACTGTGAATTTACAGATACTAAAGGCACAGTAATACAAATACAATTTGACCTTTATTGTAAAACAGTTGAAGTACAAAAGTAAGGAAATATTGCTGAAATGGTATAGAGCTTGATGAGATCTCGTTTGTGGTCTACTATGCAACTTTAGTCTCTGTATTTCCCATCCTTTGCAGTAAAAATTCTTGTGATTGATTATCTAGTAGAGTGAGACCAATAATGACAACATTAGCTTCAATGGAGTTTAGGAGAACAAGGCAAGGTCAATGTGAAGGAAAAAATGGCAAGGGACTATTTCTTCTCATTGGAGAATCTGAAACTGGGCCCATAAATGATAAGGGATTTGGCATTTTGATCTGAAATGAGTACATATGCATATACAACATATATACGGAGAGCTATAATACCTCCGTAGACTGAAAACCCTCAATTGCTGAATGTGTTTACTTCCAAGACATGGGATTTTGGCTCTAAAGAAGATGTAGGCATTGGGAGGAAAAGGCAGTAAGTCAACAGTGTTCTTGTTGAATGGCAGAACATGTCAGAATCAATGTTCACAGTCACTAATCATTAAAGTCTGCCACTGCATGCTGTTCAAAAATCTCCTGATAGGAAATATCAAGTTTATCATTCTAAAACATTACAACACACTATGCCTGGTACCAGCAGGTGAATATTTAACACGGCTGAATGGGTTTAACCTAATCAGTATTCTAAATGAGGAGATTAGGAGAAATGGGTCAGTGCCTCCATAAAAACAGCAAGAGAGGAATGCCGAACAAGCATGCTGTGTATTCAAATGCTAATGTCACACATTACAATTTGAAAGGCTTTTGAAGGACAACTGAAACTACTACAGAAATGTTGAAATAAAATGCTACTGTTCTGCATAGGGGTTTGGTATGCGAGAGATTTAAAAAAATCAATGACTTGTAGAGAGCAAACTGAGATTTGTTTCCCCTTTGTTCATGATGATTTCACTGACTTTTCATTTAACCTTAACAATTGAAAACATTGTATGTCTATATCTCATTGGAATATAAGAGCGCACATATGTTTAACCAATTAATCTTTAGTAGTAAACATTATTTCCAGATGTAAATTGCAATTAAAGTCAGTTTATAACTGCATATAAAATCTGAGAACATTGGGATTTAATGTAAGTAAAAAATATTTCAAAAATGTGTCCAATTTATTGTTCTGTCGCGCTGTTCTGGCTTTGACCAACAGTGTGGTCAAATCTTCCACATGCGATTATTTGTCTATTTATATAGTAGTGCGATTGTAGATAGTTCTTGGCATTTATATTATTTTAATTGAAGCTTCAGTGCAGAACCTGTACACATAATAATTCTCATTAATTTTCACTCTCTTTAGACCTCCAGTCTTCAAAAATCCACAGCTGCTGATTAACATCAAGAATTCAGCAGAATAAAATGTATCTTGTGACTGCAAAGTCACAAGTGACCTGGACTTTAATGTCCTCCTGTCCAGCTGGGGCTGAAGGTCTATGTAGGGGACAGGTGGTAGGGTCAAGTGGTTGGGTTTAAAAACTAACGAGCCCCAAGATCCCATTATGGTCTTGCGGTATGCTGAGGTCTGAAACACAGAGGCAACGACAGTTTGTCTGTGAGTGGCTTTTGAGCCCATACTCTGCATTACCATCTGTTATGCAATGTGCGTCAATATGATTTCTTAATTTCATTAACTTCATTAGTTGAAGCAATTGGAATTGCCAAGGATTAACAAACTCATAGTATATGTATGATGTGCATATTCATTGACGTGTTTTACATCAATGGTGCACTGACCACCTTCAAATATAATCAATTTATCGTAAACGTAACAAAACCCAATGCCTATGACAGAGAGATGAATGTTCATAAATGATAAGAGCAGAATTAGGCCATTCGGCCCATCAAGTCTACATTACCATTCAATCTATCTCTCCATCCTAGCCCCATTCTCCTGCCTTCTCCCAACCACTGACACCCATGTTAATCAAAAATCTATCTATCTTTGCCTTAAATATATCCATTGACTTGGCCTCCATTGACTGTGGAAATGAATTCCATAGATTTATCACCCTCTGACTAAAGAAATTCTTCTTCATCTCCTTCCTAAAAGAATGTCCTTTAATTCTGAGGCTCTGACCTCTGACTCTTCCACTAGCAGAAACATCCTCTCCACATCCACTATATCCAGGCCTGGACAGGCATGCTTTGAACCTCTGAGGTACCTTCTTTGGGTCAGTAATTGAAATCCCTGGTCACAGAAGACAAATTGGCTGATGTGCCAAAGTTTGGACAATTGCTGGTGCAGTTAGTCTGGAAACTTACAACTTCTGCTCACTACCATAACTTAAAAAGATTTTGGTTGTTAAGGATCACTGATGATCAGAAAAACCACAAGACATTGGAACATTTCAGCATCATCACTCTTCAGGTAGAAAACACAAAATTATAGCACAAGTGTGGACAGAATTTAAAAAAACTGTTTTAGTGAATTATTCTTGTCAGTGGATGTTTGATGATTAGCTTGGATGTTCGGAAAAAATATCCTTTTTCCGTGTTGAATATAATACTACAATTCTAGGATGTATAACTGAGTGCAATTGAACAGAGTGTGTGAAGCATTTAGGTAGAGAACTGAAAATTTATTTTAAGCAAATTGTATGTTGGATCATATTTAAAATGCCAGAAATGAGCAAAGGAAGTTGATTCTACTGATGGAAATTGGCTCGTAAACCTGTCAAATGCTTACTAACGTGGTAGTCTTAAAGAAAGCCAAGGATGATTTGTTTACTGAAGTAGCGAGAACTGAAATTGGAGGGTTGTTTCTTTTGAAGTGAGACTTGACAAGTTTGATATAAGGAACCAAAGAGCAGGAGAAACTATCAACTATACTGTGCAGTATACTGTGCAGTTAGGGATTAATCCAGGTATTGCAATGCTGGTGAATTTGTCAGATGTATTTGCATGTAGTTTAAATTATGAGATTCAGTCCTAATTATTAAGCACTCAAAAATCTATGTGAAATGCACAGAGGCAGTTCTGCCCAACAGGAAAATACAGAGGGGAAATGTTTCATACCTTGAAGTCAAATCAGAGTAGAATTAGTTTGAATAATGCCCATGCTACAAACGGAAATAGCAGGAGCTATATGGTTTCAGGGTCAATATAATGAAATGGAGAAGAATATAGGGCCCGCAGAAGATTGTTTATCCTGGATATTGATACTTAAAGCAAAAAGTCAGCCTTCTTCCATTTCAAAAAGTAGATGTAGTCTCAAATTGTACTTGAGTGATCTACTGAAGTTAAGAGATCTCCCAGTGATATCTTTTCTATTTCCATACTTAGAAAAAGTAGCAGCAGCAGGCCATTTGGCTCTTTAAATCTGGTCTGCTTCTGGTCTCACCTACTTTCTACTTAATCAGAAAAAGGATAGACTTCTTCTTCTTCTTCTTCTTCCCTTCCACTCCACCAGCATTTGCATTCATTTACTATTTCCACCATCTTCAATGGGATTCCATCACTAGACTCATCTTCTTCCCTTTCAATATTACAAAATATTAATTTCCTTTACAATTTGCGTGTCCATTCTTCCATCTCCAACACCTCCACAACCAATCTGCTGCTCACAGCACTTTCCAATGCAACTGCAGAGATGCAACACTTGTCCTGTTACCTCTTCCCTTCCCATTATGCAATGACCCAACCATCTTTCTAGATTATGCAGAAATTCACTTACTTTATTTCCAAATTAGGATATTGAATTTGGTGTTCACAAACTGCTCTTCCATACAGATTGGGTGAAAACTGTGCATAGCTCCTATGTTCGGTCTGCAAAGGTGATGCTGAGCTTCCAGTCCCATGTCATTTTAGTTCTCCATCCACTCTCACTCTGACCTCTATGTCTTTCACCTCCTAAGCTTGGACATCAGTATTTCACCATCTGTCTGGGCACATTGCAAACCTCGGGACAATATTAATTTTGACAATTTTAGGTAATTGCTGGTTTCTTTCTCTCTATCGTTGTGGCTTTACTTTCATGTTAAAATTTGTAAATTTTCTTTCTCTTATGTCTCCAATTGTTGATTTTTATAGTAAGTGTTGATTTGGCAACTTGGTCAGTGCCCTATAGCAGACATTTCCTCTGTTCCCTCCACCCTTCCGCTTTCTGCAACTTCAATCATTCTTGTATTCCATTATTGTTCTAATGAATGATACTTGACATGAAACGTTGGATTTGATTCCATTAATGCTACTTTTCCTTCGGAACTGTTCTGTTTCAGATTTCAAGTATTTGCAGTTTTTTTGCTCAAAGTACTGAAAGTATGAAAGCAAATCAAGTGCCTTATCTGTTGTATTGGTCAATGATTAGAATTGTCAATAGTTGTAGCTAATTGGAGATTCTAACCAACATTGCTAGGAAATGAATGACTGGTTAAGGAAACAAAATATTAATTGGATGGTTCTGTTTGGCGTCATTTGTGGATTGTTGAAAGCATCTGGAAATGCTATTACACAAACATGAAGAAATCTTTCATGATACTTTTGGTGGAATGATTGTCTGCAAGACATACAGTGCATTCAGAAAGTATTCAGACCGTTCACTTTTTCCACATTTTGTGACGTTACAGCCTTATTTTAAAATGGATTAAATTCTTTTTTTTATCATCAATCTACACGCAATACCCCCAAATGAAGAAGCAAAAACAGGTGTTTAGAAATTTTTACAAAGTAATTCAAAATAAATAACTGAATGTCACATTTACATAAGTATTCAGACCCTTTGCTATGACACTCAAAATTGAGCTTAGGCTCATCCTGTTTCCATTGATTATCCTTCAGATATTTCTACAACTTGATTGGAGTCCACCAGTGGTAAATTAAGTTGATTGGACATGATTTGGAAAGGCGCACACCTGTCTATATAAGGTCCCACAGTCGACACAGTGCATGTCAGAGCAAAAACCAAGCCATGAAGACGAAGGAATTGTCCGTAGACCCCCGAGACAGGATTGTGTCGAGACACAGATCTGGGGAAGGGTATAAAACAATTTCTGCAACATTGCAGGTCCCAAAGAGCGCAGTGGCCTCCGTCATTCATAAAAGGAAGAACTTTGGAACCACCAGGACTCTTAATGGAGCTGGCCGCCCGGCCAAACTGAGCAATCGAGGGAAAAGGGCCTTGGTCAGGGAGGTGACCAAGAACCAGACAGAGCTCCAGAGTTCCTCTGTGGAGATGAGAGAACCTTCCAGAAGGACAACTATATCTGCAGCACTCTACCAATCAGGCCTTTATGGTAGTGGACGGACGGAAGCCACTCCTCAGTAAAAGGCACATGACAGGCTGCTTGGAAACCAGGAAACCAGGCACCGCTCATCACCTGGCCAATACCATACCTACGGTGGTGGCAGCATCATGCTGTGGGGAAGTCTTTCAGTGGCAGGAACTGGGAGACTAGTCTGGATCGAGGGAACGGAGCAAAGTACAGAGAGATCCTTGATGAAAACCTGCTCCAGAGCGTTCAGGACCTCAGACTGGGGCGGAGGTTCATCTTCCAACAGGACAATGACCCTAAGCACACAACCAAGACCCAAGACAACTCAGGAATTGCTTAGTGACAAGTCTGTGAATGTCCATGAGTTTCCCAGCCAGAGCCCGGACTTGAACCCGATCGAACATCTCTGGAGGGACCTGAAAATAGCTGTGCATCGACACAGCCCCATCCAACCTGACAGAGCGTGAGAGGGTCTGCAGAGAAGAATGGGAGCAATTACCCAAATACAGGTGTGCCAAGCTTGTAGTGTCTTACACAAGAAAACTTGCGGCTGTAATTGCTGTCAAAGGTGCCCCAACAAAGTACTGAGTAAAGGGTCTGAATACTTATGTAAATGTAATATTTCAGTTATTTATTTTTAATTACTTTGCAAAAATGTCTAAACACTTTGCTTTTTTATTATTGGGTATTGTATGTAGATTGATGATTTAAAAAAAAAAGAATTTAATCCATTTTAGAATAAGGCTGTAACATAACCAAATGTGGAACAAGTGAAAGGGTCTGAATACTTTCTGAATGCACTGTACATTTTCATCAATCACTATGAAGCACCCATATTGTAAACCTCAATGAACATTTGGTAAATCTAGCCTGGGCAAGATTCGCCCACTGGATATTGTACTGCAGGTATCAGGGATTGCACCTCTCCTGTAATAACCATCACCTATGCCTAGTGGTGTGCCTTGTGGATCATTGCTGTGCCAATTGATTTTTTCTGGTTTCTATAAGCGAATGGGATGAGAACGTACCGGGCATGATCAGTAAGTTTGCAGATGACCCTAAAGTAGGTGGTATCATAGACTCTGAAGTTGGTTATCAGATGCGAGAGCAGATTTTGATCAGCTACGTAAACTGAGGAATGGCTGATGGAGTTTAATGCAAATAAGTGCGAGGTGTTGTATTTCAGGAAGCCAAACCAGATCAGCACCTTCATAGTAAATGGTAGTAAGGTGCTGGGGAGGGTTGTAAAGTAAAGTGAGATAGGAGTACATGTACATAGTTTTCTGAAAGTGGCATCATCGTGGAGCTGGCGGTCTCTTGCTGGGACTTCTAGAGCTCCAAAACCATGGAGCCTGCAGACTTTAACATCTCGGAGCGGGCGATCCCTTTGCCAGGGATCGGCCTTTGGTGCTCCAACCTGTGGGAGCTGCAGACTGGTTAGGGACCGAATTCGGGAACTCCAAGCCGCAGGAGTTTGACCTCCCCAATGTGGGAGTTTAGACCTCCCCAATGAGGGAGCACGATCGCCCGTTGCAGATGGTTCGACTCCCCCGACCGCGGGAGGAAAGAAGATAAGAATTTATTGCCTTCCATTACATTTTGTTATTACTGTATGGCGAACCAAATTCCTCGTGTGTTGCAAAACATACTTGGCTAATAAATTATGATTATGCAAGAAGGCTTTTGGTACATTAGCCTTCATCAAACAGGATATTTCATTGCTTTGTTTTGGTACATATGACAATAAAACATTCTTGACTCTTGAGTATAAAAGTTGAGACATTATATTACAGATGTACAAAACGGTGGTGAGGCAGCATATAAAATATACTATTGTGATCAGTTTTGGTCACCCTGCTAAAGGAAGGATGTCATTGCTGGAAAGAGTCTGGAAAACATTTATGATGATGTTACCAGGACTTGAGGGCCTGAGTTAAAGGGAGAGCTTGGGCAAACTAGGACTTTAGTCATTGGAATGCAGGAGGCTGCGGGGTGATCTTGTAGAAGTGCATACGATCATGAGAGGAATCAATAGAGTGATTGGACAGAATCTTTTACCTGGGGTAGAGGAATCAAGAACCAGAGGATATAATTTTAAGATGAAAGGGGAAAGGTCGACATGAAACATCATCTATTCGTTTTCTTGAGAAATGCCGCCTGACCCGTTGAGTTGCACCAGTTTTTTGTGCCTACAAGATTGAATAGGATTCTGTGCAACAACGTTTTCACTCAGATGATGGTGGGTATATAGAATGAGCTGCCAGGAACTGGGTATTATAACAGCATTAAAAAGATACTTGGATAGATCCAGGGATCGGAAAGGTTTAGAGGGATGTGGGCCAAACATGGGCAAATGGGGTTAGTTTAGATGGATCTCTTTCAGCATTGACGAGTTGAGCCAACTGGCCTGTTTCTGTGCTGTATGATGCTATGAGAATCAGCTGAAGGCTTCCCATCTGCTCCAGCTGCTTGCTTCAGGGCCCCTCCCATTTGACTGGACGCCGTCCCTCTCGATCAGGTTGATTTCCAGGCAGTGTTCCTTTTTTTTTTCATTTCCGGATCTTAAAAACACCAATCCTGCCGAGGCAACGTAGTTCTGCCAAAAATGTGGTAGTTGCTCCTCTGCATTCTCCACTCTTTCCCCCAACAGCACAACCACGGTTTCCTGAGAGTTTGTTTGATGAGAAAGTCAGCATGTATTTATGTCAGCAAGCATCTGGTAAAGTGTTCTTGGTCCAGTGGTTCGTTTTTGCATGTCAATTCATCATATACGTTGCCAGGAAAATGATCCCATTTCTAAGTAAACTATTGAAATATATACTTTTTAAAAGGGAGTTGAGTTTCTTTTCCATGACTAAGTGTGTCCTTTGACAGCGTACTTCAAGAATGCTGAATATCAAACTGTTTTATGTTCTCCACACAGTGACTTGACATGACAGAACTTGCATGAATTAATGTGAGATTTTCTTTGCAGCTGATGTGAAATTTTCCAACAGTCATGTTGATTTAATGGGAAAGAGGAAACGCACTTTGAAACAAAGCCGAGAGAAATCCACCCTCAGCATGACGGCAAAGTCTACAGGGTCCTCCACTGAAAATCAAGGGGAAGATATTGAGACCAACCTGTCAGAGCTCACCACTGTGCGTGAGAAAGCCTTGTCAGACATGCTCACACTGCGGGTAAGATGCTACCAATCCTGTAACTGTAATTGGATACAGCAATAGGAGATGCTTCTGTCGCACACTGTGTCCAGTTCAAAGCCGATGCACAATTATTGGATGTGAAATATTAAATAAATAAACACAGTGGAATTTTGTTGCAAACATTATAATCAGTTTGTCTAGTTAAAGAAAATGAGCTGAAAGAACTATTTTATCTCAGAATTATTCTTCAGTTATAAACAAAACATAATTGTTCAGAATTCATCTTGTCAGCGAGAAGACACGCGTTAGCCCTTTAGGAAATACTTTCCACTAGTCAAGACTGTTTTATTATCATATTTCCCAGATAGAACAATGAAATTCTTACTTGCTGCAGCACAACAGAATATGTAAACATAGTACACTGTAAACAATATGATAAATGAGAGAGAGACATTTCGTTTTAGTGTGTGTGTGTGTGTGTGTGTGTGTGTGTGTGTATATATACACGTACTGACAAGTACACACACACATATCTGTTTTTAAAGTCAAATGCCTTGATGTTTATGGATCTAGTATAATTTAATACAGCACAAATAATGTATAAAGCAAGAAATAATTTACTACCAGGTAATATACCAAAAATGTTATTTAACAGGGAGGGTGGTTATATTTTGAGAGGAAAGTTTAATTTAAAGAAACTTTGTGTTCATGCAACTATGAAGAGTATGTGTATTTCAATCTGTGGGGTGAAATTGTGGAATGATGTGGAACTCAAGCAAAGAACAAACATTACTCGGTTTAAGAAGAAGTGCAAAAAAAATATTTTCCAGAGGTATAAGTATGAGGAAGGGCTGTGATGATGGTTAAGTTTTAGTTTATTGACACAGTGTGATATTTGCGTTGTACATAGAATTTGGATAATTTTAATAAACTTTTTGTGTGCATATGCGTGTATGGGGCTTATGTATGGATATATGTATGTATATGTTTGTATCTACATCTTCTCGAAAATGCAACACGCTAATAGTGAAATTTTTTACATATTCCGGTAGAGATTTACCTCATGATGTCGAAAATCGCCTTGTCTGAAAATGTGATTCATTATTTCCTGAGTTTGTTACTGAAATTGTTCACCAATCTGAGATCTTTTTTGAAGTTAACATGCTGAAGCGAGCTGGATGACATCACAATGCCTCTGCTCCTCGCGGCAAGCTGTGCAGAATTTTCAACGCGCAGGGGTACTGTTTTCCATGAGCTGCGAGTTACCTGGCCCAGCCACCCTCCTCACACCCCCCCCTCTCCCCCAGGGCTCTGGATTGAAGCCGTTGAACACGTGCTCAAGTCGTGCAGCATGTTCCGCTGGGCTCCTTCAAGTTCTACAACATGGCGGCGGCGGTCGTTATCGCAGCGTAGGCATGTACAAGTGCAGTGGAAAAGTGGCCATGGCGGGCATCACAGGGGACGTCCTCCTCTCCGTCTCCCCCGCCCGATCGTCTGTCACGCTGGTGGGTGGCCTTCCCCTCGCGGAAGCCACGATCGGCCGACCCGATCGGTGCCTGGTGGGGCAGTTTCTGGTCTACGACCTGGGTAGGTGCTGCCTCACCCACTCCTCCTCCCTCTCTACCCCCTCCCTGGGGCAGAGAAAGAGAGAGAGGGGGGAGTCCCTCTCTAGGAAGTGGTGAACATTGGGACCTGTGGGTGAGTTGTGGAATATTGCGTTCGGGAACCAGCCCTCCCATGAGGCCACGCCCCCTCACCCCTCAATCTCTACGCCCCTCCCTCTCCACCCCAACCCCTCTCTCTAGCCGTGCCTGCGCAGTTGGGGGTTATGCGTGAATGGATAGGGCGGGGGATGGGGTAAAAGGAGCGAGTGAATAATATTAATATAATATCAAGGGGGGGTTAGTGTGTGTGTGTGTGACTCCGAAGACCGCCCCCGCATCTGTATACATCTATATATCTCATCTATATATATATATTAATTCACAAACCTATCTAATCTACATATATGTATATGTATATATATATGTAGATGAGATAGGTTTGTGAATTAATTGATGAGAAGGGGTAGGAATAAATAAGTGTATACTTCCTCCCACTCCTTTTTGAACATGTAAGATTTAATTTGTTGATGAGAAGTTATTCAATGAGTTGTGTATACAGTCGGTGTATTGTTCATTAGTCAACTTTTAAAAAACTTTCAAAGTTCTAACTTTTTGTTTTACATGTTCAAAATAATATATATATATAGTATATTTTATTTTGAACATGTAAAACAAAAAGTTAAAAACAAAGCAAAATAACAATAAAATGAAATGAACAATATGTATGTGTACTGTATATGTGTGTGTGTCTATATTACTAAACGTCTGATCTTGACCACTTCCTGTTGTTCTGCATATTGATTTTAGAAAAAACGCTGCCACTTGCGGCTGTGATTTTTGGCCATCTTACTCAGAGTTCCGCTACGCAGGACATGAGGATTTTTCCCATTGATGAAAAATAAAAGAGTCATTAGAGTTTTTAAAAATGTTGAGTTTCTCTCTCCTGAAGGGCATGCCCCTTCCGGTGGGACTATAAAACCCGGAACTGTTGAGTGCCTCAGTCAGTCTCTGCAAGATGGGGGAGCGAGAGGGTCACATCTCGGTCTGAGCTGTGAATGACACTGAACACATGTCTATTAAACTGTGAGTGTTGTTTTAGTGACCTTGAGTGCCCTTAATGTGGTTTGAAAATGAAAATGTGGTTGGTTTGAAATAAAACACAGCAAATGGTTGTAGGGGGTTGGTTTCAAATAAAGCACAGCAAATGGTTGTTGGGGGTTGGTTTGAAATAAAACAGCAAATGGTTGGTGGTCGTTGGATTAAAATAAAGCACAGCAAATGGTTGGTGGTGGTTGCTTTGAAATAAAGCACAGCAAATGGTTGGTTGTGGTTGGTTTCAAATGGCAAATGATTAAAAGTCTAAACTTGACGACTTCCTGTTTGCACTGTATATTGATTTTAGATAAAGCTCTACCACTTACGGCACTGATTTTTGGCCATCTTACTCAGTCCCCCTCTGCTTATCAGGTGCAGAGGATTCTTCCCATCTATGAAAAATAAAAGTGTTATTAGTATTTAAAAAATGTTGAGGATCTCTCTCCTGTCAATCACGCCATGAAGGTCATGCCCCTTCGGGGGGAAGGGATTCTAAAACCCGGAAGTTTGGGTGTGGCTCAGTCTCTGCAAGATGGGGGAGGGAGAGGTCATGACTCTGTCTGAGCTGTGAATCAACTGAATACACTGAATGTCTACTGAACTGTGACTGTGGTGTTTTGTGTGGTTTTTGGTGGTTTTGTGGTGGTTTCACCCTGCTTGAAATGGTATGAAACTGCATTTGAATGTGGTGGCCTTGCACCCTGCATTAAATGGTATGAAACTGCATTTGAATTTGGTGTCCTTGCACCCTGCTTGAAAAGGTATGAAACTGCATTTGAATGTGGTGGCCTTGCACCCTGCTTGACAAGGTAGGAAACTGCATTTGAATTTGGTGGCCTTGCACCATGAGTGCCGTGAGTCAACTGCCAGCCCACCAGCCGTGAGTGAGCTTCCAGCACATCAGGCTTGAGTGACTGAGCTGCCACCCTAATAATCCATTTTGCCCACAATGTCCATACTAGCCCTCTGGAAACCAGTCCCTTCAGCCCACAACACCCATACTAGCACTCCAGAAAGACCCCCCCCCCCACCCCCCACTGGCCACCAATATTGGAATTGGTGAAAAGGTGGAATATTGCATTGGGGGACCAGCCCTCCGTGTGAACATGGGACCCAATAGGTCCCACTTAGTCTAATATATATATATATAGTAATATTATATATATATATATTATTTCTCTCTATATATATTAGACTAAGTGGGACCCATTGGGTCCCATGTTCACACGGAGGGCTGGTCCCCCAATGCAATATTCCACCTTTTCACCAATTCCAATATTGGTGGCCAGTGGGGGGTGGGGGGGGGGGGGTCTTTCTGGAGTGCTAGTATGGGTGTTGTGGGCTGAAGGGACTGGTTTCCAGATGGCTAGTATGGAAACTATACCCATATATATATATATATATATATATTCCAGATTCCAGATTCTTTCTTCCCATGTGTTCAGTTCCTTGATCTCAAATAAGGAGAAAAAAATTTGTTGATGGGTGACAATTGACATTAGATTAGTGATCAAGATTATTGCTGCTGATTCCAATCAGTGATCCAAACATCTGTATACCTGAGTGAGCCGCAGTAGGTTATTCTGTGATGTTCTCCACGCAATCACAGCCACCAACACCAGTGCCCCACAAGGATGGTTCTCATCCCCTTACTATACCCCCTTATATAGGACTCTGCAGCCAAATTCTGCTCTGCTGTTTCTCCATTTACAAGTTTGCAGTGACACCACTGCTTTGGGCCTGTTCTAAAAAAAAAATGACATGATGGTGTACAGGAAGGCAATAGAGATTTTAGTAGCTTAATGGTTTCAAGACAACAACCTCTCCTTCTATGTCAACAAGATGAGGATGCTTGGTAATGACTTCAGGAATTATGGAGGAATATATGTCCCAGTCTGAGGTAGAGCTGGTCAAGAGCTACAAGTTGCAGGGTATAAATATCGGTCAAGAAAGCACAGCAAATCTCTATATCCTCAGAAGACTAAGGAAATTTGGCATGTCTCCAGTGACTCTTATTAATCTCCATATGCACCACGAAAGACATCCTATCACGATGCATCACAACTTGGTTTGGCAATTGCTCTGCCCATGACAGCAACAAAATCCAGAAAATTGTGGATGGAGCCCAGTCCGTCCATCACACAAACCAACCTCCCCCCCCCCCCCCCCCCCCCATCAACTCCATCCACACTACACGCTACCTTGGGAAAGCAGCCAACGTAATCAAGGACTACTTAGACCAAAGTCATTTCCTCTTCTTCCTTCTCCCGTTAGGCGGAAGATACAAAAGCTTGAAAGCATGTACCAACGGATTGAGGAACAGCTTCTTCCCTGCTCTTATCAGACTACCAAGTAGACCTCTCGTAAGCTAAGGGTGTCTTCAAAACTCCCAACATACCTCATTGCAGCCCTTGCACTTTGGTTATTTTTCTCTTGCATGCTCTGATGTATTTGTGTATGCTTGGTGTACTCACGTATGATTTGGCAACAGTCATTGATGCCTCTCAGCATCAGTTTATGAACTTTAGTCTTTAGAGTTAGCTGGCTGCTGTGATATATCTAGCCCTATCTCCTCTCCCCGTTGTACAGCTAGTGCCCCTGCCATCCTCTACTCCATATGAGCCATAATACCCTCCCTCATCACTGCCATGGGCTGTCAACATGCCATGATTGATTTCCAAATTCGGCACAAAAATGTAATCACTACATTTATTTGCAGAAAACACAAAATGTTCCCTCCTCCCCCATTTAGCATCAACATCCAACCCCTATGTGTACATGTTCCTGTTCTAGCAGGAATATAATATGTAACTGTAGATCAGAGACACGAATCACACCAACATCTCCTTTAGTCTTTCTGAAAGACTGCATTGAACTGAAAGATTTCTCATTAATGGCAGACCTTTTCCAGAGGTGAGTAAATTGTCTGTCTTACAATTGAATCGGGTTCAAATGTCAACCCTGCAGAAATAGAAACTGCTTTGCATTAATGTTGCTCCTGCAGACCTGCCATCAGACACCAGACCTGTAATCTAGAGTGGATCAGCCACTCACAAATGATGGGCTATGTCATATCCAAACACGATGCCAATGTGGCCATTTATATTTTGTTCAATGGGTCCATGATACTGCTGACCTCAAGCAGGAAACAAATACATTTTCAGTATAAAAGTGACAGTGACATTTACAGTATGTAGAGATATGGAACTGCAGATGTTGGAATCCTGAGCAAAGCATAAAGTGCTGGACGAACTCAGTGAGTCAGGCAACATCTGTAGAGGAAAAGGCTGGATGATGTTTCAGGTCTGGACCCTTCTTCAGACATTTACGTGTCTGGTCTTGCTGTGTTTGACCAAATGAATATATTTCACTGAGCAACAAGGCCCGTACTAGGTCATCACGAGACTACTCTTTAATAATCGGGACCAAAGTAAACATAATCTTCTGGTCTGTCTTGTTGCTATTTGTTTCGTGTTTCTTTATCTCCTTGACTGCAAACTATGCCATTTCTTCTGCTTTCTGACATTTACCAAGGATGTTGGATATTTGCAATAGTGTAATTATTTGAGCAAGATCCTGAGATTCCAACTTTGTTGCCTGGGAGATGTCTGCTTGCAGTCGTGGCCATTATGATTCACACTTATTGAAGATTTGAGTTTGGTGTATCCGCAGGAGCATGTGCAGTTTGTTCAGCAGTGGATGGGTTAGTACTGGCTAGTGAAGTCGTTATTAGGATGATTGTCAGTCTAAGGGCACTAATCATGGGTGGATTTTTAGAGTTGGAGGAACAGCATCATAGTTCACATGGACAGTTGGAGGCAGATTGCATACAAAGGTAATGGTGCCTAGCTTCTGAGCTATTGTGTACATCTGGACGATTTTCTTTTGAGGATAATTCTGGATTGACATTTGTAATTGATCTGTCGGCAGGATAATGAAATAATACGTTAGCAAGATCCTGGAGAGTGCCTTATGGCTTATGGTTTATGGCTTATGCAAATATTTCTGTCGGATAAGAACAAGCCCTATAGCTTTGCTTATGTTGCTCAAATTCCGGGCAACGTGCGTGGCTGCATTGAGTGTCCCCATTTTGACTGTAGATTGCATGTTGTTCATCAGCTCAAGTTTGACCAGCCTCAGCATTGCCCTTCAATATCATTTTCTGACTAACTACTGGAGACTTCTCAGTGATCTTTCCAACAGCATGCATGACTTATTCTGACCCATTCATGACCTCGGGCAGAATTCCCTTCACCTCATGCACACTAACTTTTCCCAGTTGCATTTTCAGTGCCTGTTATAAAAGGAAACTGAGACGTGCAATATTTGACCAATTGCAGATATGCTTCTCCTCAATTGCTCTGCTGTGTTTATTTCTTATTTCTATGTAAATGGAATTGCACTCATGATATTTATTCCCCAGCATTAACTTCTTGCCCGGCTCCCAATCATATCCCTTAGATAGACACAAATGCTGGAGTAACTCATTGGGTCAGGCAGCATCTCTGGAGAAAAGGAATAGTTGGTATTTCAGGTCAAGACCCTTCATCAGTCTGATGACCCGCTGAGTTACTCCAGCATTTTGTGTTTATCTTCAGTGTAAACCAGCATCTGTAGTTCCTTCGTGCACATATCCCTTAGGTTTTTTAACAGAGCCTTTTATGTTCTTATAATTTGTTGATGGTGGCTCCGATGTTTGTGGTCAGTTGTGAAGAGCTGATACTTGCCCTGTGACCTATCTCATCAGTTCTAGGGGCTCCTAGCATCCAGCAACAGTAGTATCATCAAAGAGGCTAACCATGCAATCACTGAAGAATTCTCAAAGGCAACAAACAAGGCTGTGAAAGCTGCAATGTTTACCAAATATTAAAATATTTTACACAGTATGAAATGATGATTAGAACATCAGCTGATGGTACAAGTGATTAGCAAATTCTAAGACATGTAAATAAGTTTAATACATTCTATTTGAGACATTTTTATCTGAAGGAATAATACTCATGTTAATAGCACTAGGGAGGTTCCACTTCATACAATTAAATGCAACTTTCTGCATTTTGATGAGATTATACTGTAGCTTCTAAATAATTTTGGTTCTGGTAAATCCACTGACTTCTGCAGATTTTAATTGAAAAGGCTGCAATAACAAACCATGAGAAGCAAGGTGTAATTGAAAGTGATTCTTGCATGCTCGCACTCCATTAGTTGCTGTTAGATTCCTACAGCTTCTTTTCATTTCTTTCCACAAGCTCAATATCCTTGAAGGAATTTTTAGTAAAGCGGAACCCAGAGTATCACTTTCCCTCCCCCCCCCCCCCCCCCCCCCCATCTTGCAAACTGCCTAGTTTTCCCTGGAGCCATCAGGAACTGAATGGCTGTGATCTCCTGCAGCAAAGGCATCACACAAAACCAATAGGGATTCTTTCAACATAAACATGTCTGGTCTCAGGGCTATCATCAGAAACCAAACATCATTTTGACTTAGTGGCGAGCAAGTGAACAGTAATATTTTTTATCTGCTTTCCCTGTAGACTCCAAAGGAGCAGAATTACTCTTTTGGGACATCCAATGAAAACTTAGTCCTTGTCTGCAGCAGAAATCCCTGCAGACTGCTGGTTATCGGTAACCGAACCCAGAATGCCTAATGTTGCACAGCTTCTTGGTGATCTGCCTGAAGTGAGTTTAGGTGACAGATAAAATTCTCTTGATTTCTGGATCAGCAAGGGTACGTTAAATTCGCATCAATGCATTCGCATAAAACGATGCTGTAATATGTATAACATTGTCCTAAAGCTTTTAGTTTTAATATTTCAAGAATTTGAATATTATTTGAGTTTGAACATTCATAGTTTTCACTTCCTAATACCAAATGTTTAGTGAGACAAATTTTGATAATTAGCTTCCTCCTTTAAAAAATAGAGATTTAGTGGGCACAAATGACAGATTTCCAGTCCTTCTGATCCACTTGTAATCAGTGGTGCTTCTCCCTAATTGCGTCATTCTCACCTTTTGAATTTTGCCTAATTAGTAACTCACTGCGTGCTATCAAGTTTCATAATGCTCTTAAGTATACCGGTCATAAACATACCTGTTATAAAATGTTTGCCATCAAAGATTTAAGTGCAATTTGGAAGTCCTATTATAAACCTTGGCCTCTGCGCCATTGATCCCACAAAAGTCAATCATCTTTCACACAAAAAGGGGATTCAGATTGTTCTTTGCTCTCATAATCAGGCCTCCTTGAGGAAATGTAGCGTCCTCATTAATTATTGTCATCTCTGAACCTAGTTCTTGATTCTCCTTGATGCCTCAAGATTTTGTACTTCAATAAGATCACTCCTCAAGGAGTGAAGATCACTATACTGCAAGGAGTGAAATCCTAGCCTACCCTGACTTTCCAAATGCATGTACATCTCATCCGTGTGAATAGACACAAAAAGCAGGAGCAACTCAGCGGGTCAGACAGCATCTCTGGAGAAAAGGAATAGGTGACGTTATGGGTCGAGACCTTTCTTCAGACTGAGAGTCAGGGGTAAGGGAAACAAGAGATATAGATGGTGATTATAGGGAGATAAGTTACTTGTCTCTGACCCACTGAGTTACTCCAGCTTTTTGTGTCTATCTTCGGCTTAAACCAGCATCCACAGTTCATTTCTACACTTTTCAGCTCATCGCATGAATCCTATCCAGTACCTTCCCTGCACCAGATGTTGTGCTTAGAAGTCTATAGTTCCCAGGTTTTTCTTTGGAGCCTTTCCTAACTAAAGATGCAACATTAGCTACCAATCAATCTGCCATCACCTCCCCTTTGGCTAAGGATGATGCATGTATCTCATTCATGGATCGTGTATTTTCTTTGCTAGATTTACCCAGTGTTCTTGAATGTACCTGATCAGGCTTGGAAGATTTATTTGACTTTATACATTTTCAGCCATCCAACACCTACTCTGGTGTAATTGGGACGACCCTCAAGCCATCGCTGTAAAAACCTTCCTGAATTCCCTAGTCTTTATGGTAAAAAACGGAGGAGAAATATTTAAAGATAGACACAAAATGCTGGAGTAACTTGGTGAGTCAGGCATCATCTGTGGAGAAATATTCACATGTACTCCACTTTAGAATAACAGTACATCTCAGTTTTGATGTTCCCCTGTACAAAACTGGGGAATTGCCATTAGGATACAAGACCCCGATGATTTCAATAAGACCAATTCAAAGCCTAGAGGTAATCTGATTCTGTCATTGAGACATGGACTTCTGTGTTTGTATAGAATTACTGGACAATGCAGTACTCTAATATTTTAAATTAATTGTGTTTTGGTTACCTTATTAATGGTTTAGTAAAGTTCATTGCAAAAAAAAAATCATAACTTTTAAACACCTACTAGACTAAGTGGGATCCCAGCTTCACACCGGAGGGCTGGTCCCCCAACGTAATATTCCACCTCTCCACTAATTCCAATATTGCTGGCCAGTGGGTTGGGGGGGGGGGGGGGGGGCTTTCTGGAGCGCTAGTATGCCATTGTGGGCCGAATAGGTGGAGGAGACCATGGATGACAACCCCAAGTGGGGGCATTGGCTAGCAAGATTTGGATACATAGATATGTAGACCATAGGTGCAGGACCAGGCCATTCGGCCCTTCGAGCCAGCAACGCCATTCAATGTGATCATGGCTGATCATCCACAATCAGTACCCCGTTCCTGCCTTTTCCCCCCATATCCCTTGATTCCGCTAGCCCTAAGAGCGCTATCTAAATCTCTTTTGAATGCATCCAATGAATCAGCCTCCACTGCCTCTCTGTGTGAAAAAGTTTTTTTTCTCATCTCAGTTCTAAATGGCCTACTCCTTATTCCTAAAGTGTGGACTCCCCCAACATTGGAAACATGTTTCCTGCATCTAGCGTGTCCAATCCCTTAATAATTTTATGTTGCAATAAGATATCCTCTCATCCTTCTAAATTCCAGTGAATACAAGCCCAGTCGCTCCATTCTTTCATCATTTGGCAGTCCCGCCATCCTGGGATTTAACCTTGTGAACCTATGCTGCACAGCCCCAATAGCAAGAATGTCCACTTCAAATTAAGAGACCAAAACTGCACACAATACTCCCGGTGTGGTCTCACTAGGGCCCTGTACAACTGCAGAAGGACCTCTTTGCTCCTGTACTCAACTCCTCTCGTTATGAAGGCCAATGTGCCATTAGCTGTTTTCATTATCTGCTGTACCTGCATGCTTTCTTTCAGTGACTGGTGTACAAGGACACCCAGGTCTCGTTGTACTTCTCCTTTTCCTAACCTGACACCATTTAGATAATAATCTGCCTTCATGTACTTTCCACCAAAGTGGATAACCTCACATTTGATTAATGAACTAAGTAATTTTTTTAATTGAAGAGAACATTTGAAGGAACTTGCAGATAATAGCTGAGCAAATGCAAAACATAATTAAATCAAATAATATCTGTTTTTCTTGACATTATTCATAAAACAAATGCAAACATATGAAAATAAAAGTGAAATTTATTCACTTCCACTATTGGCGGTTATTAGTCCTGTATTACTTTGTAATGGAGTTTACATTTACCAAAAGCAAATCATATTACGTTTTAGCTATTAAATAAACCACACCATTCTGGGAATTTTAGAGAATGAGGAAGAAACTGATAAGTGTGTATTTTGTTGATGAAGATTACATTCCATACATACTTTGCAAAAATATTTTTTTGTTAGAGAGGATAGATCAAGGTGATGAAATTAAATGGGTAAGTGCAATGTATGTTGTTGATTAATGCAATTGAAACATATCAGCATAGCAAATAATATTGCTTTTTAGCAACTAAAGAGAATTTCCGAGAATCAAGAAGAAATTGAATAGGGGACAGTATCAATTTCTTCACATCTTGCAGATGCAGATCACGTAAGGTAACTGAAGCCACATTTCTGCGACGATATATGTTGGTAGGGAAGGCAGTGAGGTTATGAAATTAAATAAATCAATGAAATGGCTGTTGTTGATGAATACATTTGAATCATATTAGTTCAGCTATTACAAAAATCGATCAGGACTTGATGAAATTGCAAATTCATGTACAATACTCGACAGCAATTTAAGCTATACAATTAGTTGGCATTCTCGAGAAGCTGCTTTCACTCTGTTTGCTTTCTTGGTCACCATTGGCATGCATGGCATGTAATCTTTTGGGTTGCATGGCAACTTTAAAACGGGTCTCAAAGAGACATGAAAGCTGCCTCCTATGACTCTTTCTATGATTTATTTCCTTCTTTATAAGTGAAGAAGTATCGAGCTTTTATTTTGCACAGAAGTGACATCGTTTTGGTAGAAAATCGGTTTCTGGAATGTGGTGTGAAGAAATCCAGTAGAAGCTTTGAGCAGTGTGTTCAGTCTGCAGTGTGCTGCGTTATTTACTTTAAGATGAAAAATTATTGGTCACCAATCGAGACAGTACAAACCTTGTACTCTAAGTGCATATTTTCATTGGTTTAAATCAGCAGGTCAGGCAACATCTCTGGATGACATGGATAGGCATCTTTTCCAGTCGGGACCCTTCTTCAGTCTGACTGTAGTAGGAGGGAGAAAGCTGGAATAGAGGTAGTGTGTGACAAAGCCTGGCAAGTGATAGGTGTATACAACTGAGGGGGAGGGGGGGTTGAATGGTGGATGGGTGGACAAAGGCTAGAGATGAAAAAGAATCAAAAAAGGTGCCAGATAAACATAGAAGTAGAATGACATGTAAAACCAGAGGGAAGGATATAGGTGGGACATTGGGGAGGGGAATGGGATTGAAGGGGTGAGATAGTAGAAGAAATGGGTGTACACCAGGGTAGGGGTTGGGCACAGGGAAGATAAGGGGGGGTGGGGGTTCATTGAAATTGTCCCTCCAGTTTGCTCATGGTCTCACTCTGGCAATGAGGCAGGTACTTGACAGAAAGGAGGGTATAATGTGGATAAATGTGAGATTATCCACTTTGGTGGCAAAAACAGGAAGGCAAATTATTATCTAAATGGTGTCAAATTGGGAAAAGGGGAAGTACAACGGGAATGGGGGTCCTTGTTCATCAGTCACTGAAAGTAAGCATGCAGGTACAGCAGGCAGTGAAGAGAGCGAATGACATGTTGGCCTTCATAATAAGAGTTGAGTATAGGAGCAAAGAGACCCTTCTGCAGTTGTACAGGGCCCTAGTGAGACCACACCTGGAGTATTGTGTGCAGTTTTGGTCTCCAAATTTGACGAAGGACATTCTTGTTATTGAGGGAGTGCAGCATAGGTTCACCAGGTTAATTCCAGGGATGGCTGGACTGTCATATGTTAATAGAATGGAGCGGCTGGGCTTGTATACTATGGAATTTAGAAGGATGAGAGAGGATCTTATTGAAACGTATAAGATTATTATGGGTTTGGACACGCTAGAGGCAGGAAACATGTTCCCGATGTTGGGGGAGTCCAGAACCAGGGGCCACAGTTTAAGAATAAGGGGTAAGACATTTGGAACGGAGATGAGGACAAACGTTTTATGAGAGTTATGAGTGTGCAATTCTCTGCCTCAGAAGGCTGTGAAGGCCGGTTCTCTGGATGTTTTCAAAGAGATAGTTAGATACTCGTAAAGATAGCGGTCGGGGATATGGGGAGAAGGCAGGAACGGGGTACTGATTGTTTATGATCAGCCATGATCACATTCAATGGCACTGGCTCGAAGGGCCGAATGGCCTACTCCTGCACCTATTGTCTATTGTCTATTGAAATGGTCATGTTATTATTTCAGGGAAGTAAATCCATAGACTCCATGTGAAAAAAAATGTGTTGATTCATAACTTTCATCTGAAATTGCCAAGGAAGTCACTGAATTCCAGAACAGTTGAGGTTGGGGAATAAATGACAGTCTGCATCCCATGTATGAATGAAAGAAAATATGATATGATTCAAGGGAACGGTTCACACCCTGTACCATTTCCTTCTTTACCTCCAGCATGATCAAGTATCAGGTAAATCTAAATTGAGGGATGGAGAGAAAATACAAATGATTCTAATATAAAATAACTTGTATCAGAACAGAATGTTCAATGATGTCTAAATACATTTTACAGCCAATTAAGTGTTTTTAATGGAAAGCTACTGTTATAAAGGAAATAGATAATAAAGGAATGATAAAGGATTATAATAATAGATTATAAAGGAAAGTTGCTTTGGTGCTAATTTTGTTCCCTTGCAGGGGTGTCGATCAGTATTTGGGGACAATGGCAATCTAGTCAGCGGCCAAGTGTCAAATAGCAATGAACAATGGCTCCTTGAGGATCAGATAATGAATATAAAATATATTTTAAATGATTGCTTTTCTGGTGCTTGATGGACCATTCTACAAGTTACATTGAAATGTTTCCAAATTTTCATTATTAAATGTTACAATTAGTTTGGAATTATTAGCTGATTTTTCCATGGTCTCTTAATTTTCTGGCTGCTCTAAAATGATTGGGCTATCCGATTTCACATTGATGGTGTTGCATATGAAGTAATCATCCTGCTTTAAAAAAACAAAATCCAGCTGAAGCTTGACTATTTAATAGTATTGCTGTACAAATGGTTCTGACTTTCACCTTTTCTTCATTAATTTAAGTGGATTCATTTCATGCAACAGGGTAAATAATTCTGTGGGAGTTCCCACTTATCCTGAACACACTACATTGGCGGTGACTCATTTCCCAGATGTAGAAGGAAGGGCAAGATTCCTTTCCTTTCAATTAGTCCTTTTTAGCTTTACTCACTGTATTAATCAGGCAGCGAACAGACTGATGCACTTGTACATGTTAACTGTGAAAGTAATCAATATTGGCTAATTGAAAAATGCCAAGTAACATTTTCTTCAACATTTGATCATAAATTTAAATGTAATCATAAAATAATTTTCAAACATACAGCATTTTGATTCCTTTTTGTATTCTGTTTTGTTTCATAAGATCTAGGCCAACCCTTCAGTACATCACTGAGAATGTGTCACAATGTTAGGGGATCATCATTTTAAATTATTAAATTATTTGGCTAAACCGATGGGCAACTTCCCATCATATTCATATTGGAACCAATTTTCATTAGTTGTGAAAATACTTTGGAACATCCTAGAATGAAGGTATTATTCACGTACTTTTAGAAACCACTGTCACAACAGCCAAGCAAAGAAGTACAGGAAAGTAAAAGGAGAAACTAGAAAGATTAATTATGTACGAAGGACAATGAAGAAAGGCTGACGAGGTGCAACAAGAAATGCAACGATGCATTTATGCCATCAAAACATTAAAGGTAATCTTATGGAAGGTGAAGGAATGGCAAAAATAATTAGTATATTACTTTTTGGTGAAGGAGCATATTATGGAAGACTTTGAGGAGAAATTCAACTGACCAGCCAAGGTGGTTACAAGCCAAGTAAGCAATAAAAAAATTGCTGGAGCTCAGTATTCAGAAAGCATTAGACCTGACAGACTAAAACATAATTTTAGAATTTGAGGATAAATAGAGGCAAAATATTATGATCGCTAGTTTGTTAGATATTAAAATAAATCAAGGAACATGGATTAAAGCAGTGCTGAAGTAAAATGTAAGGCATTATGTTATTGAATGCTGGAGTAGGTATGGGAGGCTAAATGCCAACTCCTGCCTTCATCTCTTAAAGCTTTGTTAATAGACTACATCTAAAGACTGGATCATCTTGTATCTCTCTTCAGAAACAAAGGAGGAAAAGATCATCCTTATAACAGTTAAGCCAACAACAATAGTGGATAAATTGTAGAATTTATAGTTAAGCAAGGTTGAATCATGAATCATCAAAGGTCTGGAATTATCAAGGGTTGCCTGTACAGAATTGTGAAAGACAAGTCTTGTCAGGCACATTTAATTGGATCCTTGGAGAACTTGGTAAAATAGTGAACGATCTGTCCTAAATGATATTTACATCATAAAATTCAAGGCAAAAGGCAGTTATTATGAGTAGAAACCAGCCCCAGGTATTTCCAAAATCAAGTTTCAGACTGGCAAAATGGCCCAATGCTCTTGTGTTCCTATTTTCACTTGATGGCAGAAAGCATAGTTTCAAAGTTATTGGAAATGAAACGGGGATTTCTGAAATCTGTCACAGGTGGGGAAGGGAATGCCAGACTGGGCAGGTGGATGAAGATTACAGGTGCGCTCCTTCCACAATTTCTGCTAGGCTTCCATGTGTTGTGCCCGATTCCCAGTGCCATGCTGGAAGCTTCTCCATTTCGAGCATTCGTCGGTCAAAGACTCTTTGCTTTTGTGCTAGCATGAGGGGGAACTTCTTTACTCAGAGAGTGGTGGCTGTGTGGAATGATCTTCCAGCAGAAGTGGTGGAGGCAGGATCGATTTTAACATTTAAAAGTAAAGTGGATAGGTATATGGACGGGAAGGGAATGGAGGGGTATGGTCTGAGTGCAGGTAGATGGGACTAGGGGAAAATAAAAGGTTGGCACGGACTGGAAGAGCCGAGAAGGCCTGTTTCCGTGCTGTAATTGTTATATGGTTATATGGTTATTAGCCATGGCTGACGTGTAGAATAACCCATCCATTTAAATGGGTCACCAAAATTGAATGAAAAGGTAAGTGCAGGTAAGGGATGTATTTATGTTTCCTTTAAAGTTCTTAATTGTAAAGTTTTTTTATTTATTTATGGAGTTTGTTGAATTCTGGAGATGTTAATTATAGTTATCTATATTACTAAAAGTCTGATCTTGACCACTTCCTGTTCTGTATATTGATTTTAGAAAAAATGCTGCCACTTACAGCTGTGATTTTTGGCCATCTTACTCAGAGCCCCCCTCCGCTGCGGAGGACAAGAGGATTTTGTCTATCGATTAAAAATAAAAGAGTTATTAGTGTTTAAAAAGTTGAGATTCTCCCTCCTGTCAATCATGCCACGAAGGCCATGCCCCTTCTGGTGGGAGGAGGGAGACTCTATAACACCCGGAAGTGTGGGCATGGCTCAGTCTCTGCAAGATGGAGGAGGGAGAGGTCATGACTCGCTGTCTTTAGTGTTCTTGCACCCTGCTTGAAATGGTACGAAACTGCACTTGAATTTGGTGGCCTTGCACCCTGCTTGAAATGGAATTTCAAGGAATAGCCATGAGTCAACTGTCAGCCCACCAGCCATGAGTGAGTGAGCTGCCAGCACAACAGGCTTGAGTGCCCACAATGTCTATACTAGCCCTCTGAAAACCAGTCCCTTCAGCCCACAACGCCCATACTAGAGCTCCAGAAAGCCCCCCCACTGGCCACCAATATTGGAATTGGTGGAGAGGTGGAATATTGCATTGGGGGACAAGTCCTCCCGTATGATTCTGGGACCCAAAGGGTCCCACTTAGTCTAGTTATTTTTAAAAATAACTTTCAAAATTAGTGCATTCTTTTGGAGGTACAAAAATTGCAGATACTGGAAGCTTGAGTAAGCCACAAATTGCTGAAGGAACTCAGCGAGGCAAACAGAATCTGTAGAGAGAATGGACCGGAGACGTTTCGGGTTGGGAACTTTTTTCAGACTGATTGGAGGGGACAAAGCTGGGAAATGTATTTATTACTAGTCACAATTCAATGGTTGTTCATTCTATTTGAGGGTATGGACATAAGGGAATGATGAAAGAATTGCACCCTTGTGTATGGACTTGTGCTCTGTGCAATATTTTGTTTCTAATTATTCACAATATTTCAATATTATCCAGAATGTCTGTGTCTGATGGTGCAGTTGTTGTAGTACTTGTGAAGCAATTTAAAACAATTTATATTCATAATCGCACCATGTCGAGTTATGAAAGTAACTAAAATTATGTGTAAATTGCAATATTACAGAGCCCCAAATGGTTCACCCCTGGCTAGCATGTTATTTGTATTTGATTATTATTGCTCTTTGAAGAGGGCCTCGCAGTGTTGCCTGCTTTAAATGAGTCTCATGGTCATAAAATGGCAAAGCATAAAAACATATGAAAGGAAAATAGCTCTGAGAAAATGTTATGGTGAGAAAATCATTTATTAAAGTAATGAAAATGACATCATCAGGCAGAGTTTATGCATTTTTCTAATAGGAATACCTGATTTCACTTATGGTTTATAATATGAAACGATGATCCAGTTTACCAAAATCTATTGGCAATAGATACAAGTAGCAGCACAGAGAAATACGATAAAGTATAAAAATAGGATTGGTATTTAAATGAAATAATTATTCTCACTATTTAATTTCAGTGCCTCTGCCCTATTATTTTACCCTAACTCAAGTTAATCTGCATGAAGAAGGGTCTCGACCTGAAATGTCACCTATTCCTTCTCTCCAGAGATGCTGCCTGTCCCGCTGAGTTACTCCAGCATTTTATGTCTATTTTTATCTGAATGAAGGCATACAGACTTCTACAGAACTATTATGTGGATTAAGTTGTCTTAATTTTCCCTTATTATATATGGAACAGATGTTATCAGTAGAAAGTTTTCATCTTCTCAGTACTATCCGGCATCACATGCAAATCATAATGTAATTACTTCTATTTTCTTTCCGCACTAGGAGGCACTGAAACTGTACAAGCCAGATTTTATCTTTCGATCACAAAAGCGTTTGCAAGAGCTTGAAATTAAGGCAACACAGAGGAGAGTACAGATGCATGAATGCAGACTGCAACAAAGGAAAAGAATGGGACCTCGCGTACAAACTATACCTTTACCTACTCCATTAAAAAAACGTCAGTGCACCACACCGCATCCTCTGAGTGGTAGGTATTTTCTCATTGCAAACCTGACTAATATATTGGAGAGAAAATTCAAAATATCTTGTGGAAATTGGATTCATTTTAATACTTTCCTCATAAGAGCAAAAATCAATTCATTCTGAGAGGTTTGCTTTTGATTTTTAAACGTTCTCAGTCTCCTTTGGGTTTTTTCCTGCAGGGTAATATGCTTCCATAAAGTTTCTGCACCACTGAATTTAAATTAGAACATTTAAATTTGATGGAAAATTTATACTAACCTCTGCCTAGCAATACACAGCTGACATCCATAATTATATTCCCTTCCAGCATGTAAAGAGGTCATTTAAGTTCTCAGAGTAATCTCATTCTCCCACCAATTTTCTCAATGCCCTTTTCTCACCACATTCCCATCAATTGTCTCCTTATTTTACTACTTCCCTTCCAATCACATTACTGACTAATTAACCCTCCAAAGCACCAAGAGGTTTGAGGAAACCAGGGTTCCCAGGGCAACCCCATGTAATCACAAGGAGAACATGCCAACTCTGTGCCTTCAGAGATCAGGATTAAACCCAGGATGCTGGAGATGTGTGGCAGCAGCAGCAGCATTCTGTTGCATATCATTTATTCCGTTTTGGACCTATGTCCGGGTGCCTTCAAGAGGTAAGCAATGAATAGCAAGGACAACAATCTTTGAAATATTTTGGGAATGTTATTTCAGACACATCCAATCAAATGAATAAAATGAAATTTGCTTTTGTCAAGTTCAAACCTAATTAACTTGACCTTACTAAAGGTATTGCAGACTGATAACAGATAATAGAAACCAATGATTCTTCCAGCTGGGGTTGGAACAAAATGAAGTGGCCACATGGAGTTGGTGTTGAAAGTAACAGGCGATATATTTAAACTGGTGCATTACCGGGAGGCCAGGCAGCTAAAGCTGTAAAGGAGTATACACGTACACAGTGTTCCTTTACCGAGTCTTTATTAATCACATATATCGATGCCCTAGTTGTACATGGTCTGCACGTTTTACTAGAGGAGGTACCAGGGATGGAGAGACAGTAATATACTTGGTGAAAGGGGAGTGGCTACACAACCTACAATTAAAGGGACATGCACTAAACATCTACATCCTTCCTCTTACAAAAGAAAGGAACGTGACAGCCGACCATGTCTCATACACTAGAGCAACTGGAAAAGGATAGACAGCAAAATAACAGCAATCAAATATAATCGCCATAACGGTCAGGTGCCCTTACAATCCGCCCCGAGCGGGTACGAACCCCGCTCACACCCTCACCCCCCAAAGGAACGGGCACCGGGGGAGACCCCACGACAGGAGGACTACGATGTGGGGACTTGCGTGGTGACAAAGGGATTGGAGGCGAGCGACCTGGCGATGGGGAAGAGACGGCTGGAGGCACGGGAACAGACACAGGGAGAAGAACCGGGACAGGGCGAGCAGGCACAGGATTAGTGACCGCTACAGGCGGGAGAGCGGACAGAGGGGGAGCATGGGGGTCAGCAGGAGGAGTTGGAGGAGGAGGCTCGTTCACCAGGCGGAGGTGCCGCCTGGACCGACGGTAAACAGTACCATCGAGGTTCACCAGATAGGAGCGAGGTGAACCAGCCGTCCCAACAACAACCGCAAGGCCAGGGTGACCGGAGGTGGAACGCATGCGGACAACCTGACCAGGAGACAGAGGAGGCAGGGCACGGCAAGACCTGTCGTGGGATCACTTCTGAATGGACTGCTTCGTAGCAATACGCTCACGGACCACGGCAGGTTTTACAACAGCTGGGGTAAGAGTCTGCTGGGCCACCGGAATGGGAGGTCGAGTAACCCGGGACATGAGGCGCTGCGCCGGGGATCCCAGAACACCGTCACGGGAAATGTTTCGCAGGTTGAGGAGGGCGAGGTAAATGTCAGACTTCAATGCGCGGCGATTCAACAAGTCCTTAGCGCTGCGAACAGCACGCTCGGCCAGGCCATTGCTCTGAGGGTACTCAGGGCTACTAGTGTAATGCCGAAAGTTCCAGCGGTCAGCAAAGTCCTTGAACTCCGCACTGGTAAATTGGCTGCCGTTGTCTGACTGCAGGCTCGCTGGTGATCCAAAGGTCGCGAAGTGGCGGCGCAGCTTCGCGATAACAGCAGAAGAGGAGAGAGAGAACAGCTGGTCGACCTCATACCAGTTGGAGTAAGAGTCGACAAGCACCAAGAAGTGCTTGCCGTGCCACTCAAAAATGTCCGTTGCCAGCGCCGACCATGGCAGGTCCGGTGCGGGCTGCTGCAGAAGGGGCAAACGCTGCTGCTGCGGGGCGAGACTGTTGCAGGTAGGGCAAGATGACACCCGGTCCCGA
This sequence comes from Raja brachyura, assembly GCA_963514005.1. The sequence continues at coordinate 40,852,532 of OY740795.1, read as the reverse complement.
AAATACACAGCCATATCAGGCCAATAAAACTGGCTTTGGGCGATAGAGAGAGTGGCCTCGGCGCCAGGATGACCCCGATGAGCGGTGTCGAAATACTGTTGGCGAAGAGCCTCAGGTACCACAACCTTGTGACCCTTAACGATAAGTCCATCTCGTAGCACCAGCTCGTCACGGACCAGGAAGTAGGGCACTGCCGCGGCGGGCAGGGAAGAACGTCGCTCGGGCCAACCCCTTTGAATGACCGCAGCCAGCTGTTGGAGCGAGGCGTCAGCAGCAGTGTGTTTAACTAAGGACTGTAGTTGTTTTGAAGGAACAAAGTTGACATTCAGGACAATCATACCTGAAGCCTCGTAAGGGTGACGGGTGGTCGAAGCCAGAGGAGCCCGAGACAGCGTGTCAGCAATAAACATGTCCTTGCCTCTACGGTACACTACGGAGAAGGTAAAACGCTGCAGCTGCAGCATCATCCGCTGCAGCCTGGAGGAGGCAGCGTGAATCGGCTTGCCGAGGATGGTGACCAGAGGCTGGTGGTCGGTCTCAATAGAGAATTCGGTGCCCAGGATATAGTCCTTAAACTTTGAACATGCAAACACAACAGCCAGCAGTTCCTTTTCGATCTGGGCATAGCGCTGCTCAGCTGGAGTCATCGTGCGGGACGCGAAGGACACGGGCAACTGGACCCCATCATGAACTTGCAAACAAGCAGCATCCAGCCCGAACTTTGAAGCATCGCACGTGAGGACAATAGGACGGTTCAAGTCGAAATATTGCAGCGTCGGAGTGCAGACAAGCTTTGAACGCAGCATATCGAAAGCAGCCTGGTGTTGCGGGAACCAGGACCATGCAGTGTCTTTCTTCACCAAGTCTCTTAAAGGGGCACTCAACTCGCTCAGATTGGGGATGAATTTTCCCAAGTAATTAACCATGCCAAGGAAACGCTGGAGGCTCGGCACATCCACAGGAGCAGGCATCTCCGAGATAGCAGCGGTCTTCTGTGGGTCGGGCTTCAGCCCGGACGCTGTGAAGATGTGTCCCACATAGGTGACCTCCGGGACACGGAACCGGCATTTACTGGGGTTGAGCTTCAGATTTACCTCCCGAGCTCGATCCAAAACTAGTCGGAGGTTGTGGTCGTGCTGTTCCACATCTTTACCATACACCAAGATGTCATCTACAATGATAGCGCACGGGAGCCCCGCAAACAGCTGTTCCATCGTCCTCTGGAAAACTTCACTGGCGGAGCTGATCCCGAACGGCATGCGCAGAAATCGGAACCTCCCAAAGGGAGTGGCAAAGGTCGTCAGGTAGGACGATTGTTCATCTAGCGGTATCTGCCAGAACGAGCTCTTAGCATCCAGCACCGAAAACACAGTGGCAGGGCCAACCTGTGCAGCAACATCTTCGACAGTACGCATGGGATAGTGCGGGCGCTTGATAGCCAGGTTCAAATCTTTAGGGTTGATGCAGATCCGTAGCTCACTCTTGTCCTTCTTGGCAGCAACCACCATGGTGGAGACCCACTGAGTGGGCTCGCTCACCTCTTTCAGAATGCCTGTAGCCACCATGTCCCGAAGGGTGGACTCGACCCTATCCTTCATCGCAAAGGAGACCCGGTGTGGAGGGCGTATAACTGGATCCACGTCAGGGTTTAGAGAGATCTCATAACTGCAGGGGAGCATCCCCAGCGCATTGTCAAACCGATCGGGGTACTCGGCTAACGGGTCCAAAGGTTGCTGAACTAAACGGATCTCCCGGTGAAAATTGACCAATCCGAGGTCTTGGCATGCCCGAACACCGAGCAGTGTAACACATTTTTCGTTAACCAGGAAGAAGGAGAGGGGCCGAACGGTCTCTAGCACTTCACAGTTCAGGGTAGCCTTCCCCACAGGGACAAGCAACCCTCCCCCATAAGCACGAAGGACAGAGCGCTCAACGGTGACTCGCTCATTATTCCTTATCTTCTTGAAAAGGCTAGTAGACATAACGTTCGTTGCGGCCCCAGTATCGACCTTGGCAGAGAACGTAGCACCATTGACAGTAACTTGCACAGTAGGGTCTGTTATTCGAGCAGGTGTCTTCCTCACTGAAAACACGCTGAGCCCACTCTGAGAAGAGTCCGAATCAGACAGTGGGAGGTTGTCAGGAGGGTGATAAGAACCAGACGCAGTACCATCCCGTACCAGGTAATTAGAGTGCCTGCGCTGTTGCTGGGCAGGATTTTTTCTAGCTCTGCATGCTGACGAGAAGTGGTTAGGCTTGTTGCAGAAGTTACAAATCTTTCCCACCGCAGGGCACACGTTGAAACGATGAGTCACAAAGTTACAGTTCGGGCAGCGCTTCTCCAGCTTGGAACTTGAACCATAGCTGGCCCCACGGCGAGTTTGCTGAGCAGGACGGCGGGTTGCGACGGTAGCTGCCCGAACCTCATGATCAGGGGGTGGTGCAGCAGAGATAACAGCCTCAGACATCTTTGCAGCATGCAGGGCAGCCTGGAGAGTCAAGTCTGCCTTACACAGGAGCTCCGACCGCAGCTTCTCATTTCGTAGACCATACACCAAGACATCGCGGGTCAGGGTCTCTGGGGTAGCGTCATTCAGGTGGCATCGCCTAGCCAGGTGCCGTAGGTCAGCGTAGAAGTTGCCGACAGACTCACCGGGTTTCTGACGACGTCCAAAAAACTTAAAACGCTCCAGAATAGAGTTCGTGGGCACATCGCACATCTCGCTGAACTTCCCCAGTAGACAGTCAAGGTCCTCAGGGTCCTCATTCGGCCCGTACTCAAACGATTCAGAGCGCTCCAGAGCCTCGGAGCCGGCTAGATTCAATAGCAGCGACGCTTTAATGGCAGAGGAAACTCCCGGGTGCACGATAGCCACATAATGCCGAAAATCCCGGCAGAACACATTCCACCGGTGAGCGATGTCGTCGTCAAAGACAAGGGACTCAGGCTTGCGGCAGGAGGAAGCCATAACCAGGCAGGGAAGGGTAACTGGGGCAAAAAAAAACTAAACCCGATAAACAGGAGGCGCGCAATTCGAAACGACTGACACCATGTAAAGGAGTATACACGTACACAGTGTTCCTTTACCGAGTCTTTATTAATCACATATATCGATGCCCTAGTTGTACATGGTCTGCACGTTTTACTAGAGGAGGTACCAGGGATGGAGAGACAGTAATATACTTGGTGAAAGGGGAGTGGCTACACAACCTACAATTAAAGGGACATGCACTAAACATCTACAAGTGTGACTTTGGCGCTGCTTTTATATTCTCAGTTGACAAGATTACAGAGAAACTAGAGTAACAGTAAAACTAAGTCTTGCTTACAGAATAAAATAATTATCCACAAGTCTAACTTCGTTGACAGGAAATCCAATTTTCTGTTACAACAATGGGTGCAGACTATAACATAATCAATGAAGTTCCTGAAACGTGGCTTTTGTTTTTGTCTCATGTCTCTACTTTGAGGCTTTGTCTGCAGTTCCCTGTCACCACATCAGCACAATCCACATCTCTATTTATTATGTATTATCCCTCACTATTCTTTCCCCAACAACAATATGTATGCAGTTTGGCACAATGCAATATAATATTATATGTCCTTGCATTGTCACTGTGGGATTGCCACATTCTGGTATTTGCATTTCACAAATTAAGAATTATCTATTGCATTATTTTTTCCATGGATAACCTTCCTTTAAATTCATTGCATTCTCTACCAAGTTAAAGGGTGATAAAAATGAGGTTAACTTTAAGGTATCTACCATATTTGCATGGGAGGGGGAAGGTCATTTCTTAGAAGGAAGTCTTGATGGCATCAAATCCTAATAGTAGCAAATGTGCATCACTGAAGAGCAACACCACAATGTGCACAATAAACTCTAGTATTCAATGTGGAACTCAGAAAGCGATCTTGCCTTGCCAGATGCAAACATATCTTCCCGAGGCTTTGACAGAGATGGGAAATAAATTGATCACACACATTTTGTATTTTTTCAAAGTTGAAACATGTTACATTGCAATCTTTATACTTTCACATTTTGACTGCAACACCTCATTCATTGCAATGTAACAAAAACTATCAATGCTCATGCTGCAGAATGGACATTTCATAGAATTACCTCAATATGAAGTATTGGGCAAGGTCATTTGACCTAATCAGTATAGGCTGCTGCATATGCCCCACTTGAACTTCTACCCATTCTTCTTTGTCTAATTCTGTCAGGAAATCCTACATTGCCTTTTGTTTCATGTACTTATCTAGCTTCCTTTCAACTGCATCCATAACATTTTCCTCAAGTACTCTCTGTGGTAATGAATCTCACATTCTTATTGTACTCTGTGTTAAGACTTCTGAATTCCATACCAGATATTTGGATGACTATTTTTATGTGCCCTTTACTGATTCTTCCCCAACAGCAGAAGGCATCCCTCATCTTTCCTTTCTCGGTTTCATCTTTCTAAATGCATGTAACCAAGTGTTTCTAATATAATTCTATAAAGCAATAGAAGTACCCTCTTAATGCCTCCATTTACTTTTAATACTTTCGAGATTAAACCAATATGGAGTGCAAGTGTGGAATAACCAAGCATGCAAGTTTCTTGTCCTTGCTGCAATTTTGATTTCCATGAGGCAGCCATCACCAGTGCTGAATGCCTTCAGGAATACCAGTTCAAACATCACTTAAGTATAAAATTAAGTAGGTAATCCTAATCACTTCTGTTCTTGATCTCCTTTGCCAACTCCTTTCGTGACTCTGATCTCCAACCTCCAGACTTCCAACCTCCTCTCTTCTCTGACAAACTCTGACAAAGTTATTGAATGCCCTCCTCCTAGATAACATTTATTGAGATCTGTGATCTTCACACCTCATCCCCAATCCCTGAAAGATTCTCATGATCAAAAGTTCCTTTTCCTGACCGTTGTGATCCAACACAATCACTGCCCTCTGCTGGTGCCCATTGTAGGACCATTTACATTATGTTGAGAGGTAAGGACCAGAATCATGGGCTTCTAAAATGACACAATTTAAGTGCAGGTTTAGGTTAGGTTAGACTTGCATGACTAAAAGTTGATGTTTAAGAATTTCTAAATAGACAAGTTTGTTTCGACTTGCACATTGTCAGTTTACCAAAAAAAATTAAGCACTAACTTTTTGGATACTTTAATTCCAACTAAACAGATTTTCAAAGCAAGAAACAAATCAGTACCACTATTTGTTATGAAGTTGTCAATACAATTACAGAAATCTGGAAAGAAGATGAATCAACAAATTTCTGACAATTTTTCATCACAGGATGTTTTATTCCTAAAGACCAATTAAATATGTGAATATATTTGGTACTAATATTATGTGCAGATTAACCAAGAGGCAGAGGAGATTAGGGTATCTATACCTTTCACATTCCTTATGAATGCTCAGCTAAGCATACACAGTTCTGGTCAGTACTTGCATGAGATACAGCCTTGTAATACCAGGTGTAGTAGGCTTGTTGCCTGGGGAACAAATGATCCAAACATCATTTTGAATTCAACAAGCATTTCATATGTTAAAAAAGAAATACAAAAGCACACTTCAAAATTAAAATAAACATCAGTGAAATTGAAGGAATCACCACAGATCGTGGCTGTGAGTTTCAGTAAATGGTGCAGCAAAGTTTCAAAATTAACATGCTAAATGTTATGCATTTAAGCAACCATATGCCTTGCCATTCATTTTAACAGTGTGGAGGCAGTCCTGCACAGCTGACATTACATCGTGTATCATGGTTAGCATCTTAACTTCTGTGTATAAAATATGTGATGACTGATTTCATTCAGAATTGAAACTAAATGTTCATTACTCAAAGCTGAATCTTGTTAAATAAAGACAAATGCCAACACCAAAATGATGATGACAGGAGAAATCTGCAATTTAGGATCTATCTTCTTTGATTTACCATTGCAAAGACCTACCCCCTGTATTTCAATATAGGCATACAATGTGGAAACAGGCCCTTCGGCCCAACTTGCCCACACTGACCAATATGTCCCATCTACACTATTCCCACCAGCCTGCATTTGGCCCACATCCCTCTAAACCTGTCCTATCCATGTACCTGTCTAAATGTTTCTCAAACATTGTGATAGTCTCTGCCTCAACTACCTCCTCTGGCAGCTCGTTCCATGCACCCACCACCCTTTGTGTGAAAAGGTTACTCAGATTCTTACTAAATCTTTTCCCTTCTCCCCTTCATTGTAAACAATATTTTTGTCGATTGTAAAATTTAGGGTCATATTTTATTTGCAAAGTACAATAAAATTTCTCACAAAATTAACAATGAAATTTGAAATAAAGTCATGGCAGACATCCAATTGCAGGTAATATTTGATGTCTACTCAAAATGTATTTTTCAAAAAAGCTCATTGTATTGTGGTTGGAAAGTCTGTCCACACATCAGACTATTAAAGCAAAATGATCTAACTGTGAGTTTTGCAATGTTATTTCTATCTCAAATATGAGTTCCAAAACAAATTTAATGAACTGCAAATGCTGGATTCTGGAGGAAATAAACAGACCAAGTCCAGCTGAAGGGTTTCAACCCAAAATGCTGACTGTCAAATTCCCTCCACAGATGCTGCCTGGCCTGTTGAGTTTCTTCAGCAACTTTTTTGTTTGTTTTATATAGTATAAAAAAAAACTTTTTTTTAAATTGGTAGTGCTTATGATGTAAATCATGCAGTCTGTGATCTTCAGTTGAGAATCTCCGTCCATTTGATTTATAACACATGGTGCAACAAGACATATGCAATGGGTTCCAATAGTGTGCAGCATATGCCTAGACATCATTTCCATAACGTCAAAATGTGCATGTGTGACCTGCACAAGGCATCGGCATGCAGAAGTGGACATTCTCTGTATCTAAAAGAAGAGCTTGCAGACTAACTCTGGGACATGTCTTTGTTTAGTTACCTTGAAGTAATTCATTCATCCATCTCTCCCTAAGACTATATGGTAGCACCTCAACTAAGTCCAGTTTGACCAGTTCTCACTCTACCCATTGAACTGCTGTCCCACATGACCATGAAGACTCCCAAGTGACAATTGCAAGCTGTCCTGGCCTGGTAGACAAAAGTGCTGGAGAAACTCAGCGGGTGCGGCAGCATCTATGGAGTGAAGGAAATAGGTAACATTTCGGGCCGAAACCTTTCTTCGGACTGATGCAGGGTGGGGTGGGGTGGGGGCAGGAAGAAGAAAGGAAGAGGAGGAGCCAGATGGTTGAGGGAGAGCTGGGAAGGGGAGGAGACAGCAAGGGCTACCGGAAATTGGAGAAGTCAATGTTCAAACCGCCAGACTGCCCAAGTGGAATATGCTTGGTCAGTCTTTGGTGTTTGGTCAAAGATCTTTGGTCCTGGCTGCTAATCCCAACTACAAATCACATCCAGCAATTCAATCACTGGCCCCTCCTGATCGCTGATGACCTTGAACAATGCATGCATGTCCCATTCCTCTGCCTTATTTTCTAGAGGCTGGTAAAGGTCTTGCATTGTGTGAAGACAGTTCAGTAGCTCCAGAAGGTGTGGGCCTCCAGTGCTACTGAATTTCCAAGCAGCATGCTCACAAGAAGAACACTATTGCCTGCCACACAGCAACTGTCCCCTTCACCTTTCCGGATCCCAATAAATCTATAAGCTGTAGAATTTCAAAATATAATTAAGCTTTTCGATGCTGACTGCATTCTGATTAGGAGAAGTATTACCAGCTAGAGTACATGGAAGATTTAGTGTTCAATAAACTCTAAGACAGTGAAGTGCAATCACGGGATAGCTGGTTAATAATTAATTAGTGCTGACACAGTTGCAGATTGAGATTTTGCTCCCATTTCTAAATTGGTGAGAGGATAGCAGCATCTCAAAATTAGTTGTTGTAAAATAATTTACTGCTTCACTGGTCAATTAATTCACTTAAATATGATAACAACTTTGCCAACTTTCTTATCGTATTTCTGTTTGAATTTGTTTAGAATCTATTTGTTGTCTTCATTTTAATTTTCTTTTACACTAAACTCTGAAGTCTAAAACTATTTGTTTTCATGCAGACGTAAGCAGTTTACACAGATGACTGTAATTGTGAATATTAATTGTTAGGATATACATTCATTGACCCAACATTTTTATCTTTATTTGTTTTCTTCACAATGACAGATTGTCTATCTATCCTTAATCCTGCTCTGATAGGCAAAAAATCTCTTCCGTGATGATCAACAAATGTAACTGACTTCATTTCATGTTTCAGATTCTGCTTCTGAGGCCTTCATTGTCACCACGCGACTCAATTTTCCATCCCTGCTCTTCACCAGGGTTAGGGTTCTGTGAAGGAAGGAACTGCAGATGCTGTTTTAAACCAAAGATACTGACTAAACGATTCTCACCAGGACATCAGTGGAACAGTTAGTGCTTATTCAGTAAGATGCTGCTCACAAAATGGCATTGTCTATCAAAAGATAAGATCCAAAAAATCCATCTTCTTAATAAATTCCTTTTTATGAGACTATTTAAATCTACTTATGTGGCTTCTCTCAGTCCTACAGCCCTATTATATATAGACATCCGCTTTCTTTCATCTCCTGTGCATCACGCTCCAAGCTTCACTTCATCATTGATGGCCATCTATTATACATCAATTGCATTCCCTTGCTCGAGATCAATGCCTTTTTCATTCCTTTCCAGACTTTAAAAGACTCTTCCATCCTACTTGTTTGTGTGGTGCTTTGAAATTTTCAGACAACATAAGAAGAATTTGTTGTTAAGTGACAAAAAAAAACTCTTAGGTCTTAAATAATCATTGGACAGAAATTGATCAAATTGTATGATTGTGCAAAATTTGATTAAACGTGGCATTTTTGTCAAGCATCCATCTCTTCATTTTTAGATAATCTACACAAACCCAAGGGAAGGATTATTCCAGAGAAGGAAATGCAGATGAGGTCCAAAAGGTAATTTGAAATCATTCTTAAAAGGTTTTTAAATTTGTAAAGAAAACTAGAGCACAATTTATCTGTTATAGCTATCCATCCTGTTTAAGAATAGTTAGGTCTTGACAGGGAATTATTCCTGACAAAGGGTTTTGTTCAATAGAGCTGCGATTTAGAGGGTTGGCAACTCAACAATAAATCTGCACATATCTGATTATGGAGCCATTCATTTTAGTGACTGAAGCCCATGATTCACATAATAAAATCAGTTACCAGAAACCACATGACGCTTAAACCGCTTCTGCCCACTCATCTATACTCCCAGATCTCAAATCAACAAATCATATGAACAAAACTCTGAAGAATCTGTTCACATAAATTAGCTCCAAAGGTTTGGATTTTGCCTATAAAAAATTAATGTAAAAAAATTGTCTTATTTTGAGTCTTGTCTTTAATCAAATCCACCACATGCACGCCAATCTAATCTTTTGGAGAATTTATTTATATCTTGAAATTTTTGGTGAAAAATTAGGAACAATTTACATAATGCATGAGACAGTGTATATCTCGTTTGGTTGGAAATTCATTTACATATTTTAAACCACGTGTTCTTTTAAAATGTTGTCCTCATACTTTATCATTTTATCTGTAAGCTTATTTGGCATAAAATATTATCTGTTTCTTTTCTATCTGCTATATTCCATGCCAAAATGTGACAGAAAGGTTGTAACAATCGATGATAAGAGAACCTTTAAGGGGCTGTCCCACTGTACGAGCTAATTCAAAAGTTCTCCCGAGTTTCCCCTGATTCGAACTCGGAGAATTACGGTAATAGCCGCTCGTAGGTACTCGGGGCTCTCGTGGACATTTTTCAACATGTTGAAAAATCTTCATGAGTCTTCATGAACTTACCGCGTTTCCCAAGTACCTGCCGATAGCATTACGAGCAGCTAAGAGACGTCCCGAGCTCCGACGTACCCGCTACGTACATTCAACGTGCTTACCACGAGTTTGATTTTTTTTTAAACTGGGGAGAGCTCTTGAATTAGATCGTACAGTGGGACAGCCCTTTTAGAGTAGAGTCAGAGAGTCTTACAGCGTGGAAACGTGCCCTTTGGCTCAACCTACCCACACCGGCCAACATGTCACATTTACACGTACCATTTGCCTGCATTTGGCCTATATCCCTCTGAACCTGTGCTATCCATGTACCTGTCTAAATGTTCATTGAACGTTGCAGTAGTACCTGCCTCAAATCCCTCCTCCGGCAGCTTATATCATACATCCACCACCTTTTGGGTGAAAAAGGTATTCCTCAGGTCTCTATTAAATTATTTCCCCCTCACCGTAATCTCTATGTCCTCTGGTTCTTTATTTACCTCCTCTGGGAAAGAGACTCTGTGTGTCTACCCAATCTCTTCCTCTCATGATATTGTGCACAATTTAATTTGGTAACCCTCGCAAGTTCTGGCTTGTACATGGCTAAAAACATATACATGGCTAACCTGAAATCGCCTGTACTTTAGTATTCAGATTGTTCACCTAATCAAACACAGCACAGGTATGGATCATTAGATTGGCAGGGCAGTCAGTGTTAGTTGCTTATTCCTATTTTATGGCAGTGGTAAAATAGGCTCCAACTCTAAAATATTCCTACTTGCTTTTACAACCTTGTTTCGTTCTTTTTAAAATGTTTCAATCTGAGCTAGATTCAGTATCAGGTTAATATATATGTTGTTCTTCCTAATGGGGACTTGCTTATATGAAGGGACGATAAAGAACAAGAGTTGTCTATAAATCCTTGCATCTCATTTGTATCAGATTCGTATGCTCCAGATGTGATATCAGCTCCCTTTCTTATAGTGGAATCCCTGATATAGCTGATGTCTTCAGTAATGGAAATTTGCGATCCGCTTAGCAAAATCCTATAAACCAGTATTGTATTTTGTATAGTCTAAAGCTGTTCAAGCCAGTGGACTGAATAAGCAAAGCTTAGTGTGTGCTGACATTCATCCTTCAGAATGTCAGAAAAAATGTTTGATCTACTTTTCTGTTCAGTTTCCAGTGATATAAATTGTTCTGAGAAGTTGAACAATGGCAATACTGATCATGGTGGGAGTTATAATTTGTTCAGCCAAAGCTATTTCGCTGAAATTGTTAATGAAGGAATAGTATATAGTTGTATTGGCAGAACCCATGGGAATATTGTAGAGTAGAGAGATCTCGAAGTGCGGGTACATAGCTCTTTGAAAGAGGCATCATAGGTGGATAGGATGGTCAAGAAGGCTTTTGGAACATTGGCCTTCATTAGTTAGTCTATTGAGTATAGAACTTAGGATGTTATGTTGCAGTTGTACAAAATATGTTGGTGAGGCCGCCTTTAGAGTATAGTGTGCAGTTTTGGTTACCCTGCGATTGGAAAGATGTTGTTCAACTGAAAAGAGTGCAGAGAAGATTTACCAGGATGTTGCCATGGTTTGAGCTAAAGGGCGAGGCTGGGCAGGCAAGGATTTTATTCCTTGGGAGCAGGATGCTGATGGGTCCTATTACAGAGGTGTATAAGATCACGAGGGGAATAGATAGGGTATTTTACCCAGAGTAGGGGAATCAAGAACCAGAGGCCATAGATTTAAAGTGAGAGCGATAGATTTAATAGGAACATGAGCGGCAGCTTTTTCAGACGAGAGGTGTTAGGAATATGGAATGTGCTGTCAATGGAAGTAGTCGAGGCAGGCACAAAAACAACACTGAAAAGACACAAAATGCTGGAGTAACTCAGTGGGTCTGGCAGCAACTTTGGAGGAAATACGATGTAGGACCTTTCGGGTCAGGACCCTTCTTCAGTCTGAGGGGTCTTTACCCAAAACGTTACCTTTCCATTTTCTCCAGAGAGGCTGCATGACCCGTTGGGTTACACCAGTACTTTGTGTCTATCTTCAGTATAAACCAGCATCTGCAGTCATTTTCTAGACATTTAAAAGACATTTGGACAGGTATAACCATATAATCATATAACAATAACAGCACGGCAACAGGCCATCTCGGCCCTTCAAGTCCGTGCCGAACAACTTTTTTCCCTTAGTCCCACTTGCCTGCACTCATACCATAACCCTCCATACCCTTCTCATCCATATGCCTATCCAATTTATTTTTAAATGATACCAACGAACCTGCCGCCACCACTTCCACTGGAAGCTCATTCCACACCGCTACCACTCTCTGAGTAAAGAAGTTCCCCCTCATGTTACCCCTAAACCTCTGTCCCTTAATTCTAAAGTCATGTCCTCTTGTTTGAATCTTCCCTATTCTCAAAGGGAAAAGCTTGTCCACATTAACTCTGTCTATCCCTCTCATCATTTTAAAGACCTCTATCAAGTCCCCCCTTAACCTTCTGCGCTCCAGAGAATAAAGACCTAACTTATTCAACCTATCTCTGTAACTTAGCTGTTGAAACCCAGGCAACATTCTAGTAAATCTCCTCTGTACCCTCTCTATTTTGTTGACATCCTTCCTATAATTGGGCGACCAAAATTGTACACCATACTCCAGATTTGGTCTCACCAACGCCTTGTACAATTTTAACATTACATCCCAGCTTCTATACTCAATGCTCTGATTTATAAAGGCTAGCATACCAAAAGCTTTCTTTACCACCCTATCTATATGAGATTCTACCTTCAAGGAACTATGCACGGTTATTCCCAGATCCCTCTGTTCAACTGTGTTCTTCAATTCCCTACCGTTTACCATGTACGTCCTATTTTGATTTGTCCTGCCAAGGTGTAGCACCTCACATTTATCAGCATTAAACTCCATCTGCCATCTTTCAGCCCATTTTTCCAACTGGCCTAAATCACTCTGTAGACTTTGGAAATCCTCTTCATTATCCACAACACCCCCTATCTTGGTATCATCTGCATACTTACTAATCCAATTTACCACCCCTTCATCCAGATACAGGTACACGAATAGGAAAGGTTTAGCGGGATATAGGTCAAACACAGGCAGGTGGGACTTGTGTAGATGGGGCATCTTGGTTGGCATGGGCAAATTGGGCCAAAGGGCCTGATTCCATGCTGTATGCTGTATTAATGTTGTGTTACAATTTCTATTGTGAACATTGTTCATCTGTATGGTGCAAATACTGGAAATAATTATGGAGGCAGGATGGAGATCTCTGCTTCTCAGAACCTTGGCACGCTTCAACATTAACAATGAATATTAACAATTAATATTCCTGTAGTGAAATGAATACTCTTGGATATAACAATTAATATTGCCTGACATCAGTAAGACACTACATCAATGTCAACAGTAAAAAATCAAGATGTATAGCTGAACTTGGCTTTCTATTTGATATCCTTAAATTTGTTGTTTCAAAGTCCTGCATCTAAAACCTGAGGCAATCATGTAAAATTGAGGAACGCCTCGAAAACGTATTTACCATATGTAATGCTTTCTAAAAATTCTAAGTCTATGTTAAGATTTTTCAATCCAATCTTTTAAAGAGCCTTACTATTTCATTTCTCACTTTCACATGCCAAAGCAGTTATTAAGGCAATGGTGCAGTGCAGTAATTTTAACAGCAACTCCACATTCCATCAACCAGCGGTAACCTTCCACATCACTGCTTGTCAAGTATTTATCTACCTCTACCTCAAAAATGTTCGAAGATTTTGCTTCCATTACCCATGGAATAAAAGTCCCAAAAACCCAACGCAGATGAAAGATGCACCTCATTGATGTTTCAGATAAAACAATTCCTTTTGTTTTTAAACGGTTCTGGATATTCATCCACATCAGAAAACATAATCTGCATGTCCACCATGTCAAACACCCTCAGGTTTTTTTATGTTTGAATTATTCTTTCTCGCTCTTGTAAACTGCACCAGATACAAGTCCATCCTATCATATATCCCTCCTGAGATCACCCCCCCCAATCTCAGTATTAGTCTAGGAAATCCATGAATTCTTTCAAATGCATTAACATCTTTCCTTAAATAAGGAGATTATGGGGTCCAGGGTAGAGGAGATGGTGTTGGAGGTTGTATTCCTTGTAAAGTATTGTGAGAGTAAATGTCATTCCATGTCTCAGATTTTCGATGATGATTTGTATATTCTGTCAGGGCAAATTTCCCCAACCCAAACGGCTGCAATGCTGGGGTTGCCTGCAGGGTACTCCTGCTGTGGCATCCTTAATGCTCTATATAACTGATATACCCGCTTTCTCTTTGTATTAAGTTCTTCTTCCGTATACAATTACATCCTAGAAGTTGTCCAAATGACTCAATGTTGCTGCACATTAAACTTTTACAGATTCTTTTGGTCATCCAGATCCCCAACTAAACCATCCAGAATTGTGCCTGGCCATAACTAACAACTGTTCGGGATCTCTGTAGTTGTAAATGTAAAGTGCCCCACTCTCTTCCCACCCTTTTGTTGCCAGGAGTTTAAGAATCCTACCCATTGATTGCTCTAGGAAATTGCATTTTGGTTCATATACTGCAATAGCATTATGTATTATAGTGTTACTTGAGCAATCCACTAATTAACCACAGTATGAATGCTGCATTACAATACAGAATAACAAATTGGACTGAAGCAATAGACATTATGGATGGCAGAAAGTTACAAGGTATCAGGAACTGCAAATCAGTTATAAATATCACCATAATAGCATTAAGAATTATTATAGTGATAATTACTTCACTTTACTATTACTTAAATTATTTGTTGAAATTATTACCCTGCAAATCACCCAAGGTTTATATTATTTTCTATCTAAATTTGAAACCAATCTACATGAATAATTTACATTTCAGATTAATGAAAAAAATAAGTAAATTTAATTTTAAATGATTTGCCAAATATGCAGTTGTTTTAGTAAGGCATTGAAATTAATGTCAGGATATACTCCACTATTAGAAAATATCTTCATAATTCACTTGTTGTAATCGATTCCTATATGTCATGTAATAAGTATGATTTTCTTCTTGCTAATATTCTATTTTAATTATCTAACTACCAATCTATTTATTGAATTATTCAGCAAAGGGTACCTTCAAACAGAGCATCACTATATAAATCAAAATATTGTTTATGCCTTCACTAACTGGTTTGTTAAGCCAATTATAGACATTTCTTCAGTGCCTATCACGTTCACCCAGACTTTCGTAAGTGTTGGCCAAAGAGCCAGGCCAAAACCATTTAATACAAAGCCATCAACAAACACCACCACCCCCAACCCCTGACCCCTGAAAAGCTATCGCTGGCCACCATGTCCTCAACCCCACTCCAATGAGTCTCATATTTCTAACTTCAACGTTGCTGTTATACCTGGAGTGTCGGCACAGTGATATGTTTTGTTTTTAATACCTCGCAAGGTTTACCAACTGTACCTATGAACCTATTGTTAGAGCATGACCATGTTAATGCAGAACAAGGAAGATGTTTAATTACATAAAGTCACATAATATTAATTACAATTGTTATGTAAAGTCCGTGAATGCAGCTAATAAATAGCAGGAGTGGGCATACAAATATACAAATCCAAAATGAAGATGCAAATCTTTTTATAAATAATCTGAAAACAAGCAATTCATCAGACGAGGGGAATAGTTTGGGACGTGTGTGTGTGTGTGTGCGTATATATCCCTTGCTGGAGGGGAATGGTAATCGTTATTGGCGAGTGTCCGCAATAACTGAGTGAGGGGGGGGGGGGGGGGATAAAGTTTAACCCAAGGTCAAGAGAGAAACACGTCATTGGGGGGGTAAATAAGCAGGAATTCACAGGCCAGGGAGTGGCAGAGCCCCTGGCCCCGCACATCAATAAAGGACACGGTACTTGCGCCACCTTCATGCTGCGTACTCCCTCCACTCCCAAAACTGGAAGTTGAGTGTTGAATCAGTGTTGATGAGACGTACATACAGAGCAGAAGTGTGTTTGAAGGGTGTCTCAGAAACGAAGCAGGGCAAATGTATCATAGAAGACTCAAAAGTATATTATATTTAAAAAAAAGTTAAATACTGGAGTGAAGAAAATGTAGATTATGATCGTGACCTCAATAAACTGAGGTTTATTAAGGGCACTCTTACAATCAAATGAAATTTGAATTGTATCGTATTATAAATCAATTGCTGCTATGTCTCTTAGTCAATTTACTTGCTCTCATTTCCGAGTGAGATGTAATTTCTGCCTGTACAACGCATATAGTTTTTTTTACACAATATACAATGCATAAAGATTGATAACTTCTAATGATTGCTTTCATTTCAAAATTCTATGACAGAATTTATAACAAGCTGCCAGAGGTTAAAATGAAAAAGGAGGAAGAGAAAAAGAAAGTTGTTTCTCAAACAAACCGAATACGAGCTATGGTTTATAAAAAGGTAGAACCAAGAGAGAATTACTTACCATCATTCATTTAAATATTCATGGTCTAATTTTATTTTTAGTAGTGTTGATATTTTTTTCCTCATTCTTCCCAGAAATTGCTCGACCAAGTACGACAGAAACAATAACAATTTTCAGGAAGCATCATGAAGAACTTTACTGAGGCTACCAGAGAAATGGTGTGATTGGCTACAGCAATTTATAAACTGCTAAAGACTGCAACCATTCAACTTTTCATGAATTTGCATTGTTTCATGTTTTGACAGGTATTTGTTCATTATTATTGAGAAGCACTTGCACCTAGGTCCATTGGCGTATTAGACATAATTATAATTCCATCAGGAACAATGCGTATTTAGGAGCTCAGGAATATCATTGTGTATTGCCCGCAGGATGAGAAGATTCACTTTTATGGCAAGTTTGCATATTGAGCAAAATATGGATGTCTAGAATCTTTGTGGCATCTCGAACAAACAACTGTGCAAACAGATGAGTGTGTGGACATAGTGAGAGGATAAGACAAAAATTGCCATTTTGGCCCATTAAATTCCACTGTTAGGGATTTATTTAAGCTTTTAAACATAAATAGGTCAGAACTAAATCAATGTAAAATAGAGGAATGATATGAGTTTTACATACTAATCCTTCCAAATCTTTTGGTTTTGATATATTTACTTTTTCAATAACTATACGCAGCATTGCTATAAAGACTAGTTTATTTTTCAATTGTGTGTATTTGAGTTCATGTGTGAAAGCAGTGCTGCTATTTTTTTAACTCATTTTGTAATGATGTGGTGCAATAATTATTAATAATTATATTTTAAATGGAAGTTACTAAAACAAACTATAAATCACAAAGGATGTTCAAATGTAGTATGCATGATATGCAAGTTTAAACTGCCTGCAGTATATGACTAGGTAGTTTAAAACTGCACAACTAATCAAAATGAATGACCAATTTAGTTATCTATTTGAATGTATTGAATTCAAAGGTTGTCCATTATCAAATTGTTACATTTTATTAATAACACTAAATAAGAATAAATCTTGAGGAATTTCCAATTTATGTTTGTTTCTTGTGTTTAGATCAGTCACCCGTAATATGAATAGATTGTATTTGTTTTCCTTTTTCAAATGAAACATTTGTCACAGTATATCAATATTATTCCTGCTGTTGAAAGATGAATTAAAATAATTGTACTAAATGATAAAAGTAAGCTTGTTTTGGCTCGCTGTGCTGTGATTTCCGAGAGATCGCCGCCACCTACGTCCGTCATTTTTATCCAGCTCGCTCAGAGGCCCCATCCGCCTTCCTGGACCAGAGGATTTTTCCCATCGATGAACAATCAGAGAGATATTCATGTTTTTTCCCCATGAAAATTCCCCATTCTCTCCTTTGCCCCTACTGGAAAGAGGGGGAGGGACTATAAAACAAGGAAGTGGTGTGCCTCACTCAGTCTCTGCAAGATGGAGGAAGCCATCTCTCTGAGTCACGTCTTTCTGAGCTCTGAATAGCACAGAACACATGTCCACTGAACTGTGAGTGCCCTTAATGTGGTTCTAAAATGTTTGCAAAAAGAGTCTATAGGTTCTAAAATGCTTTCAAAAAGTGTCTGTTGGTTAAAAAATGCTTGCAAAAAATGTCTGTTGGTTCAAAAATGCTTGCAAAAAGTGTCTGTTGGTTCAAAAATGCTTGCAAAAAGTGTCTCTATTGGTTCTAAATGCTTGCAGAAAGTGTCTATTGGGTCTAAAATGGTTGCAGAAAGTGTCTCTATTGGGTCTACACCAGGCAAGTGCCGTGAGTAATTACTCAGGGTAGGCACTCAGTCGGCTTAAAAAAAATTAAATCGCGCATGCGCAGATTGTTCTCTCCGTTAAAGAATAAATAAAATAAAAACAGTGACAATTCAATTTTCCCAAGGCTTCCTAGTCTCCTTTATTCTGAATTACTGAATGGGTGGGGGGGAAGGGTGATGGCAGATGGAAAGATGGAGCAATGGTGGGAAAAACGGGAGTACAGGGAATAGTTGAATCAGTTGTCATCTTATTGAATGACAACACTTGTTCAAGGGACCAATTGGGGGAACAGTTCCTTTCACAGCTTGTGGAGAGTCTGTGCCAGGGGTAAAGTTGTGGGGAGGGCATGAGTGTTGAGAAGGAGGGTGTCGGGGATACTGCCAGTAACTCACTCACTCACCGCTACCGCAGCTCTCCGGGCGCGAAGCCACACACTCTAGCTGGGGATAGAAGCAGCTTGGGGAGTGGCCACCGGGACCAACAGCAGAACTGGCTGCCACTTCAGTGCCTTCTGCCGGCCCGCTCACTTTTGGCAGTGCTCTCTGTCGGAACACCTGTCACATGCCGTTTGCCGACTTCACTCATGTCAGTGGTTTCCTGCAAATCCTTAAATTCCCACAGCCGAGTAACCTCAATCGCGCTGTCCGAATTGAAGGACATGAGTGAGGCCACCGAGTGGCAGGAGAGAGGTTTTTAGACGGAGAGCTGCCTGAGGTGAGCAGGGACCGGTAGAAGGA
Organism: Raja brachyura; assembly: GCA_963514005.1. The sequence goes on along the minus strand of OY740795.1, from coordinate 40,833,647 downwards.
GCTAAGGTGGTGGCTGGTTCCGCTGTCCGGCCCGGCGGCCGCTCAGCCACCCGAGCTACTTCTCTCCCCCCCACCCCCAGCCTCAATGCGGTGGCATTCCACGCCTCCGTGCAAGGAGCGTCGCAAGTGGCATTATCCCAATCCCCTCCTTCATAACATTCGTGCCCTCTCCGCAACTTTACCCCGGGCCAGACTCCCCAAACGCTTGGAAAGGAGCTCTCCCCCCACCCCCACACCCCGGGAAATACAGTATTTAAAAACATCACCAAGAAATGTACTTACCACATCATTGGTACACGACAAACCATATTTGAAAACCTCGCCAAGAAACTTGCGCTGCGCATGCGCAGTAGACTGATGCGCATGCGCAGTGCTGCAAAGGCAGAATTTCTGCTGCCTTCAGCCCCGCTTGAAATTGACGGCTTCAGGTAGTGCTGACGGCACGTGGGCTGCACAGAGCTTCCCGTGTTACAAGCACTGCAGATGAAAGGCACGGAGAATTATGCCTACCTAAGAGATTGATCTCTTACATAGGCATAATTCTCCCATGCCTTTACTATTTATATTCAGTAATTACTATGTTATAATTTTAGTCAGGGTAGGCAGTGCCTACCTTGCCTACCCTGACTGCACGTGTCTGGTCTACAATGGTTGCAGAACGTGTCTCTATTGGGTCTAAAATGGTTGCAGAGGGTGTCTCTATTGGTTCTAAAATGCTTGCAAAAAGTGTCTCTATTGGTTCTAGAATGCTTGCAAAAAGTGTCACTATTAGTTCTAAAATGCTTGCAAAATGTGTCTCTATTGGTTCTAAAATGCTTGCTGAAAGAGTGTCTCTATTGGTTCATAAATGCTTGCAATAAGTGTCTCTATTGGTTCTAAAATGCTGCCTGGCCAGAGTGACAGAGCTGCCAGCCCAAGAATCCATTTGGCCCACAATGTCCATACTAGCCCTCTGGAAAACAGTCCCTTTGACCCACAACACACATACTAGCGCTTCATAAAGCCCCCTCCACTGGCCAGCAATATAGGAATTGGTGGAGAGGTGGAATATTGCATTGGGGGACCAGCCCTCCCATGTGAAGCTAGGACCCAATGGGTCCCACTTAGTCTAGTATCTTCCTAAACCTTTCCTATCCATGTACCTCTTCTAGTGTGTAGGAAGGAACTACAGATGCTGTATTAAACCAAAGATAGACACAAACTGCTGGAGTAACCCAGTGGGACAGACAGCATCTCTGGAGAGAAGGAACGGGTGACTGGAGAAGGGTCTCGACCCAAAACGTCACCCATTCCTTCTCTCCAGAGATGCTGCCTGTCCTGCTGAATTACTCCAGCATTTTGTGTCGACCTGTTCTAGTATCTTTTAAATGCTGTTATAGTACCTGCCTAAACCACCTCCTCTGGCAATTTGTTCCATATACCCAACAACCTCTGAGTGAAAAGGTTACCCCTCAGTTTCCCATTAAACCTTGCTCCTCTCACCGTAAGCCTATGTCCTCTGGTTCTTGATTCCACTATTTTGGGTGGACGACTCATCATATCTATTTTCCTCATGATTTTATACAACTCAATCAGATCATCCCACAGCCTCGTGCAACCCAAGGAATAGAATCCCAGCCTGTCCAACCTCTCCCTATAGCTCAGTTCCTCAAGTCCTGCCAAAATCCTGGTAAATCTTCTTTGCACTCTTTCCAACTTAATGACATCCATCTTATAGCAGGGTGAACAAAACTAAACATAGTACTGCAAATGTGGCCTCATCAACATCCTGTACAACTGCAACATAATGTTTCAACTTCTATACACGCTGACTGATGAAGACCAATGAACCAATAGCCTTCGTTCCACCCTATCTACTTGAGCCACATCTAGGGAGAAAGTTAATCTGAAGAACTATCCCATTGTTTCACTGAATAATCTGTTGTTTTATTCTACCACATGTAATTTTTCCACCTATAAATTATTATAGACGAGGGCATTGCAAACTTGAATATATCATATTTCTTGGCAAATAGAGTAAAATCTGCAAACACTTCCATCCTACACTTGATATCTCTGTTCTTTTAAACACGTTCTTTCATGTAACTCTCTTAGCACAGATACAATGAAGTAATAATGGCAGGCAAATAGGATTAAGAACAACCCAAGTGATTTTATAAATACATTAAAAAGAACAGGATAGATAGGGAGGGTAGGACCACACAAGGGCAGAGAAGGGAATCTCTGGCTGGAGTCAGTGGAAGTGGGTGCAAAACTAAATGAGTGCTTTGAATCAGTGTTAAAGAAGGAACTGCAGATGCTGGAGAACTATCCCTTCTTCAGACTGGAAGGGTCTCGACCCGAAACGTCGCCTATCTCCTTCGCTCCTTAGATGCTGCTGCACCCGCTGAGTTTCTCCAGTTTTTTGTGTAACCTGCTTTGAATCAGTGTTCACCAAGGTGAACAATATGCAGAATAGTGAGGTTAATGAGGACGATGCTGATCCTCAAGAGGGTGGCACAGCGGCGCAGCGGTAGAGCTTTACAGCATTTGCAGTGCTGGAGATCCGGGTTCAATCCCGACTACGGGTGATGTATGTACGGAGTTTGTACGCTCTCCCCATGACTGCGTGGGTTTTTTCCGAGATGTTTGGTTTCCTCCCACACTCCAAAGACGTACAGGTTTGTAGGTTAATTGGCTTGGTGTATGTGTAAATTGTCCCTAGTGTGTGCTGGGTAGTGTTGATGCACGGGAACCGCTGGTCGGCACAGACCCAGTGGGCCGAAGGGCCGCTTTCCGTGCTGTAACTCTAAACTAAACTAAAGAACATTTTGCCATCAAAGGAGGAGGTGTTGAGCCTTCTGAAGAACATTGAGGTGGATGCTCCTGGGACCTGAGAGAGGTTGAGATGAGATTGCTAGATCCATGTGTTCTCTAGAGCCACAGGCATGGTTCCAGAAGACTGGGGAATAGGAAACGCTGTTGCTTTGTTCAAGAAGGGGAATAGGGACGAACTAGGAACTGTTAGGCCGGGAGTATGATATCAGTGATAGGGAAATTGTTGGAGAAGATTCTTAGGGATAAGATATACCCAGATCTGGAAAGGTATGAACTTATTTGGGATAGTAAGCATGACTTAATGTGAAGCAGGTCATGTGTTACAAGCTTGATTGAGTTTTATGAGTAGGTGACAACAATGACTGATGAAGATGCGGTAGTACATGTTTGCTAAAGCATTTGCCAAAATCCAAAAAGGTTCGGCGATCCAGATGATTAAGGCACATAGGACTCATGGAAACTTGCTCGAACGGATTCAAAGTTGCTTGGCAATAGAAGACAGGCAGTGGTGGAGGGGTGTATTTCTGACTAGATTCAAGCCCATTGCTCTATGCAAGTGGCAAGTGAATATCATGGTAAAGAATGCATATGGCGTAGTAATTTGCTTTTACTGGTTGGGGCATTGAGTATAAAAGTTGGGAATCATATTGCAACTGCATAAAACGGTTGGTCAGGCCGCATTTGAAGTATGGCATGCAGTTCTGAATACATGCCATGTTGCAGGAAGGATGTGGAGGCTTTGCATGGGGGTCCAAAAGATTTTCAGCAGGAATTGCTTGGACTGCAATGTATTAGTTATAAGAAGTTAGACAAACTTGAATTGTTTTCTCTGGAGCATTGGAGGCTGTGAGATTACCTGCTAGAAATATATAACATTATGAGAGGCACAGATAGGGTGGCTAGAGCTTTTTTCTCCTGGGTTAAAATGTCAAATACTAAAGGGTATCAATGTAAGGTGAGAGGGAGAAATTTAAAGATGATTTGCGGTACGTGTTTTTTACACAGAGAGCGGCATGTGCCTGGAAAGGACTGCCAGGGAAGGTGATGGAAACAGATATGATAGCAACATCTAAGTGGCATCAGACAGGACCATGAACAGGCAGGGGATGGATGGGTAGAGACAATGTGCAGACAGATGGGATTAGTTTAAATTGGCATCGAGGGCTGCTATCGTGTTCTATGGTCTGCGAAATGGTTTGTATTTCATATACCAATTTCATACCAACATAGAAGGAGGCCATTCATCCCACTGAGTCCATCATAACAGCTCACAGAGCATTCTCATCAGTCCCATTTCTCTATGCATTTCCCTGTTAGCTATTGTCATTATACCTCGCAAAAATTGCAGGAATATTTTCATACGTGTGTACGTGAACCCCCAAATAGGAATGTTTCGATCATTGACTTGCCATCAGGCCACAGGCTGTACTCAAATGTTGAACACCCTGAGGAGGTCACAAAGGAAGCAGATACTAGGGCTGATTGCTCAACAATAGGATATGAAATTATCAGGGAATTCTGCCTCGATTCTGGGAGGTAGCAGGGGTATTTTCCTGGTTATTTTAATGGCTGGGTTAAGCTGCTGAGAGACTCAGTCCATGAGGGATTCAGCATCGACACCACTGGGGGGAATGTACTACCAGATGCATCTCCATGATAATGATCAGCTGAGGTCATCAGGTCAAATGGCAAAGGCTGGCTCACCTCAAGGCTATTCTGACAGGACCTTAAACAACACCGCATCCTATCTATGTCTCTTTGATGAACAATGTCTTTCCAGGTTCAGTCTTTCCTACATAATCGGCACACTCCTATATACAGAGTCCTCTTTACATGGATGTCAAGCTCACCCTGATTCTTGACTTCCTCACCACAGGTTTTTTTTTCCATGAGGCTGGAACAGAAGCTTTTGCTGTAAGTGATAGGAGCAGAATTGGGATATTCGGCCTATCAATTCAACTCAGCCTTCCAATCATGGCTGATCTATCTCTCCCGCCCAACCCCATTCTCATACTAATCAACCCGTACTAATCAAGAAGCTGTCTATGTCATATCTCCCAATGTACTGTTCACCTTTGCACTTTACTTGTGGAGGTCCATTACATCTATTTTCCACAAGCTGCTGCCGGGCAGGCTGCACAAGTTCAACTGAATGGAGTGTGTTGTCAGTGCATTGCTGCCAGCAAAAGAATGGAGCAAATGAACCCTCTTGGTCATTGTGATTCATGGGATTTCTGCACACTCATAAAGTTGTTGCAGTTTCACATCTTTGGAACAAAGGACTAAAGACATACATTTATTTTGATGCAAGCAACTGCAGGTGCTGGTTTACAAAGAGATACCCCTGGAGTCATTCAGCACGTCATTCTACGATATTTCCGCCACCTCCAACGCGATCCCACCACTAGTCACATCTGCCCATCCCCACCCCTTTTCACAGAGATTGCTCCCTCTGCAACTCCTTGATTCACTCATCCCTTCCCACCAAAATCACTCCCCAAGTACTTACTCCTGCAACCACCTGTCCCTATACCTCCTCCCTCACATTCCCACGGGACCTCAGCAGTCCTTCCAAGTGAGCCAGAGATTCCTGTGCACGTCCTCTAACCTCAACGCTGGCTCTCCACTGTGCTGGACCACTTGGACAAAAGAACATGTACTGTATGTCTGGCTGTTGTGCATCAACTACAGCTTAGCGTCTAACACTGTCATCCCTTCCAAACTTATCGTCACACTCGGGGAACTAGGTCTCTGCCCTCTCTATGTCATTAGATTCTTAACTACCTTGTCAACAAATCTCTATCTGCACGGATAGTCATCAATGCCATGTTTGCACTGGCCATTGGCATTGAGGCACCACAAGGCTGTGTGCTCAGTCCCCTGCTTTACTCTTCCTACACCCATGCCTGCGGAACTAAAAACCTCTCCAATTCATCCTTGAATACTTCAATCAGTTGGTCTGCACAGGTCTTTAATACTTAGCCAGGTACACTGTCATATTTTGCTTGGGAAACTTAAAACCCAACAATATAAATATTGATTTCTCTAACTTGAAGTCCCCCCCCCCACCCTAGTTCAAGTCCCCCCCCCCTCCCTCACACCCCCCCCCACCCTCTCTCTCTCCCCCACCCCCACCCTAGTTCTCCTACTAGTTTCACTGTCCTCCTGATTAATTTTATGCCTCGTTGTCACCTCCCCCTCATCCAACAATGAATCATGGTATATTTCCTTGATCATCGTCTGCTTTGATCTGTTCGTTACACACCTTACATGTTCTTTGTACATTTCCATATCTCGTTTCCCTCGCCCCTGACTCTCAGTCTGAAGAAGGTTCTCGACTCAAAATGTCACCCATACATTCTCTCCAGAGATGCCGCCTGTCGCTGAGTTACTGTGGGGAGAGGGGGGAGGGGAGAGGGGGGAGGGGAGAGGGGGGAGGGAAGAGGGGGGAGTGGGGGGGAATCAGTCTACCCCACAACAGAAGAGGGAGGATTTATATGGTTTGATAGCCACAGGGAAAAGGGATCTCCTGTGGAGTTCTGTGTTGCACCTTAGTGGGACCAGTCTGTTGATGAAGGTGCATAGGGCATGAATTTGAAGATGAAAAATAATCAAAGCAAGAATGGGAGAGGTTCACATGTGTAAAAAACATGACACTGGGGAAAGACACTGATCAACTATGTTTTCCTCATGTTCGCGGGGTAAAAATCTGATTTACAGCCCTCACTCATCAAGTCCCATCGAGAAGCAAATGGGAAAAAACAATCATGGCCTCTATTGAATGAGGCAGAGAGAGAAGCAATAAGAATTATTCACAGAAACAGAGGGGAAGACATAACAACCGAATGTTACAGAAACAGATGTGGAAAAGAGCAGCATGAAGAAGATATATTGGTGGCAGAGTCTCCAGATGAAACATTCTGCTTCTGTGTTCAGTAGCCTGTGACTTTCCAGGCACCAAAGTTAATGAACAGAAAATCACAGATTGGCAAGTGAAGAAGTGATAAGCCCCCTGTCTTCACATATCTCATTTACAATGTGCACTGTCATAAGTGATTTGTTCGTGAAATCTTTATTGTACTAAATCATGAACTGAACTTCCGAGACTGCTGAATTACAATAAACATAACTGGATCTGACACATTTTCTTTGTATTATTCAACAATTTAATTCAAGGAGAATACAAAAATACATGCACATTAGCAGTGCATGTTATGAAGTGAAATGTCAATATTTAATTAAGTTTATTTCATAATCCCCAGAAACATAATTGGTTCAGTTTTCCATTCTTAGAAATAATTTAAGCCATGATGTGCACTTCTGGCAAGCATTAACCATGAGGTAATTGAATTACATCAGTCTATTGTTTGGCCTGTCAAAGTAATGGAAATTACTATGACAGGGTGAATGAGGTTCAGTTTTAGAAATTGATCCATCCTTCAGTTGATCGGTTGGCAGAGCGTTTTTTCCCCCTAAAATAACCTAACATTTGAAACATATTCCCCATCTCTGGTTTGTCCAATTCAGCAATGAATATTCTGAGTGAGCTCAAAAAATATATTATGTAATAAATGTAATATTTTAAATGTGGAATGAAACCCTGGTGTCATGGTCAACAGTGTGTGTGGAGACATTGGAAAATACTTTAACTCCAATCCAACAATGCCAGTAAAGTGAAATAAACTGCCTTGTTGCCCATATAAACACAGGGCTAGGTTTACACGTCTGATTCCTTTTCTGCTAAACAAATATATTTGGAAAAAAAATATTGAACTAAACTAACCAGCATAATCCCACGTATTCCCATCTCTCCATTGCATTCTGTTGCTCAGGTAACATATTAGCTGGTACTGCCAAACAATGAGAAATCTTAAGAAGTCTGTCTCATTTCAATAATTTTGGCTCATGCTATAATCTAACCCAGCTGTGGCATAGAGCATAGACTCCTGCATGCCTTTTTAAAGACTGCAATATGGTTTCAGTTACTGGATTTAATTGAATTTGCCTTCTAATAATTGGCTATGTTGCTGCTTTTGTCCACCAGCAGTAATCATTCGCTGCAGTGTTAAACTGGAATGTATGAAGTAGGTATTGCACAGCTTCAACTATCTTTAACACCTATGCCATATTTTTTTAATCTGTCGATATTTGGCAAATTACCATCATTCGGAATATCTGAGGAAAAAAATTATTCAGGAAAATAACGCATCTATATTTTTTACATAACAGATCAATACCTGTATTTCAATAAAATAATATAACTATCTTAAGATAGTTAATTTGACTTTGACTTAAGATGTTTGGTTATTGTTCTCCTTCACATAAAATCGAACCTTCTTTAAGTTAACAAATTTTCCAGCGCGAGAAGTCATTTTGTTTCTTTGGCTACATCATTCAGCAGACTGGTGCACTAAAGCCAATATTTGAGTTCCATTGACTTTCCCTCATCCACACTTTTCCAATGTCAGTTTTTTTTGCTTGCTGTTTTAAATGGATTAGACTGTAGTTCCATTTTTCTGAATTTCACTCTATCTCCAGGAAAAACAAACGGACTTATTTAGAGTTTGGAGTTGGGAGAAGGGGGGAATCAAAAGGTGAAAAAGAGAGATGAGGGCGTGGCAAAGCTTGGCAAGTGTTAAGTGGACACAGATAAAGCCATAGATGATTGGCATATGGGTGTAGATAGTGACAAAGGCTAGATGTGAAAAGGAGACAAAAAGGAAGGAACAGCAGATGTTGGTTTAAACCGAAATTAGATGCAAAAAGCTGGGGTAATTCAACGGGACATGCAGCATCGCTGAAGAGAAGGAACGGGTGACATTTCGGGACGAGACCCTTCTTCAGTCTGAAGGGTCTTGACCTGAAATGTCACCCTTTCCTTCTCTTCAGAGATGCTGCCTGTCCTGCTGAGTTAACCCAGCTTTTTGTGTCTATCTTCGGAGACAAAAAGATGTCAGATAAGTAAAGAGGAGAAGTGAAATGTAAAGCTGGACGGAGGGATGTTGGCGGAAGATGGGGATGGAAGGAGAGGGGACAAAAGGGAAATGGGGATTCAGAGGGAGAGGTGGATACCCCCACTTCTCTTCCCACCACCCAACCCTCTGATGCACACACAATTCTCCGACCATCTCTGTCACCCTGTTCCTTTCCAATCATAATTATGCTCATATCCCACCTTTCCCATCTAATTCAGTGAGTAAATCGGTTTGCAAGTCACAGGCTCAGTCCCAAGACTGTATTGCTCGTTTATTTAAGTAGATTGAGATAGTAATGCTACAGTTATGTTGGTGCAGACACAAGGAACTACAGATGCTGGTTTACTAAGAAAACCAGCTGGTGCTGGCTCGAAGGGCCAAATGGCCTACTCCTGCACCTATTGTCTATTGTCTAAAAGACATAAAGTGCTGAAGTAACTCAGCGGGTCAGGCAACATCTCCGAAGAGCACGGATAGACAACGTATTAGGTTGAAACCCTTCTTCAGGCTGATTGTAGTGGAGGAAGAAATCTGGAAGAGAGGTGCGGTGTGGGACAACGCCTGGGAAGTGATAGGTGGATACAGGTGAGGGAGATTTATAGTGCGTAGATGGTTGGACATAGGCCAGAGATGAGAAGTCAAACTGTGAGAAAGGGACATGAAGATAGAAGAGTTGCAAAATGTGAAGCTGGGGGGAAGAATGTAGGTGGAAGGGGATGGGGAGGAATGGGTGTGAATTCAGGTGGGGCACAGGGAAGAGAGGGGGAAAGAAGTGATGAGGAAAGGGTGGTGGTGTTTGTAGGTTAGTCACTTAAAATTGGAAAATTCAATGTTCATACATTTGGGTGCAAGCTACCCAAATGGAATATGAAGTGCTGTTGCTTCAATTAGTGTGTGGCCTCACTCTGGCAAGAGAAGAGGTCCAGGACAGAAAGGTCAGTATGGGAATGGGAATGGGAATGGGAAGAGAAAGTTAAAATGGTTCACAACCAGGAGATCCAGTAGGTCTTGGTGGACCAAATGCGAAACAGTTAGCCAGTTTACACTTGGTCTCCCCCATATAGAGGAGGCCATATCTCGAGCATTCAATGCACCGAAATTGGTGTCTCTGGTGTAGATGAAGAAAATTAGTCAGACTTTTATCATAAACTTTCATTGGAATTAAGCCACACACATTTGTTACATTATGACAAAGTTGTACAGTGTCATGATACACAACAAATAATTAAGATATTGTGGCGGCCCTTGGTGGTGAGCCACACATAGTGCAAACATTTGGTTCTGAGGTGGGTCACGTGTCTCGATGATGGGAGGTGGAGGTCACGGGCTCCCCAGGGGAGTATTTAAGGTTGGGATCGCATGTGCACTGATGTGCTTCGTAGGGATTCATTAGAATAGTATTAAAGAATCATTGGTTTGGACAAACTCTGTGTCCCGCCTCGTTCTTTGCCGGAACTCTTCGCGTCCCGCTACATTTGGTGACCCCGACGTGATCCGAACACGCAGCTACAACATAGATTAACAAAAAACATTTTCAATTGTTAAATGTGCAAAATCGCCAGTTGGGAAGGTGGAAGGGGGCAATCTTTAGAAAATAGGTGCAGGAGGAGGCCATTCGGCCCTTCGAGTCAGCATCTGTTTGTTTAGTGATCTGAGATATAAATTGGCATGAACTGCTTCCATCCTTTCTGCCCCCATGAACCTACTCCATTTGATTAAAGACATGTTATTTCTAAAGGTTACTTTTGAGTTTGCTTTTGTATCAGATTGCAGTAGCTTATATTCCAGAATTAATGGTACCAATTCCTGGTACCTTACATAAGGTTACGTGACTGAACTCCTGTAGCATCGGTCACTGTGGGTTAGAGAGGTTGGTAGCAGCTATGTTAAAAGTATTAGCCTGCCAAAATCTGTCTTCAAGACTCCCAGCCAATTAATCTTGACTTTTATTTTAAGGTTTATTCTGGAATTTGGACTTCTTAGATTCCACATTTATCAGAGCCATGATATACAGTCTGTGAGATCCACTGTTACTATTCTTTAAGTTAGAAGAAAGGTAACATTAGAGGTCATCAGCTTCTGGGTATGTGTGCAAGGAATTTAAACAGCAATGTAGGACTGGTATTGTAGAAGCCTGTATATCAACACAAAATGCATCAGTCGGAAAATTCAGACGTATATATGTTTTAGACCTGAAATGTTAACTCTATTCTTCATTCCTATGTTTCGTAACCGGTTGACTATTTCCAGTATTCCAGATGTTAATCTGTTTTTCTTTCAGATTTGCATCATCTGCAGTTTTTGATTTTCTTTGCAAAATGGCACTTCTTCTAATTTGTTTTTTTTGACAAATACTTAAAAAAAGAATACATCCAAACAAAATTGAAAACCAAACATAGATCATGCAGGTTCCATATGGCTGCAGATAGTATTGGAGATAGGATAAGCCAGAATGGTGAAGAATGGATAATTCCTGAGTCCCCTGTCAGCTTGGCAAACTGAAGATAGACACAAAATGCTGGAGTAACTCAGCAGACAGACATCATCTCTGGAGAGAAGGAATGGGTGATGTTTCGGGTCAAGACCCTTCTTCGACTGAAGCCAATCAGTTTATCTGCAGTTAGATCCCGCACAGATTGGCAAACAGGATGGATCACAAAATGGTAAATTAAATCAAAGTGAAAAGTAAAAACTGTTTGCAGAGTGTGCTGTGACCAATGACTGAGGGTTTGTAATCCATGGGGCAAAGAAAGTAAAACAGTGCCAGAGATGAGAGTGTGATGAGATGGAAAGGAGTCTAGATATTGGGTTTCACCTTTTAGTAATATTCGGAACTATATTTTCCTTTTCATATTGAATCAGACCCTACAAATCACAATGTTAATGAAAAAGCATTAAGGTGGTTTAGAGTTCAGAGATACAGCAACATGCCCTTCAGCCCATCGACCATAGTTCATCTAGTAACTTGTTCTATGTTACCCTAGTTTCCCACTCCCTAAACATTCTAGGCAACTTACAGAGGCCAAGCAACCTACAAACCCGCAGGTCTTTGGGATATGGGTGGAGCACCCAGAGGAAACCCACATTGGTCACAGGGAGAACAATCAAACACTGCACTGACGGAACCTAAGGTCAGGATCGAACCTGGGTAGCCACTGTGCCGCACAGTGTGCTTGGCTGCCACAAAGGTGCATTAAAATAAAACTTGCACTGCACCTGATGGAACCTTTGGTGCAGATGGCAAAAAATTAGCCGTCCACCAGTGGCAGATGGATGTTAGAGCATTAGCAGCCTGGCCTCAGCAGAACACACATTGGAATTGGTGGACGTTCCGTGGGAGGGAGTTGGGCTCACAGGTTCACACAACGCTCGATTGAAATACTGGTGCCACTGTAGTTGCATGAAGAGGTCGATGGGGCATGCGTGCAGGATCCCAACCAGGGGCATCAATTGAAGATCATGGCTGGTGTCACCCAGAGTAAATTTGTCCTGGAGTGAGACTTCCTGCCGCAAAGAATTGCACAGTATTTTAAATAGTTTTAAAAAATCCTCATGCTGACATTTATTCACGTGTTCACATTCACAGACCTTATTTCATTGAAATTATGACTCTATCCCTGTCTCCCAAACACCCACTGTGTCCTACTGCACCTTCCACATTCATATCATCATTGACATTCGGTACACCCCACACCTCATGCTCCATGCAGTGGGCAAGCAACCAAAGGGACTGTAATGTAATAGTTATTCAATGTCCTTCATTGTGCAGGCAAAGATAGTGAGAACAGTAGTATCATCATTGGTGATCACATGAAGTCGATTATGATTGTCCACCCAGCGTGTCCTCACTGGCGGCACACACAGTTGCAGCAGCTCAATGTTCTTTCAGTCGGTGCTTTGTGCTTTTTGTGTACGTGTTGTTGTTTGTCCCGTGTCTGTCGGGCGAACAACGTCTACGGCCGGCATGATCTCCTTACGATTGGAGCTGGTCACGAGCGGAGTGTTACAGCCGGAGTGTTACATGTCCGTTCACACAAGATCCCGGTGGACATAGCGAGGAGCCCCGGATCTCCGTGGATTACCATCCCCGCGGGGGGGAGGCGAAGGCGGTGCAGAAAGAGAAGGCAAAAGCGAGGCTGCAGGGCCAGCGCGCTAGCCAGGCTACGGCGGCAGCCACTCAAACCACCGCTTCCCAGCCAGTTTCTTACGAATGCCAGATCCCTCGCTAACAAGATGGATGAACTGAGGCTACAGACTGCAGCTAACAATGTCATGAAGGATAGCTGCATGCTGTTGACCACGGAGACCTGGCTTCATTCATTAATTCCGGACTCTGCTATCGAGCTAGCAGGCTACACCGCACAGTGTCATGACAGGACACGAGACTCCGGTAAGAGCAGAGGAGAAGGGCTCTGTGTGTACGTGAACAACACCAGGTGTACTAACACAGTGATTGTGGACAGTCACTGCTCCCCAGACCTGGAGTATGTGACTGTTATATGCAGGCCCATTTATCTCCCTAGAGATTTACTGTCGTCATGATAACTGCTGTGTACATACCACCGGATGCTGATGCTAACTCGGCTATCGGACAGTTGTATGGCAGCACTAGCAGCCAGCAGAGCACATATCCTGACGCTGTTCACATCATAGCAGGGGACTTTAATCACGCGGACTTGAAGGCAATGCTCCCCATATTCTACCAGCATGTTAAATGTGCTACAAGAGGGGCTAACACACTGGACAAGGTCTACTCCAACATCAAGGGCTAGACAACTACCACACCTGGGCCAGTCGGACCATATGTCCCTGCTTTTAATTCCTGCATATGCCCCCCTCAGGAAAACCGCTCCTCCCATCACAAAGACCATCACAACTTGGCCTGATGGTGCCTCTCAGCAGCTGCAGGACTGCTTTGACAGGACCAACTGGGATGTGTTTGAGCACCGGGACCTGGAGGTGTTCACGGACAGTGTACTGTGTTACATTAAAAACTGCATGGACACTGTCACAGTGGACAAACGCATCCATGTCTACCCCAACCAGAAGCCCTGGATGACCCGGGAGGTCCAGCGGCTGTTAAAGGAGAGGAATACCGCTTTTAGGTCTGGCGAAAGGGCTTTATACAGCATGGCCCGAGCTAACCTGAAGAGAGGCATATGAGAGGCCAAGTCAGACTACAGGAGGAAGATAGAGGACCACCTGGACAGTAACAACAGCAGGCAGGTGTGGCAGGGGAACCAATATCTCACCAACTACAAGACCAACCTTGGAGCTGCTGAAGGTGACGCCTCGCTGGCAGAGGAGCTGAACCTCTTCTTTGCTCGCTTTGAAGTGGAGCCACCAGAGACAGCCATATCACACCACATGGTCCACAGCAGCTTAACCCTCAAAATAGAGGAGCATGAGGTGAGGCGCACGCTGCAGGCCATCAATCCGAGGAAGGCTGCTGGACCCGACGCGTGCTGAAGGACTGCGCAGACCAGCTGGCTGGAGTATTTACGAGGATCTTCAACCAGTTTCTGGCCCAGTCCACTGCCCCACCCTGTCTGAAGTCCTCCACCATATTCCCCTTGCCAAAAAAAACCCACATTTCCAGCCTCAACGACTACCGGCCAGTTGCACTCACACCAGTGGTGATGAAGTGCTTTGAAAAACTGGTCCGGGGTCACATCACATCACTCCTGCCCCGAAGCTTTGACCCCCACCAGTTTGCGTATAGAGCGAATAGATCTACAGAGGACGCTGTAGCCACAGCCCTCCATGCTGCACTCTCCCACCTGGAGCAGCGGGGGAGCTCCATGCGGATGCTCCTTGTGCACTATAGCTCTGGTTTTAACACCATCCTTCCCCACAAACTGGTGAACAAACTGGGGCACCTGGGACTTACACACTCCACCTGCATGTGGATAAATAGCTTCCTGTCGGGTCGCAGCCAGAGAGTCAGAATGGTCCATCACACATCCACGGCCCTCAGCCTCAGTACCGGCTCTCCACAGGGCTGCATGCTGAGCCCCCTGCTCTACACCATCTACACATATGACTGCACCCCCGCCCACCACAGTAACACCATTGTCAAATTCGCGGATGACACCACGGTGGCGGGGCTCATCTCGGGGGGGGGGGATGAGTGCGCTTACAGGGATGAGGTGGAGCAGCTGACAGTGTGGTGTGGAGAGAATAACCTGCTCCTCAACATCTCAAAGACAAGGGAGCTCATAATAGACTACAGGAAGAAGAAAACGGACATTACACCACTAATCATCAGAGGGGACTGTGTGGAGAGGGTGGCGGATTTCCGCTTCCTGGGAATCCACATTGAGGAGGACCTGACATGGAGCATGAACACCTCTGAGCTGCTGAAAATGGTCCAGCAGAGACTGCACTTCCTGAGGGTGCTCAGGAAGAACAACATCACACAGAGACTCCTGCTGTCCTTTTATCGGTGCTCCATAGAGAGCATCCTAACATACTGTGTATGCGTGTGGTACACCAGCTGCACATCGGCCCAGAGGAAAGCGCTCCAGAGGGCTATTGACCATACCCAGAAGATTGTCGGCTGCCCCCTCCTCACTTTGGAGGACCTACACAGTTCCCACTGTCTCAAGAAATCCCAGAATATTATAAAGGACATTTCCCACCCCGGCCACTCCCTGTTTGAACTGTTGCCGTCAGGCAGATGGTACAGATCAATGAGGACAAGGACAAACAGATTTAAAAAAAGTTTTAATCCCACAGCAATAACTACACTTATTGTAGCCACCAAATAAGCGCAGGTGCGCTACATACCAAATGGATTGTGAAATCGACAGCAGAATGTATGGTTGTGTGTTTATGCTTATTTTATGGTGGTGTGTGTATGCTTACGTATCGTTAGCTTTTAGAAATGTGTGAATGGTGCACTGACTGGTTGGCATTTTAATTTTGTTGTACATGTTCACATGTTATAATGACAATAAAGATTATCTATCTATCTATCTATCTATCTATCTATCTATCTATCTATCTATCTATCTATCTATCTATCTATCTATCTATCTATCTATCTATCTATCTATCTATCTATCTATCTATCTATCTATCTATCTATCTATCTATCTATCTATCTATCTATCTATCTATCTATCTATGTTATGTCCCTCCAGGTAGATGCCTGTGGGTGATCTTTTTTGATGTGGGGAGACTGGTGCACAAACATCCACCACACTGTCCGTTATTGAAATGGATCCGAGGTCAACATATCTAGACTCCACAATGGTTTGGCGACTCTCACTGCTGCAGCCTTCTTCTGCCTTCTTTGCCATAGAAATGCTTCAAATACTGGTCACCCACCATTCTCAGCCTGTTTCAACTGTGAGTCTTCTTCCAGCATTGTGCTTTGTCAGGAAACTCCTCTGTGACCTGCCTGCCAAGGGCGACCCTGCCAGAAGCAGCTTCAGATGGTTTAGGTCTCAGGATCTTCAGCACACACAAGGTTCCCCGCTATGGCAAGATGGACACATGCGGAGAAAGATAGGAGACTGGGAAGGAGACCATCTATACAATAGAGGAGGCCATCCTGCAATTAATGGGCAGGGGGGCCACTGAACCCCAAACCACCCTAAAAGTAAACTCCAGAACACGTACCATTGATGTAATAGCCAACTTCCATCAGCTGGTTTATCAGTATCTCCCCAACAACTGTACACTGGCAGTATTGCAGTGGAGAAAGCAAGACATTGGGACAAATGAACAGAGGAACTGATCAGATTGGCAGGATTGTAAAATTACCAGAGCACGACTGAGAATGTGGTTTAAATTGAGTGGATAGGTACAATACTGAATCAGTTTCGGTGTAGGGAAATAAAAGGGGAATATTGGACTCAAAGAGTATTTGGCCCCTTCATCACACATAAGTGTAATCCTCTTTTATATGAAATAATAATTTGAGCAGATCTATAAATCTATCTATAAATTGATAAACCCACTAATGGCTTGTTTCTTGATTATTCAGAGATGCAAACATGAATACTAATTTGGGACCAGTTGGATGCAAATTAAAAAACAATCTGCTGAAAGAACTCAATGGGCTGAGTAGCATCTACAGATGGAGAAGAATTAGCGATGTTTCTGGTTGAGATCTGACATCAGTTTGATATAGGCTCTTAATCTGAAATGTTGACCATTCATTTCCACTTTCAAATGCTGCTCAACCCACAAAGTTTCTTCAGCAGATCATTTGTTCCTCTACAATTCAGTTAAGACAGAAGATAGACACAAAAAACTGGAGTAACTCAGCGGGTCAGACAGCATCTCTGGAGAAAAGGAATAGGTGACGTTTCGGGTCGCGGCCCTTCTTCAGACCTTCAGACTGAAGAAGGGCCTTGACCTGAAACGTCACCTATTCCTTTTCTCCAGAGATGCTGTCTGACCCGCTGAGTTACTCCAGCTTTTTGTGTCTACCTTTGGTTTAACCCAGCATCTGCAGTTCTTTCCTTTACAAGTTAAGACACTTATACTTACATGTACAGGCACCTCACGTTTTACGCGGGTTTGATTTATACAATTATGAAATAATGCACTTGTTCCATTAATACCAAAACTTGATTTACGTGCTGGTGTTTTTGGAATTACAAGCTCAAATTTACCGTTGACAACGTACATGTCTATATGTTTAATCTGCGCATCTTTGAATTACGCAATGCTTTTCTAGCACATAACCCCCTAGTAAAAAGACATGTGCCTGTACAGTTTAGAGTTAATACACAAAGTAAATATATAAAGTCTGTGCATGATATAATTGTTAAATATATATTTACCATTTCCTACTTTCAACGTTAGTTCAGAAAATGTCCAGCAGTGCAAGCTTTATATTATTCATGATCTTTTATACAATATATTTTCAATTAGCTTAATAGCATCTCTAACAATGATTACTCTGGGGACTTTTATCTCATTAGCTTCTATAAATACAAAGGAATGCAATATTGGTTGAGCTTACATCAGCAGATTCAGCAGAAGCTGTGAAAGGAAATTCCTGTTATTAATTATTTAAAAATGTGCACGTTTGAGGTATAATTTCAAACTGGACCTGTGACTTCTAATTTGGTCAGCTTTTCAATTAGGCAGCAACTTTCATGTAACGGAAAATGCTAATAGTTATTCACAATGCAGAAATTGCTGTTGAAAATGTGATTGTCCGAATTTTCCGGCAAGCCCAATCAACCTTTTGCAATTTATTTCTGTACATGTCTTTTCTTCAAATGTTATATGTTTATAGGTATCTTGAAACATTACACTGCAGCTCTGGTAATGTTCTGATCTTGAGTGTTTTCATTCCTCTTTAATATTTGTTATTTATTAAATTGCCTACCTCACTTACAGGGTAGCAATATGAACATTGAACGAATCATGGAGCAACATTAAGATGCCAAATCATTATGGTTGAGGTACAGAAAAATGGGGACACATACAATAAGCAAGCATTTTATCGTTTGTAATAGTCTCTTGCTATTGTATGTGTATATTGCAGATGTTCCCTCTGTCTTGCCTTTGTTCTAGTACGAGACGATAATTATAAACTCAATTACCATCAAACCAAGTGTTCCACAGTCTTAATATATTTGGGGAATCTTAATGTTAGATGCAGTAAAGGATTCTCATTATAGAGTGTGGTTCTGCATCCTCCATTGCCTGTATCTGCAGTCGTCCTCAGAAAAACATCTGCCATTTAAGGCAGGAAAATAAACATAACAGTCCTCTTTTTTCATTTCTTCACGTTTCCATTTTTTTCTTGAACATTCATCCCTCTTGCCCCTTCATTCTTTCATATCACCATTTGTCTCCACTATTCATAGAAACATCGAAAATAGGTTCAGGAGTAAGCCATTCGGCCCTTTCATCCAGCACCGCCATTCAATATGATGAAGGCCAATCATCCAGAATCAGTAGCCCCGTTCCTGCTTTCTCCCCATATTTCTTGATTCTGTGAACCCTGAGAGCTATATCTAACTCTCTATTGAATACATCCAGTGAATTGACCTCCACTGCCTTCTGTGGCAGAGAATCCCGCAGATTCACAACTCTCTGGCTGAAAAAGTGTTTCCTCATCTCAGTTCTAAATGGTCTTATTCTTAAACTGAGACTGTGATGTCCCCCACCCCTCCCTCCATCTCTCAACCAACACTATCCTACCTATCCTTGTACATGTATTTAAGCAGGCTGTCCCACTCCAATCCTCATTCACCCTCCTTTGTCTGAGAACAATAATCTTCAATGCTTCTCAGTACATCTCATTGGAATATTGGAATAAAGTATGAAGATATGGAAGGAACTCGAGTGGGCTATATTAGAAAGACAGCAAGGGGCAGAGAGATATCAGAGCATACCCAAACAAAGACAGGCCATAGCAAAAGGAAGCCTGGTCAGACTACAGTTTAGTGGCCTAGTGTTAGTCAAGAAAGATAACGCAATATTTCCAAGATGGTGACAGACCTCCTTGCTCAATAGTAGTGTGGTAATGAGAAGATAAGCCCAAACTAACAAGGTGCTCCAATGCATTTAAAACAGACAATCAGAGAAATCAGTGAAAATTAAAGTAAAATATGCCTGCAGGTATATATAAAAGGAAGATAAACTGAATATAAAATCTAAATATAGTGTACCTGTGGTGCCACCTAGAGGATCAGATGGTAGACTATGAAGGTGTAACAGTGGCACCTACTGTTGGGAGGACTGAAAGTGTCATGGCATTTATGCTCTGTGGGAAGGAACTGCAGATGCTGTTTAAACCAAAGATAGACACAAAAAGCTGGAGTAACTCAGCAGGACAGGCAGCATCTCTGGAGAGAAAGAATGGGTGACGTTTCAGGTTGAGACCCTACTACAGTCTGAAGTTCTGCTGAGTTGCTCCAGCTTTTTATGGCGTTTATACATCTCAGTTTAAAATCTAGGCACAGTGAACATAGGATGACATACAAATATGATGGAAATTGCAAAATGGTTTTCTAATAAACATTGGAATTGTATATTATACAATTCACTTTACTTGTGCAGAAGAGTTAACTTTGTCAATACATATTCCAGCTAACATCATAGATACAAATTATTGGTCATTATCGTTCAGTTTGTTGGAGTCTACTGTGGACAATCTGGATGTTTTGGTTCCTGCATTAAAATTGTGACCAACTTTACTGGTTGTGAAACTCTGGATGACTCGAGCCCACTGAAGGCACGACATGAATGCATCCTTTTCTTTCCTTTTTGAGAATTTCAGTGATGCCTGAAACCATTGTAAAGTAGGAGAAAAATGACCGCAAAATCTTTTGCCTGACATATACACATTCTTTCCATTGCAATTCACGCAGAGTGAAACGATTAAAAGACATCACCCATCCCATACCCTCTCTCATTGGACTTTGAGATCACATATCCTATGCTTCAAACTTTACTTGCAATAATGAAAATGCATTAAACAAACAATATTGAGATCGGTAATTCTCTGAGCTGAGAGATTATATTAATTGAACAGGGTGAGAGCCCTCCTGTCTGAAAGGTAGACGACGAGGATGTGAGTTAATATTTCATTTCATACCCCAATGGGATTAGAAAGTAAAAGCACCGAGATCTTGCCACTTACGGGACACACTAAACCAAAGTTAAACTGTAAATTTGAATGAGTCGCTAATAAATCTAATGGAGAATTCTGGGAAATCTCTTTCACCCAGAGAGTGTAGTTTGATATAATAGTTATACCAGGAACAGTGGAGGGGAGCAGCATGGATGTAGATAAGTAAATGAACATGAGAAAAGAAGTAATAGAAGATTATGTTACTAGCATCATGTTGATAGCGTTATGTTGAATGCATTATGTTGAATGCGTTGATAAATGTTTTATGACTGTTGGCAGATCAATTTTCCTCCTGGGATAAATAAAGTTCTATCGTATCGTGTCATATTGTATCGGGATGGAGGCTCATGTGCAGAATGGGCCTTTTTCTGTGATGTGAGGTTTTTCATATCACTGGCAAATTTTTCATGATATTCCATGTAGCAAGTCTTGTGCATATTTTAATTTTTTTCTTTTAATTTTGTAAAAGTGTTCATTCTGTCTATTTCTGCAGACACAACTGTTCTGATATTCTAGTGCCAGAGTGGAATTAGTAATATTAAGGTGAGGTGTACAGTATCCAGATCGGACACGTTTGAATGCATTTTGATTTGCTTTAAGAGGTTGCATGACGTCCTTGTCTATAAAACACATTATCCTCATTTCATTCTAATTGTTACCCGATTCATTGACAGTCACTGGCACACAATGCTGAGTGGAAGCTGTGTTTCCAAATTAACAAATGGTGCGTTAATAATTTTATCTTCTCACTATGATTATGTGCCAACAGAAATGATTTCCTTCCGATTAGTTATATCACATAACAACAGACTAGGTTCCCAAGTGTCGCTGGTGGTGGTCGGTAAGATATATCTGATGACACTTAGTCAAAGAAGGATTGACATATCTTTAAGACATCCAAAAGAAGAAATAAAAAAAATTAAAAATTAATTATTTTTTCAAACCTTGCCTGGTCTTAATCCGCTTCTGACGTTGAGTTGACGAGAGAACCACAATCCATTCCTTTCTCAAGCATTCTTGTCAAAAATGTTCTCAGATCTCAATTATATCAATGGGACATCAAATACGTATATTAAAATAAAGACTGCAAAGATTTTGGGTGAATCCTTTAGCTCTACCTGTTCCAACTAATGGAATGAGTGAAAATATAATTGTTCTTATACAATTGCTTATTTTGAAACAGAGCTAACTGTCAATAAACTGATTTACAGGAGGGGGGGAGGGGGGAATGCTCACAAGGAATGTTGTGTTTAATAAATATTTAAATGAAGAATGTTAAACTACCAGCACCGAGGCGATGGTTCTCAATGAACAAGAAACGGCCGGTTTGTTGACTATATCCAGCACGTTTCCTTCCCCTGACTCTCAGTCTGAAGAAGGGTTTCAATCCGAAATATCACACATTCCTTTTCTCCAGAAATGCTGCCTGACCTGTTGAATTACTCCAGCTTTTTGTGTCTATCTTCAGTTTAAACCAGAATCTGCACTTTCTCCCGACAGCACTATTCTTATATGTGGATATACAGTGCAATTTTCAGCTATTTGGCAGTTTAATTTAGAAATTAGTAAGTCAGCAGATTTGCCCTCTTCTATTCCTTTTCTATTCACAGATAAGGCCTGCATTCATTGTTTATCCCTAATTGTTCTTGAGAAAGTGGATGCCCGCAGACTTTTTGAACCTTAGCAGTCCTAGTTTTGGTAGCAAAACAGGAAGGCAGATTACTATCTAAATGGCGTCAAGTTGGGAAAGGGGGAAGTACAATGGGATCTGGGGGTCCTTGCACATCAGTCTATGAAAGTAAGCATACAGGTATAGCAGGCAGTGAAGAAAGCGAATGACATGTTGGCCTTTATAACAAGAGGAATCGAATATAGGAGCAAAGAGGTCCTTCTGCAGTTGTACAGAGCCCTAGTGAGACCACACCTGGAGTATTGTGTGCAGTTTTGGTCCCCTAATTTGAGGAAGGACATTCTTGCTATTGAGGGAGTGCAGCATAGGTTTACAAGGCTAATTCCCGGGATGGCGGGAATGTCATAAGCTGAGAGAATGGAGCCGTTGGGCTTGTACACTCTGGAGTTTAGAAGGATGAGAGGGGATCTCATTGAAACATATAAGATTGTTAAGGGCTTGGACACATTAGAGGCAGGAAACATGTTCCCAATGTTGGGGGAGTCCAGAACCAGGGGCCATAGTATAAGAATAAGGAGTAAGCCATTTAGAACGGAGATGAGGAAACACTTTTTCTCACAGAGAGTGGTGAGTCTGTGGAATTCTCTGCCTCAGAGGGCGGTGGAGGCAGGTTCTCTCGATGCCTTCAAGAGAGAGCTAAATAGGGCTCTTAAAAATAGCGGAGTCAGGGGATATGGGGAGAAGGCAGGAATGGGGTACTGATCGGGGATGATCAGCCATGATCACATTGAATGGCGGTGCTGGCTCGTAGGGCCAAATGGCCTACTCCTGCACTTATTGTCTATTGTCTATAGTGGAGATATCCACACAAAGTTCTTGGATGGGTAGTTCTAATATTTAGACCCAGTGACAATTAATGAACTGCGATTTATTTCCATATCAAAATAGTGAGCAGCTATTAGTGGGAAGTGCAGCGGCAGAGTCAGAGACCCGGGTTCAATCCCGACTACGGAGTTTGTAAGTTCTCTCTGTGACTGCGTGGGTTTTCTCCGAGATCTTCGGTTTCCTTCCACACTCCAAAGACGTACAGGTTTGTAGGTTATTTGGCTTGGGTTTGTATACTTCGTATAAATTGTCGCTAGTGTGTGTAGGTTTGTGTTAATGTGTGGGGATCGCTGCTCAGTGAGGATGGTGGGCCGAAGCGACTGTTTGCGTTTTGTATCTCTATACTAAACTAAAAGCTGGGCAGGTAACATGCAGGTGATGACGATCCCATGTGCCTGTTGCCCTTATCCTTCTTGGTAACAGATGTCTTGTGTTTCGGAGATGATTTTGAGAAGCCTATGCAAGTAACTTGCATAAATGGTTTTATAAATGGTGCACACTGTTGACACAAAGTGCTTGTGGTGGAAGGAGTAAACATTTGGGGTTGATGGATGGAGTGCTACTCAACAGGCTGCTTAGTCCTGAGTAGTGTTGAATTTCCACAGTATTGCTGGAGCAGAACTCGGTATTCCATCACTGTCCTGACATGCGTTGTTGCTGGAGTGCATCCTTTGGGATTTAAGGAGCTGCGTCTTTTGCTGCAGCACGGGCAGCCTTCCATCTACTCTTATAGACAATATATCTATGTGGTTGGTTCACTTTTTGTTTATTGGTAAACTCCAGTATGTTGACAGTGGAGCACTCGGTCATGGTAAATGCTATTGAATGCCAGGTGTAAGTGATTCAATGGTTCAATGGTTTCTTTATTATCGTGCGTACCAAGGTACAGTGAATTTTTTTTTTGCATTCAGATCAGCAATACTATCTCCATACATAAGCATCATCTCCCGGTTAGTACAGAATGTCTATAATAGAACAGCCCACGGAGTCCATATGCGAGAAGTACCATTATGGTGCCAATTCACAGTCCAGGCTGCAGCTGGCCACCAAGGCCCATCGCCACCATTCCGGTCGGCCCATGAACCATCGTTCCTCTCCTTGCATGCCCCTCTTCAGCCCCTTGTTCCCCAGGGATGCCTCCCGCAGCCAACCTTGAGGGTGCAAGAAGTAAGACATCCCAGTTCTTGTTACTGGGCCTTTTGCTCAGCGTTTGCCGCCACCATCAACTCCCTCCACCTCTTCTCTGATTCCTGGTCTTCAGAGGCGAGCGGGGGCCAGGCTCGTACGACTTTTCAGATCCGCGGCAGGCGAGCCACCTGTGCTGTTTGGTGGCGCGGGCCTCCTGGTAGAAACACTTCCGGCCGAGCACATGTGAACTACACATGCCAGTTCCCACGTATCAGTCCAAGCATGAATGGTATCCATTCTTGCAATATGCCAGCACGGCCTCCTATATCCTCTCAGAAGATGCAAATAGAATTGATTTTCAATGACTCTGGGCACATGAAAATATATCTCTACTCCTGACTCGACCATGAAGTAAAAATAATATGGTGCAACCAACCATACTGAAGTGATGGTATGGAACTGAAATCTCCAACAACCACAGCTATTTTGCTTTTACAAGGCATGCCTTCAACCATTTATCCCATTTGTGTCCAATGATTTCAGTTTTATCAAAGCTCCTTTATGTCACCCTCATCGTGACTTTATAACGAGGACATGCATGGAACTTTCAGATGAAACCCAACCCAAATTGAGTCAGTCAGTTATTTCTGGGTTGATTACACATTTGATGATGCTGTGTGCCATTTTGATAATGATTGCATGTTATAATTGGATGATAATTAGCAAAAGATCGGATTTGTCCTTCTTTTAGTGCACCAGGCATGCCTGGTGAACATCCGACAATGCATGGTTTGTGTCAGCATTGTCACTTTCCTGTCATAATTTACCTGATGTTCCTAATATTCCTAATGTGATAATGCAAACTTAAAACTTTTACAAACTTTTTTACAAACTTAAAGCACACGGTATTGGGGGTTCAGTATTGATGTGGATAGAGAACTGGCTAGCAGACAGGAGGCAAAGGGTAGGAGTAAACGGGTCCTTTTCAGAATGGCAGGCAGTGACTAGTGGGGTGCCGCAAGGCTCAGTGCTGGGACCCCAGCTATTTACAATATATATTAATGATTTGGACGAGGGAATTCAATGCAACATCTCCAAATTTGCAGATGATACCAAGCTGGGGGGTATAGTTAGGTGTGAGGAGGATGCTTGGAGGCTGCAGGGTGATTTGGATAGGCTGAGTGAATGGGCAGATGCATGGCCGATGCAGTACAATGTGGATAAATGTGAGGTTATCCACTTTGGTGGCAAAAACATGAGGGTAGACTATTATCTGAATGGTGGCAGATTAGGTAAGGGGGAGATGCAACGAGACCTGGGTGTCATGGTACACCAGTCATTGAAAGTAGGCATGCAGGTGCAGCAGGCAGTGAAGAAAGCAAATGGTATGTTAGCATTCATAGCGAAAGGATTTGAGTATAGGAGCAGGGAGGTTCTACTGCAGTTGTACAGGGTTTTGGTGAGGCCACACCTGGAGTACTGCGTACAGTTTTGGTCTCCAAATCTGAGGAAAGACATCCTTGCCATAGAGGGGGTACAGAGAAGATTCACCAGACTGATTCCTGGGATGTCAGGACTTTCATATGAGGAAAGATTGGATAGACTCGGTTTGTACTCGATGGAATTTAGAAGATTGAGGGGGGATCTTATAGAAACCTACAAAATTCTTAAGGGGTTGGACAAGCTAGATGCTGGAAGATTGTTCCCGATGTTGGGGGAGTCCAGAACAAGGGGTCACAGTCTAAGGATAAGGGGGAATTCCTTTAGGACCGAAATGAGGAAAACATTCTTTACACAGAGAGTGGTGAGTCTCTGGAATTCTCTGCCACAGAAGGTAGTTGAGGCCAGTTCATTGGCTATATTTAAGAGGGCGTTAGATGTGGCACTTGTGGCTAAAGGGATCAGGGGGTATGGAGAGAAGGCAGGTACGGGATACTGAGTTGGATAATCAGCTATGATCACATTGAATGGCGGTGCTGGCTCGAAGGGCCGAATGCCCTACTCCTGCACCTATTTTCTATGTTTCTATGTTTCTATGCCTTCCTCGTCCGCAGGACACAACAAAAACACTCTGCATTCTATTTAAGTATTTTTCTATCATACATTTCTGAATAATTATGTCGACTTGGCCACAGATATGGCTATTTAGGATTCTCCAGCCACCCATTTAAATGTGAAAACGTTTTACTTTAATGCAATGTTCCAAATTGACACATTCTTGGGGTGAAAAATCCCCTCTAATCCTTCTACAAATGAATTTAAATCTACATTCATTCATGATCTTGTTCTCTGCCGAGAAAAAAATAACACGTTCTTCCTGTTCATCATATCTATACTTCTCAGAATTTTATGCACCTCAGTTAAATCATCCCCTCCCCTTACCATCTCCCTTGTTCAAAGTAAACAACTCTAGTTTAGTCAGCTCTCGTTAACTCCAATTCTTCAGCTCTGGCAGCTTTCATGTTAGTTTCCTTTGCATTCTCTCTCCTACTATCACATCCTTCCTGCAGTGTGGTAACCAGAACTGTACATAATACTGAAGCTGTGGCTTAGCCTCTGTTTGATACTGCTGCAATATGACCTCCCTGCTCTCATATTATATGCTTCAGGCTGTAAAATATCCCAAGTGAGTTTTTTAAACACTTTATCTACTGGTCCTTCTACCTGCATCGACCGTACACACTTGTGCTCCAAAAATCCCTCTGTCCCACGACACTATTTTTTAACATTCATCATGTATTTTGTAGCTTAAATGTTGTTGCTGTTGCTATTGTAACATAGGAAATGTGGTTGTGATTTCAAGCATAACTAGTCTTCCCAAACACAAATGAGATCAGGAAGAGATAATATGCTTTGGGAGTTGGCTGATAAATAAATGTTCTTCAAAAAGGCTGAGATAACTCTCCTGGTATTCTCCAAAAGAGACAGTGACCTTTTACATTCGAAAAGGTCAACACATTTGATTGCGTTATCTAGACCTGAAAGTCAAATATCAGTAACAGACAAAATAATAACACACAGAGACACAGGAAATTGCAGATGCTGAAATCTTGAGGAAAAAAAAAACAAATTGCTGGAGGTCTCAGTGGGTCAGGCAGCATCGGTAGAGAAAATGATTTTTCGGGTCGGGAACTTTCTTCAGATTGATGGAGAAAGGAGGAATGTTAAAAAAAAATAGTGTGGTGACACAGAGGGATCTAGGAGGACATGTGTCCTGCAGCTAGAGGTTAAGCAGATAAAGTGTTTAAAAACTCACATGGGATACTTTACAACTAAAGTAAAAATATATAAGAACAGGGGCGTCATATTGCAGCATACGGTATCAAACAATGGCTAGGCCACAGCTCCAGTATTATATACCGTTCTGCTCACCAGGCTGCAGGAAGGGGTGAGGGGTGGTTGGGAGGGATTATAATAGCACAATTTGGGTTTACTCTTTGCATGGGTCCATAAAGTTGTATAACGAGAATTTAATTGGCTCAATACTGGCATCTGTTTGAGAGGGGATTTGCCCAATTATGACATCTGGCTAAAAACACTTGAAAATATGTATGTACTTGCCCCTTTTATTCATGTGTGGGAAGGAACTGCAGATGCTGGTTTATACCGAAGATAGACATGAAATGCTCAACTCTTGCTTTTCCTCTCTCTCCATCCTCCCCCACCCTAGTTCTCCAGTTAGTTTCACTGTCCTTCTGATTAAATTTATGGATTGTATGCCTCCTTGTCACCTTCCCTACAGCTAATAGTGAACCATTCTTCATTTTCCCAGATCATCGTACCCTTCTCCCAGACAATCTCCCAGATGAACTGGAGGACAGAAGATCTAAGGGAGTAGAGGAACTGAAAAAAATTTTCATTAGGCGAGAAATAGTATTGGGTAGGCTAATGGGACTGAAGGATGATAAATCCTCTGGGCCTGATGGTCTGCATCCCAGGGTCCCCAGGGAGGTGGCTCTAGAAATAGTGGACGCATTGGTGATCATTTTCCAATGTTCAATAGATTCAGGATCAAAGGCCCTATATCCCCCACAATTAAAATGTGGATTACGGAAATGTCGGAGACCCTACACCTGGAAAAATCAGATTTGCCCTAATGGACAAACACGAAGTCTTCGTTAGAATATGGTCTTCTTTCATTGATTACTTAAAAGGGTAGATCGGTTTGGCAGGGAACCCTAACTGAAACTCGGACTCAGGATTAGATGAAAAGTTATATTCTATATTCCTTGATCTTATCTCCAATGTTGTATTAATGGTAAATTATTCCATTCTTAATGATTTCTTTTTGATTTTTATTTTATTTTACTCTCTGTTTTTCTCTCTTTTTATAAAAAAAATAAAAATTATTAGAGACAAAATCATTCATTTGCTAATATTAATAATGTATGATTGTTGTATACAAAATATTGCTATCATAATATGTGTTTGCTAATTCACTGCTTACCTACTCTAATAAAAAAATATATGTAAAAAAAAATAGATTCAGGATCAGTTCCTGTGGATTGGAGGATAGCTAATGTTATCCCACTTTTCAAGAAAGGAGCGAGAGAGAAAACGGGGAATTACAGTTAGCCTGACTTCGGTGGTGGGAAAGATGCTGGAGTCAATTATTAAAGAGGTAATAATGGAGCATTTGGATAGCAGTAAAAGGATTAGTTCAAGTCAACATGGATTTATGAAAGGGAAATCATGCTTGACTAATCTTCTGGAATTTTTTGAGGATGTGACAAGTAAAATGGATGGAGGGGTGCCAGTGGATGTAGTGTATCTAGACTTTCAGAAAGCCTTTGATAAGGTCCCGCATGGGAGACTGGAGACTAAAATTAGAGCACATGGTATTGGGGGTAGGGTGTTGACATGGATAGAAAATTGGTTGGCAGACAGGAAGCAAAGAGTAGGAGTGAACGGGGCCTTTTCAGAATGGCAGGCAGTGGCGAGTGGAGTGCCGCAAGGCTCGTTGTTGGGGCCGCAACTGTTTACCATATATATTAATGATTTGAAAGAGGGAATTAGGAGCAACACTAGCAAGTTTGCGGATGACACAAAGCTGGGTGGCAGCGTGAACTGTGAAGAGGATGTTAGGAGGTTGCAGGGGGACCTGGACAGGTTGAGTGAGTGGGCAGATGCATGGCAGATGCAGTATAATATAGATAAATGTGAGGTTATCCACTTTGCCGGCAAAAACAAGGGGGCAGATTATTATCTCAATGGGGTTAGGTTAGGAAAGGGGGAGGTAAAGTGAG
This sequence comes from Raja brachyura, assembly GCA_963514005.1. The sequence continues at coordinate 40,804,358 of OY740795.1, read as the reverse complement.
ACCTGGGTGTCCTTGTACACCAGTCACTGAAAGTTGGCATGCAGGTACAGTAGGCAGTGAAGAAAGCTAATGGAATGTTGGCCTTCATAACAAGAGGATTTCAGTACACCAGTAAAGAGGTCCTTCTGCAGTTGTATAGGGCTCTGGTGAGACCACATCTGGCCAGTTTTGGTCTCCTAATTTGAGGAAGGACATCCTTGTGATTGAGGCAGTGCAGCGTAGGTTTACGAGATTGATCCCTAGGATGGCGGGACTGTCATATGAGGAAAGATTGAAAAGACTAGGCTTGTATTCACTGGAGTTTAGAAGGATGAGGGGAAATCTTATAGAAACATATAAAATTATAAAATAAAATTATATAATTACAAGCTAGATGCAGGAAAAATGTTCCTGAGTTACTGAAAACTGAGTTACTCCAGCATTTTGTGTCTTTTATTTTTTAATCATGTGTTGGTCCGTGACTCGACTGAGGATGGAGAAGATCTCGATCCTTTCTATTCTGCTTTGTTGCTATTGTTTTCAGCACGATTGTAATGAATTGAGAGCTTTGCTCTGATCTTTTCTTTCTACAGCTGCAAACTGACTAAAATGAATGTACCTGTCATTTCCTTTTTCTTTGTTTCTGGAACATCTGGAGTTTCTGTTTGCTCATTGTCTAGAGTCGACATTTTATGAAGTTAATATCAGGCTCGTCCAGTGTTGTGATTTCACGGGGTTAGTATAACATTTAAAGTTTTGTTGACACTGCCAGTTTCTCGTTAAGGTGTCGGAAGGAACTGCAGATGCTGGTTTAAACTGAAGATAGACACAAAATGCAGGAGTAACTCAGCAGGACTGGAGAAAAGGAAAGGGTGATGTTTCGGGTCAAGACCCTTCTTCATACGAGTTTCTTGTTAATATGTGTGAGCTTCAGGTCCATATCGATGTGGAAGTGACAAAGTTTCTGAAGCTTTCTTTCCTCTTCACCCCTGCAATCAGTCTGAAGAAGGGTCCCAACCCGAGATTCCACCTATCCATATGCTGTAGGGATGCTGCCTGACGCACTGTTATTGCAACATTTTGTGTCTTTCCTTTGTAAACCTTGGAATTTGAAATGGTCCTAGAACTTTTTCATTATACATTTCACGCAGAATGGATTGTGATTCCATGAGTTGTAGTGTGGTTGATACGTAGAAGGGATATTGGGCCATCAGTGAATTATATAACGTTATTATGATCTAAATTCATAAGGTAACTTTTGTCACTTTTTCTCTGGTAACGTGAATTAATATTTAATTGCGACTTTGCACATGACCCTCCTAACGTATGCGACAACCAGTGATGGTGATTGTACGTCAAGATACAGATACATTAGTTAGGAAAGTTCGATGCTTGCCTTGTTCTACACATAAATGCTGACACAGATGCAAAGTTCAAGTCACAGCTGTGGCAACTTGATGCAAGAGATTTTGATCATTCTGAAATAATTCTTGTAACGATGAAATTAACTAAATTTATGTATCAGTTCAGTCCATCCTACGGAACTATCTTGAAGCACGTTGTAAGAAATGAGTTGAAAACTAGCATCTGCTGTGAGATGCTGCCTGTCCCGCTGAGTTACTCCAGCATGTTGTGTCTATTTCGGTGTAAATCAGCATATGCAGTTCCATCCTACACGTGCAGTCATTGTTGTTGGATAGACTTCTCTGGTGGCAATTTTAGCACACACAACATTGGCCACAATTTAATTTTGGCCATTCATTTTGATTCTGCTAGGAAAATTCTCCCTCTGCTGTTCTTGCTGTGAAAACATTGTAGAGAAAATATAATTTTAAGCTGTGCCTCTATTTATAAATGTTTAAATACAGTACTAGCAAAATTCAGTATATACGTGGACAGATAGAAGCTCCAATGTATGATAATATTGTACAAACTTCAGTTATATTTATATCCAGGAAATATATGGCTATGTACATTATTTTAATGCAACAACATATTATTGACCCGAAATCTGTCAGGGATGGAGACTTAGTAGGCAGCCCAGGATTAATATGTGCAATGCATATTGATTTTACCTTGGGTAGATCACTGAGTCCAATTTATCCCTCACTATTTCTGATTAGTTTGAAAACCAAATTGTTGTACAATGAGGAAGAAATTGTTCTGCTCCTTTCAAACTGTAGGGAATAGAGAGGAACCAAAATTGAGTGTTTCCAAACATCAGACTTGCACATACCTTGCTCACCTTCTGAGTGGATTAAAGTTTTTGATGATTCATGTCAGTGGTTGAACTGTTACTGTGCACTGCCCACAGACCTAGGCCACTTCTGCATTGTTTCTCTGTTCAATGTGTGGGAAGGAACTGCAGATGCTGGTTTACACCAAAGATGGACTCAAAATGCTGAAGTTACTCAGTGGAACAGGCAGCATCTCTGGAGAGAAGCAATGGGTGATGTTTCGGGTCGAGAGCCTTCTTCAGGCTGAGAGTCAGGGGAGAGGGAGACATCGAGATGCGGAAGGGTAAGATGTGAAAACACACTTAATAGGGGACGGTATTCAAGGAAAATATAGAATGGATCATTGTTAACTGAGAGGAAGGTGACAACGAAGCCTGCAATCAGTCAAAATTTAATCAGGAGGACACTGAAACGATTCGGTCAACTAGGATGGGGGAGGGATGGAAAGAGAGGGAAAGCAAGGCTTGCTTGAAGTTAGAGAAATCTATGTTCATACGGCTGGTTTGGAAGCTGCCCAAGCGAAATATGAGGTGCTGTTTCTCCAATTTCTGTTGGGCATCAGTGAAGGAGGCCCGGGACAGAAAGGACGGTATGGGAATGGGAGGGGGAGTTAAAGTGTTTAGCAACCTGGAGATCACGTAGGCCTAGGCGGACTGAGTGGAGTTCAGCAAAACAATCACTGAGCCTGCGCTTGGTCTTGCCGATTGCCCTCTGCAATTGGTTACTGGACTTTCTAACCAACAGACCACAGTCTGTCAGGTTGGATAACCATTCCTCATCTACCCTCACCCTGAACACTGGTGTACCCCAGGGCTGCGTGCTGAGCCCCCTCCTCTACTCCCTCTTCACCTACGACTGCATACCTGTACATGGTACCAACACCATCATCAAATATGCAGATGACACAACGGTGATTGGCCTCATCAGCAACAACGATGAGTCGGCCTACAGGGAGGAGGTTCAGCTCCTAACAGCATGGTGTGCCGACAATAACCTGGCCCTCAGCTCCAAGAAGACCAAGGAGCTCATTGTGGACTTCAGGAGATCGAGAGGCTGCACGCACACCTCCATCCATATCAATGGGACGGAGGTGGAACGTGTCTCCAGCTTCAGGTTCCTGGGGGTCAACATCTCCGATGACCTCTCCTGGACCCACAACACATCCTCGCTGATCAAGAAGGCTCACCAGCGTCTCTTCTTCCTGAGGAGACTTAAGAAGGTCCACCTGTCTCCCCAGATTCTGGTGAACTTCTACCGCTGCACCATCGAGAGCATCCTCACCAACTGCATCGCAGTATGGTATGGTAACTGGTCTGTCGCCGACCGGAAAGCTCTGCAGAGGGTGGTGAAGATCGCCCAACGCATCACAGGCTCCTCACTCCCCTCCATTGAGTCTGTCCATAGTAAACGATGCCTGCGCAGGGCGCACAGCATCGCCAAGGACAGCTCAAACCCCAACCATAGACTGTTTACCCTCCTCCCATCCGGGAGACGCTACAGGTCCCTCCTTTGCCATACCAGCAGGCTCTTCCCTGTGGCTGTCACACATCTCAATGCTGCACCTCAATGACTGCCTGTCAAGTAGGGACAAGTGTTGCATCTCCTGCGGTTGCAGAGTACCTGGGGAGGAGTGGTTTGGGTGGGAAGGGACGAGTTGACCAGGGAGTTGCAGAGGGAACGGTCTCTATGGAAAGCGGACATGGATGGAGATGGGGAGATGTGGCTAGCGGTGGGATCCCTTTGGAGGTGGCGAAAATGTGGGGAGGATTATGTGTTGCATGCGATGGCTGATGGGGTGAAAGGCGAGGACTAGGGAAGGGAACTCTGTTCCTGTTGCCACTGAGGGGAGGGGGAGCAAGAGCGGAGCTGCGAGGTACCTAGGAGACACGACTGAGAGCCTCGTCCATGATGGGAGAGGGGAACCCCCGTTCCCTAAAGAATGAGGACATCTCGGATGTCCTCTGTTCTCGATTCTCTGTTCAGCCTTGCTGAAATCCCCTGATCTCCTTAAGTGGCTACATGTGAGACCTCGCAAATCCAGATTATTCCAAAGGACATTGCAGAAGGGTCTCGACCCGAAACGTCACCCATTCCTTCTCTCCAGAGATGCTGCCTGTCCCACTGAGTTACTCCAGCTTTTTTATGTCTGTCTTCGGTTTAAACCAGCATCTGCAGTTCCTTCCTGCACTTATTCCAAAAGACAGTCGTGTTGTGCAGCTTCTTCACGCTGGCTCACCTCAACTCAACTCCAAAAGGCCAAGAGACTTTTGGGCGGTGTGCAACCCGCTCCAGGATATGGGAGGGCTTTCTGGTTTTTGATGACGTCAGCAGGATGGCTCCATTCATATTTTCAATGTGAAGCAGAGAGAGAGAGTGAGAGAGAGAGAGAGAGTGAGAGAGAGTGAGAGAGAGTGAGAGAGAGTGAGAGAGGAGGCGGGCGCTAGGACCCGGCAGCTGCAGCTGTACTCGGACACTATTGGGGAGGGGAGAGGAGAGAGAAGAGGGGAGGGGGGGGGCGAGGAAAAGCTGCTAAAGTGGCATTTTACAGCAGCCTTTTCCCGTCTGAGACTTGAGCACATGAACTGGGCACCTGGGCCCTCGCCAGCTTCTCTGGGAACACATGTCGTTACTGTCTTTGTCCCAAGTGAACTTTGTGAGTGCCCGAGTGCCTGCCCAGTCTGGGAGGGCTGTATGAGGCGAGTGGCCGAGTGCCGGAAATCTCCAACGTCCTGGTCCCGGCTCCCTCTATATTATGCTGCTGATCCCCCTCATCCAGTCTCATGAAAAGACCGCAAAGTTATCTCCGAGCCTGCACAAGATGACAAGCGGACTTGGGCGCCGTAGTTTTGCAGCCAGACTGCAAATACTGTATGTTTTTATCAGCATAACCGATGCATTCGGAGCATGGAAAGATGGTGAGAGTTCTTTTTATATTTATTTTTGCTTCTTTAAAAGTGCTTTAACTTCTACGTGTCCCCCCCCCCCCCCTCCTCGTATTTTCTGGACAATGCAACCCCTTTGCTATCACGCCGTGCCCGTTGCTACAAATACTCTTGGATTTGAGTCATTCATTGGCCGTTACACCATCTGGCTCCCATTTGAATTACTCAAAATACACAGGCATCAAACTTTTCTATTGTGCTGCCGATCAGTTGCACAGTTTACTTGGTATCCCCAGAGAGAGAGAGAGAGAGAGAGAGTGAGGGAGATTGAACCGATGTGATCTGCACCCCATATAACTATGAACGAGACTGGTTTTCTAGTCTTTTGGTGTATTTCCAGAAGCAGATTATTGACTGAATTTTGCCAATTATTCTGTTCTCCTGTCCTGTCTGCATCGCTTGCAGAGCAAAGCAGTTCTGGTGTGTGCTGAACGTGAAGCGATGGGTTGGAAATCTCTTAACCATTGGCTGAGAGTTGGAAAAACTTAGGATTCTGCTTTTTAACGTTTGTCCAGTTAACTCCGGCGCACGAAGCAAAACCTGAGAACTATTCTCTTTTTAAGTAACTGGAAACTTAGCAACACAGTGACTTCCATTACACTGTTGGATGGGATCGGTGTTTGAACTTGTGGACGAGATTCCGTGTATTTCGCGAGCGTAATGATTTGGGATCATTGAGTTGGCATGAAACCTCTGCCATTGGCTTTGTGATCCCAGGGACATGTCAACTTCTTGCTTAATGGGACCCTTCAAAGTGGGACCAGTGTTGATCCATATTTTGGTTTTAGGGACATATTCCAACTCCTGATTCTCAGCCTTTGTGCTTGGAAAGCAGGGGATCCCACCTTAACCTACATCCACTGAGAATGTGAAGTTAACTTGAAACATCTTTCCCTGTTCTTTGATGATACTTCATTCAACATGATGTATCACTTTATACTTGGCTTGTTCATCATTATTTGTTAGCGGTTAGCTGCAGGAAACTCGTGTATTGGATTCTACAGTTTTCATCTTTTTTTAATCAAAAATTAAATCAAAACATTAGTTCTTTAATTGACTTACCGAATCAGTGAAATATTGTCCATTTCTTTCCTCAGTTGGGCATATGATGCAGGGCTTATCAGGAATTGGGCATTTAAAATAATCTAAAATCTTTAGTTACATCCCCAGATCAAACAGCTGCTGTAATCAACATTTTTCTTTCACTCTGCAGTGAAAATGAAGGCACAGAATAGAATTGGAGATACTTATATCCAAAAATGGTTCCAATAGTTCCAACTGATGGACTTCTATAGCAGAATTCTGATCTTTGGCAATTTCTAAACTTAAGCTGGCGGGCATCCTATTCAAATATATGTTTGATATTTTGCTTAAGAGAGCCAAGGAAGAATATTGTACGCCAGTATCCAGTTCCATTTACCTTATACTGTCAGCTGATTAATTAATAATGGGAAATGTTGAGTTTAATTTTATGGGTGGTTCAATTATTTGTATTCCACTCTCAGTGAGATTGATACTTAAATGGAAGATGTGGGGTGATGCTAATCCAGTCTGCTGTTTTGTAGAGTAAGACCGATTTATTCCCCAGACTCTGTAAACAAAGAGTCTTCAGCCTTAGTTTTGCTGGTTTGGGAGAGATGCTGATAAGAGGTCAGATATTTTCCCTCGGGGAATAAGCAAAAGCCAGAGAAAGATTCACTAGAGCCTCTGTTGCATCCCTTTTAAATAGAGTCATACATCATACAGCATGGAAACAGCCTTCTGGCCTACAGGCCAGCCATCAAACACCCATTTATACTAGTTCCACACTTTCCCTCTTTTATCTTCCGGCATTCTTGTCATCTGCTCCTAGATTCTGTCACTCGTCCACACTCTAGGGCCAATTAACCTACCAACTTGTACATCCTTAGGATGTGGGAGGAAACTGAAGCCCCTTGGGCAAACCCATACAGTAGCAGGCAAAACATCTAAACACCCCGAGAGCATAAGAGAATGGATTTAACTTGTTTTACTGATGCAGTGAGGCAGCAACTCTGCCAGCTGTGTCTGAAGAAGGGTCTCGACCCGAAATGCCGCCCATTCCTTCTCTCCATAGATGCTGCCTCACCCGCTGAGTTACTCCAGCATTTGTGTCTATCTTCGATTTGACCAGCTTCTGCAGTTCTCTCTTACACGTTTTGTCCACTGCACTGTTGTTGTTCACTGATGGTAGACAAAAGTGCTGGAGAAACTCAGCGGGTGCAGCAGCATCCATGGAGTGAAGGAAATAGGCAACGTTTCGGGCCGAAACCCTTCTTCAGACCGGCAAAGTTTCGGGCTGAAACTCTTCTTCAGACGTTGTTCACTGGTTTATGTGAGTGAATGGGCCTCATACTTGACATCCACAAGATAAAGCTCCACAACTAACCTGTTGCTGCACAATGTCACCTCGCAATGACACGGGATCCTGGGAACTGTGAGCTTTCTACCACACCCATGAGATTCAGTGAAGGCATTCATGGACTGTGAAATTCACCACCACCTTCAGTATACCTTCTGTGAAAAAGAGCATTTGAAACCCACACCTAACAAAGAGCTCATTGTCTTAACAGCTTACAATGGCCTGCTTCCTTTATCACCAATACTTTTTTGCATATCTTTCACTCATTGTTCCTTATCTCTCCACATCACCGTCTATATCTCTCGTTACCCTGATCCCTGACCAGTCTGAAGAAGGGTCTCGACCCGAAACGTCGCCTATCTCCTTCGCTCCTTAGATGCTGCTGCACCCGCTGAGTTTCTCCAGCTTTTTGTGTAACCCCCAGCTCATTGTCTATGAAGTGTTATGATTCTTTGTTTGCTGTTGAGCCAATGATTACCTGCACCAGATAGACACAAAATGCTGAGCTCAGTCTGAAGAAGGATCTCGAACCGAAACGTCACCCATTCCTTCTCTCCAAAGATGCTGCCTGTCCCGCTGAGTTACTCCAGCATTTTGTGTCTATCTAACCAGCATCTGCAGTTCCTTCCTACACATTACCTACACCAGACAACTTGTGGTCCAAGTGAGATACCGCAAGGATGAATCTGCACAATCGTCCAAATCACTAGCAGGATAACCAAACAGGAAACGCCAGGATCTATAAATTGGATCCATTTATCACACCTCACATGCTCAAAACATGCACTGCAGCAGGTTTTTCTCAATGATATTGTTTTCAGATGAAAATAGTGTATTGGCTCAGCCAGTTCCTAAGCATGGCCAAAATGTTCCCATGTGTAAGAAGGAACCGCAGATTCTGGTTTAAATCGAAGATAGACACAAAAAGCTGGAGTAACTCAGCGGGTCAGACAGCATCTCTGGAAAAAGTTATCAGTGGCATTTCAGGTCGAGACCCTTCTTCGAGACTGAGAGTCAGAGGAAAGGGAATGAGATATATAGATGGTGATGTAGAGAGATATACGACAAATGAATAAAAGATATTCAAAAAAGTAACGATGATAAAGGAAACGGGCTGTGTGCTGGGTGAGAACGAGTCCACACAATGAGACTCTACAAGATGACTTTGAAGCTGGTACGACTTGGGTAGGGAAAGGATGGAGAGAAAGTTGGAGAAATCAATATTCATACCACTGGGTTGTAAGCTGCCCAATCGAAATATGAGATGCTGTTCCTCCAATTTGCGTTTAGCCTCAATCTGACAATGGAGGAGGCCCAGGACAGAAAGGTGTGTGTGGGAATGGGAAGGGGGATTAAAGTGTTCAGCAACCGGGAGATCAGGTAGGTCCAGGCAGACTGAACGAAGGTGTTCAACATAATGATCGCCCAGTCAATGTTAGGACTCGCCGATGTCCAAAAGTCCACCTCTTGAACAACGGTTACAATAGATGAGATTGGAGGAGGTGCAAGTGAACCTCTGAAGAAGGGTCTCAACCAGAAGCGTCACCTATTCCTTTTTTCCAGAGATGCTGTCTGACCCGCTAAGTTACTCCAGCTTTTTGTGTCTATCAATATTTTCCCATGTCGGACAGGCATCTAATGATAACACAAGCCACACGCAGCATCTTTGCTAGATTGCCAGCAAGAATTGTAGCTGTTTACTATGACCTACTAACCTTTGATCTTAACTCACAAAGAGCTTAGAGCATCTTGCATAGGGATTAGCAATGAAGAGCCAATAAAGGAGTCCGCATTATGATATTGATGTCTTGCACACAGCATCTGTCAGCTACAAACCTAATTATTAGGATGATGTCTGTAAAAGTCCCTCGTCTGAGTGCAGCCATTTTGCATATAACTTCTGACCTGCTTTATGTAACCACTGACCCCTTGATCATCTTGCATCTCGCAGCAAAAGCAGGCAGCTCATGGCACCACAGTCAGTCTCAGCAAACCATTAGATAGAGTTTTTCAGATGCACCAGAGAATGTTGTCCCTCCACTCACCATCTCCCATTCAGCCCCATCTTGCCTATGTCTTTGTGCAGCTTCTGACAGGAACTGGGCAACCAATATCTTAAATGATGATTCTGTTTGTAAAAAGCCTTAGGACTGCATTTTGCAGGTGACGTGGGTAGGAATTAATGCAATGTCCAACAGGTGTTTACTGCACAAAAAGTATATGTGACCCAATCTCTGGACCCATAAGTCTACAAGAGCTAGTTGGTCTTACTTCCCAATACTTAATCATGCTCTTTTTAAGAAATAGCAAACACTTTATTTCTGTCAATGATATAGATACAATCTGTCAGTGAGGGCAAAGTCAGGCCAGAGGGAATGTATCCAGTATGGTTTGGAAGAGTATTGCGTCCACTGCTGTACTTTACCATTTGTTTCTATCATATTTGAGCTATTCATTCAATAGTTGCCAAATGTAATTACCACCATACAATATTGTCAGAATGCATCATCAACATTTAAAAAATATTATTAACATTAAGAAGCAAAAGGTTACAGAGGCACTTGAGCAAACTGATGATATGGCAAAATATAAATTGAAGTGTATTAGAAAAATAACGATGATTATCGGCATCCTATTCAGCATTTTATGACAAGTTAATATTAACCTTGAAATTCCTTATTTTTTTTATTTTTAAGGATGTTCTTTAAACAAAGTGACAGTAGCACTACTGTAATACTGGCTTGCTCATCTTTATTGAGAATATTGATCTCTGTTCATCACAGTTTGTTCCTTACAGTGACATATTATTGTGGCGAATTGCATAAAGGTGATTACATTCAGAAAATGTTACCCGTTGTATGATGAGCTGCAATTATGACAAAAACAGTGGTGAATTTAAAGGGTACAGATGTGGCAGTAACATTATTCCCAACCATAATGGCATTTGCTTAGATGCCTGACTTTGTCCTTATTGGCAGGTCATATCTGTGCCATTGGCACAACCAAAATGACAACCACTTTATACCAAAAGGCATCAGTTGTTTGTTACAATCCTAATATTTTTCAGAAGAGGGCAGTTGACTATCCATGTAATGAGCAGCCAACTCTGCATTGGGACTTAAATCTACAACCTCCCTCCAATAACTCTTAACAATAATTCAAAATTATTTCTTATTGCAATTAAATCCTCCCTATTTCTTTCCATGCTGTTATAGTCATGGTGGCGCAGCGGTACAGTTGCTGCCTTACAGCAAAATGCAGCGCCGGAGACCCGGGTTTGATTCCGACTATGGGCGCTGTCTGTACAGAGTATGTACATTCTCCCCGTGACCTGCATGGGTTTTCTCCGACATCTTCGGTTTCCTCCCACATTCCAAAGACGTACAGGTTTGTAGATTAATTGGTTTGATAAATGTAAAAATTGTCCAGTATCAAAATAATAGTCCAACTTCCAGGTGGACTCTTCGGAAGGTACAAGGTACAAGATGTTATTGCCTCCATGAAAATATTGGGGCCTAATGAAAGGTGTGCCTTTACGGTTTGTACCCTTTCCACAGTGTGGAGAGGTTGTAGATTTAAGTCCCAGAGCAGGGAATGAAACACACGCTCTATTTTGAATATTTAGAGCAAATATGGGATGCTGCATTGTCAACAGTTGCTTTTCTCAGATACGATCGTATATTACATCCCAATTACTCTTTCAGGTGAGTAGGAAAGTTTGTATGGGAAAGAAGTACTGGGAAGATTTTTCTTCTCGTATCCTAACCAATACCTGTCAACCTTGGTAATAATAGATTAACTTTATCGTTGCACATAGCAGTTTCCGGGGCAGTGTTGTACAAATTGCCACAGTCTTAGAATGCAAAGGTGGTGGGTGCCTGGAATGGCTGCCAAGGGTGGTGATGACTGCCAAGGGTGGTGGCAGATATGGTAATGGTGTTTAAGTGGATATGTAGAGATATGGATCATGTGCAGGCAGATGAGAATAGTCTATGTTCAGCCAGGACATTGTGGGCCTATATTGTTTTATGTTCCATGATCAATAATTATCAGCTCATTTCAAAAATATTTCTATAGCTGTGAAGCACTTGGGATGTTTAGAGGATGCAAAGTATCTATATTAATACAAGTCTATCTTGATATTCTTTGTAAACAAAGTTTGACAGCACCGCAGGTATGCTCTCACTGTCAAATCTAAGTGTGATAATGGGAGCAGGAGAGGGTGGTAATGGAAGCAAGAGAGGGAAGCGTGTAACGTTTGACACTCAAACCAGGCAGGGACCTGCTTGAAAATTAGATTGTAATTGCTATGCCAATGAGCTGCCAATACAATTTTTTACTTAAAACTTGGTTAGAAAGTTGGTTAAGATGCTTTTTCTACTCGGGCAATTCCTCAAGATCGAGGATGACTTGCATACACTGAGTCTTTGTGGGTTATGTGGTGACTAATGCCCCTGTCCCACTTAGGAAACCTGAACTGAAACCTCTGGAGACTTTGCGCCCCACCCAAGGTTTCCGTGTGGTTTTTGGAGGTTCCCAGAGGTTTTTGTCAGTCTCCCTAATGGTCGAAAGTGGTTTCTGCTTCTTCTATGTTCCAGACTGACAAAAACCTCCGGGAACCGCACGGAAACCTTGGGTGGGGCGCAAAGTCTCCAGAGGTTTCCGTTCAGGTTTCCTAAGTGGGACAGGGGCATAACATAGAAACATAGTAAAATAGGTGCAGGAGTAGGCTATTTGGCCCTTCGGCTGTTCGAGCCAGCACCATTCAATATAATCATGGCTCATCATCCAAAATTAGTAACCCATTCCAGCTTTTTCCCCCATACCCTTTGATTCCTTTAGCCATAAGAGCTAAATCTAACTCTCTCTGTCTTGAAAACATCCAGTGAATTGGCCTCTATTGCCTTCTGTGGCAGAGAATTCCACAGATTCACAACTCTCTGGGTGAAAAACATGTTTCCTCATCTCAGTCCTAAATGGATTACCCTTATTCTTACATTGTGACCCCCTGGTTCTGGACTCTCCCAACATCAGGAATATATTTCCTGCATCTAACCTGTCCAATCCTTTAAGAATTTGATATGTTTCTATATGATCCCCTCTCATCCTTCTAAATTCCAGTGATTACAAGCCCAATCGACCTATTATTTCATCATATGTCTGTCCCGCCATCCCGGGAAAACCTGGTGAACCTATGCTGCACTCCCTCAATAACAATAATGTTCTTCCTCAAATTAGGAGGTCAGAATTACACACAATACTCCAAGTGCGGTCTCACCAGTGCCTCATACAACTGCAGTAGGACCTCCTTGCTCCTAAACTCAAATCCTCTCGCAATGAAGGCCAACATGTCATTAGCTTTCTTCACTGCCTGCTGTACCTGCATGTTTACTTTCAGTGACTGATGTACAAGCACACCCAGGTCTAGTTAAACCTCCCCTTCTCCTAATCTGACACCATTCAGATAATAATCTGCCTTCCTGTTCTTGCCACCAAAGTGGATAACCTCACATTTATCCACATTATACTGCATCTGCCATGTATCTGCCCACTTACCCAACCTAACCATGTCACCCTGCAGCGTCATAGCATCCTCATCGCAGCTCATTCTGCTACCCAGCTTTGTGTCTTCTGCAAACTTGGAGATGTCACATTTAATTCCCTCGTCTAAATCGTTAATATATATTGTAAATAACTGGGGTCCCAGCACCGATCCTTGCTGCACCCCTCTAGTCACTGCCTGACATTCTGAAAATAACCCGTTAATTCCTAATCTTTGCTTCCTGTCTGCTAACCAGTTCTCTATCCATGTCAATACCCTGGTCCAATACCATGTGGTCTAATTTTGCACTCTAATCTCTTAGATTAGGCTTTTTGAAAGTCCAGACTAATGAGGATAACAATGGTCGGAACAAGTGATGGGTGAGGGGATGGACAGGTTGGTGAGGTAGTCCTCTCCTTCCACCACGGAACCTCCTGAGCATTGCCTTGAGATTCTCAAAGCCACGCCATATGCATTTAAGTGAAAGCAAGATAAGTGTACATAAGAGGTAAAATAATAGAAGGTTATGCTGATACAATGGGATAAAGCAAGGCAAGATGCAGCTCCATGGAGCATAATGTGTACATTGACTGTTTCTGATGCAAGTTGGCTGAGGATGAAAGTCGGTTGACTTAAACATTTAAGTGGTTTAAAATATGACATTTCCAGTTGGGCATCCAAATCCCAATCAGTGAACTGAGGTTGAGTAGAAGAGTCCAAATATTTACAAATCATCAGTTTCCACTGCAAGACTTAATACAATTTGTTCCCTTTAAAAGCTATATAATTACTTTATTAACATGAAATTGGGTGAGAAAAGCATTATTTGTGATGTAGACTGATTAGTCATTTTGTTTAAATTAAGGCGCACATATGGGTTTGTTGCACTGTAAATAATTGTAATATTGGGAGCATTTTTTATGGATATTTTGCAAGGCATCCAAATAAATGTTAAAATCGACTTTGTGTCAGGGGATAAAAGTTGTGATTGAATAGGCGAGGGAGGTAAATGGTGGCACAGTAGTGCAGTTGGGAGAGCTGCTGCCTCCCAGCGCCAGGGACCCGTGTCCGATCCTGACGTCTGGTGCTGTCTGTGCGGAGCTTGCACATTCTCCCTGTGACCACGTGGGTTTCCTAAGGGCCCTCCACATCCCAAAAGACATGCGGGTTTGTTGGTCAATTGGCCTCTGAATTTCTCCCAATATGTAGGGAGTGGGGATGTAGGGTAACACAGAACTAGTGTGAGTGGGTGATCATGATGGGGTGGACTCAGTGGGCGGAAGGGCCTATTTCCGTGTTTAATATCTAAAATAGTAAAACAAAACTAAATTGTAAACAATGTATGCTAGCTTTCACCAAGTGTGCTGTTTGTCTTAGTAATTCTTATGAACAATTGGAATATTATCAATAATCTGTATTTAACAATAAATACTATGCAACAGAAGTATGCGTTAGGTACACACCAGAAGCACATGACAGTAGGTTATAATAATGGTACTCAAATTTGTAACAGAAAGTGTGTTTTGCAAGGTAGGGACGATGTAGCAAGCATGACACGTTCTAAAGTAGCATTAAACTTACCCAGTTACTGTGAAACATTTAATCTGCTTTTGAAGTAGCTGTTATGTGGATGAAAGTGTAAAGTACTCGGATGGGTTTGTGACTGGCATAACCTAGGATTGTCTCAAATTGCTCGTTTGTAATCTTTCTGTCAACATTCCTATTTGATTACATAAACGTAGCCAATAAATCATTGATGTAGCAATATACAATAACTCAAAGCAATTCATAACACTATAGATCATTTAGGATTTTCAATGTTATAGCAGCAAACATTTTATAGTAAATGATAAATGTGATAGCCATTAAAACAGAATATGCATGCAACAATGAAACGTGTGTGCGTTCACTGGAGATATCACAGCATTACTACAAATTCATACCCATAGTTTAAATAGACTTAATGTTTACATTGTGGAAGCACACAATTACTGGGTAGTCAGTGAGACATCAATATCAACACTGCTGCGACATTTTTGTTTTGAAGAGGGAATTATGTACACTTGCATTTGTTTGTAAAGATTATAATATACTTCTCAGGATTCATAAATATGTAATGCAACAATGTTAAGCCTGTGGCTTTGTGAGATAGAATGCTTTATGCAAAGGCAGCCCTTCTTAGCTGTAATCTCTCATAAGCTGTCCATCCAAGGAGTCTTCTCGTAACTTAGATCCCTGTAGATTATGTTCAAATCTCTTGGATCAACTCCAGATGTTAAAATAAAATACCAAAGCTGGCAAGCATACTCTGCAGGATTTAATCACCTTTTTGAAGAATAATAAATCATCGATATTAGAATTATAGCCCATACCATGAAGCTGAAATGAATGATTCTTTTGCTACCCTTTTCCAAACAGTCTATCAATATTTTATTTGTCACGTTGAATTTTAATTCATTGGATAGTTTGATGACTGAGAGCTCTTAAAGAGAAAAATAGTTTGAACATCAGCTACTGTTAATCTTGGAATTCCCAAATGATTACATATCTTATTACAATTAAAGTAGCCTCAAGTTTTTTAAAATCTTTTTAAGGACCTTGTAATTCTTAACAATTTATATTAATACAATGTGTTCTTATGTGTACACAATTTTATATTTTAGAACTTTGCGAAATCTTTCTACAACATGACCCAAGTATTGTTCTGCAATGTCGCATTTCCTTGGGTGAATGAACCTGAATTACAATTTAAAAAAAAAAAGTTTTTGATTAATCCACTGTGCCATAACGCATTGATTTTTCATGCTTCTGTTTTCTGTCACTCTATCCCCCTCTCTGCCAACATTCTGTATTCATTGGGCTGGATCTTGCAAAGGCCCATAGGCACAAAATCTGAATAGACAGTCCTGAAGTATTTTCCTGTGGGTCCAGGTGAATAGTTGAGCCTTTCATAGAGAAGCCCTGTATGATGCAAGTAAAATGTCATAAGCTCTCCTTTTCTTCAGCATTCCTAGTCAGTTCAGTTCAGTTAAGTTTATTGTCACTTGTACCGAGGTACAGTGAAAAGCTTTTTGCTGTGTGCTAACCAGTCAGCAGAAGGACAATACATGATTACAATCAATCCATTTACAGTGTATAGACACATGATAAGGGAATAATTACTGCAAGGTAAAACCAGCAAAGTCCGTTCAATGATAGTCCCAGGAATATCAATGAGGTAGATAGTAGTTCAGCACTGCTCTCTGGTTGCAGTAGGATGATTCAGTTGCCCGATAACAGCTGGGAAGAAACTGTCCCTGAATCTGAAGGTGTGCACTTCTATACCTTTTGCCGGTTGGGAGAGGGGAGAAGAGGGAGTGGCCAGGGTGTGACTCATCCTTGATTATGCTGCTCGCCTTGCCGAGGCAGTGTGAGGTATAAATGGAATCAATAGAAGGGAGGTTGGTTTGTGTAATAGTCTGGGCTGCGTTCACAATACGCTGCGATTTCTTACGGTCCCGGATGGAGCTGTACCCAAACCCTACTTTCATCCTTCCTAATATCAAGCATTCCCAACTTCCAGCCTGCCCAGCTGTACCAAAATCTCCTCGCCATCTGTTTGATCTCCAGCCTCGCACCATCCGACTCCTTCAACTTAAAGGTGGCTCCAGTATGGTCCTGTGCAGTGGAGGGTGTTGCAGCTCAGCTGAGGCACCCATTCGTGTCAAGTGTTTGTGTGAGGAAACACACTGGAGGGAATAGCAGACTCCAAGTGACAAGGCAGCTCAATAGTCATCGGAACATCCAGTCTCTTGATTCTCTAGAGTAGAAACCAGGAACTGCAGATGCTGGCTTACACCAAAGGACACTGTGCTGGAATTAGTCAGCGGGTCAGGCAGCATCTCTGGAGACCATGGATGGGAGACCTTTTCGGGTTGAGAACGTCACAACCCGACCTGAAATGTCACCTATCCATGTTCTCCAGAGATACTGCCTGACCCTCTGAGTTACGCCAACACTTTGTGTTCATTGATTCTCTGCGGGTTTGTAGTTCCAAAGACTTGGGTGTTCTCCAGTGTTGCATCCAACAAACCTATCTTCATGATAATCTAAACAAGCCCATTCATATTTATACGAGGGTGTGGGAGTCACACAGACATCTATTCCCATCAAATATTTGCCACAGGTGGTTCCAAGAGACATCAATCGCTGGCAATCAGTCCTGCCGTATTTTTGTTTTCCGGCTCCAGACTAGATAGTATCAATTGTAATCCCTCATCTCATTCTGATTGGGATCATCTATTGGCACATGGAAGGATCAATGTTTGAATCCTTTGAAGACTGGAATTTCCACACAATTCCTGTCCCATTCTGAATGGAATCAAATCAAATCATGGGTATTTTTAAACTTAAATGTTATGTCAATAACTACAGTTCTAAAGCTGTCATTATCCCACAGCTTTTCTGCTGAATCAGCACTTTATTCACCTTTAGACTTTAGAGATACCGAACGGAAACAGTCTCTTTGGCCCACCGAGTCTGCGTCAACCAATGATAATCCCATATAATTCTACAGACTAGGGACAATTTCTCCTGGATCTCCGCTTTCCGCCCACACTCCAAAGTCGTATGTGTTTGTTGGTTAATTGGCTTGGTAAAATTGTAAATTGTCCCCAGTTTGTGTGTGGGGATCACAGGTCAGCACGGACGCGATGGGCCAAAGGGTCTGTTTCTGCACTTTATCTCCAAAGCCAAATTAAACTAAACTATATGTCTTGGGCGGGTGGGAGGAAACTGGAGCACTCGGAGAAAACGTACAGGGAGACACAGGGAGAAGGTACGAACTCCGTAGAGACAGCACCCATAGTCAGGATTGAACGTGGGTCTCCAGCATTGTAAGGCAGTAACTCTACTGCTGCACCTTCGTGCTGCCTGAAGCTGCTCTTGCCAGTAAAACTAGTAAAGGGGCTAGCTGGGAAAAGTGCAGATGTTTGTACACATAACTGCGTATGTCATTATTCCATAGCTTTCATACCGAATCAGCATTTTCTTCACCATGAGACTTTAGAGATACAGCGCGGAACAGACTAGAGGCAATTTTTACCGAAGCTAATTAACCTGCAAATCTGTGGAGTTTGTGCGTTCTCCCCGTGATCCGGTGTTTGTTCATTTGGGGCGTACATCACACAGTGTCCAGAACCACTGGCCCATATTAATTACCTAACTACCAGTTAAATGAAGCCACTCTGAGGCTGCCTTGCTGTTGCAGCGTTTATTTGAGTAACTATGGCTGAGAACATCAATCACCTGACTTGGGTTGTAGCTGCTGTAGACATTTCAATTCGCTAAATGAGGACAAGTGACTAGCAATCAGTTAAAGCCATGAACCTATACTGCAGCGGCAGAAGTAATCAACTCTTACATTTTTATACGACCTCTCTCCAGGCCTCGTTGGCTCTACACCAATTACAATTTGATAATGTGCAATTGTGCTGCTAAATTGCAGGACGTTGCCTTCATGTTTGTGGTGATAACTTTCACAAAAACCTGCGAAGACAAACTACATTCTTGGTGCATCTTGTTAATTGTAGTGTTGCAGATGCTCCAGCTCCAGGATTTCATTGCTTAGATACTGCCTCAACGACTGCACCATTAAAGATGGTTATAATAGTTGTTTTACATCTCTGTTAGAGATGAACTCATTTTGTGCACACACGTTTGTCAAAAATTCTCTTTAGACTTTTAAACTTAAGAGATACAGCATGTAAACTGGCCCTTCGGCTTCCAGAGTCCATGTTGACCAGCGATCACCCTGCACACTAACACACCATTGTTTACGATTATACCAAAGCCAATTAACCAGCAATCTGTAATGTCTTTGGAGTGTGGGAGGACCCGGAGCACCCGGAGAAAACTCATGCAGTCACAGGGAGAATGTACAAACTCTGTACTATGAGGGCCCATGATCAGGATTGAACCCGGGGCTCTGGTGCTGTTAGGCAGCAACTCTACCCCTAGGCCACTGTGCCACCATAAATTAATTTTTGAGTTTTATTTGGCTGATAAATAGATTTAAATCCACAAAGATCTCTGACTTACACAAACATGTAGGCCGGCAATTTGCTGCAAAAATCACCCATGTAAATAAGTGGAGCATCACTGTACTCTTGACTAAACGGATTACTAACTGCACCACCTTTTTTTTTGTTATGGTGCAAAGCACTTTTGTGGTGATTAAGTACAAGTTCTAAAGTGATTCTTAAATGCTAAAATGTGTTGAAAATACTTGTGTTAATTTTCTTCTCAAACAACAGCTTGACTAAATCAACAGACTGTGGGTTGTAATCTCACTGCAGATCTCGAGTGTTTTAGTTTGCTTGAAAGAGTGTGACATTGTTGGAGGTTTCATTCTTTGGCGGAGACATTAAACCATGGCTCCTTATTCAGGCACATGTACATGTACGTGCACATGGATCTGTAAAGTCTAAAGTATAATGCATTTGCACATCTGGGGTTAAAGCATCAGAAACCAAATCTTTAAATACTCCAGTGGAAGCTCAGACTGCTGCCCTCATGGTTCTAGATTTTACTTCGGAGTCACGTGAGTGATTCACTGACAGGCTGGAGAGCGCAGCTCCACCAGCGGTAAGTAAAACACCCGCAGGTAAGTGTTTTAAACGTTCTGTGGTTTACTAGGTCCCGTAAGGCTGGTTACAGGAGCCAGCAGAGACACTTCCAAAGGGAAAAAATATTAAAACAGAGAAAGTAAGGCGAGTGTCGCCGATAATGTAAGCTTACCTGCTGGGCCGTGGTCAGCGGGTGTACGCCGGCTTTTTGAGACACCGACTTTAGAACCGCCGGCAGTTCAGCCAGCGGCAGCAACTCCGGTGCTTCAGAGCACTGTGGCCACTCCTGTCGGGAGGCAGGCCAAGAGTAAGTCTAATGAGTGAGGCCAGAAAGACTTTCCCCCTTCCAAAAAGGTTGGGGACGACTGGACAACGTGGAACATCTCATAGATAAAATGATCAACCAGGAGGTGTTCCAGCCGGGGTTTATACCCCAGGGTCCCCAGCAGCTTTCAGCAGCAACCTCTAGCAGAGGTCCGTATAGCAAAAGAGCTGTACACATATGAAGGATAATAGCCTACGAGTCTGCATGGGGACCCATAACAGCAGCACCTTGTTTAGGGCTGCATGATACCTGCCGTAAGCATGAGCCGGGAGAAGCCAGGGCAGTATGAATCTGACCCTGAAGTTTGCTGTGACTGCTTATGTGCATACACCAAAGCACATGAGCAATGTTCCAGGTGTGCTGGATGTGGCCAGCAAATTTGCCATACCGGCTTGAGCTGGTGAAGTCATGGATGACAATCTGGCCAGCAATTTAATTATATGGCCTCTCACCAGCTTCAGGACTCCATAATGGAGGAAACTTCGAAACAAGAGATATCAGACACCTGTTAACTGTGCATCACTCTAAAGGAGCGCATCATGAGGGCGCGTGAGTTAAGGCTGCAGAAAGTCCTAAAAACTGGTTGGAGCAGGAATAATGGCGTTTGGGCAAATGGTACAAGGGTACCACTATCACAACACAGCAGGATATGGACTCTGCTGTGTAATGCCCATTTTGAAAATTAATTATTCACAAAATAGCCATCCAGCCGACACTCAACCCATGGTTCACAGCCTTGCGCAGATCCTCTAATATCCAGGAAAAGACCTGGACGATGAGGCAAAAACAATCGGCCTCATCAAAACTAATCCTGAGACCAGGATGCCGCCTCAAAAACCATACCCTTTCAGAACGGGAAGGTGTAATTGAACTAGAGGCGATGGTGCAGGTCAAGGACCAAGCCGGGCGACCCCAGCTACACGTATCGCTCTTTGGGGGTTTTGTCTAAAATCAAGTGTAGCATCTGTGCTTATCAGTTTAATATCTGATACGTCCCTTATTAGGGACCAAAACATTGGCACGCTCTAAATGCACACCCCAAACAGGGCCAGGAGACTGAGGAATCCAGCAACCATGTAGGTACAAGTGCTGGACTAGTCCAGGATATATCCTCTAGAGGTCAGTCACTGGTCGGGGGTAGGTTGCAATTGTTCTATGTAACATGGTGCTGCATAACATCAGATATATTTATACTGGACTGTATTCGGGGGTCTCGAAAGGGGTTTATCTCGGAAGTACATCCACCCGTACAAAATATACCTAGTCGGGTATTGGGTTTTCAATACCAGAAATTCTACAGGTGAATGATGAAATTTGAATATTATTCCAAAAAAGGGGTAATGGAAAGGACGGCATATCAGCCTCAACAATTTGTGTCCATTATTCCCCAGGCGAAAGAACGAGGGTGGGTGTCGAGTCATTCTGGACCTAACCAGACTTGACTCTGAGGTCCACTATAAACATTTTTAAAACTGGAATTTTCAGTACTGCTAAGCAACTTGTATCAAAAGGGTGTTATATTGCAACCATAGATCTGAAAGATGGATATTATTCAGTACCAATACCGTAGATACCTGAAATGTAGTTGGATGAGACAGCTGTGGCAATTTAAAGTTTTGCTCTATGGGTTAACCTCATTCCTAGGTTATTTACAAAATTGTTGAAACCAGTATTGGGTACTCCGTGCTCAGAGTCGCATTGTAATGGCATACTTGGATGATGTTTCTCATCATAGGTAAACTCAGGAAGCAGCTGAGGAATTGTGTTCAGTTACCAAACATCTGTTTGAGAGATTAGGTTCCTCACCCATCTAAATAAATCCAAATTAGTACCATCTAGAATGATTGGCTATTTGGGGTTCATCATTGATTTAACTACCATGTCAGTACTTTGTCTACGGTTAATGCTAAATTATGAAGGCCTGTAGGAATCTGGTTGATGAACAACAACCCTCCATCCGATGAGTAACCAGTGTTATTGGTAAATTACTGCCGGGGTTTCCCTGCAGTACAGTTCGGACTGCTAATGCACACCCCAAGCAACAAGCACTAAAGTAACATGCAGGTTATTTCAATAGACCTATGCAGTTGTCAGCCGAAACTATCGCCAAGTTGTGGTGGAGGTTAACTAATGTCTCACGATGTACTAGAGACATTCTGACTCAATAACCTTCAGTTTACAAACTGATGCGAGTGCTTTGGGGTGGGGAGCCATTGACACCAAGTCTAGCTGCGGCGGTAGATGGAATGTGGAAGAGGCATTAATCCTGCAGAGGCATGGGATAAACTAC
This sequence comes from Raja brachyura, assembly GCA_963514005.1. Next base: position 40,782,058 of record OY740795.1, on the reverse strand, counting down.
GTAGAATTGCTGGGTGCATTCTATGGCCTAAGAGCATCCTGCTCAACAATGCATGATTTGCATGTGCAGCTTCAGATTGGCAATACACAGCTATTGCATATCAATCACATGGGTGCAATTAGGTCATTATTATGTGACAATCTGGCTAACCTCATCTGGCACTGGTGCAATACGAGAAACATCTAGGTCTTGGATATCTACCTACCAGGTAGAGATAACGTGAAAGTGGCAGATACCAGGTCACATAAATTCAATGACAACACAGAATGGATGCTGAATCCAAAAGTTTCAAAATTATTGTCAGCCGGTACGGATAGCCAGACATAGATCTGTTGCATCTAGGTTAAATCACCAGTTACCTAAATACGTCTCATGGGAACCGGATCCAGGGGCAGGAGCGGTGGATGCATTCTCGCTACATTGGGGACGTACGTTCTTACGCTTTTTCCACATTCTGCCTCGTCAGTTAATGTCTCACCAAAATAGAGCATGTCTACACTTTAGGCGTTTGGTAGTTCCTAACTGGTCCAAACAGCCATGATTCCCATTGGTTCTGAGACTGAGGACACAGCCATTCATGACTATCCCCAAATGCAGCAACTTGTTAGTTCACCCTGGGACAGGAGAGAGTCACCCTTTACATGATCATATAAATCTGTTGATTTGTATCTTCCAACCAGACTGTTCCAGGGACTCGGACTATCGAGTACGACCATGGATGTGATTACGGTGGCCTGGAGAGATAGTACTACAAAACGATATGTATCTTATATTAAGAAATGGGAGATGTTCTGTTTACAGTCAAATATATGTTATCATACTGCAGGCATACCGGATGTATTGGAGTTCCTTGCTACATTGCAATTTGACAAGCAGTTAAACTATAGTGCCATTAATAGTGCTCAAAGTGCTTTGTCCTCCTATTTAGGGCAAGGGTCCGGACAACACTCTGTCGGTTCTCATCTATTGGTAGCCTGATTCATGAGGGGTATTTTAACAAAAACCCTCCCAGACCTAGATATGCAGAAATCTGGGATGTGAGCATAGTTCTCACACTTCTTCGGCAAGGGGCTCCAATTACATCTCTGCCTTTCCAGAAGTTAACGCTCAAAGTGGTTATGTTCATGGTGCTCGTGTCAGTGCAATGGGTCCAGATATTGCAAAAGTTACGACTGGACAGCATGCATTCTTCTGTAGATAATATTACGTTTTATATATATGATCTAATCAAACAAAGCAGGCCAGGGATGGCTGGAACCAAAACAAGCTTAAAGTATACCCCATTGACCTGAGACTATGTGTAGTTATGGACCTGAGTCAACATATTAAGGTCACCAAGATTCTCAGAGGCTCTGAAACAGTGATGCTCATCAGCCACAAAAAAACTCATACAAAGGTGTCAGTACAAACTATTTCTAGATGGCTGAAACAGGTTTGCATTATGCTGGAGTAGACACTGATGTGTTTAAATCTCACTCCACCAGGGCGGCGTCAACGTACGCAGCAAAAGCGCAGGACGCGCCTTTCGACCAAATCCTCACCGCAGGATGGTCCGGTGAAGGAACCTTTTTCACGAGTTATAATAAACTTTTCCTCACAATGGGAGGATTTGGGCATGCTGTTTTGGGTTCTGTTTGAGTTATCCTTTGTAATTTCCCCTGCGAAAGAGGGGTTATTACTGTTCTTTTATTGTATAAGACGTTCATTGTATAGTTTAAACAATTTTCAATATTTTATTTGTTTATCCTGTGTCAACCGAAGCAGTATGTCGTATGGAACTGTATCTATGGCATGAAATCACAGAGCTTTGAAATCTTCATGGAATCACTCACGTGACTCCGAAGTAAAATGGTAAGATTAACCGAGAACTTACCAGTTTGAAGTTTGATCTTTATTTTATGAGGAGTTATGATGAGGGATTACGTGCCTTCCGCTCCCGGCGCTCATAATCGCAAAGATCATCTGGTAGTTCTAATCTTCTGAGTCTTACTATATCCCTTCGACTGTAGCTACTGTGATTTCATGCCGCTGCTTTGAAGTATGACGCGCAGGCGCTCTGGCGGGGCTTCTTCACATAATCCCTCATCGTAACTCCTCATAAAATAAAGATCAAACTTCAAACTGGTAAGTTCTCAGTTAATCTTACTATTATAATGTGCAAATGTATTGCTGAGTCACCAGTCTGGTCATCTATCCACCACAGTGATGCCCAGAGGCACTGGGAAGATGGTTAACCAAGCTGTATTTACTGGTGTCACACGCTGTTGAGTTCTCCATGGATATCCCAGCTGGAGAAGAGCTGGGTGACCATTTGAAAAGAAAAACTGAAAATTCTGGTAAAACTCATCAGATCTTGTGGCGTGTATGGACAGAGAAACAGTTATTGTTTCAGTTTGGTAACTTTTCATCAGAACTAGTTTACTTCTTTTCCCTTATACTCCACTGCATGCCATATAGCTGGTGATAAGAGTTGTGCTGTGCAGATGAAGTCATGCAGGTATAGTGCACCATAATGAATCCTTGTCCCATGGGACAGTGGGCAGGTGCAATAGACCTGCAGGCGAAGGAAGACGCTCCCGCCCCCACGAGTCTCGGGTAGATGGTGCTTGTCAGCCTGGGAAGGCAGTCCATCTAGGAGAGGGAAAACTTTGATTTAAAACCTCCACTGCCTTGTGGCCATATCCAGTCATGGAAAAGGCTCCCGCAGTAAATCTCAAGAAAATCCAGAGTCGGAGCCCCTAAGGCAGTTCGTCGTTGTCTACAACCCCGCTCTGGCAGCTCCTGTGACGGCGCTGGTGCCAAACTGTAATGGCCCTGCTGTTCCTTTGGATCAATCAGCGAAGTGGAGAGGGGGAAAGTGTTGCATGGTCAACAGTCTGTCCTCCATATGACATCGCCCAGGCTTGCATCTGACCACACATCATCGTAGCCGAGGTTTCGAAAAAGCAGCCAGCAACTAGGATGCATCACCCATGGTCAGTCATGACCGAGGGGGGCCTACGTACCTATGAATGAATCCTTACAATTACTCTGCCAAGTGCTGGCAGCTCCTCCTGAGCTTTCCATTCAGCAAGACTGTTGTCCTTTCACCACACTTGAATAGTGAAAGGCTTGGATAGAGTGGAAGTGGAGAGGAAGTTTCCACTAGTGGGAGAGTCCAAGACTAGAGATCATAGCCTCAGAATTAAAGGATGTTCTTTTAGGATGGAAATGAGGAGAAATTTATTTAGTTAGAGGATGGTGAATCTGTGAATTTATTTGGCGCAGAAGGCCGTGGAGGCCAAGACGGTGGATAGAAACATAGAAAATAGGTGCAGGAGTAGGCCATTCGGCCCTTCGAGCCTGCACCGCCATTCAATGTGATCATGGCTGATCATCCAACTCAGTATCCCGTACCTGCCTTCTCTCCATACCCCCTGATCCCTTTAGCCACAAGTGCCACATCTAACGCCCTCTTAAATATAGCCAATGAACTGGCCTCAACTACCTTCTGTGGCAGAGAATTCCAGAGACTCACCACTCTCTGTGTAAAGAATGTTTTCCTCATTTCGGTCCTAAAGGAATTCCCCCTTATCCTTAGACTGTGACCCCTTGTTCTGGACTCCCCCAACATCGGGAACAAGCTTCCAGCATCTAGCTTGTCCAACCCCTTAAGAATTTTGTAGGTTTCTATAAGATCCCCCCTCAATCTTCTAATTTCCATCGAGTACAAACCGAGTCTATCCAATCTTTCCTCATATGAAAGTCCTGACATCCCAGGAATCAGTCTGGTGAATCTTCTCTGTACCCCCTCTATGGCAAGGATGTCTTTCCTCAGATTTGGAGACCAAAACTGTACGCAGTACTCCAGGTGTGGCCTCACCAAAACCCTGTACAACTGCAGTAGAACCTCCCTGCTCCTATACTCAAATCCTTTCGCTATGAATGCTAACATACCATTTGCTTTCTTCACTGCCTGCTGCACCTGCATGCCTACTTTCAATGACTGGTGTACCATGACACCCAGGTCTCGTTGCATCTCCCCCTTACCTAATCTGCCACCATTCAGATAATAGTCTACCCTCATGTTTTTGCCACCAAAGTGGATAACCTCACATTTATCCACATTGTACTGCATCTGCCATGCATCTGCCCATTCACTCAGCCTATCCAAATCACCCTGCAGCCTCCAAGCATCCTCCTCACACCTAACTATACCCCCCAGCTTGGTATCATCTGCAAATTTGGAGATGTTGCATTGAATTCCCTCGTCCAAATCATTAATATATATTGTAAATAGCTGGGGTCCCAGCACTGAGCCTTGCAGCACCCCACTAGTCACTGCCTGCCATTCTGAAAAGGACCCGTTTACTCCTACCCTTTGCCTCCTGTCTGCTAGCCAGTTCTCTATCCACATCAATACTGACCCCCAATACCGTGTGCTTTAAGTTTGTATGCTAATCTCTTATGCGGGACCTTGTCGAAAGCCTTCTGAAAGTCTAGATATAACACATCCACTGGTTCTCCCTTATCCACTCTACTAGTTACATCCTCGAAAAATTCTATCAGATTTGTCAGACATGATTTACCTTTCGTAAATCCATGCTGACTTTGTCCAATGATTTCACCACTTTCCAAATGCGCTGCTATCCCATCTTTAATAACTGACTCTAGCAGTTTCCCCACTACCGATGTTAGACTAACTGGTCTGTAATTCCCCGCTTTCTCTCTCCCTCCTTTTTTAAAAAGTGGGGTTACATTAGCTACCCTCCAATCCTCAGGAACTACTCCAGAATCTAAGGAATTTTGAAAAATTATCACTAATGCATCCACTATTTCTGTGGCTACCTCCTTGAGTACTCTGGGATGCAGACTATCTGGCCCTGGGGATTTATCGGCCTTCAATCCGTTCAATTTACCCAACACCACCTCCCGGCTAACCTGGATTTCACTCAGTTCCTCCATCTTATTTGACCCCCATTCCACTGCTATTTCCGGCAGATTATTTATGTCTTCCTTAGTGAAGACAGAACCAAAGTAGTTATTCAATTGGTCTGCCATGTCCTTGTTCCCCATGATCAATTCACCTGTTTCTGACTGCAAGGGACCAACATTTGTTTTAACTAGTCTCTTTCTCTTCACATATCTATAAAAACTTTTGCAGTCAGTTTTTATGTTCCCTGCCAGTTTCCTTTCATAATCTATTTTCCCTTTCCTAATTAAGCCCTTTGTCCTCCTCTGCTGGATTCTGAATTTCTCCCAGTCCTCCGGTAGGCTGCTTTTTCTGGCAAATTTGTATGCCTCATCTTTTGTTTTTATACTATCCCTGATTTCCCTTGTTATCCATGGATGCACCACCTTCCCCGATTTATTCTTTTGCCAAACTGGTATGAACAACTTTTGTACTTCATCCATGCAGTCTTTAAATACCTTCCATTGCACATCCACTGTCAACCCTTTAAGAATCACCTGCCAGTCTATCTTGGCCAATTCACATCTCATACCTTCAAAGTTACCTTTGTTCAAGTTCAGAACCCTTGTTTCTGACTTAATTTTGTCACTCTCCATCCTAATGAAGAACTCAACCATATTATGGTCACTCTTGCCCAAGGGGCCACGCACAACAAGACTGCTAACTAACCCTTCCTCATTACTCAATACCCAGTCTAGAATAGCCTGCTCTCTCGTTGGTTCCTCCACATGTTGGTTGAGAAAACTATCCCGCATACATTCCAGGAAATCCTCTTCCTCAGCACCCCTGCCAATTTGATTCACCCAATCTACATGCAGATTGAAGTCACCCATTATAACCGTGTTACCCTTGTTGCACGCATTTCTAATTTCCTGTTTGATGCCATCCCCAACTCCAATACTACTGTTAGGTGGCCTGTACACAGTTCCCACTAGCGTTTTCTGCCCCTTAGAGTTTCGCAGCTCTACCCATATCGATTCCACATCCTCCACGCTAATGTCCTTCCTTTCTATTGCATTAATCTCCTCTCTCACCAGCAACGCTACCCCACCTCCTTTTCCTTTTCGTCTATCCCTCCTGAATATTGAATATCCCTGGATGTTCAGCTCCCAGCCTTGGTCATCCTGGAGCCAAGTCTCCGTGATTCCAACTATAGCATAGTCATTAATCGCTATCTGCACCTTCAACTCATCCACCTTATTACGAATGCTCCTCGCATTGAGACACAAAGCCTTCAGGCTTGTTTTTACAACACTCTTACTCCTTATACAATTATGTTGACAAGTGGCCCCTTTCACATCGATCCCTATTACACTTGGCCATACTCTCCTATCCCTTTGTGAGCTTTCTTCCCCGTTAATTCTGGGGTCATTAACCATCGCTTTACTCTCTTTCCCTCTAACTCCGTCCTCGACTATCCCATTTGATACCCCACCCCCCTTATTCAGAGAGCAGGAACAGGTAGATATGGGACCTGAATGTGTGGCTGAAGAACTGGTGCAGGGGGCAGGGATTTAGATTCTTAGATCACTGGGATTTTTTTTATAGTAAGGGGGAACTGTACAAAAGGGACGGATTGCATCTTAACAGGTGGGGGACCAGCATTCTGGCCGGCAGGTTTGCCACTGCTACACGGATATTTTTAAGGTAGAGATAGATAGATTCTTGATTAGTACAGGTGCCAGAGGTCATGGGGAGAAGGCAGGAGAATGGGGTTTGGAGGGAGAGATAGATCAGCCACGATTAAATGGCAGAGTAGATTAGCCAAAGTCCATATGTGTTTATGACATGACCTTATGACTTCTGGTCTGCTCCATCACATTTGTGTGGCAGCATGGCTCTCATTCAGTGCATGCGTGTGTGTTGTGGACAGAATCATCAGGTGTGTTGTTTTTCAACAGCCACTCTTTAGTTTGCTAGTAAAATAACAAATGCTGGAAAAACACAGCAGTTGGACAGCATTTTATGAATGAGAAACAATTAGAAACACAGAAACTGCAAATGCTGGTTTGCAAAAAAAAAAGACATAAAGTGCTGGAGTAACTCAACGGGTCAGGCAGTATCTCCGGAGAACATGGGTAGGTGAGCCAACCAGAGACATCACCTATCCATGTTCTCCAGGGGTGCTGCCTGACCCGTTGAGTTGCCCGCCACTGCTCCTCCTCCTCCAAAGCTCCAAGTGTATTGGGCCACAAAAGGTAAGGGTGGGTGCAGGGAAAACGTGGAGGATACTTGTGGGTGGTTGAACATACACGAACCTTCCAATCATGGTTTTGCTACTCTCCCTGTGACTTCCTATGAACATAATGACATCTCAATGCAATATTTCTACTCCTGTTGTGTTACGATCATGTATTATCGCATGTGTGCCAAACAAAAAGAATAGGAAAGGTGCAACACTAATAGTTGAAACAAGCAGTTTGAACCAGGGAGAACAATATTTGGTGAATTCTATAGATTCCCATGCAACTTATTCCTGGATCAATGCATTAGCCAGATCTAAGAATTGATTTGCAAAGATAATTTGGCTTTCATGCTGATTAACTAATTCATAGACAATTGAAGAGTTATAATTATTTTAATTTTGCTCTATCGGTTTTGATTGTATTTCAGATACATTGTAGGCTATTTAGATGAAAGGGTTCTTTCCTAGCCAAGGCATCCCATCTCACGCTGAGTTGAGTTTCTGGCTACTGATTGTTCCATAAAGGGCCTGTCCCACTTAGACGACTCTTTAGGCGACTGCCAGGGACTAATTTTAATGGAATTCACCTCCGACACCTGGCGACAGCCTACGACAGCACCTATGTCAACCTACGACAGCAAAAATTGTCGCCACTGTTGCCGAAAATTTTTCAACATGTTGAAGATTTTGCAGCAGTCGCTTGAAGTCGCCAAAAAAATTGCCTAAGTGGGACAGGCCCTTAACCTAGATTACTTAACTCCAGCTCCTCTCCACCTCTGCTGCAATACACATCAGTACCTTTGTTACCGCGAGTCTACCTCTCCAATACTCTGCTGGCCTACAGCCTAATGCCCTCCCATCATAAACCTGAACTCAGTTACTCAAACTGCAATTCACCCCTTATCCCAGGGCTTGATCTATTGGCTCCTATTCTGTCAATGCCGTGATTTAATGCTTCTCATTGTTACTTTCAAATTTCTCCATGGTTTTGCTACTCTCCCTGTGACTTCCTACTAACATAATGACATGTCAATGGCTCTCCAAACCAGCCTCCTTCACATTCCACAATTGACGCCGAGCTTTGGCCATAAACCTATCCGCTTCCTTACATTTTAAGATGTTCCTTAAAACATAACGCTCACCTGCCCTTCTATTTTCATGTATGGTTTAATATCAATTATTGTTTGGTCGTAATGAGAGCACCACACCTTAAAATCATTATACAACAATATCAATAAATCAGTGACAATGAGGACATTGACCTCAGTCTGCTAAATGACTGCCAGGGTTCCCTGCATCACAACAGGTTAAATTAAAAAAGCATCTGGTGAGATATTTTAGATGTGAAGGATGTTATATGGTGAAGGTGGTTACACAAAAATCTGGAGAAACTCAGTGGGTGCAGGAGCGAAGGAGATAGGCGACATTTCGGGTCGAGACCCTTTTTCAGACTATATGGTGAATTTTGGCTTTCTGTAATGGAATAACTATTCTCTTACAAAACAAGATACAAGTCTAATAAACTTAAATGAACACTCACAGCAAATTCTAACATATGTTTGATAAAGAAAATGCGTAAAAGTTCTTAAGCATATATATTTAAGTAATTAAAGTAACTAAACTATGCTATAAAATTGTAATTAATTATACACAGCAATGTTTTCCATATTGATACTATAAAATTGCAAATGTAAAATTAAATATGAAAGTGGAAAGTAAACAGAAATATATAATCAGGAGGAAGATATAAAGGCAAACGAGAGCAAGATGTGATTATTTCCCTTTTAATTAGTGACGTATGAGATCCTTGATATTTAAAGACCTTTTGTTTCCCTGTTTTTATTTTAAAATAATGCCACATGTGATTCAGATTAGATGATCTAAATTGGGAGATAAAGACCATACTAAGTGACACGGCATAGAAAGTTTCATTTTAGAACAATTAATATTCAACATTATGGTAACATGTTTGCAAAAATCTATTCAGTTGCCTAATGTAGTTATAATTGTGTGGAGATGTAAATCAGTAGCATTGTTGAATGGATTGATAACTCTTTCATGTTCAAGTGAAATGGATATTGCTTTGAAACGAGGCCATGTGCTTTAACTTATTGTTCATTCAATAGATCGCAGTTCAATAGTACTTTATTGTCATATGTATGTACCTAGATACTGTGATATTCTTTGTTTTGCGTACATTCCAGTAAAACCATACATGCTTAAGTACAAGAGTGCAATGATTGTAGAGTAATAATGGTAAATATCTTCAGAGGCAGTGCACAAAGGAGTCGCCACGTTTTCCAGCACCTTCCCAGTAACAAGTTCTTACAAATATCGAGTCTTAACTTGGCCTTAAAGACACGTTGTCTTGGCAGTGACACTGGGCCAGTATTTGGAGGATGACCTGGCCCACTTATGCCGTTGATGTTCTCCGCTGCTCTGTGCCACTGCAGGCCGCGTCTGATCCACACGCTCGTACGAACGCGGTGGAGCCTTCAATGGTGCCTGATTCACACCATTCCCTGCAGGTCTTAGGGATTCCAGCGGCTCACTCCACCAACACCTCGACCCCCTCTCCCCTCCAGCGGCCACCCCTCTCTTTCCGTGTGCCAGGGCTCCTGATTTAGCTGATATTGAAACCCTTGGAGAGCTTCTTATGGCACTGGAGGTGAGTCCACAGCCCGCTCACTGGCACTGATCTTCTTCCTGCGCTGTTATAGACTATTATAGAAAATATATATCATTATACAAAATTTCTAACACAACAGGTGACCATTCAGCCCATCATGTCCATTCTGGTTGATAAAGGGATACATACGATACGATAGAACTTTATTTATCACAGGAGGGAAATTGATCTGCCAACAATCACAAAAACACAAAAAACATGAAACATGAAATTAAAGTGACGAATGGAAAGGATTGGAGATGTGCAAAGATTGGGGAGAGAGGGGGGGGAGTCAGACTCGGTCTCAGTCTACCCAACGACAGAAGGGGGAGGAGATGTACAGTGATAGTCACAGGAAAGAACGGTCTCCTGTGGCATTCTGTCCTGCATCTTGGTGGATCCAGTCTGTTGCTGAAGATATTCCTCAGGTTGACTAGTGTGCCGTGGAGGGGGTGAGCTGTATTGTCCAGGATGCTCTGTACTTTGAGGAGCATCCTCTCCTCCAAGACCACCTCCCCCAGGACGGAGCCAGCCTTCCGATGAGTTTGTTAATTTTATTGGCGTCCACAGCCTTTGTCCTGCTGCCCCAGCACACGGCAGTGAAGATGGCACTTCTTCAGCATCTGCAGCATCTTACTGCAGACTTTGAAGGAGCAGAGCCTTCTCAAAAAGTACAGCTGGCTCGGTCCCTTCTTGTCCAGGGCCTCAGTGTTCCTGGACCAGTCCAGTTTACTGTCCAGGTACACTCCAAGGTATTTGTATTCCCTGGTAAACTGCCTGGCCTATTCCCACATTTTAACAATTGGTCAGTAGTCCTGCAGGTCATAGCTCTGCAAGTACCATTCCCGTTACTTACTGCCCCAACTGTGAAACACTTTAATTCCCAAATTGGCCTCACTGGTCACCACAGAGCCTGTGTGGAATTGCGTCATTCTAAATCCCACGAGACTGTGAAAGAAATGTGAATTTGTGGAATTCCGTGCCACAGAGGGTAGTGGAGGCCAAATCACTGGATGGATTTAAGAGAGAGTTGGATAGAGCTCTAGGGGCTAGTGGGATATGGGGAGAAGGCAGGCACGGGTTATTGATTGGGAACGATCAGCCATGCTCACAATGAATGACGGTGCTGGCTCGAAGGGCCGAATGGCCCCCACCTGCACCTATTTTCTATGTTTCTATGTAAGAAGATACAGTATTCTCCCAGGTGTCTCTTTCCTGCCTGGTGCTCAGTATGCACATTCTCCCGCACTATTATGCTTTCACTAATGCTCACTGTTTTGGACTAACGTCTGTATGGCACTTTTCTGCCAGTAGTGTGTGGCATATTGTACAATGCTTTGCAAATGCTGAGGGTTCACCCTGGCCAGAGTTGGGGGCCAATGCCTTACTAAAGCCAAACATTCCTTTTCAAGGGGAACATCAATATTTCAAAAAGCTCTGGTACTTGGCAACAGACTTTGTGCCCAAGCGGCAAAGTAGACAAGAAGATATCTCCTTCTGCAAACAGGAATGTTGTCAGAGTAGAAAGGAAATCAGCAGGTTATGTGACAGTGTTTAAAGGAGGGAGCCCACTTTATTGATGGAGGTGAACTTTATTAAAACAACATCTCCAGTAGCAACCACTGGAAACAAAAGCTGAGAGTCAGAACACTTTTGAAGCAATCCATTATGCTTTATTGAGTTTCAGCTTACTTCAGATGCAATGAAAGACCTTAATGGTCTTCCACGTCATCATTTGCAAGTTATTGGTGTTCTGAGCACTTCCCTCCTGATTTTCGATGCACAGTATGCACAGGGCACTGAGCTCATCAACTATATGAGGTTCTGTGCAGCTTCATTGAAGACACCCCAGAGAATATTATTGTCCTTGAGGCCAATTTAAGGCCAATGATACTGTTGACATCAACATTAGTTTCATAATCAAAGCCTCATTAATTAAATCCACAGTTAATCATGGATTGTTGTCTGCTGACTGGTTAGCATGCAACTAAAGCTTCTCGCTGTTCCTCGGTACACATGACAATAAACTAAACTCAGTTGTTGAATAACTTGAGAGCCCACTATTTTAGTTTTAGGCTGTTTTAGTTTTGAAGAATGCTCGTTCATTCGGTGTCTATTTGTTTTGTCATTTGTGTCCGTTTACAGAAAGACGGCATCAGGCAAGAGAAAGGAAATGTATGGAAATTATTTTTAGAAGTTTATTTCCTGGACATTAAGTACTGTACATGCCATAAATTAAAATTATGTGATTGCGGCTCAACTGTTAAGAACAATGATTCTATGAGGAAAGAATATATATATATATTATCGAGCTGTTGATGGTGTAGAGAATAAGCATATTTCATCTGGTAACTTGGCAACCAGAAATGCAACTTAGTGGTGCTGGCTGTTTCTCAGCAACCTGAGCACTAGGGGAGTGAAATAGGACCCTGTATTACCAGCTTTATGCTGACGATTTAACTTCTATCGGCACTTTGGCATCATTTAATCTTTCCCAATCATCAGCCGTGGGAGTACATTACAGCTGGACAACTCAATGATTTGAGAGAAATATCACCATGTACAATCAATAATGAGTTTGACAGGGTCAGTCTTCATGCCAGCATCCTTGAATATACTGACCTCCATTTGACCTTCACAGCCCAGGATAAAGGTGTATATGATATCAAACTAGAATTAGAAGGACGGGACGGTGGCGCAGTGGTAGATTTGCTGCCTTACAGTGCCAGAGACCCGTGTTCGATTCTGACTGCGGGTGCTGTCTGTGCGGAGTTTGTACGTTCTCCCCGTGACCTGCGTGGGTTTTTTCTGAGAACATCGGTTTCCTCCCATACTCCAAAGACGCACAGGTTTGTAGGTTAATTGGCTTGGTATAAATGTAATAATTGTCCCTAGTGTAGGATAGTGCTGATGTGTGGAGTTTGCAGGTCGGTGCGGACTCGATGAGCCGAAAGGCCTGTTTCCGCGCTGTATTTCAAAACTAAAATTAACTGATGCTCTATTTTGCCTTGAAGTCATAGCTAACGATTTGCCCAAATGCTGAGACTATAGCCTCAACATTTCAGAAGAGAAGCAAAGCACAAAAATGCAGGATATTCCTCTTACCCATAATGTAAAGGCAAATATCTCCATATTATATCTCCAATGCCACCAAAATATTGAAGCAAAGGCCAAATCCAGTCAATCGCGTTTGAAACCAAACATGTACAATATAGGGGATATAACTAAAGAGCTTTGCTCATTTTGGGTTTGTCAACCAGTTTGATCTGGTTAAAGAGTTGCAATAAAACTGTGGTCGATCGGCATCTAAGGGCAGCCAAGGGAATGTTTTAGGGATTTCTGAGGTCCAGCCCACCACACTAACTTTTTGTATTGCACATCACACTCCCAGATACCTGCCAAGAGTTAATCTTGCTCAGAGACTATATTAGCTGACGGCAATACTGAGAACAGCAGGGGACCTCAGACACCACCCACAATTGTGATTCGAATCATATAGATCTTACTGGAATAAAGTCAACATCATCTTCGTACTCAGCTATTCCTCAACTCTGGTGGGACTCTTGATTCACTGCCAATATCTCAAACTGCACTGTGGTTCAGGGTCCAAGTACGGAAGTACTGGGATTATCCTTCCTCGGAAAACCTGGTCCATCTTGAATCCATTATGAATGGGCCAGGGAATATGTGGGCATGTTGCATAGATGGAGAATGAGCAAAGATACTAGCATTGATGCTATCCAAGTCAATCAAACTTTCACTTCATTAATTCCCCTGAAACATCCCTTCATGGTGGAATGGGAAAATGCAAGCATGTTACTGTTGATTTTCCACGCTTTGATCTTAACGGGCAGGAAAGAATAGACGGAAACACCACAGACTGCAGATGCTATAATCTGGAGCAAAAAGAAAATTGTCAGAGGAACTCAGTGGGTCAGGTTTCATGTGTGTAGGCTGGGGATGGTCAATGCTTTGGTCACGGCACTGATGCAGGATCTCAACACGAGATGTGGACCAATCCTCTGCTTCCACAGATGTAGCCTTACCCACTGGTCTCCTCCTGCAGTTTGTTTTTTGTTCCAGAAAACGATGGACAATGCAATTGTAAATTCCTAATTAATTATGTGTTAAGTGCTATGCTACATTGGATGGTATATGCAGTGTTCTGCTATGCACAGTCTCCACTCTTTGGGGTCCATTATATCATTTCGTCCTCTATCTGCCCCTTCTTTATTGACAGAGCCTTTAACATCCTGACCCAAACGTTTTACACTCTTTCTATACCATATAATGTTGCTAACTCTTCCTGCAGTTATACGTCTCGTCAAAATCATTTGTTTTACTACATCAACTTGCTCTGATCATTCAGCTACTGTCGTGTTACTTGATGGTTGTCAGAGTAGGATTTTTTTAATTCAAAAATATTTATTCAAATATTTAAATAATATGTACAGTAAAACACAAAACAGAACCCGCCACTATAATACATGGCAAACGATAAACTATTATACAACTATCTTGCACTCCATGTCAAGGATGCATTCAATCAGGGCACCCGTGGACAGCGCGTTTGCCCTCTCTAACACCACCCGGGTGCGGATGTAACCCCGGAAAAGTGGCAGGCAGCTGGCTCGGGCAGAGCCCTCTTCCGCCTGGCGCCGTGAGTCGCGGATGGCCAGTTTGGCCAGGCCCAGGTACAAACCAACCAGGACATCCTCGACCCTACCCTCTCCCCTACGCACAGGGTGTCCGAAGATGAGGATGGTGGGTGAGAAGTGCAGCCAGAAGGCAAGGAGCAGCCGCTTTAGATAATGGACCAGGGGCTGCAACCTCACACACTCCATATACATGTGGTACACAAGAGTAGGAAATCTTGGCTGTTGTTCCGTTCTCTTAACTGGAGATGGTTAGGTCTCCAGTGAGATCTTCACTGTTGCCTAACTCCAAAATAATTCATCCTCCAGATAAGTCATCAGACCAGCACCTTCGCTGGGTTTATACTTGTCAGCATCACATCATTGCTCCACCAGTCACTGAGAGACCCCAGTTTGTCATTTTCTGGGAATCGTATTATGTTAACACATAACTCATTGAATCACCAATACATTAAAAAAATATTTAAAACATGGAAATAAAATCTGAAGCTTTGGCAGTTATAACAAAATACGTTGTATTTTGCACAACATCATTATGAATAAATACTAAGATAAAGGAGGGATTGACATCTGTGCAGCATAGTTTCAGAGTATTAATTAACATGCATTTCATGCACAGTAAATAAATGATTGTGTAATAACCTTATGTGTGTACAATATCGACAGAATTTTCTGATGCAAACCTATTTCAAAACAGGCTATTTCTATAAAACATTTTTACTTTAAATATGAGCCAAACATGCTTACCATGACTGATGAGTACAGATTTCCAGTCATATGCTTTGAATGAAGCCATTTATTAGCTCCAGACTTGAGGTTTTCAATATGCCAAAATTAGAAGCTTAACGTACTCAAACTGCCTAAAGGTAGGTACAGCAGTAGATATGATGCTTCCTTTTTGAGATGATTCTATGAATTTAGAACTGTGTTTCATCTATTTCAAAATACATTCTCAAAAATATGTATTTTGTAGAGTTGGAAGAATCTTTTAATGTTATAGGAGTAAATAAAATGGTCTCATTAGAGACTGAAAGTACTTGCTTGTACGTACAGTCATATGCTTAAGTTTATCAGGAGATCTTTATGAATAACTTGTACCATTGCATTATGAATCAACAAAATAATCACATTGACATTACATTTTTAAATCTATGAAAATATTTGCTGCCACGTTCATATTACTGTGTGAGTTCACATTCTTTTTACCTGAAACCATGAAAAAGGAACAAGATTAGGCCACTCAGTCCCTCCAGCCTGCTCCACTTACACCTTTGCTCTGCTAGGATAAACCAAAGAGCCTACAGCAAGCAAGGTAGTGCACTCGACGAAAAAGACGTAGTACGGCAGGCACGTGCCGTGAGTAATTACTCGGGGTAGGCAGTCAGCCGGCTTTAAAAAAAAACTTAAACCGCGCATGCGCAGATTGTTCTCTCCGTAAAAATAAAAAATAAAAATAAAGACAGTAACAATTCAATTTGCCCAAGGCTTCCAAGTCTCCTTTATTCTGAATTACTGAATGGGTGGGGGGTGAAGGGTGATGGCAGGTGGAGAGATGGTGGGAAAAACGGGAGCACAGGGAAAAGTTGAATCAGTTGTCATCTTATTGAATGACAACACTTGTTCAAGGGACCAATTGGGGGGACAGTTCCTTTCATAGTGTGTGGGGAGTCTGTGCCAGGGGTAAAGTTGCGGGGAGGGCACGAGTGTTGAGCAGGAGGGGGTCGGGGATAATGCCAGTAACTCACTCACTGCTGCCGCAGCTCTCCAGACGCGGAGCCACCGCATTGTAGCCGGGGATAGAAGCAGCTCGGGGAGCTGCGAGCGGCTGCCAGGACCCGACAGCAGAACTGGCCACCACTTCACCGCCTTCTGCTGGCCCGCTCGCCTCTGGCAGTGGTCTCAGTCTGAACACCTCTCACCTGCCGCTCGCCGACTTCGCTCATGTCAGCCGCTTCCCGCAAATCCTTAAATTCCCACAGCTGAGTAACCTCAATCGAGCTGTCTGAATTTAACGATTTGCGGGAAGTGGCTGACATGAGTGAGGCCAGTGAACGGCAGGAGAGAGGTTTTTAGACGGAGAGTTGCCAGAGGTGAGCGGGGGCTGGCAGAAGGTGACGGCCGGTTCCGCTGTCCGGCCCGGTGGCCGCGCACAGCCACCCGAGCTACTTCTTCTCCCCCACCCGACCTCAATGCGGTGGCATTGCACGCCTCCGCGCAAGGAGCTTCGCAAGTGGCATGATCCCGACCCCCTCCTTCACAACACTCCTGCCCTCCCCGCAACTTTACCCCGGGCCAGACTCCCCAAATGCTGTGAAAGGAACTCTTCTCTCCCCCCCCCCCCCCACCACGGGAAATACGGTATTTAAAAACATATAGCACTAATAAATGTACTTACCACATTATTGGTACACAAACTCCGTTCTTCTCTCTTTGTTTTTTAAGATACTCTTCAGATAATGGCAATCCATATTTGTAAAACCCACCAAGAAACTAGTGCTGCACATGCGCATGCGCAGTAGGCTGCTGCGCCTACGCAGTACAGCAAAGACAGACTTTCTGCTGCCTGCAGCTCCCCTTGAAATTGACGGCTTGAAGCAGCGCTGACAGCACGTGGGCTGCACAGACCTTCACGTGTTGCAAGTGCTGCGGATGAAAGGCACGGAGAATTATGCCTACCTAAGAGATCGATCTCTTCGATAGTCATAATTCTCCCATGCCTTTACTATTTATATTTAGTAATTACCATTTTATAATTTTAGTCAGGGTAGGCAAATTATACGTGCCTGTAGTACGGTCATGGGTAGGTTCACGGGTAATCTTTGACACCATTTCCGTAACCGGCTTCTGTCTCTGCCGTCTTTGTCCGCCATAGCGGAGCAAAGATACTAGTGCGGAGACGGAAGCAGGTTACTGAAACATCCGCGTAAAAATCAAATATCTTTTGTAAAAATCTTCTTATTTTCTCTCTGCCTCTCTGCCCCATTAAAGAGACTCACTGACGGGGGGGAAAGAGGGCGGGCATGAGATCTGAAGCTGAGAACAGACCGCCCTTCGGTTTCTTCCCCCATCATGCTCACTGCCCAGCTCCCAAACTCCGGACCGGTCTGCTCTTTTTGCAGAAAAAAGAGGGACTCGTGGATTGGAAAGGTCTCCCCTTTTACACTGCCGTGTGGGCACAGCCTCTTTGCTCTCAGTGCCTCCTCCACCCTTGCACAGTCCGATCCCAATCCTGGGGCTTTGAATCCAAAACATTTTTTCTGTTGAATATTTTTTTATTAGAAGTATAAGTACAAGTATAAGTACATATTAAAACAACATTCTTGATAAAGAGATAGGTAGTAATTACCATCTTTTCTTATATATACTTCTAAACATTTTATTATAGTTTTTTTATAGTGAAAAGTAGGAAAATGTGAAAAATAATTAACATAAAGATAGTTATAAAATAACCAAAAGAAAAAAGTAAATAAAATAACAGTGGTATATTATACAAACAGTATTTATATAGTAATATATCCATGATCAATAATGTATTATTCTTCGTCCAATCCTTCGTTCAGGTCTCGGTCAGGTCCTCGAACCGAGTCACATTGATCCCTTAAGATATTCAAGGAATGGAGACCAAATCCCATTAAATTGGTCTAACTTGCCTAAAAGTGCAAGTCTTATTCTTTCCAAGTGTAAAGTCTCCGCCATTCCTGAAATCCACAATCTGATTGTAGGGGGTGTGGGGCCTTTCCAAAATTGTAAAATTAATTTTTTACCAATTATTAAACTATAATCTATGAAAGTTCTTTGTGCTGTCGTGAATAATTGATCCTTTTCTAATATTCCCAATATTATTAATTTTGGATCTGGAGCTAGATTCTTATTTACAACATTCGAGATTACCTTAAATATTTCCAACCAAAAATTCGTAATTTTTATACAAAACATTTTTTTTTAAAATTAACCGAATTATAATTTATTAACATATTGATCATTAACAAAAAGTAACAGAATTATGAATCATGAATCTAACACTATCACACACACAAACTGTTCCCCGGCAACGCTGATTACACTGCGAGAGGGATATACAAAGTTGAGTCGGGGCGGGTTTACTGAAATGGCCGACATTCCGCTCCGTTGCGTACTACACGTCAGCCCATTGGGTTTAGCAGGAGTGAACTATCTTACTTGCTATAGGATCTTTGGGATAAACACTTATTTTGTCATTTGCCTACACGACACTACACTTGGTTGACTCGGTAATGGTAGATCAAAGATGCACAAGGTGTTTTCCTTTTAAGTGTTTTTATGTAGGAAACAAGACAGCCAACTTGCACAAAATAGACTGCCTCAACAACTTGACGTTAAGGTGACAATAACCAGATAATCTGTTTGTCTGGTACTGACTGTGGACTGAGTACAAAGGAAGCAATTCAGAGTTGCAGTGTTAATGTTGGTTAATGTTGGCCGCATTTGCAGTTGATTCATCAACAAAGGGAAATAGTCTTCTCAATACATCGGAATTGAAGTGGTATGTGCATGTGATGGTATAATAAGCCCAGAGAATTCATCCAATCATTACATAAAGTGAATAAATCCCATATAGTCAGACTCCAGTAAATGACATGCTTGGTACTTTGTCGCGAGACTAGCCAGATTTTCCTAACCATTGGATGTTATTCGTATTAATACTCCAATACACACTTAATTTCCTCATACTGGATATTATAGAGCAACATAAATGTTCCTGTGTGTCTGGTTGGTTGAAAGAGAGTGCATGCATTGGACGTTTTCAATGTGTTTAAAGGGAGAGTGGGAATAGTGACACCCCGGTGAGTTTAAAGCAAATGAGGGATCCAAAGCTCTGGTGGGTGAAGGAGAACGTGGGATCTATTGCCCTGTTGAATTTCAGGGAAGTGTGAAAAGCGAATCGTTGGGAGTTTTATTGCACCATCAGGCAAGGAATTGGTCATAACAAGTGCATGTGCATCATTTTACAGGGAATTAATATTGAAGATTCTCGTTGCATCGCCTGCGGCAGTTTTTTTTCTTGGTTGATTCATGATTTTGCTGGTGAAAGTTGCATTGGAGGGTTGAATTTGTCAAGAAAGAAATTATAAATTTTCATGTCTACAAAAAGTTTCTGGATCTGTTAAATTGCCATGGAAATAATATTTCATTTTTTTGTGGGTTCTTTACTGATGTGAAAGTGTTCATCCATGGGATAGGAAATCCAAATTCACATTAAGGGGGGAACTCACAAACAGTAGCTATGTCCATTTAATATCTAGCTTCTTTAAACTTTCTCTATGAGCAGAAACGAGACTGAATTTCTGTTAACCTGGATTTGACTGGAAAGGTTCAGTGCTTAGTATGTCCAAGAGAGTCTGGACATAATTAAATCAGGCAATTTATTTATTTATTTTGTTTTGTCAAATCTAGTCTGATTATGTTTAGGAAATTCATTAGATTTTCTCTTTGTTAAAGGTCATTCACAACTATAATCTCATATACACAGATACTAAGACTATTTTTCTTGTAACAGGCTCCAAAATATAGCATGGTGTCATTAAATTGATGTTCCTGCAGGGAGTGGGTACATAATGTATTAAAAAAGGGGTCGAGATTCAATTGCATAAACAAAGCAGAAACATGTAAATGCTCTCAGAAAGGTCTCGGTAAATTAATGAAATCCTTCTGCACCTCTATTCCCATTAGTCTTCTCGTGCACCCACAAGTTAGCAATGTCATAAGTTACACAAAAATATATATTCACCCAATCCATTAATTGCAGAGATTTGGTTTCATCGTTAGAAAACTTGTCCTTTGCAGATGGTGGGTAAATGTTAACTTGGTACTGAAGATTGATTCATGGTCACCGCTAAAGGTTTACCCTTTGTGCATTTGGGCACGATTTCTGGTTTCCGAGCCCATGGACCCATCATTCAGTGATTGATGGAAGTAATCCTAATAAAATCAAAATGCAACCAACAAGTACAAAAAGGAAGAAAAATAAATCCAGTCAGATATTGCTGTGGAAATATTTAATCTGTCCAAACTCCACCCTCATTTTATGTAACAACAAGGGACGTCATATATTTGTTTATTAGCCTGCATTGTGAAAACGTTACAAAAATCAGCGGGTAGCTCGATTCTCCGAAGGAAGTCATGCTTCGCCTCCTTGGATGTTTTGATCAAGCAAGAGGGTGCATGCTGACTAGGCAATTGGAAAACTGACATTGGAGATTAAATATTAAAATACTGCCCCATTTATTTCCCAATTGATTATATTATGTCTGTGACCTCGCGGACAGTCTGTCTGTCCTTTCATCTTTGCGTCTGTTTTGTATGTGTTACATGTATGTTTTTTTGGTGTTCTTTAGCTTGTTTTATGTGGGGGATGGGCGGGAGGGGGGTGGGGGGGGAGTTGGAGGATACTTTTTGTAATCTCTTATCTTGAAGGAGATGCGATTTTTTTCTATATCGTATCCCCACACTGCGGCCTAACATTGTGGAGTTGGCAGCCTTTGCTGGAGATCGGCCGGGAGCTATATTGCGGGAGCCTGCAGACTTACCATCTCAGAGTCCGTGCTTTCTGTCGAGGGTCATTCTTGGGGCTCCAACTGTGGGAGCCTGTGGGAATTTAACATGGTGGAGCCCGCGGCCTCTGGTTAGAGACCGACATCGGGGACTACAAGCCGCAGGAGTTTAGACCGCCCCGACGCGGGAGTTTCGATCGGCTGGACACGGGAGTTTCGATCACCCTGACACGGGAGGCTTCGACCGCCGGTTGCGGGAGCTTCGATAGCCCCGACTGCAGATGGTTCCTGAGGGGTCAATGGTTCCCACTGTGAGGGAAGGCACAAAGTCCAGTCCCCATCCCCATGTCCACCCATAGTCGGGCCTATGGAGGCCTTTGCAGTGGCCGCTATGGGGCCCAATGTTTCAGGCCCTTCTCGCCGGGTGATGGTGCTCCGGCGTCGGGAGAATCCTCTCAGCAGCTGGGGATGCCTGGAACGGCCGCATCCTTACTGGAGACCGCGGCTTCCGAAGCCAACTGGCTGTGCTGGACGGCGCTCCGCCACTGGTGATCTCAGCGAGAGATCCCAGGCTCCGCGGTGTTAAAGTCAGTGCCGCCGCCTGCAGCTGGCTGCTCCACAGTCCCGCAGCTCCGTGATGTTCAATTGCCGGTCCCAGCATACCGGAGTTCCAGCGCGGTGACCCGTGCAAGGCATCGCCTGCTCCACGATAGCGCTCCAGTGCTGTGCCGTCACCGAAGCTTATGGTCTGGCTGGTCCCATCAGGAAATGCCATTCTAGGCCCCGATGGTAGGCTGCGAGGACGGGTCAAGATGCTGTGAAGAGGAAGCTGCCTCTCCGACCAGGCAAGGACTAGGAAAAGCAGTTTCCCCCTCCCCCACCCCCCACCCCCCACAGGACGGCGCCCCTCTTTTTTAATATGGCTGTGTGGTAATGCGAATTTCACTGTACCTTAACTGGTACATGTGACAATAAACTGACCTTGACCGTGAAACCTTGATCATTGTATCCAAAGTGATCTATGATCTTCACACTGTAGTAATGTTGACTGTGGGTAGCGAGGAAGGTTGTCTAAGGCTTCATCAGGATATAAGATCGAAAGTGAGATGGAGTATTGGCAGGTGGACTTTCATCATGACAAGTGCAAGATGATGCTCTTTGGAAAGTCAAATAGGGGGAAGACAAATGCAGTAAGTGATAGGGCACTAAGGAAAGTTGATGAACAGGGGGACCTGAGGGGTCAAGATCATAGTCCCATGAATGTGACAACGCAGGATTGATAGGGATGTGAAGGTATATGATAGGCTTGCCTTAATAGGTTGAGGCATGGAATATAAAATTTGTGAGATATTATGTTGCAGCCTCACAAAACACCAATGTAATGAACTTGGAGTATTATGCACAGTTCTAATCACCACACTGTCAGAGGAGATTCACTAAGATATTGCCTGGATTAGAAGACTTTAGTTACGGGGAGAGATGGGATGGGTTGTGTTGTTTTCCATGGAATGAAGGAGGCTGAAATCCTGGTGGTTATATCAATTTCTTAGAGGCGCATATAAGGTTAGTAGTCAAACTTTTCTCCCAGTGATTAGGATATCAAAAAAGAGAGGGTTAGTTTAAAGTGAGAGAAAGGAGTGTTAAAGAGAATTTAAGGTGCATGTTTTTTACACAGTTGATATCTGAAACCCACTGCCAGAGAAGGTGTGGTGGAGTGAGATATAATCTCTATGAAAATATTACAACCTTTCAAATTTAAAACTCTGGTTGCCAAACCTTGTCTATGGTTCGGTAAAAAAAGTAATTGGACCTCATCACTTGTTATGTTGATGATTCTTGGCATTGCATTGCACTGCCTCAACGGCGGTTTGCTTTCTGTTCCTTGGTTCCTTTTAAATGTAGATTCAGGTCCCCGGGGATGAGTTCAGTGGCACTGCCACTGGAAGACAAACATGTGTTCTTTTCATTCTTGGAATCTTCTTTTGAAATGTTCCTTTGTGCATATCTGAATATCGACGAAAATTGTTTGCTGACTGTCGTAGACTCCCCTGTCCCTGGCCCCCACCTTCGCGATGTGTTTGTGTGTGTGTGCGCGGTCGGTAGCAAAGATCCTGTCAGATCTTTGGTCAGTTGATGCAGCTCACGCTTCGGTCGAGGCTTTCCAGGCGAGTGACCAAAACCTCTGGCGACTCATGGAAACCTTGGTTGGGGCACAAGGTCACCAGAGGTTTCCGCTCAGGTTTCCTAAGTGAGACAGGGGCTTAACACATGCAGAAAATTTTTTTGCTTTCCAAAACAAAACATCGGTTCTTTGTTTTGTGACGGGATTATACAGCCAATTTGAATTTTATTTATCAGAGTCCGAAGAAGGGTCTCAACCCAAAACGTCACCCAGTCCTTCTCTCCAGAGATGCTGCCTGTCCCGTTGAGTTACTCCAACTTTCTGTGTCTATCATCATATTGTGAAGGATCTCCAACTGTTTTGTGTTACTGATGGGTTGATCCCCTTGCAATTAATATGTGAGCAAGAAAACATTCCTGTTTGCTGTGCAGATGTGATAAATGTGCGTTTAGATACCAAAGGGCTTTGAGTGTGCACAGATTGAGACATACTGTATCTTAAACTTTTTGGATCTTTATCAGAAAATGATTTATGTTAATGGCAATAAAAATCAGACTTTTGCCACATGAGTTGCCAAAATGCAATCGCTGAAGTTATTATTTGTGTTTTAAAAAAAAAACACTTTTAAGACAAGCAGTGATTTTCCAGTAAAATATACTTTTTCGATATTATACCCCTGAGCCACTTTATTCTGTTTAGATAGGAGTAGAAACTTGTGGTCAGGGTATTGCTGTACAGCTGGATTAATGATATCATAAGTCAAATGTCATTGATCTATAATCTTCTGACATTATACATTATGCTCTAAAGACTTTCTTGATTAGATGAGATTATAATAAAACATGAGGGCAGTGATTTTGAACGAGGACAAATCATTATGCACACAGCAACTCTTAACTCGCCTCTTATCACAACTGAATATATAATTGATGAAGTGGTGTGAAAAACATATTGATTGCGAAATCATCATTTTGGTCAGGATGCCAGGGGTCATGGGGAGAAGGCAGGAGAATTGGGTTAGGGGGGAGACATAGATCAGCCGTGATTGAATGGCGGAGTGGACGATGGGCCGATAGGCCTAATTCTGCTCCTATCACATGACCTTATGAATATTTTATCTGAGAAACTGGCATATATTGGATTGTACGCTCTAAAGAATAAGATTAGATGTTAGATATAGTTCATTTTCACGTTTCTTTGTTAAAATATCAGCTATTGAAACATATGAATGAGTACATTTTCCTCAGTAAAAAGGTTATTTTATTTCCAGCAACCTGTTTTTTTGCATATCTATTCTTTAATTCCTATATCTTCAAATGTTGATCCTTTTTTATAAACAGTAGGTTCAGAGATCTAATGAGATTTATGATAACTCACTAAAGCACTTTGCTTATGATCTTCATACTTGGCTATGTGTAAAGATTAATGCATTGGGATTAATTTTCAGTAGATCTGAATCTGATTATTCTCTTGTGTTTTAAGCTTTCATATGGCATCTACCATTCACAATATGACAGAAGTTCTGCCATAGAATACAAAATTAAATACAACATTGAATTGAATTGAAGTTCCTTTATTGTCATTCAAACAATAGTTTGAACAGAATTGCGTACCATGCAGTCATGACAGAAAAAAGCAACAAAACACACAATTAACACAATTTAACATAAACATCCATCACAGTGAATCTCCAGGCTGTGATGTCTTACCTCTTCCCTGCTTGTTCTCCCGCTGCGTCAAGGCGATCGAGTCTCTCGATGTTGAAGCCCCCGCCAGGTGATGGTAAATCTCGCAGCCGATTCTAAGCTCCGTGAAAGGGCCGATTCAAACACCGCCACTTGGGGCAGACGAAGCTGCTACCCTCCAGTCCAGTGGATGAAGCTGCCATTGCGGGGGCTCCCGAAAATTGGTCACCAACTACGGTCCTGCGAGCTCCCAATGTTACCGTCCACAGGGCTCGCAGCCGAAGCCTCCGAACTTCCAAAGTCGGGTCGCAGCCATAGCGCCACCACACCCTCCAAAGTCAGCCAGCTCCGCGATGGTGAGTCCACAGGCTCGGCCACCGGAGCCCCCAAGGCTGATTCCAGTTGGAGGCTGCTAGCTCCACGATATTAGACCTCAGCGCAAACGGAGACAGAGATACGACAAGGAAAAGGTTGCATCCCCATTGAAGGAAGAAATTTAAAAAAAGTTTTCCCCACCCCCCGCATATACACAACTATAAATAGACTAAAACATACATCTAACAAGACACAAGAAAACAAAATAAGTGAAAGACAGACGGACTGCAGGCGAGCCGCAGCTGCTTGGGCAGCGCCGCACTTCCACATCATGAAGGAGTTTTATTGTTTGCTAAATGAGATTAGGTACTTATATCTACTATGAAGTTTACACCCTTGAAGCTTTCCCACAAGATACTGAACCAACTCCCAATCTCCCATTTCCTATTCCTACATTTGCTGAAGCCACTTTCCATTCAATTGTGATATTTTTCTCCATGTTCTGTGAACCATACACTATGTATTTGCCTTTGTGGTTCTGCAACACCCATTTTAATGCATGTTTGCCTGCATGATAGAATTTCAAGGCCCATGTGTTTAATACTAATGGTTGCCTTCAATGAATGAATTGATGATGGCTTAGAACTCAGGAAGCATCATCTGCAGAGTGCAGCTCACCTGCAGAAGCTTGGTTGACCTTGGTTCTGAAGTGTAGTCACCATAAGCTGCCAATTAGTTTAGTTTATTCCATGCCACCATTGATCACTCCTTGGTTCTATATTATCCTACATGCTCATCCGATCCTGACACATACAGTGAAATTTTTAAATACACCTTATCTTAATTGGTACACATGACAATGAACTGACCTTGAAACCTTGAATTAGCCTACAAATTTGCATGTCTTTGGGATAAAGGGGGAAGCTGGAGCACCCAGAGTAAACCTATGTGGTCACAGGAGAACGTGCAATCTCCACAAAGACAGCATCCAAGGTTAGAACCAAACCCAGGTCTCTGACGCTGTGAGGCAGCAGTTGTACCCGCTGTGCCAATGTGCTACCCCCTTAGGTCTGACGATTGACTCTACTCACATAGAACATTTGTGAAAAATGTTAAGGCAATGATGGAGCTTTATTTGGCACCTTTCTTATGATACGATACAATAGAACTTTATTTATCCCAGGAGGGAAATTGATCTGCCAACAGTCATAAAAACACAAAATACAGGAAACATGAAATTAAAGTGACGAGTGGAAAGGCTTGGGGGATGTGCAAAGATTAGGGGGGGGGGGGTCAGTCTCAGTCTACCCCATGACAGAAGGGGGAGGAGTTGTAAAGTTTGATACCCACAGGGAAGAAAGATCTGTGGCACTGAAATTGACTCTGTTGTAGATTGGTTGGTTAATATAATGGCAAGCACGCTGTTCTGGAACAAGCATAAGATGGGAACTAGTTTAAGTGTATGAAAGGATAAGCCTTATACCTAACATCTGTAAGACACCAACCTCCACTCACTGATGTGCATGGCCTTTCAGCATTACAGGTACATGGTGAGGCTTGGAAATTGTGCTGCACTTCCCATGTCTCGGATGCCACCTTACAGCAAAGGCAGACATTGGTGAAGACCACCACTTTAAATAAGCTAGAAAATGTTTGGGTGAAAGAGGAAAGGGGCATTTGATGGACATAAAAAGCTGGAGTATCTCAGTGGGACAGGCAGCATCTCTGGAGAGAAGGAATGGGTGACGTTTCGGGTTGAGATCCTTCTTAAGATCTGTTAATATTAGTCTGAAGAAGGGTCTCAACCCGAAACGTCCCCCATTCCTCTCTCCAGAGATGCTGCCTGTCCCGCTGAGTTACTCCAGCTTTTTGTGTCTATCTTCAGTTTAAACCAGCATCGTGGTTTCTTCTTATTTTAGGGCATTTGAAAGTCTAGTTTATCTACAGCAGGTATCTAAAGGCATGAGAAAAATTAAATCAGTGTTGTCGCTGCAAATTATTCCAGGTTCACTGCAAGGATATGTAAACAAACATCAATGCTATCTCCCAGGCCAACATCCCAACTCAGCTATATTGGGAAGGTCACATTGTCCACATGCTTGACTGCAGACTCTCTGTTCTGAGCTCTGCAATGGGAAGAGATTACCGAGTGAACAAAGGAAAACGTTTTTGTAGTTGCTCAAAGTCTACTTGATAAGATGTCACATTCCCACTGATTCCTGCAAATATCTATTTGTGATGGTGCTGCAAATCTCAATACATCTCCAGCACATGGACATCTACCTTAAACGAAGGAAGGGGTGTAGCACATTACAAACTACCAATTGACCTGCCCTGTCAGGCACCTCCTGCTCCATCTGTGGGAGAGTCTTCAGTTCCCACATTGGGCACTTCTGCTAACTTAGAACCCACAAAACTGGAGGAGTCGAGTGGTCAAGTGGTCGAGTGGTCACAACAATGGGGCATCCAGTTCAACCCTTCCAAAGTGAAACCATGCGTGTCACCAGAAAGAGGAATCCAGGCGTCACATCTTACAACATACTTGGTGTCACCCTTGAAGAACCCAAACAAACCAAGTATCTTGGCATCAAATTACAGAATGATCTATGTTGGAATGGTCAGACTCATCATGTAACAGTGAAAGCAACAGGTGTCCTAAACTTCCTGAGGCGCAACTTCCATCATTGTTCAGCTTCTGTCAAGGAGAAGCTGTATTTCACCCTCGTTAGACCTCATCTGGGCTACGCAGTTGCAGCTTGGGACCCATACACAGATAAAAACATTTCATCCATCGAACATGTCCAAAGACAGGCCGCTCGATTTGTTACTAACACCTACGAGAGAGAAGCGAGTGTCACCAAACTTCTGAATTCTCTGGGGTGGAACCTTCTCCAAGACAGACGTGAAGCTCACCGTTTGACCTGTTTTTACAAAATGTTAAATGGTCAGCTAGACATAGATCACAAGACCTACACCAATCCAAACCAATTAGGAGCAGACGAGGGCATTCGATCCAATTTGTGGTCCCAGCCTCAAAGACAGATGTGTCTTTGATTCCTATCCAATTCGTTCTTTCCACGCACTATTAAAACATGGAATAATCTCCACCAAGCCACGGTTGCCCAGCCAGATGCAACTAAAATTAAAGTGGCACTTTCTTCCCAATAACCCTCTCTGGCTAAACCCCTCCCTTCACCACCTCCAGTTTAAATTTCGGTTGGAATATTTTGGAGGACCAAGTAACCAAGAACCAAGAGTCATCCGCAATCTCAAGTTCGAGGGAATTGCTAAGAAGTGGAATGGTTATGAACCAGCCGTAGGTATGGTGTTTATTTTGAGAAAACATCAACATGTTCTATTCTAAAGTCTGTAAACCAGGAAAAATGGATAGGAATCATTGTCATCCAGTGAATGGATTCTTACTTAGAAAATGGACAAGTAGTTTTGTTGAATTAAAACAAAAAATGGGGTTCTCTACAAAATATCACACAATGGGCCATAATTCTAACCAGAGTGATAAAGTGCATAACTGGACTGCACAATTCCTGATATTGTATATTCCTGATACAATATCCTCACTCATATTGCAAGAATTCCAACTGGAAGGCACAATGGAAAAACAAATTTGGGCCCTCCAAGTATATTAGGATGATTTAGTCACCACTGCTCCCACTTGCAGACAGGAGATCTCAGTGGAATGAGTACTTTATCCAGAGGTCTAAGTACCTGAAGCAAGGTGCTGCTCAGCAGGAATATGGACATGTTGTAGCAAAATATTTAATAACAGGGATTAATTCACATTTGATTAATACATGCAAGTGGACCAGCAGAGTATATTGCAGGAATTGTATGCATTATCTGAGCTCCACCTTATTGCTTTATTGCAAAAACTAACAAATGTTGGAAATACAGTCAGGCAGCATCCGTGGAGCATCCATGGAGAGCGAAACGGATTATTTGCATACCAGCTGAGCTAATGAATGAAGTGTGGGAAGGTTCATATGATTTACAGACTTATGCTTTTACAGGCTGTTCAGAAATGACTCTTTTCAGAAATGACTCTGAAACCCTACGGTTCCAATGCTTCATTCTTGTTCTTTCAGTTGGGAGACGAGGCTCGAGATGCTGCAGGGACATTGCTCTGTAATCACATTCCTTTCCATGCCCCTGATATGTCTGCTGCTCTTCAGGCTTTTGCTACCTGGCCCTCAGGCTTTGGGCCTCTTTGCTTCTCTTCCTTTGGCTCTGGCTGCGGGAAACGACATCATTGCATATTACACGCTGTACACTCCGGCTGTTTTTGCTTTGCAGGATTGTGCAGCATGTAATATGCAATGATATAGTTCTCCACGTCTGCTCAGCAAGTATTCCAGTGTGCCCCCCGACAGATGCAAGCAACTAAATCTCATCTCGAAGAGACCAATGGCGTTTTCCACTGTTCCCCTGGTACTTCCGTGGCTCCAGCAGTTGGAGAAGGCTCTGGTGCTAGCAGCCATGGAAGTCAGGAGTAGCTCCTGTCCCCCTGGATCCTTTGCTCCAGGCAGTGCTGGCTGCTAAACCTACAAATGTCTGGCAGTCTGGCCTCCCTCAGGATGATGGAACCATGTGTGGTTCCCAGAAACATAGCTTTCACCATGAGGATTTAATTATCGTGATCCACAATAAACAACATATTGAAGGAATGGAAACCTTTCCTGTTGATGAGAAGGTCTGGATTCTTAAAGGGAGCCCTCGTGAGAAAATGAATGCATACAATGGCTGCCTGCACTCACGGAAAGCTCGAAATGATACAATTTCTCAAAGACCAAGGCATCTCTTCCTCAATGTGGATGAAATCATTTTTTTGGAAGTGCAGTGCCTGGGTGGAGAGTAGGCAGCCACTTGGAAAGGTCTGTTGTGGCGATTTGGAAAGTTCCTCTGGTGAAGAAGTTCAGCTTGCTCAAGACCTAGACTGCCACAGGGAGAGCAGTCCATGCATGAGAGCATGACTGAAGATCTTCCACCAGAATGTCACCTACCTCAGTAATTGACCCTTGGAAACTCGAAGCTTAAGAATGCATTGTTTAGCATGGAAATCCAGGAACGATGTAGGGTGTAGATTTATACATGGTTAAGATAGGATATAGATCAGATGCAGCCAGGTGGGACTCGTGTAGATGGGTGGTGTGGGCAAGTTGGGCTGAAGGCCATGTTTAATAATAATAATAATAATAATGCATTTTATTTATGGGCGCCTTTCAGAACACTCTTACAGTTAAAACGAGCAAATTACAAGTATATAAATAAAATGAAACAAAAACAACATATCCATGAATTTGATAGAAAGTGGAGTTACGTGGGATAGGCCAGTCTGAATAGGTGAGTTTTGAGGGTGGTTTTAAAGGTGGGGAGAGGCTCTATGGTATCTATGGTACGCTATGGTTTCCATGCTGTTTGACTCTTTGACTTGGAGAATTTATTAATTTCTGATGTGCTTGTCTTTGCCTGCGGCTCTGATGTCACTAATCCATCCTAAATGGTCAATTTTGACAAGACCTCACATGGGGGACTGTCCAACTGATTAAAGATGACGGGATTCAAGGCAGGTTGTTAAATTGGATCCAACATTATCTTGACACTAGGAGGCAAAGGACGATGGAGGAGGATTGTTTATGTAATTGGTTGGCAGTTAATGTAATTGTTGGGACTCTTAATGTTTGTTATATGGATTAACAATCAGGATGTGAGTTTAGAAGGTAGGATTGGTAAATTAGCAGACAAAATAAAAAAATTGGCGGTGATGTTGATTGTGAGCAAGGTAGTCTTAGGCTAAACGATGATATTGATGAGATGGAAAGATGGGCAGAACAATGGAAGATGGTATTTAATTATGAAGTGTGCATTTTTCTTGGACTAATGAGGCTAGGACCCACAGAATAAATGGTTCTGCCTGAGGGAAGTTAGGGGCATTGTTGTAGAAGTCAAAGATTCCTGAAGGTAATATCATGAGTAAATTCTGTGGTTAAGAAGATATATGGGATACTTACTTTCATTACCTGGGGCACAGTGTAAAACAGCAGGGAGATTATAGTACAACTATGTAAATCACTAGTTATGCCACAGCTGGAGATCTGTGTGCGGTGCTGGTTGTCACACTATAGGACGGATGTGATTAAATAGGAAAGGTTTTGTTTAGTTTAAGTTTAGAGATACAGTGCAGAAACATGCTCTTCGGCCTACCAAATATGCACTGACCAGCGATCCCTACACACTAACACGATCTTACACCCACTAAACACAATTTACAATTTTACAAAGCCAATTAGCATACAAACCTGTGTCGGAAGGAACTGTCAGTGCTGGTTTAACCCGAAGATGGACACAAAATGCTGGAGTTATTCAGCGGGACAGGCAGCTGAATAACAGCGGGACATCCGGAGAGAGAAATGACGTTTCCTCAGACTAGTCAGGGGAAAGGGAAGCGAGTGATATAGACAGTGATGTAGGGAAATATAGAACAAATTATATGCAAAAAGTAGCAATGATAAAGCAAACAGGCCATTTTTGGCTGTTAGCCAGTGGTGCGACTTGGGTGGAAGAGGGACAGAGAGAAAGTGTGTGCAAGGGTTACCTGAAGTTTGAGAAATCAGTGTTTATACCACGGGGTTGTAAGCTGCCCCAGCAAAATATGGGATGCTGTTCCTCCAATTCGCGATTGGCCGTACTCTGACAGTGGAGGAGGCCTAGGACAGAAAGGTCAGTTTGGGAATGCAAGCAGAATTAAAGTGTTTATCAACCAGGAGATGAATTTACAATTTAAGCCATACAGAGTACCTACCATCAGGTAGGTCCAGGTAGACTGAGTGAAGGTGTTCAGCGAAACGATCGTCCAGTCTATGTTTGGTCTCGTCGATGTATATGAGTCCACTTCTTGAACAACAGACACAGTAGATGAGGTTGGAGGAGGTGCAGGTGAACCTCTGCCTAACCAGAAAGGACTGTCCCTGGACAGATTCGTGGGAGAACGTATAGGGATAGGTGTTGCATCTCCTGCGGTTGCTGGGGAAGGTACCTGGGGAGGGCGTGGTTTTGGGTGACTTAACCAGGGGGTTGCGGAGGGAACAGTCTCTGTCAAAGGCGGAAAGGGATGGAGATGGGAAAATGCGACTAGTGGTGGGATCCTGTTGGACGTGGCAAAAATGTTGGTGGATTATGTGTTGTATACGATGGCTGATGGGGTGGAAGGTGAGGACAAGGGGTCTCTGACCCTGTTGTGACTAGGGGGAGGGGGAGCAAGGGCGGAGCTGCGGGGTACCGAGGAGACACATGTGAGGGCCTCATCTATATTAGAAGAGGGGAACTCCCATTCCCCAAAGAATGAGGACATCTCGGATGTCCTGGTATGAAACACCTCATCCTGAGGGCAGATGCGGAGTAGACAGAGGAATTGGGAGTAGGGAATAGATTATTTGCAGGAAACAGGGTAGGAAAAAGTGTAGTAGAGATAGTTGTGGGAGTTAGTGGGTTTGTAATAGACATCAGTCGATAGTCTATCTCCTGTGATGGAGACGGTGAGATCAAGAAAGGGGAGGGGGGTGTTGGAGATGGTCCTAGTGAATTTGAGAGCAGGATGGAAATTGGTGGTGAAGTTAATAGTCTATGTGTTCTGCTTGGGTGCAAGTGGTAGTGGGGTACATGAAATTACAAGATCATACATGATTTCCTACATGAGAGTATCTAAATCCAAAGGGCACAGCTTTAAAGTAAGTGATAGGAAGTTTAGAGGGGATTGCCTCACCCGCTTCGATAGAGCAATGCAACACAGGAACAGGCTCTTTGGCCCAAGGTAAACTCATCTCTTCTGCCTGCACATAATCTAGAACCGCCCCCATTCCCTGCAAATCCATGTGTCCATCTAAACGCCTCTTAAATGCCAGTATCATGTTAAATAGTACTTCACCACCACCCCTAATCAGCTGAGTTACTCCAGCACTCTGTGATTTATTTTGTATTCACTGGAATTTAGAAAGAGTTTTGTAAACCATCAACTGCAGTTCTTTGTGTCTTTTTCTTTACCATTATATGTTGCTACCGTCAGGGTGCTGTGGAATTATGGCATTTAACCCCAAAGTCCCTCTGTACATCAATGCTGGGAAATATGAGTTTTGTTTTCACCCAGTGGGCTGTTTAAATCTAAACATTTGCCAGAAGGGTGTGATGGAGTTAGAAATGTTCACAACATTTAAGGAGAATCTGGATTAGCACTGGAATTGCCGAGGCAAATGCTGGAATATGAGATTAGTAATAACATAAACATAGAAAATAGGTGTAGGGGTAGGCCATTCGGCCCTTCGAGCCAGCACCGCCATTCAATATGATCATGGCTGATCATTCAAAATCAGTACTCCGTTCCTGCTTTTTCCTCATATCCCTTTATTCCGTTAGCCCTTAGAGCTATATCTAACCCTCTCTTGAAAACATCCAGTGAATTGGCCTCCACTGCCTTCTGTGGCAGAGAATTCCACAGTGGGGGAGGGTATATATTATCCACTATAGTGTATATATTATACGTTATAGGTGGATGCTTTGTGATAAGTAAGGATTCTGTGGGCCAAAGGGCTGCTTCCGTGCAGTCTGACTGTTTGACTGTAATGATGCATTCAGGAATGGAATTCTGCCAGCAGCTTCATACCAAGGCATCCATGGAAAGAGTGTACTGACAGCAAAATACTGTACAGGAAACACTCTCTGCTAGTTTAAGCACATTCTATGGACTTGGAAGGTGGCTGAGCCGACTGGTTTTTCTATCTAAGCACGCCGAAGCTTTTAGTAACAAAAAGGGCAGCAATCTTGTGCCATTTCCACCAATTAAGCGGTGATAAAGCTCTGAATTATAACTAGCCTGTCAGTGCAAAGTTTTTTTTTGTTAAAATGAATATCCATTAAGTTCAATAACTAAATGGTATGCTTTTTCTAAGATATGGGTTGCCATCTGAAAAGCACTGTCGATCCTCAAATTTTGAAATATTTGTAGCATGCTTTTTTTATGGTATTGATTTACTGCTGTTATATGTACAGAGACACAGTGAATGGCTGTTTGTGACCTATCCAGTCAAATCATAGTATAGATGAGTACAATTTAAGCCATACAAAGTACACCGAGGAAAGGGGAAAATATCAGAGTACAGAATAGACATTGCAGCATTATAGCATAACAGCACCTAAAAAAGTGCAAGATCCGCATTGAGGTAGGATGGAAGATCAGGGCTACACCATGGCTTATGGGAGGAGGTCTGATGAAAGTGTGAATGAAGTTGTTCCTGAATCTGGTGGTGCATGCTCTCAAGCTTTTTATTTTACGTGCTTTTGAATAATATTAAGAGTAAAGAGTTATAATTACGGTGACTACAAATTCTCATTGACATAATTCAAACGTTAATTAGGCAAATAGTTTGGACATAATTTGTATGAAGGGTCATGAACAAAGTAAATTAGAAATGTCATAGTTCTAGCAATTTTTCCAAAATTGCATACCACTATTATATGAGAAGGCAGCACATGGGTCACCTATCTTAAACAAGCCATTAAACTTTAGATGGGATTGTTATAATGGTGTGGCTGCTTGAAAATCAGAGATAATTAGAGGAGACACTAAACATTTGGAGATACTTGAGCAAATCAATGCCATTGAGCATGTCATTAAAATTAATTTGGGCTTCATCACCTTTATCAAGTACAATGCAGAAATAATGAAGAGTAGATGAAGGAAATGGTGGATGGAATTTTCAGAAATATATTTGACAGCGTGGTACAAGCCTAACAATGCAGAAACAATAAAAGGTAATATGTCCATGTGATAGATCTGTGGAAGACAATAATGGAAAAGACGATATTTTCAACCTCTCACTTCTGAGGTCCGAGGTTCCCACCTGCTTTAAAATTTAATAATACACCAAGAAGAGCAAGGTGACGTGCCTCAACGACTATCGACCAGTGGCACTAACGTCGGTGGTGATGAAGTGCTTCGAGAGGTTAATCATGGTGCAAATCAACTCCTACCTCGAGAAAAACCTCGACCCACTGCAGTTCGCTTACCGCCACAACAGATCAACAGTGGATGCGATCTTGCTGGCTCTCCACTCCGCCCTGGACCACTTGGACAACAAAAACTCATATGTCAGGCTGTTATTCATTGATTACAGCTCGGCATTTAATAGAATCATCCCCGCCAAGCTGGTTATCAATTATCTCAGAACTGGGTCTCTGCGCATCCCTCTGCAATTGGATCCTTGACTTCCTCATTCACAGACCACAGTCTGTTCGTATTGGTGGAAATGTGTCAGCCTCGATAACAATCAGCACGGGAGCACCTCAAGGCTGCGTGCTCAGCCCCCTGCTGTACTCACACTATACTCATGACTGCGTAGCCGGTCATAGTGCGAACACCATCATCAAGTTCGCTGATGACACCACTGTTGTGGGACGTATCACTAATAGGGACAAGTCAGAGTACAGAAGTGAGATCAACCGACTGACCAAATGGTGCCAGCACAATAACCTGGCCCTCAACACCAGCAAAACCAAGGAACTGATTGTGGACTTTGGAAGGGGTAGGATGGGGACCCACAGTCCCGTTTATATCAATAGGTTGATGGTGTAAAGGGTCAAGAGCTTCAAAATCTCTGAAGATCTCTCCTGGTCCGAGAACACTGATGCTATTATGAAGAAAGCACATCAGCGCCTCTACTTCCTTAGAAGATTACGGAGAGTCGGTTTGTCAAGGAGGACTCTCTCTAACTTCTACAGGTGCACAGTAGAGAGCATGCTGACCGGTTGCATTGTGGCTTGGTTCGGCAACTTGAGTGCCCAGGAGCAAAAAATACTACAAAAAGTGGTAAACACTGCCCAGTCCATCATTGGCTCTGCCCTCCCTACCATCGAGGGGATCTATCGCAGTCACTGCCTCAAAAAGGCTGGCAGCATCATCAAGGACCCACCCCATCCTGGCCACACACTCATCTGCCCGCTACCTTCAGGTAGAAGGTACAGGAGCCTGAAGACTGCAACGTCCAGGTCTTGAAGACTGCAACGTCCAGGTTCAGAAACAGCTTCTTCCCAACAGCCATCAGGCTATTGAACTCAACTCAAACAAAACTCTGACCAGCAATAGCCCATTATCTGTTTATTTGCACTTTATCTGTTCTTATTTATGTGTGTATATATTTATACAATGGTATATGGATACACTGATCTGTTCTGTATTTATGCCTTCTATATTCTGTTGTGCTGAAGCAAAGCAAGAATGTAATTGTCCTATCTGGGACACATGACAATAAACTCTCTTGAATCTTGACAATGAAAATAAGTTTTCAGATTTGAAAATTATAAGGAATGGTGCTCAATTAGAATCCATCTTGGGGCTGCTCTTTGGCTATAGTGATTGAGAATATTAGGTTTTTCAGAGATCAGAAAGATTTTGCTCCATCCTTGCTCTTTGAGTGAACTGTCCAACTTGCACCATATTCCAGAACTATTCTCCCTCCCCGTTCCCCATACCCAGCCTAATTTTTCCTTTTTCAAGGACTGTAATCCTATGGCACATTAATACAATTTTACCTACTATAAAAATAATAAATTATCAGTGAACATATCAGAGCGAAAGTTTCAGGATATTGTGCTTCATATTTCATTGCAAAGTCCGCAGTGACTTAACAATTTAGCCAGCACCAGCATCTGAAATTTAACTCTGTAAAATTATTTATAACTACCAGTGCTGCTTCTTTTCGGTTTCTAATAAAGGGCCTGTCCCACTTTTACGACCTAATTCATGACCTTTTTTACTCGTGCTAGAAAAACGCCCCGACCTTCTTGATGCCACGAGTACCTATGACCTCTTACAATTCCTACGACCTCGTGACAACCATGATGCAAGTATGAGTCAAGGGCAAACTCGACAGAGGTCGTGAATTAGGTCGTGAAAGTGGGACAGGCCCTTAACTCTTCTCTTTTGGACTGTTGTTATTTGCTTCTGAATAACAACGCTGCAGCAGTAAATGCAAAAATATTTGTAATATCCCAATAGACAGGGTGTAAGAATGTGTGAATGTGTATTTCGTACAACATAAATGGACATTTCAACCAGGACGGATCATTAGTGGTGCAGAGCTCTGGTTTAAAAACCGGCAGTCATGTCTGCACGTAACCATGTATTTGCAATTGAATTCAAACACAATGACAATCGGTTAGCATGACATGGACAAGATGTAGTTGGCTGACCATACTATGTCAGAATAAGTAACTTGGATTAGGTTTATCTCCAACTTTTCAGTCTATGAATTTTGGATTTAACAAAACTGCATAAACGTAATCCTTATCTTCTCTTAGCTTCTTTGGCATAGTATCTTACACGTATGTCCTTATGTTATCAGTCTTTCCAACTGGAAACACTTTCACTGTATTTAGTCTATCAAAACACTTCATGATTTTGATTACCTCAGTTACATCCACTTCCTCCATCTTCTTTGGTCTTATATCTCAGAGAAGGTCCTTACGTGGTATAATTCTGGCACACCTCTTCCAGGATTTGACATCCTGGGCACAAAACTCCGGCTGAGACCCAACCAGTGATTTATAAAGGTTTAGCAAAACTTCCTATGTTTTTTTTATGCCATGCCTCTGTGCATAAAATCAAAGATCCCATTTGCTTCTTTAATAGCGGGTCTGGGGCATTGGAAATGAGAGAATGTTAAAATTCGTGGACAGTAAGGTAAATTGTAACGAGGATTGTAAAAGACTGCAGGAGGCTATAAATGGCCTCAGGACGATGGGTAAATAGATTACAGATGCTGTGCATTAAGGGGAAAAAAATGAAGTTGTACCTTCTGGAAAATCGGGGCAAGGAGAAACAATCAAAATTGTAGGATTTACAGATTGTGAAGCAATGAATGTGCAGATACACAAATTATTTAGATAACAGGGATGCCAAATAAAAACATTTGTACAGAATCCTTGCTTTATACCTAGTCATACATAAATAAGAGAACATAATATTGAACATCTACTAAAGTAGATTAGGAGCTTCAGCTGGTGTGTTGTGTGTGGTTTTTGCTTTTTTAGTTATGGAAGTATATAAAGTTAATACACAGGGTAAATTCAGTGGGATGTTGTCAGGAATGAAAGGTTCCAGCCATAAAAAATTGAATGACTTTAACAAAATTATGTAATTTAATGGAAAGGGTTTATAAAGGGTGAATAAATAATAGATTGTTTCCATTCGTTGACAAAGTAATAATGCAGCTGACATGAATTTAAGAAAGAAAGGACTGAAAGGCAAGGATGGAAAATATATTTATAGAAAAGGTGATTGCAATGTTAACCTCATTGCCATATGGAGAATTTGAATGGGAGCCTATGGTATTAGATCGTTGTTTAAAAGCGGGGGTTAATAGCTGTAGCACAATCATTACATTCAAATGTGTTTTAAACCATTCAATTTTATCTTTGTGAATGGCATTGACATTGGACTTTAATAATGGTGGAGAGAACAAGGAATAAGAAGGGTCTTGACCTGAAACATCACCTATTCCTTCTCTCCAGAGATGCTGCCTGTCCCGCTGAGTTACTTCAGCTTTTTGTGTCTATCCAGGAATAATGTTATTATGTTCTTATGAATAAGTGATTTTCCTGTATTCTTACTATCAAGGGATTGAGGTTCATATCCTAGCAAAGGGGAAATTAGATTATAAAGCATTATAGATCGATTTAATCCATTCTAAATTGAGATCTGACTTCCAAGAGGTCTGTCTGGTCAACCCAGTGAGACTTGTTTAAACTCTTCATGTGTGGCTAATGGTTTGAAAAGACACATTCCTGTGTCTAGGATATTAATTACAGCAATTAAAATGTCAAGTAAACAGCTACTTATTGTTTATCTCGGTAGATTAGGAAATGCTTGATTCCTTTAGTGTTATTTTCTAGAACTGACTATTTAATAAAGATAAGTAGCCAGTAATTTTCATCCCTGTTAACTAATGTCTTGGAAAAACATGCAACTGTGTTGAAATTTCTTTGAACCATAACAAGTAATCTCGATTGGGCCGAGACGTAGCCAGGAGTTCTGTAATATGCTGATGCCCCGATGCAGGTGCATGTGAATGCTCTTTCTTTTATTGAATTCATCACTGAGACCATTGGCGTAGCAATCAGTTGCTGAAGAGAGGATCTGTGCACATAGCCTCTCTATAACTCCAGGGATGGCTGCTATAAGAGGCATGATACCATTCATTTGACTGGATGTGTTGACAAAATGCAAAAAAGTATATTGTTTTACTTTATTGCAATGTTAAAAATGTCTCATTATTTTTAATGTACTTTTTATAATTAACTTAATATTTAATGCTTCCAATGCATCCTAATGTGGTCTAATTTATTCTGCTCTTTGTAAACTTCTTTCAAAATTTTGTGGCATATATGTCATAGAAAGTCCCAGTCATTTATCACACCCTTGCACGTTAGCCTACATTGGCTCACATTTAAGCAATTCCCAAAGATAAACTTCTCAACTCGCATCCCTCTGTTGATTGCCCATCTATTTCTTTGTAACCTCTTCCAGATTATAACTTCTGAGTGATCTACATATCTCTTGAGCATTCCAAAATTGTAATATTCCATTTTTGCTATGACTTTGGGGTGCTTTGCTGCATTTACGATAGAATTGTGGTTGCAGAGTCAGACTCCATGGGTAATGCTGGCTACATGTTACAATCTTGCAAATGACCATTGGAAGCACCAGGCATGATTTAATTACATACTATAATTACCTCACCCATTTTCAGGCCTTACCCAATTTAGTCCAGTCTACCTTTTGATATTGCTTGAATGTTATTGTGCAGAATACAGGGAGAATTTCTCTAGAATGTAGAAACAAAGAACTGCAGATGCTGGTTTGTACCAAAGATAGACAAGAAGTGCTGGAGTAACTCAGGGGATCAGGCAGCATCTCTGGAAAAAAGGATAGGTGATGTTTTCAGGTTGGGACCCTTCTTTAGACTGCTAATGGCGTGGTGCTCATCTGTGGGATTATGGTCGAGGGCCTCAGCATGTTGGAGGTCAGCCAGACACACTACAACTGCACCTCCCTTGTAGGCGGGTTTGATGATAATGTCGGGTAGAAATGTAGCGGGAGCGGCAGCATCTATGGAGTGAAGGTAGGCAACGTTTCAGGCTGAAACCCATCTTCAGTTGCCTACTTCCTTCGCTCCATAGATGCTGCCGCACCCACTGAGTTTCTCCAGCACTTTTGTCTACCTTCGATTTTCCAGCATTAGCAGTTCCTTCTTGAACATGATAATGTTGGGGTTGGTTCAAAGTGAGTGGAGGGCTTCACTGGGGATGAGATTAGAATAGTGGGGGAGTAGAAAAGTAATGACGGTTGATGTCTCAGCAGCAGTTAGACGTAAAGGGTCCAGAGAAGATATATGGCCATATGGGGAAGCCCAAGAAGAGGAGGAGGAATGTGGGAATTTCTCCGCTCATCTTGTGAACTTCCATTATGATCTGAGGAAGCAAATCAGTTTAACATCCAATTGGAAAGATGAAACATTTCCTGGATTCCCTCGGTGTTATATTTGTGCTCAAATATCTGGAGTAGGATCTGGATACACCAACTTGTGACCTGTAGGTGAAGCTGCCGCAGACTGACTCATAACTGACATTGAGCGCTTTTGTCAAAGTTTCTGTCAAATATGACCAACAATGTTTTAAATGTGTTTTCTTTGCCTTTTCTGTTTTATGACTTCCCTAAATCATGCGTCTTCTGTTGGTTGGGCAGATGACCTGTTCCCAATGTAATACTGAAAAAGAAAGCAAACAAAATAGCCTGCACTTGTGTAAAGCATTTCATGACCGCAAGAAATCCCTGAGCATTTTACAGTCAATTTATTATTTTTGAAGGTTTGACACAATTACAATATAGGAAACCCAGCAACTAGTGTGTTTGTAGTAAAATAAATGACCAGCTAAAGTTCCATGGGTCGTTTACTTGGAACAAAAACAGGCCTTTGCAGACGTGTGCTGCTGTTTATAGTCCACATGAGTCTCTTTCCATTCCAGGAGCCTCATCCTTTTGCCTTTCAATGTATCTATTTCTTTAAAAAGCATTCCTTCATTTTGAAAGAATTTCTTATTCTTTTTTTCTTCAGCCTTTTTCCTTATGGTATGGACTCCACACAAGGGTCTCAATTAAACATATCAGGCAAAATATGGTTTTAGGCCATTCAGCATGAACATTAAAACTAGTGTGTCTGGACTCGGATTTAAAAACATGACCTTCTGCCTCAAAGATGAGAGTCCCACCAATGTGTTAAGACAAATACCGTATTTACCGGCAATGAAGACGTACCCCCAATTTAAGTTGCTCAATTTTGAAAAAAAGGATGGCGGGACAGGATCAAGGGTTTGGTTTAGCCCAGGGGTTGGCAACATCGCCTGCGTGCCCCAGGACTGGCTGCAATTCCAAGATTCCCCCCGCATCCCCAGGACTGGCTTCAGTTCCCAGATCCATTGCATCCCCGGGACTAGCTGCAGTTCCCAGGTTGCCTGCCCCAGGTCTGGCTGTGACACCCAGGTCGGCTGCGTGCCCTGCAAATGGCTGCAGTTTCCAGGCCTCCTGCCCCGGGACTGGCTCTAGCGCCCAGTAGAGAGAGGGAGCGAGCCCGGGACGGAGTAGCCAGCCTTCCGCCCAGTAGCTACCCGCCAACCACCACCTCCACCGATTGCGCCTGTGCCGAAGGACACCGCTGTCTGGCTGGCTGGCGAACGGGCCGACAGAAGGCGCTGAGGTTTCGGTCCTGGCTACGGGTGCTTCCCACCCCGGCCACAATGCGGTGGCTCTGCGCCCGAAGCGCCGCGGCAGTGGTGCATGAGTGAGTTGCTGGCATGATCCCCGATCATCTCCTTCTCAATGCTTCTGCCCGTGCTGACCCGGGCCAGACTCCCCACACGCCGTGAAAGGAACTCTCACCTCCCAGCGACACTGTCCTTTTACAGCCGCTTCCCACTTTACAGCCGCTTCCCATCAGCTGCCAGCAATGAGGGATAGACTTG
Source organism: Raja brachyura (assembly GCA_963514005.1). Next base: position 40,739,865 of record OY740795.1, on the reverse strand, counting down.
GCTATCACCCAGTACAGCAACATCGTTCTTCATGTTACTGTACTGAGGGATAGCCAAGTCTATCTTTCTTGGCTAACAACCTAACCTACAGCCTCCAAGACGCAGGTAAATTTACGCGCCTTATTTTTGGGTAAAAAATAGCGTCTTCATTGCCTGGAAATACGGTACCTAAAAAGTATTCCACAATGATGCACTTGAAAGTGCTGCAGAATGGTGATCAGCCTCTAACCTTTGTTTTCTCAGTGGTAAATTGCAGCAAATCTGCATGGTACATATCTATGTGACAAACTATTTACCATAAGTTAAAACTGAAATCTGGAACTCCTCAGCAGGTCAGGCCACATCGTGGAAAGAGAAACAAAGTTAGTGTTTAAGGCTGAAGACTCATTGTCAGTTCTGATGAAGGGACTTCAACCTGACACGTTAAATCTATTTCCCTTCCCGCAGTTGCAGCCTGACCCACTTAAACATTTCCTGGATCTTCTGATTTTACTGTAGATTTCCAGCTTATGCATTAAAAAAAAATTAATTAGTGTAGTACTTCACAATTTTAATGAGCACCTCTGATGTAAGAAGTAATGAAGCCTCTCGGTCCAGAAGTAATTCATGACTTTGACCCATTCGAGAGGTGAAGTGAGAGTGAAAGCCCTTGACATCAAGAAAATTACCATAAATACATCTAGGAGCTTTGGTAAAACCAAAGTGAATGTGAATCAAACAAAAACGCAAATGGTTGAAATGGTAGCTCACAATTCTCACAATTGTAGCTGTGATTGTCAGTCAATCATCCCAGCCTGAGAACATTTCTGTGGGTGTACGAGGTCCAAAAATCTTCATTGTTGCATTAGTGACCTTTTCATTGCAAGGTTAGAAGTGGAAATGTTGGACGATGATTGAACAATGTTCAGTTTCAATCATTGTTCCTTGACAAATGAAGTACGTGTTGCCTGCATGTAGCATGGCTTAGACTACTTATGTTCAAGAAGGAATTGCAGAGGCTGGAAAATCGAAAGTAGACAAAAGTGCTGGAGAAACTCAGCGGTGAGGCAGAAACATTGCCTAATTCCTTCGCTCCATAGATGCTGCCTCACCCGCTGAGTTTCTCCAGCACTTTTGTCTAGCTTAGACTACATGAATGTGTATGCCAACCAGTTGCAAGTAACATTCACGCCACAAAATTGCCAGGCAATGATTGTTTCCTACAAGAGAGATTTTCACCACCACTAATAACGTTGTCCAGAAATCTAGATCAGCAACGTCAAAGCTTGAAGAATGGGTTAGAGGCCAGGAATCTTGTGGTGAATGACTTGCTTCTAGAAATTCCAAAAGCCTTTTCACCATCCACAAGGTTTAGGCCAAGAGTATGATGCAACACTGTCCAGCTCCACCAATATTTGACATATATAGGCGAAAGTAGCCCACTTGATTGGTAACTGATTCGGGGACAGTTTCTTCCCAGCTGTTATCAGGCTACTGAATGGCCCGCTCATCAGCTAGAGTGCAGTCCTGACCTCGCATCTACCTCATAGGAGACCTGTGAACTGTAGATTGGTTACTTCACACTAACCAAACTGTAGTGTTTTATTTGTAAAGCTCCGCCTACTATGTGGTTTATATTATCGGAACTCAGCTCATGCTGCCAGTAGAATAGTTACTACACAAGCTATAACAACATGCTGAAGTGTACTGTAAGTGATCTTTAAAAAAATTATGTTGTATCACATTATGCGAATGACTCTGTCATTTACATGAACTATCTTTAATCGGACTTCATCTTGCAGTAAAATGTTTATCCTTCATCTGTGAATGGCTTGATTGTAATCATGTATATTCTTGTTTGACTGGATAGCAAGGCAACAAAAACATTTCTTAAAAAGCATTTATACAATTGATAACAATAAAATAAACTCTAAACATTCAGCCCTTTTACCATTGGCATACATTGTCTGTGGAGGGTATTCCTTCTACAAAATGCAATGCGGTGGCACATCTGTGCTACTCCCCATAGTACCTCCCAAACCCATGACATCTACCATCAAGAAGAACAAATGTTTCAAATGCACTAGTACACCACCAATTGCAGATCCCCCTCCATACCATACAGATTTGGAAATATGTTGTTGATCTTTCATCGTTACGGGTTCTAAAGTCTGGAATTCCCAGCTATGGGAGTTACTTCATCAGGAAGACTAAAATGGTCCAAGAAGGCGGATCACCACCACCTTCTCCAGTCTAATTTGTAACTGGCAATAAATGCCAAACCAGCCAGTGATGTCCAGAACACAAACATCAATAAATAAAAAAATACATTAACCATGTCAATAAATAATTATTTGTGGTATTACTTAGAATAATTGGAAATACAATTGTAGCTTTTCAATAACCAAAGTTAGAGAGTTTAATAACAAACAGGAGCAGACTCAAACAAGCTCCACAACTCAGTAAGATCACACCTTTAACCTCAACATCACTTTCCATGTCCCCTTATCTCCCTAATATCCAAACATTAATCAGTCTCTGTTTTGAATGTACACAGCGACTGAGCACACACAACATTCATGGGCTGAGAATTCTATGGTTCACGACCTTCTGGGTGAACAAATATCATCTTTTCTCAGCTGCCCCTATGTTCTGAGACTGGGACTTCTGTTTCTAGACAACCCATAGGATCGGTGCAGGGTAACATTATCCCTGCAACTACCCTGTCAAGCATATAACATTTTTGTACAGTTCAGTGAGATCGTCTCGCTTCTATGGAAAGTAAAGGCCTAGTCAGTTTAGTCTCATAGGACAATCCCTCTCTTCCTAAACATCAGTTTAATGACTTGAATTTCAGAAGGGGGAAAGCTGAAATGCTGTTCATTTGCCTGCAAGCTGGTGAAGATCTCTGATGTAGCAGAATTTGAAGGTTTAATATACTGTGCCCACTGCTTCAAAGTATACCTTATATTTTTCCCTCTTGACATATAAACGTATCTGAACAACTTTGCCACATTATAGTACATATGGGAACATGGTCCATTTCCTGATCTTTAATAACAATGATGTACTTACAGGCAATATTTTGTCCAGTAAATTGTCATCGCCTAGGCAACAAGACCATCTAGAGCAGCTGCAACAATATGAGCACGTCGTTCCTTACCTCCTGGATGGAGATCACCGGGAACAATCCAGCAACCTTCATGGAAAGGTCGGCATCTTTATTTTTCCTGTTTCTCACATGGCAAAGCGACCTATGCCTTACGCTTCATAAGTAATTATTAATACTGGTATCAAGTAGACACAATTATTACCATATGCTTTTTGTATCTTTTACAGTGATTTGCTGAACCTTTAAGATTAGATGTTGATTTACAGAAAAAGTATATAATGCTTAGTTGTCCAAAAATGAGTCCTACCTTTTGGACAAAAACTGAGTGTCAATATATTAATGTTCAATATCAGACACAATCCATTAGGCTGAATGTGCTAATTTTCACAAGGGAGAACATGAAGCCAAATCTAACCTAAGCAATTTTCATGCTGTTTAAGTAAACCATTCATTATATTAATTTGTTGCTTATTTTCCAAAAAATAATGTATTCCTGCCTTTTTAAAAAAAAAGTTTGCTGATTCTTCCTTAAAAAAATAATGTATCCATTTTAGAGGTTATGAATGTTATCTCTCCAGCATTAAGGCAACATTGATAAAATGAACGTTTAAAGTTCAGAAGTATTGATATCATTTACTTTTAACAGTCAGAATTACATTCAACTAAGGTTTAATAAGGAATTGCAGATTGATGCTGGAATCGAAGGAAGACAAAAATGCTGGAGAAGCTCAGCGGGTGAGGCAGCATCTATGGAGCGAAGGAAATAGGCGACGTTTCTGAAGAAGGGTCTCAATCCGAAACGTCGCCTATTTCCTTCGCTCCATAGATGCTGCCTCACCCACTGAGTTTCTCCAGCATTTTTGTCTACCTTCAACTAAGGTTATATTTTTTTGTTCATGAAATAGTTATTTGTGACTAGTGCCTCTTGGAACTGTCCTGGATTGTGCTTGGACTTCATTTGTGGATGACTTGGATTAGGGAGTAGGGAACTTATTTTCTCAGATTGTTGGTGACACTGAAATGGGAGACAAAATGAATAGTTCACGTTAGAACAAAAGTGCATAGATGGATTAAAGGGGTGGTTGAAGCTGGAAGATGGAGACCAGTACACATTATCCACTTTGTAATCAAGGAATGCTGAATGGTGCTAAATGATGAGGAGTTGCCAACATTCTGAAGTGACTTTGGAGTCCAAATAGAGAAATTGCTAAAGATGATCTGCAGGAACAAATATAAAAGTTAATGATCTGTTAGTCTTTATCTCAAGAGCACAATAATACAAAGGAATGGAAAGTGTTACAGCTGCATAAAGCTCTGGTTAGACTCCATCTGGAAGTGTATGGTCAATTCTGGACATCAATTTTACCTCAGCCAAAAATATATCCACTTAAAGGGAGAGAGGGGATTGCAAATTCAATAGGTAACTTAAATGGGGCAATTAAAATGGCTAAAGGTTTTAGAGAGTGGATGGGAGGGAAACTGTTTTTCCTTGAGAGAGATCCAGAGGGGGAATAATCTTAGAATTGGGGCTTACCTTTTTCATTAGGCAGCACTTTTTCTTTCTTAGTGGTTAATATCTGGAACCTTCACTCCAAATATCTGTTGAACTTAGTTAGGTCAATAGAGGATTTCAAAACTGAGGTCGACATGTCTTATAATAGATTGAGTTAAACAAGGATATTAAGGATAAGGAACCAAAGAAGAGGGGTACATTTGTGATGTAGATAACCATGGTCTAACAGAATACTGGAGTAGGATTATGTGTTTAAAAGGCCTGTTTCTGGTCTGTTAGGGTGGATGCCTGTACACACATACAGTTATATACACTTTGAATTTCAATGGTTTTCTTCAAAGTGGGTGTATATGTTCAATTAACCGGAATTTGAATTCATATTTAATTTCTTTTATTAGAAGTAATCAATTTACAATAGTGTAAACATTGTACAAACATCAACTTAATTCCATATTTTTTTAAATAACCCGTTGAAAGTTATTATCTTCTATTTTTTTAGGAAATAAAGATAAGGATAGAGTAGTTTTAAATCAATAAGAGAGTGATTAAATAATAATTTGATTATATAAAAGAGAAAAAGAACATAGAGAAAGGAAAAAAGGTTAACAGAAAGTGAAAAGATATATATATATATATATATATATAAATGAAAATCAACAAAATATATTGTATCTAAAACTATTACAAATAATAATATCAATGAAGACATGCCTATTAATCCTAGTATAAGAATATGTTATTCTCATCAAGTCCCGCAGGGTACCCGTCAAGCTGTGATGTCAAGAACAGCTACTTCTCTAGATACTGTATATATGGAGACCATATTTGTTCGAAGGAATTATATTTGTCCAATAGGACAAATCTGATTCTTTCTAATTGTAACGTCTCCAACATTTCTGCTGCCCACATTTTAATTGTGGGGGATAATGTTCCCTTCCAAAATTTGAATTCAGACTGAATTTGGGAGGAAAAAAAAGTTAAGTTGGGTGGTGAATCTGGGCAACATGCTGGTACTTGAACAATCTGGCTATATTCATAGTCTTTACACTCATTACAAACTGTGTACCTTAGCCACTAACTGGACCTCATTAGGAAATTTATCAGTAACATCCATGAGACTAAATAGGGTGTGTTCTTATGGAAGAGTGTCCCACATTTACCATATGTATCAATGTGCAGAAATCATAGGAAAACATATTCCAGATATTAACTCTTTGGCATACAATTGTACAAAACACTGTTCTAACCAGGCCACATATGAGGTCAAAGAACAGTGTAAAAGGTTAAAGGCAGGGGATAGAATGGAAGTGAGATATAGAATGAATGGCAACTCTAAACTTAGTCACTCAATCTACATTTGTTTTTTGCATTACATCTTCAAGAGCGCTGATGCAGTGCACTAAATTGGAAGAAGTATGAGTAAATTGCTACTTTGCTGAGGAGTATTGGGGCCCTTTGGTGGTGGGTAGGATAGAAGAACAGGTGTTGAATCTCCTGCATTTCATTTGCTCTTCCCATGAGGTGTCTGGACTCAACAATCATTGCAAGAATATCAGATAACCAGATTTCCTGTATTTGTTAAACTGGCCAGTTCTGCTGAAATGTTATGAACCTGGAATGTTAACTCAGCTTCTCTCCCATCTTTACAGATGCTGGGTTATTAGATGAGTATTTCAGGCATCATCCTTTATTTCAGATTTTCAGCATCGGCAGTGTTTTGTATTTCACAGGACTTCTTTCTCTTCTCTGATGTCATTTCTCCCCTTACTATTTGTATTTCATGTAAGCAAACACGCCTTCTATGTCTCTCATTGATCATTTATTTTCTCTTAGTCTCCACCCTGTTACAGATAATCCCTTTGTTCTCCCCATACCTCCCAACTATACAATTTAAAGCATCTTTTGTCACCCTGAAACTTTAACTCTGTTTCTCTCTCCATATATGTTGCCTGAGTAGCTGAGTATTCTTAACGTTTTCTCTTTTTCAACATCTGCTATTTTAATTTTGTTTTACCCTCCATTCATGAATAGAAAGGTAGTTTTACTGGAACAGGCCCTTCGGCCCACCATGTCTGCACTGAACATGGTGTCCACTAATAAGCGTGTTTGGTTTTCCTAGCGCCGGGGATTTCTTGTGGAGACAGGATGTCCGGGACCTGCAGTGAAGCCGTGATAGCGAATTCCTCTCTCCACATCTCTCCCCCCCCATCTCTCTCCCCACCCCTCACCTATACACGCGACAGGCGTCGCTCTGTAGGAAGGAACTGCAAATGCCAGTTTACACCGAAGGTAGACACAACGTGCTGGAGTAACTCAGCGGGACAGGCAGCATCTTTGGAGAAAAAGACTAGGTGACGTTTCGGGTCGAGACCCTTCTCCAGAGATGTTGCCTGACCCGCTGAGTTACTGCAGCATTTTGTGTGTATCCCAGTTGATGACTGGTGCTCAGCTTTTGCCGGCACCGATGGGGTTAACCGACAGTCCCTGGATAAGGCGAGAGGTGCAGCTGATGGTCCCCGGCCCGTCGGGGAACTGGTTCCTCGGGAGTTGGAGCAGAGTTAAACTGGAGTTAATGCTTCTTCTCCACGCTGGCTGTAAGCCTGGGGCCGCCACTGCTCCGGGCCAGTGTACCGTCAGTCCAGGGTCACCCCGGACATCTCCAGCCGCCCCCGGACAGGAATGGGACACTCGGGAGGGGACAGGGACAGTAGTGAGACTCTGGGGTTATGCAGGAGAGGGGTGTGTGGTTTGCCCCTGTATAATAACCCTGCATAACCCGGGAGGTGCAGCCCGAGTGAGAATGGAACCCATACACCCAGGCTGAGGGGGACCGGACTGTGATTCATTAGATTGTCACTGCTGAGATTTCTGCATGGACCAGTGGAGAAGGGAGAACTAGCGTCACTAACTCCAGTCGAAATTCAACAGCGCTTGCAGCGCCGGAGACCCAGTGCGATCCAATGTTTATCTCCAGTGACCTATGACTTAGGCATGCGCAGTCGGAATAGCGAACTCGCTTATTAATCCCATCTGCCTGCAGCCCTCTCTCTATTCCCTGTCTGTTTATGTGCCTAAATCCATCTCCACCAGTGTATGAAAATTAAGGATCACACATCATTTAAATTAAACTAGTGTTACTATTAAAACATTGTGATGTTGCATCGGGCTGTAAAACAAGTTTAACTTGTTCAAGCTTTTGTAGCTTTACATTTTCCAGCTGTGAAATTGATGTGCATCTTTGGCGTCATAAATCACAATGACTCATCTCTGATCCGAGCCATTTTTCTGGACAATTGGGATGGGGTGTGGCTGACACGTGCCAATGGCCAATATACTATATTATCTGTTCCAAGGGGAGGCGGAGTAGATTTAATTGTTTCCCGGTGTCAGGGGTGGGTTGAATTTTTGCTTGAGCTGTGATTTTCTTTGGGTGGAGGATAGTGAGAGAAGCAGTAGGAGAGATGGGGTGTTGGTGGAATTTAATGATGTGGTCCAGATGATCATTGTGTTCATCCTCTTGCACACTCTTTGTCTGACGGTGTTCTCGGAATCCTTGTCCCCATCTGGAATATGATCTTGCAATCTGTGTTTTGGTTCCTTTTCATCAAATAACTGACAGCCAGTAATCTCTTATGAGCAGGGTTACACAAAAAGCTGGAGAAACTCAGCGGGTGCAGCAGCATCTAAGGAGCGAAGGAGATAGGCGACGTTTCGGGTCGAGACCCTTCTTCAGACTGGTCAGGGATCAGGGAAACGAGAGATATAAACAGTGATGTGGAGAGATAAGGAACAATGAGTGAAAGATATGCAAAAAAGTATTGGTGATAAAGGAAACAGGCCATTGTAAGCTGTTTGTGGTGTGAAAATGAGAAGCTAGTGCGACTGGGGGGGGGGGGGGGGGGAGATGGAGAAGGAATGTCAGGGCCAGAGGGCTGAGGGAAAGGTGGGGGGGAGGCAGTCTGAGTTAACAGAATTGAGAAAATTCAATGTTTAAGCCCAGAGGATGCAGACTCCCCAAGCGGAATATGAGGTGCTGTTCCTCCAACTTGCGGTGTTGATCACTCTGGCCGTGGAGGAGGCCCAGGACCGAGAGGTCGGATATGCAGTGGGAGGGGGAGTTGAAGTGCTGAGCCACCGGGAGGTCGGGTTGGTTATTGCGGACCGAGCGGAGGTGTTCGGCGAAACGATCGCCCAGCCTCCGCTTGGTCTCACCGATGTAGATCAGCTGGCATCTGGAGCAACGGATGCAGTAGATGAGGTTGGAGGAGGTGCAGGTGAACCTCTGTCGGACTTGGAATGACTGCTTGGGTCCCTGAAAGGAGTGGATGGGGGAGGTGAAGGGACAAGTGTAGCATCTCTTGCGGTTGCAAGGGAAAGTGCCCGGGGAAGGGGTGGAGCGGGAGGGAAGGGAAGAATTGACGAGGGAGTTGCGGAGGGAGCGGTCTTTGCGGAAGGCAGACGGGGGGAGATGGGAAGATGTGGCGAGTGGAGGGGTCATGTTGGAGGTGACGAAACTGGCGGAGGACTATCTGTTGTATGCGCTGGCTGGTGGGGTGAAAGGTGAGGACCAGGGGGACTCGGCCCTTGTTGTGAGTGGGGGAATGGGGAGAGAGGGCAGTGTTGCGGGGTATGGAGGAGGAGGCTCTTATCTCTTATGAGCAGGCTGTCCACAGAAAACTTAAATAGAGAATTAACCTGTGTATAACTAAAGCTGAAGATAGACACAAAGAACTGGAGTAACTCAGCGGGACAGGCAGCATCTCTGGAGAGAAGGAATGGGTGATGTTTCGGGTCGTGATCCTTCTTCAGACCGGTTAGGGATAAGGGAAGTGAGAGATATATAGTCTGAAGAAGGGTCTCGACCCGATACGTCGCCTATCTCCTTCGCTCCTTGGATGCTGCTGCACCCGCTGAGTTTCTCCAGCCTTTTGTGTACCCTCGATTCTCCAGCATCTGCAGTTCCTTCTTTAACACGATATATAGACTATGATGTGGAGAGATAAAGATCAATGGATGAAAGATATGCAAAATGTAACAATGATCAAGTAAACAGGCCATTGTAAACTGTTTGTAGGGCGAAAATGAGAAGCGAGTGCAACTTGGGAGGGGGAGGAATAGAGAGAGAGGGAATGCCAGGGCTACCTGAAGTGAGAAAAATCAATATCCATACCACTGGGTTGTAAGTTACCCAAGCAAAATATGAGTTGCCGTTCCTCTAATTTGTGTTTAGCCTCACTCTGACAATGGAGGAGATCGAGGCCAGAAAGGTCTGTGTAGGAATGGGAAGGAGAATTAAAGTGTCCAGCAACTGGGAGATCAGGTTGGTTCATGTTGGCTGAGCAAAGGTGTTCCGTGAAACGATCGCTCAGTCTTTGTGTAAAAACTGTGCCCTTCGGGTTCCTATTAAATCTTTCCCCCCTCATCTTAAACCTGTGGTCCTCTGGTTCTTGATTCACCTAGTTTAGGTTACCCTATCTATTCCTCTCATGATCTTGTGCGCCTCTATAACATCACCCTTCATCCTCCTGCGCTCCAATGAGTAAAGCCCTAGTCTGCTCAATCTCTCCCTAAAGCTCAGGCCCTTGAGGCCTGGCAACATCCTTGTAAATCTTCTCGGCACCTTTTCCAATTAAACATCTTTCCTATTACAGGGTGACCAAAATTGAACACAATACTCAAAATATGGCCTTACAAGTGTACATGACCTCCCAATATCTATACTCAGGTTTTTTTTTTACAGTTAACATCCAATAGGTTTTAGTTTTGGCAGTGGAACAATAACAAAGTCAGCATGGGAAAACTTACCCAGGAAAAATTAAAAACAATATTTCATAAGTGTCTTTGAAGGAAACACCTCTGCTTTTATAAGTTATGAATTTTGCCTTTTGGTAATTATATTTTAAAGAATTATAATACCCATATATACCAGAAAGTTCATCCAAACTACAAGAACATTTTTTCATCACTGTGGGATTTACTCTTGAGACAGATGTTCAACTATAATATCATCTGTTTTAGTTTTCAGTATGAACTAAGGTTGTAAAAGAAAAAGCAGACTTTGATTCAAGTTTTTGCACCATAGATTTCAGTTTAAATATTTTTTTTTCTCCTGGTTTCACAAGCAAGCAATCAGGATTGCTGTGGTGAAACAAATACTGTACTGGAAAATCGACAGGTCAGTGATTTACTTGGGAGACTGGCCCAGTTTTCTGCTGATCCGATTTGCTGCATATTTTCCTACATCAATCAGTTGAATCCAGGCAATTCACAGCATCAGAGTTCATTTCTAGGAAAATCTCTGAACATATTTTAGCTGTATCATGACTTTGGATTAATTTCTTACCAGTGCAAATTCTCCCGTTTAATGAACCAAACAAAGCATGCTGATGCAAAGTAGATTGATCAATTATATTCTCACCGACTTGCCAAAACATATATTCTTTAACCCATGACCAGTCAAGGAATAGAGCAGTGAAAACATATTTGTAGCCAACTGTTTGTGTAAGATTAAAAAACTATTGCAGCTTCTTTTCCCTAGACTGAAATTATGCTTTGGCAATATAAGGCTGAGAACATTAAACACATTCAAATTAATTTCATTTGATACAGAATCACTGATTTATAAACTGATCAATTCATACGTTATATAAGCAGAATTAGACCATTCAGCCTATCAAGTCTACTCCGTTATTTAATCATGGCCGGTCTATTTTTTTTCTTTCAAACCCATTCTCCAGCCCTCTCCACAACGCCTGACACACTTACCAATCAAGAATCTGTCATTCTGCCCCTTAAAAATACCCAATGCCTTAGCTTCCACAAACATCTGTGGCAATGAATTCCACAAATTCATCACCCTCTGACGAAAGAAATTCCTCCTCATCTCCTCCCTAAAGGTATGTTTTTTTTATTCTGAGCTATGGCCTCTGGTCCTAGACTCTCCCACTAGTAGAAACATCCTCTCCTCATCCTCTCTATCCTGGCGTTTCACTATTCGGTAAATTTCAGTGTGTTCATCCATCTAAACTCTGGCGAGTACAGGCCCAGTGCCGTCAACGCTCATCATATGTTAACCTAATCATTCCTGGGATCATTCTCATAAATCTCCTCCTCTGGACTCACTCCAATGTATGCTATTAAATGGGGTGGGGGGGGGGGGGGGGGAACGTTGCTAAATAAGACTTGATCTGACTCTAGTAAAGATTAGGAATAAGGAAGGCTGCTATATTTATTGCAGCAGCAAAATGCGAGAAGGGTAGGTATGTTGAGAAATAACAATAAAGTGATAAGAATACTTACCAGACGGGCAACATTTGCAGAGAGAAGTGAGGAGTTAATGGCAGGTTGACGACGTTTTGTTGTGGCTGCGGGGCTGGTGCAGGGAGCAAGGATTCAGATTTATAGACCACTGGGATCTCTTCTGGGGTAGGGGTGACCTGTACAAAAAGTATGGTTTACACCTTAACTGGAGGAGGACCGGCAGTCTGGCAGGCAGGTTTGCTAGGGCTTCACGTGTGGGTTTAAACTAAATAGTGGGGGGGGGTGGGATTGACAAATTGGGAGTATAAAGCTGGAGTTGAAAGGGAAGTGAGTACAGGAAAAGTTTCAAAAGATTCTCGAATTAATGGGAAGGAAAGTTCTAGAAGGGATAAGAGAGTAAGGTCAGGGCCAATTGCGAGTGGTGCGAGGAGGGACGTGAATACGGGGGTCAAAGTGTTGTATATGAATGCGCGAAGTATAAGAAATAAAGTGGACGAGCTTGAGGCTCAGTTAGAAATTGACAAGTATGATGTTGTGGGAATTACAGAGACATGGCTGCAAGAGGGCCAGGGCTGGGAACTGAATATTCAAGGGTGTACCTCCTATCGAAAAGACAGACAGGTGGGCAGAGGGGGTGGGGTAGCTCTGTGGGTGAGGAATGAAATTCAGTCGCTTGCAAGGGGGTGACATTGAAACATGAGATGTGGAGTCAGTATGGATAGAACTAACGAATTGTAAGGGTAAAAATACCCTAATGGGACTTATCTACAGGCCCCCAAACAGTAGCCTAGACATAGGGTGCAAGCTGAATCAGGAGTTACAATTGGCATGTAGCAAAGGTAATGATGTGGTTGTTATGGGTGATTTCAACATGCAGGTAGACTGGGAAAATCAGACCCCAAGAAAGCGACTTTGTAGAGTGTCTTCATGATGGATTCTTAGAGCAGCTTGTATTGGAGCCTACCAGGGAGAAGACAATTCTAGATTTAGTGTTATGTAATGAACTGGATTTGATAAAGAAACTTGAGGTTGATGAGCCATTCGGAGGTAGTGACCATAATATGGTCAGGTTTAATCTACAATTAGAGAGGGAGAAGGGTAGATAGGAGGTGTCAGTGTTACAGTTGAATAAAGGGGACTATGGGGCCATGAGGGAGGAGCTGGCCAAAGTTGACTGGAAAGATACTCTGACAGGGATGACAGTGGAACAACAATGGCAGGTATTTATAGGAATAATACAGAAGGTGCAGGATCAGTTCATTCCAAGGGGAGGAAGGGACAACCATGGCTGACAAGGGACGTCAAGGACAGTATAAAAATAAAAGAGAAGAAGTACAACGTAGCAAAGACGAGCGGGAAGCCAGAGAATTGGGTAATGTTTAAAGAGCAACAGAAGATAACTAAAAAGACAATATGGGGAGAAAAGATGAGGTACGAAGGTAAGCTAGCCAAGAATATAAAGGAGGATAGTAAAAGCGTCTTTAGGTATGTGAAGAGGACAAAATTAGTTAAGACCAAAGTTGGACCCACGACGACAGAAAAAGGTGAATTTATTATGGGGAACAAGGAAATGGCAGATGAGTTGAACAGGTACTTTGGATTCGTCTTCACTAAGGAGGCCACAAACATTCTTCCTGACATAGTAGTGGCCAGAGGATCTGGGGTGATGGAGGAACTGAAGTAAATCCACATTAGGCAGGAAATGGTGTTGGGTAGACTGATGGGACTGAAGACTGATAAATCCCCAGGGCCTGATGGTCTGCATTCCAGGGAACTTAAGGAAGTGGGTCTAGAAATCATGGATGGATTGGTGATAATCTTCCAATGTTCTATAGACTCAGGATCAGTTCCTGTGGATTGGAGGGTAGCTAATTGTAGATTGGCTATTGCATGTTAGCCAATCAGAATGCTTAGTAATAATAACTCCGCCTAGTGCATGCTCTAGCCTAGTGCATGCATGCGAGTAAGAACTCGCCTACTGTCTTCATTAGCTGCAGTAGACTGAATGTAGGATGTACTTATATATGACAATGGAGTGAACATTAAAGATGCTTTTCCTTTAAAAAAAACCCAACAAAAACAAACTCTGAAACCCTGCTTGGCATCAGTGCATGCCACGACTTAGGACTGGTTTATTTCGGACGTGCCGTCCATAAACTCTGCCTGACAGAGGAGCCAACACAGCAGTTACTATCCCAGTATAAAGACCTGTTCGACGACAAACTTGGCAAGCTGCCCATGAAATACAGAATCACTGTAGATCCTACAGTAACACCAGTGGTTCGCGCACCGCACCGTGTTCCCCATAGCACGCAGGAAAGAATACGCACCAAACTGAAACGTATTGTCTCCATCGGAGTCATTGCCGAGGTCAGCGAACCCTCCGACTGGGTTTCCACCATGGTCGTAACCACCAAGAAAAACAAAGAAGAATTGCAGGTCTGTATCAAACCTAAAGATTTGAACACAGCAATTAAATGCCCACATTGCCCAATGAGAACCACTGAGGACGTGGCGGCACAAATTGGAAATGGTGTTCTCAGTCCTTGACGCCAAAAGCTCTTTGTGGCAAATACCACTGGACCGGGCATCATCTGCTCTAACAACTTTTGCCACACCATTTGGCCGTTACAGATTTGTAAGAATGCCCTTTGGCATCAACACAGCCAGCGTAGTATTTCAACGCGCAATGGAACAACTGTTCGCAGAATATCCATGTGCCATCATTGTTGACGATATCCTAGTCTACGGCCGCGACGTGGCCGAGCATGATGCCAGCTTAAAGAAAATACTAAACCGTGCCAGAGACATTAACCTTAAACTCAACCCTCTTAAGTGCAAGTTCCGGGTTCCAGAAGTCACCTATGTTGTTCATGTATTCACCAGCAACGGATGAAAACCTGATCCGTTAAAGACTGCAGCCATCAACGAGCTGCCAGTTCCAACCAACATCACCAGCATGCAAGGATTCCTCGGCCTGGTTAACTACCTGGGCAAATTCATTCCAAACCTCAGCGAACTTTCTGCCCCCCTGTGACAATTAACCCACAAAGACAATGCATGGTCCTGGTGCCCCCAGCACCAAAGAGCCTTCAAGACGCTCGAACTCCAGCTAGCCAGCGCACCAACACTGGCGCACCAACACCTCAAGCTGCCAGTCACCATCACCTGCGATGCATCCCAGTACGGCCTAGGTGCAGCGTGCCTACAGACAACTACCGATGGCGACGTGATACCTGTCTCCAATGTATCATGCACCCTAACAGACACTGAACAACGCTATGCCCAAATCGAGAAGGAACTGCTCGCCGTCGTCTTTGCCTGCTCAAAATTTAAAGACATTATCTTTGGCAAAACCATCACTGTCGAGACTGACCACCAGCCACGAGTCACCATCCTAAACAAGCCCATCCATGCCACCCCAGCTCGTCTACAACTCATGATGATGCAGCTGCAGCAGTTTGACTTCCGCATTGTACACAAGAAAGGTAAGACATGCACATCGCAGACACTCTCTCCAGATCCCCTCGCACCACCAGCGAACGTCACCCTATCGAACAGGATGAGTTCTCAGTCTTGAAGGTTTTGTTCGTGCCCACCGACCGTCTACGCCGCCTTGCCGAACACACAACTGCGGACAAAACTTCACAACTGCTGACCTCCCTCAAAAGGAACCGATGGCCCAACAAACAGTCAAGCACCCGGTTTGAAATACAACCCTACTTCCTGATTCGTGACAAACTCATGCTACAGGACGGAATAATTGTCAAAGGCCACAAGGCAGTCATCCCCTCCATTCTGCGGAGTGAGTATTACGACAACATCCACGGAGGCCACCCATGCACTGAAGCCACTCTAAAACGGGCCCAGACCATGATCTACTGGCCCGGGATGACAAGGTTCATACGCAAAAAGACGGAATCATGCGCCATCTGCAACAGCCTGACACCACACCAGCAGAAGCAACCCCTCCTGCCTCAGCTGGCTCCCTCCCTTCCGTGGTCAGCACTGGCCTCCGACATCTTCGAATGGCACGGGAAACACAACCTTGTCTTGGTAGACTCCTACTGGGGCTGCTTCGAAATCGACCTACTCCCAACGATAATCTCTGAAATAGTTATCCAAAAACTATCAATCCAACTGTCTTTGCATGGAGCACCCGTCCACCTTCAAACTGACCATAGAACTCAATTTACCAGTCAGAAGTTCAAGAACTTTGCCAAATGGTGGAACTTTCAACACGGCACCAGCAGCCCAGAGTACCCACAATCCAATGGATTGCCGAGCGCGCTGTTCGGAGCATAAACTCATGGAGCGCTCCTACCTGGCAAAATCTGATGTTTACCTGGACCTACTAAACCTGCGGAACATTTCAAGGGACAGCGTTGTAGGCTCCCCTGCCCAGCGGCTAATGTCTCACCAGACGCGTCCACCACTGCCAGTCTCCCAGCAACAGCCACACATCCGCTCCCCCACCGCGATACAAAAGCGAGTGCAGTTTAAACGAGACGCGCAAAAGCGGTTTTAGGACAAGACCAGCACGCTGCTCAATACAAGGACAAGTGGTGGACCTACAAACAGATAAAGGACATACCAAACTAGGGCACATTCATGGCCCCTCAAAGGAGCCACGCTCCTACCTGATCGAAGTGGATGGTGTCCTCTACAGACGCAACCGTCAACACCTCCTTCCTGTGAAGGAACCTCGTCTGGCGCCTCCAGGTCCTGATGCCCCATCGCTCGCGTTCATGCTGACGCTTGTTGCAGCCGTTCCATCACGTGCCGCGACCAAGACCACACACTCCCCGCGTCGGTCTACCCCTGCGTCTCCCGTTGTAACCGGTACCCCGACTTGTCTGTCAACCCCCAGTTCTGAATGTATGATGCACTGCTTATATGACAATGGAGTGAACATTAAAGATGCTTATACCTTTACGTGTGTGGGATTCGGGTATTTATCCCACTTTTTAAGAAAGGCGGTAGAGAGAAAACAGGGAAATATAGACCAGTTAGCCTGACATCGGTGGTGGGGAAGACGCTGGAATCAATTATAAAAGATGAAATAGCCAAACATTTGGATAGCAGTAACAGGATCGGTCTGGGTCAGCATGGATTTACAGTGACTAGTGGGGTGCTGGGGCCACAGCTATTTACAATAGACATCAATGATTTGGATGAAGGGATTCAAAGTAACATTAGCAAATTTGCAGATTACACAAAGCTGGGTGGCAGTGTGAACTGTGAGGAGGATGCTATGAGAATGCCGGGTGACTTGGACAGGTTGGGGGAGTGGGCAGATGCATGGCAGATGAAGTTTAATGTGGATAAATGTGAGGTTATCCACTTTGGTAGCAAAAACAGGAAGGCAGATTACTATCTAAATGGCGTCAAGTTGGGAAAAGGGGAAGTACAACGGGATCTGGGGGGTCCTTGTTCATCTGTCTATGAAAGTAAGCATGTAGGTACAGCAGGCAGTGAAGAAAGCAAATGGCATGTTGGGCTTTATAACAAGAGGAGTCGAGTATAGGAGCAAAGAGGTCCTTCTGCAGTTGTACAGAGCCCTCATGAGACCACACCTGGAGTATTGTGTGCAGTTTTGGTCCCCTAATTTGAGGAAGGACATTCTTGCTATTGAGGGAGTGCAGCGTAGGTTTACAAGGTTAATTCCCGTGATGGCGAGACTGTCATATGCTGAGAGAATGGAGCGGCTGGACTTGTACACTCTGGAGTTTAGAAGGATGAGAGGGGATCTTATTGAAACATATAAGATTGTTAAGGGTTTCGACACGCTAGAGGCAGGAAACATGTTCCCGATGTTGGGGGAGTCCAGAACCAGGGGCTACAGTTTAAGAATAAGGGGTAAGCCATTTAGAACGGAGACGAGGAAACACATTTTCTCACAGAGTGGTGAGTCCGTGGAATTCTCTGCACCAGTGGGCGGTGGAGGCCGGTTCTCTGGATACTTTCAAGAGAGAGCTAGATAAGGCTCTTAAAGATAGTGGAGTCAGGGGATCTGGGGAGAAGGCAAGAATGGGGTACTGATTGGGGATGATCAGCCATAATCGCATTGAATGGCGGTGCTGGCCTACTCCTGCACCTATTGTCTTTTGTCAATTGTTTATTGTTTTATCAAAACTGGGAAAAGTTTGAGATAAATCGGTTTTAAGGTGCAGAAAAATGGGGAAGTCTGTGACAAGCTGAAGTTAGGAGAGATTAAATGACAAGTGTAGATGATAATGCAAAAGTAATTAATACAAAGAAAGAACAACGACTTGGCTTGGAAGTTCAGTTCTGAAATGCATTGACCATAATGTCAGTAATGCGTTTGCAGCAAGTGAGGAAGTCAAACAAGAATCGCCCATCAAATAGCAAGATTTTTTCTTCCATATTGCACAAGATTTCAGGAGAAATATCACCGGCTTGCCCAGGTATAAAGTCAGCATTCAAAGTGGACAAATTTGGCTTTTGTGGAAAGTCAGGATTTGTTCAAAGGCAAGCAAGGTTTCCTTAGAATTGAGCATTAAAACAAAATGGTATTTCATACTTTTATTGGGGGCTAGGGGCAATGGTGCGACAGAGAATACCGGTAAAAAATTTCAGATTATCCCATCAATGCTGAAGGTGATGTATAGGATCAGGTTCGGAAATTAATGGAGCAAATTTATCTTCAAAGAATGTAGCGTGATTTCCATTATTCATTGCAGGATCTGACTGAATTCAAGATGTAGCAATTCAACCTTTGCACTGTGAGAAAACTTACAGGTTTGAGACGATATGATCTGAAATGCCAGTGAAACAAGAATACAAATGGCCTTGTTCCCCATGGTTGCTTTTTTACCATTGTTATGTTCATACTTTAGAAATATAACCATTGATGTGACACAACTGGTATTCTCCATTGCTTCAGAGAAGTAATACACTGGGACGTTGCAGCCATGTCAATATACACAAGAGTTCTTCATATCCCTGGAATCATGATCTGGCCTTTTCTCCATGGAAGCACTGTTATTGGCTCGGTGGGGGCTACTCTATGACCTATATTGCTAGCTTTCATCAATATGCATCACAGTTTAGTGATAGCTGGATAGAACCCACAATGACCTACAAGGACACAAAGTGCTTGAGTAACTCAGCGGGTCAGGCAGCATCTCTGGAGAATATGGATAGGTGACGTTTCAGGTCGAGTCTGAGGTCTGACGAAGGGTTGACCTGAAACACCATCTGTCCATGTTCTCCAGACATGCTGCATGACCCGCTTCCAGCACTTTGTGTCCTTTTGTATATTAACGAGCAAGTGTAGTTCTTTGTTTCTACAACCACAATCACTTGATGAATAGACTCGGCATTGCCTCAATTAAACCCAGACACATACAAACAACAGTTCTTGTTGTACGTTGCATTTGAAATACTGTTTTGTAATGAATTATGTATTTTTATCATAGAACTATCCAGCATGGGCCAAATTCCTAATTGAAGCTGAAGGCAAACAGCTGATCATCGAACTTGAAAGAAATGAGTGAGTACCACTAATGTAGTCTGTGCTACAAATTGATGGCATATGTAATGCCTGGGGCAACGAGTGTGTTCTGCTTAATGATGTGCAGCTTCTGGTAAATATATTGTAACTCTAATAGTTCTATTTAAATTCAAATTACTTAACTTAAGTAAGCATTAATCAACAAATGCTAAGATCTTGTGCAACATGTGAGGTGAGATAAGGTATGCATTGACATTATAGATGTACTGTAAGTTCAACCATTGTGAAAAATATAATGACACGCTGCCTTAATGACACTATTCCTTTTACATTTTTAATTAAAACCTGTAGTCATATTATTTTCATCACCACACTTCCAAATTGAGAGAACTTCTATTCCGTGGAAACTTTGTCTTGCCCGAGTAAATTTGAACTGCAACATTTCATGAAACATTCTTGCTATGAGTGCAGCTATGCTTGATTGAAAACATCATATTCAATTCTACAGTTCATGATTACAGTTTTGACTTTTTCCTGTCTTATCAGATTTATAAAGTCAGTAGTGTGTAGAATGGAATAAAACTTCATTGCATTATAGAACTGTACTAAAAAGAGACATGTTTTACTGTTGGCCAGAATGCATACAGTGTGGAAAATGGTAAGTTATTTCAAAATTATTTTTACAGTACCAACAGCTGCCATTCCAAGAATCCTCCCCATTTCCTTTTGACATGGACAAATCAGCTAACAGCAGCTAGCTGATGATAGAGAAAACCAATAACTTCAGATGTTTATTCTTATGAGACAGGTACACGTTATACAAAGGATTGGTTGCTGTAGGCTATCACAGTGGCTATCTTAAACAGTGATGATGATTTCATCAAAAATCGATTGATATAGTATTATCTTGCTACAGCATGAAACAAAATCATTGTATTGACAACAAAAATTGAATTAGTGTTCCATCCGTTCCCAAATTTGGAAGAATAATTATTTTTAAACATTTCAACAATTACACAACATCTGCTCTTTTATTACTGTCCAGGGAGAGTTTAAATGGCAGAAGCTAAAGTACTCACCTTGTACGTATCTGTGTTGCAATCTAAATTTATTTGATTGTAAATTTTTATTTTTTTATTTTTTATGACTGCATTAGAATAATTCAAAAATGATTGCTTTTGAGGGCCACCAACTAAACCTGCAATAGTCCAACTATTCTGAACACTGCTCAATCCTGAAGCATGCCTCCACATTCTAGGCTCTCACGTTTTCCTATTAATTATATGCCAGAGAGGCGCTATAAATGTTATTTAACAAGATTTCCAGTGAAACTATAAACGATAAGGAAATGCAACTGAATTGATGAAATCATGTTTAAGCAGTTAATTCTATATACTTTAGTCGAGGCAGGATTCATTGTATAAAAACAAGTTATGGCCATTTCCCTCTTAATCATAGGTGAGCTATGACATTTCTATAGATGAGCTTTAACAGAATTCCAGAGGTGACTATGGTGGCATCTTGGTTATGGTAATATATAAATTGCTTACTATAAGTTTTCATTATTGTATATTTATGTTTTCAGAATAATTTGGGGTGGAAATTCTTTTTCCAGTGTACAAGAGCTGAGGCCTTAACATTGGACCTTTATTCTCATATGCATTAAGCTATTTGGCACTCAGGCTATGTAGTATTAGCAATCAGCTGGCAAATAGACGATAAAGTTCTGCCTGAGGGCCATTAATGCCTGCGTGCTTCCATTAACTGTTGCTTCATCAGCTGAATATATGGTCTTGACGTTTAGGCTAATTGTTGTTGTGAAAGGACTTTGTGTTGATGGGTACAAGTGATTCAGCTGTCATGGTTCATCATTCTTGGTCCATCAGTCTATGGATAAGCTGTTGGCCCATTCCTCAAGCACTTACCCAATACCTACTTGTTTGTGGCTGCGTGGCTCCCAGAAACCTAAGGACAACACCTCTGCAGCCATCTTGTGAAGCAGAGCGGTCTGCACGTGATGACTAGTCTTCTGATAGTGGAACCCTGGACCTTTTCAGAGCTCATACCGTCAGAAGGCTTTTTTTTACTGTCTCCAATTGTTCTTGATGAGATTTCTATAGAAATGTTGAAATACTAATAACTTAATAAAACATTTACTTTACGTAAACTAAATGATGAAATCATATAAAATCATTCATATCAATTAAAACAAACACCTAGCCTCGGTTATCTTTTTTAGTGAACTCCAGTGACCACATTCTGATGAATGGTGACACACTAGAAATGACTGGGGTAATGGGGAAGAACTGGAATTTAAATACATACAATTCCATAGCTTGGTATCAACATGAAAGGTTTACGAGAATGATCCCAGGAATGATTGGGTTAACCTATAATGAGCATTGGGCCTGTATTCGCTGGAGTTTGGATGGGGGGGGGGGGGGGACATTGAACCTTAACGTATAGTGAAAGGCCTGGATAGAGTGGATGTGGAGAGGATGTTTCCACTAGTGGGAGAGCCTGGGACCAGAGGCAATAGCCTCAGAATAAAAGAACGTACCTTTAGAAAGGAGATGAGGAGGAATTTATTCAGTCAGAGGGTGGTGAATCTGTGGAATTCATTGCCATGGATGGCTGTGGAGGCCAACACATTAGATATTTTTAAATCGGAGATTGATAGACCCTTTATTAGTAAGGGTGTGAGGGGTTATAGGGAGAAGGCAGGAGAATGGGGTTGAGAGTGAAAAATAGATCAGCCATGATTGAATGGCGGAGTAGACTCTATGGGGCAAATTGTTAATCCTGCTCCTATAATTTTGGAACATGAACCAGCTCTGAATTCAGCAGCGAGTTCAGGGATGGAGTGGACATCAAATCGGCTGGTATCTGATCTCCAGCACATTCTGTACTCTGTAATACAAAGTATAGACGTGAAAGTCCAGAGTGAACTGCACACAGAGGTTGCTCTCAATAGAACTATAGATCAACATGAACCAGCCCATTTGTGAAGAGGCACCATTTAACTATAATGAGTAATTGCACATAAACTTTGTATTTTCATTCTCTTATTTTAATTTGTTAATTAGGCTTTTATCTCAAATTCACAATAAATCACGACTTTACATGAGATGAGAGTAAGTTGTAAAAATAAATACTTGGGGCAGCTGCATAAAATATTTGCCTTTTGGACAAAACACAGTTGACAAGCTTGTATCTTGTGGTTTGACCCTTATGCTAGCTAATCAAAATAAGCAAAAAACAATGTTTAAGTAAAGAAAGAATCAGCCTTACTAGAAACAGTTACAACTGCAACATGTCAGTGGAATGTCCATAGTAGTCTGGAGTAGTTGGTTCAATCCCAAATGCCCATGGTAAAGCCTACAGTTGACATTGTTACTAAGGAATCAGCTGGTGATCAAGGAACTGTTCTACTGAATGGAACATTCATTAAACTGACCCTGCTCGTTCTACAATTAATCATGTACTTGAATTAACAGAATCTTACAAAGAGCATTGACCTTGTCATTCATTATTGCTCAATTCAACATTACAGAGAGATGCGTTTAAATTAAAACACATTAATATATAATGTCAAATACTCCATAAATATTTCAAGCCCTCTATCTTCTGGGAGAGCATCCATTTTGTTGGCTGTACATCTAAACTGTTATAGCCAAATGTAACCCGAGCTCCCTTAAAAGTACTAAAGTCTTGCAAAATGCTTTTATTCATTATGTAAAATGTTATCACTAATGTCTACTGTTACAGTGAAGGAAAGGAATTATTGAGTGTTAAATAAAATTTGGAAAATAAATTAATGACCAATTCGTTTTATTTTCAATAAAAAAATGATGGAAGCTTGCAGCAGGTCAGGCAGCATCTGCGGAGGACCCTTTGATCTGAAACTTTTAACTCTTTCCACTGATGTTACCTAACGTTGAATGTTTCCATCATTTCCTTTTTGCTTTTCAATTAAATTATTCAAATAGTTAGCAGTCATGTTACCTTCCTACAGTCACCATCATCTCACAGTTGGTTAAAGGGCTTTATTCTGATAGCTCCGAAACCTTATTTAGGTTGAGCTGCAGAAGCCAGGAAATTCTGGCACAAGTCAGTCAACATCAGTGGTAGACCATGACATTTTCTATAATTAGCCTGTGTTCCAATAAAATTGTGCTAGGATTCATGGACATAAACGTTCTCTGTGAAGCAAACGCCAAACCACTGGAGGAACTCAATGGTTCAGGTAGCTTTTGTGGAGAGAGAGTGATGATTAACATTTTGGGTTGAAATGTTGCATCAATAACTTACTGTCTGAACCGCTGAGTTCCTCCAGAAGTTTACTTTTAGCTCCAGATTTGGCATGTGCAGTCTCTTCTGTCTCCACAGTCTACTGAGCCCCATTGAAAAGGTACATATGTGAATATGGCATAAAGAGAGAATTAGGTCTGGATGTGATGTCCTGATTTTGAATGAGAGATGACAGTCTAAAGAAGGGCCTCGACCCGAAACGTCACCCATTCCTTCTCTCCCGAGATGCTACCTGTCCCGCTGAGTTACTCCAGCATTTTGTGTCTACCTTTGATTTCAACCAGCTTCTGCAGTTCTGTCTTACAAATATTTATTTAATCCAGGTAGTGGAAAGCATTTTGAAATCCTAGGAACTGTGCCGCAGGAAAGAGTTGATGACCGAAACGTGGGTGTTTCTCTGAATGGTTTGCATGCAATTTCAATACAGATGCCTTTTTTTGATCAACAAACTCTATCCATTTTGTTATTCCTGGTGAGTAATTGCTGAACTGGTACAGGCAAGTGAAAGCAGTTGGACAACAGTTTCCACTGCCATCCTTCAGAGTTCTGTCAGTTCCTTGTTTGCAATGATTAAGCCCTATAAAATTACTAAAACAGTCCAGTTAATTGCCACCATTAATGGATTATTTACCTTGCATATATCTTGTTTTTATTATCAATCAGACAAATGTAATGGTTTTGTAGCTGCAAAGATGATGAATCGGGTCAACACAGCTCGATGAAGTTTATGCATTTCATCCCTTCATTGGTTTCATGTACAAATTGTATTCATTGCTCTGATGAAAATGGACATATTCTGTCAAAATGGAATTTGGTATGTACCTGGAAAGGGCAAGGAACCCATTCCTTCTCTCCAGAGATGCTGCCTGTCTCGGTGAGTTGCTCCAGCATCTTGTGTCTATCGTAGGGAAAGGAATAATTCTGGTTGTCTTTTGTTTTCATAAATGTCCACTCCCCTTTTACAACCCAAGCTAAGTACAACAAATTGAAAATCTTGGTTCATAAATTACCAGGATGTAGCAAATAAACTCATCAGAAGATGAAAGCCAAAATGGTGCAGAAATAGCTATTTTTTTATTGTACTTCTTTACACAGTTTAATGTCAATGACAGAGTTAGAATTCTTCTAAATTTGAATGTGAAGATACTTTGTCATGTTTTGGGGGGTTAGAATTCACAAATTCACAATCAGGGTCAAGAGGCTGCATGTTAGTTATGTAAAATTGGGGATATTTTATTGCTGCAAAAAATAGCATTATTTTCCAATTGTAGAAAACGTGGGTATGTGATCTTATTACTATTTCAAAACAATCCCATATTTTTTCTAAAATAATCTATAGACTTGTAGAGGGGCTTTAACTTAGGAAGGCACCTATCTATGGGGTTATGTGATTTTTCACCTTGAGTTTGAATCTATCTACCTTCCCAATCTTTCCCCTCGCATAGATAGGTGGCGCAGCAGTAGAGTTGCTGCCTTACAGCGCCAGAAACCCGGGTCTGGTCCTGACCACGGGAGCTGTCTGTAAAGAGTTTGTACGTTTTCCCCGTGACCTACGTGGGTTCTCCGGGATTTCCGGTTTCCTCCCACACTCCAAAGACGTACAGGTTGATATAATTGTAAATTGTACCTAGTGTGTGTA
Organism: Raja brachyura; assembly: GCA_963514005.1. The sequence goes on along the minus strand of OY740795.1, from coordinate 40,714,574 downwards.
GGGTAGTGTTAATGTGCGGGGATCACTGTTTGGTGCAGACTCGGATGGCTGAAGGGCCTGTTTCCACGCTGTATCTCTAAACTTAATTAAGTAAAACTAAGTCGATGACAGAAGGTGACCCCAAAATAGATGCTACTCACGCATAACTACTATGACTACACATATTGGAAATGGGCTGCGTAATTTACAACAAGTGCTCTCTACTGATTTCTCAAAGATTTTCCATCACCTATAGGCCACAAGATGGGAATGTGAAGAATTGTCTGCATTCATCTGAAAAGGTTCGGATTCAACAACATTCATGAAGCCAATCTGCAACTCTGCACTTTCAGCAGCCCATCAGTCTTGCACTTCCAAACTGTTCTCTGTTCACTGCAGTGTGTATTTTCCAAGGGATACAACGTAACACGTGCCAAAATGTGGGCAGCACAAATCTTAATGGCACAATCTGCATCATCTAAATGGAGAAGAGTGGCACATGGGAACACCGACATCCCCAAATCCCCTCCATGTTGTAGCTGTATGTTTTTAACGGTATAGTGAAAGTAACATTCCAAATACTAACAGGTAAAGTTTGCACAGGTGGGTAATGTGGCTGAGTGAGTGTGCAGTACACAAGATGATTTGATCTACACTGTGTGGGGTGGGAGGGGGGTTGGCTGTCGGGGGCTCCAATATCAATATGGTTTGATTCATCATTGCATATGGGTCAGAGGAGATAAAATGAGTTCAGATGGCTCTTGGGGGGGGGGGAGAAACTTTAATATTCTGGATTATAAGAAGAGTTGTAAAGATACATTAGCTAATATCCATTTTGGGCCACTGTGCATAAATTTGTGTTATTCTAACTCCTGAGTATTTCTAACATTTTCTACTTTCTGGATTTATAATCAAACAACAATCAATCTCCTGTTAATTGGCTTACGTTCAAGACAAATTTATAAAACAGTTAAACCAATGTATCAGCAGTTGTTTTGCTGTTACAAAACTTAAATATATTTGCAATAAACTTTAGATTTTCACCTAGTTTTTTTCAGTGACCCTTGATTTATTATCTCAAGTCTTAACAACGAAAAGTTTTACATCCTTCTTTCCTTTCCTCTTTATGTTTCCCAAATGTCCTCCACAGGATAGATGGCGAGCATTAAGAAAAAAGCTCAACAAATGACATCAGTGTTGCTTCTTGGGCAAATTGCTAAGTATGTCTAAACAGAGGAAGAAAAGATCAGTCTCAAGGTCAATTGCCTCCTGTGCGTTAATCTCTCTTTGGGCACTGGTCCCTCACAGGAAATAAAGAAGCAGGGATCATTGTTATAGACTGAGGAAGTTAGAAGCAGGACGTGAGTTAAGATCCAACTTCTTCTGAACATGTAGGTTAGTAGACTTATGGAATATATTCTACTAAAGCATACAATCTGTGGAAGCTTTCAAGACGGAAATGGCCATGTTGCTGATTAGGGAAGAAGGATATGCACTTGGCACTGATCCAGACTAATCTGTCTTGAACATAAATTCAGAAAAAAGGACTTTGACTGGAGAGAGTTGAATTACCTTTTTTTGTTCCTAAATTTATTTTTTACATAAAGAGATTTTAGCTTTGGTCGCTACATTTCAACACATTCACTTTCAAATTATTATTCATCACGTTAATTTTCAAATTTCTTATTCAAATTATCAGTAAGTATTCTTGCTGATGAGTTAAATATACTACTTATACGTAAATGTAGTTCTCTCAACAATGCAATTCTTCCCTTTGTCTTATTATGTTTACTACTTCTTTTGTTATTTTTTGTATTCAGCCACATAGATTTTTATCAATATCAGGATTTTGTGTTTGTCATACTTCAATTCTTTCAGAATTACATTATATCGGATATTGCTAGTTGGTAAGCAGAATATGTTACTAAACACATTGCATAAAAATCACATGGCTGTCCCATGTGTGTCTGTCTTTATGTCTCTCTCTCTCTCTCTCTCTGTCTCTCTGTCTCTCTCTGTCTCTCTCTGTCTCTCTCTGTCTCTCTCTGTCTCTCTCTGTCTCTCTCTGTCTCTCTCTGTCTCTCTCTGTCTCTCTCTGTCTCTCTCTGTCTCTCTCTGTCTCTCTCTGTCTCTCTCTGTCTCTCTCTGTCTCTCTCTGTCTCTCTCTGTCTCTCTCTCTCCCTCTCTCTCTGTATGTGTGTATATATGTGTATGTACCTATCTGTATATGTGTATCTATGTGTATATGTGTACATTTGTATGCATGTATATATGTGTGTATATATATTATTGACACACATATATGTGTGTGTGTTATAAGAATATTTATATAAAAAGCATGTTTTGATAAAAGCAGTTTTAAAAGAAACATTAATTTTATGCATTAGCAGAAATCAAAATGGTTGCATTTAGCTGGGCTGACATGGATGTGATAGCTGGCATAACCCCCGGTTTGGGCTTGGTGTGATGTGTGATCGGGTCTCGGGTAGCACACTTCTCAGGCCCTGGCCCCAGGCTGCCCCGAGTGCTCCTGTTAGGAGGCACAGCTGGCGACAGACATTTGCCTCTGTCAAAGACAGGAGATCTTTAAAACATTTTTTAAAAATGTCTCTCATAGTCGATGTCATAAATAATTGAATTCTAAAGAAATAAAACAAATGCAAATGCATTGAAAAACGGAGAAATTATATTAAAAAAACATTAATATCGGTAAAATTAAAAACAAATTAACTCTTTCTCTTCAAATCACAGGAATCGTTACTGATGTGATTGGATCTATGAACAAATAATAAATATCAATGGTGTGGATTGGGGGAGAATGATTTCCCCCACTGTAATGCTGAAAATGCCAGCTAGGAAAGATGATGCTGTTTCACTATGTTGTGTCCAGCAACAGGGGAGAATGGGAGAGATGCCCTCATGTTTCCTGGGACATGCTAAAGGGGGAATGTCTAAACACAGATAGCTTCCTTCAGGACAACCAGATACAGCTATGAAAGTTTGGCCCAGATAATTTCAGTTTGTTTTCTGGGTTTCACACCGCAAAAATATTCCATGTCACTTCAAAGGAGAATTATCAAATGAAAAATTAATACGTATACATATAAGCCAATATATGCAGAAGATTGATCAAAGGCTGTGCTTTTAAATCATTTATTAAAGAAGGTGGAAAGGCACAGATTTATTTTCCTCTTGGGAACTGGAGTCACAATCAGTGTAGTGATTAGTTCTGGGAATGAGGATGAAGTCAGAGTTCCATCAATTGCTCAGATTGCTGTAGTACTGGAGGATATTTCAAAGGTTGAAATGTTTGAGACCAAAGAATGAACATTTAAAAATATAAGCATAGTTTATGTAGGCATCAACGTAAACCTGTAACCATAGGGCTGAGGGTGTACAGGACCAATGTGAGTGAGAAAACAGGATATGGTTAACCTCAATTTCTTCTGAAAATAGATCAAGGGAAATTAATGTGGACTTCAATGGACAGTTTCAGCAGTAGTTGAAGTGAAGCTGGGTGGTGCCACACGGGTAAATGGAGGTCAACCTGGTGGAGGCTTGGGTATGAACCCAAAGCACAACCTTTAATTGTTGTGAAAAAAAATTGACAACCTGCTGGAATAACTGTGTGAGTCAGGCAGCATCTTGGAGAAGTACGGGTGTCAGGGGTTATGGCAGGAGAATGGGGTTGAGTGGGAAAGATAGACCAGCCATGATTAAATGGCCCAGACTTGATGGGCCGAATGCCCTGCTTCTGCTGCCATCACTTATGAACATGAGAACATGGATAGTTTTGTTTATTGTCATGTGTACAATGAAAAGCTTTTATTCCTTGCCAATTAGTCAGCGGAAAGACTGTACATGATTACAATCAAGTCATTCACAGTCAGTGTACAGACACATGATAAAGGGAATAACGTTTAGTGCAAAATAAAGAACAGTAAAGTCTGATTAAAGGTAGTTTGAGGGTTTCCAGTGAGGTAGATAGTATCTCAGGACTGCTCTCTAGTTATTGATAGGATGATTTAGTTGCCTGATAGAAGCTGGGTAGAAACTGACCCAGAATCTAGAGGTGTGCGCTTTCACACTTCTGTTCCTCTTGCCTGATGGGAAGGGGGAGAAGAGGGTGTCCGGGGTTTGACGTCCTTGATTATGCTGGTTTCCTTGCTGAGGCAACCTGTGGTGTCAATGGAGTCAATGGAAGGGAGGTTGAGTTGTGCAAAGGCAGCGCTCACATTTCTCTGAAATTGATAGATGATGTTTCAGATTGGGATCCTTCGACAGACTGATTATAGGGGCAGACGAAAGCTGGAAGAGAGAAGGGGCAGGACAAAACCTGGGGAAGGGAGTGGGGAATTTTGCTGTTACCTAAATTTGGAGAATTCAATGTTCATACCATTGGGCTGTAAGCTACCCAAGCAGAATATGAGGTGCTGTTCCACCGGTTTATATGTGGCCTCACTCTGGCGATAGAGGAGGCCAAGTACAGAAAGGTCAGAATGGGAAGAGGAGTTAATATGGTTGTCAACCGGAAGATTCCATAGGCCATGCGAACTGAGCACCAGTATTCAGTGAAATGGTGCCTGGGTCTAGGCTTGGTCATGCCGATGTACAGGAGGCCACATTGGACACACATGATGCAGTAGGTGAGTCTAGAGGAAGTGCGTGTGAATGTCTATCACTGACAAGGATTGCTGTAGCCACTGGATGGAGGTGAGGGAGGAGTTATAGGAATAGATGTTACATCTCCCGTGGTTGCAGGGGAAAGTACCTGGGGAGGGGGTTGTTTGTGTGGAAAGGGAAGAGTGAACCAAGACTATGTGGAGGAGGGGTCTCTACAGAAGTCAGAAAGGGTGGGGCTGGGAAGATGTGAGGGAATTGTCGGATAATGATGTGTTGGATGCAGAGGCTGATGGGGTGAAGCGTGAGGACTAGGGGAAATCTATCCTTATTCTGCCTGGGGGTGAGGGGAGTAAGAGCAGAACTATGGGACGCAGAAGAGAAGCAAGTTAGCGTTACATATATGACAGTAGGGGGGAAGCCAGGTTTACTGAAGAAAGAGGACATCTTGGATGTCCCAGAATGTAAAGCCTCATCTCAGGAGCAGATGTGGCAGAGACAGAGAAATTGAGTGCAGGGGATAGTGTCATTGCAAGAGGCAGGGTGAGAGGAAGATACCTGTGGGAGTTTGTAGGTGTGTAGTAGACATCAGTCTGCCCCCTGTGATAGAGACAGATAGATCAAGAAAGGGGAGTGAGGTGTCAGAGCAAGTAGATTTGAAGGCAGGGTTGAAGTTATTGGTAAAGTTGATTAAATTAATGAGTTCTGCACGGGTGTAGGGGCATTCCCGTTGCAGTTGTCGATCGAGCAGGGAAAGAGTTGGGGAATGGTGCTATTGTACATTTGAAAAGTGGAGTGTTCGACGTAACCAACAAAAAGGCAGGCATAGCTGAGACCCATGTGAGTGCCCATGGCCACACCTTTAACACGAAGAAAGTGAGAGAAGTCGAAAGAGGAGGGTGAGGACAACTTCCCCCAGTTGGAGGAGAGTGTTAGTAGAGGGAAATTCATTGGGTCCTTCCAGGTGAGAAAGAGGATCATCAACACCTCCTTTAACCTCATCTACTGCATCCCGTGTTCTTGATGCAACCTCTTGTACATCGGCACGACCAAGCATAGACTCGGGAACCTTTTTGCAGAACACTTGTGCTCGGCCCACCAAGGTCTACCGGCTCTCCCAGTTGCTAACCATTTGAACCCCTTTACCCAATCCCATGCTGACCTTTCTGTCCTGATCTCCTCCATTGCCAGTGTGAGGCCACATGCCAACTGGAGGAACAACATCTTGTATTCCATATGGGTAGCTTACACACCAACGTTATGAATGTTGAACTCTGCACTTTGAGGTAACTACAATACTCTCTCATGCCCATCCCCTCTTTCTTCCCCTCTCCCCTGTCCCACACCTGGAGACGCATCTGTTTTCCCTTCCCCCTCGCCTTCCACCTAGAATCCTTCCTCTTGCTTCATAATTCACGACTCTAACCCTTTTGTCTCGCACTTGTTTTTTTTTAATCTCTGGCCTTTGTCCATCCATCTGTGTATCAAAAACTCCCCTCACCTGTATTATCTGTTACCTGCCATTCTTTTTCTTGCCCCTCCTTTCGTCCAGCTTTCTTTCTCTTACCCGCACACCCCCCCCCCCCCCCCCATTAGTCCAATCAGTCCGAAGAATAGTCCTGACCCGAAACGTCACCTATCCATGTTCTCCAGATATGCTGTCTGACCTGCTCAGCAAGTTGTGTCTTTTTTTTTGTAAACTAGCATCTGCAGTTCCTTGTTTCTATATTTGAATGATTGTGAACTGCGGTTGGCAGCAAGTTGATGAGAAATGTGAAGGAACCAAGGAAAAATTCTGTGGAAGAGCACCATGGATAATGATGAGAACTTGCTAAAAGAACTTAAGGGCCGGTCCCACTTGGGCGTCATTTGTGCATGGCGCATGATGGCGTATGCAGTGACGCGTGGTAACGCACGTGCCCCAGGATTTTGGAATGCTCAAATTCCTCGCGCGCCACCTGCGTGACGTATCCCTTGTGCTTGCTGATGTACTCATAGAGTACGCTGACGTACTGACGGCGTACATGTAGCGCGTGGTGACGCATGGTTGAGCAAGGTGACGCACGAACATTGCCAATGCTGGTTTATTATGCATCACCATGCGTGAACGTCCGTAACCATGCGCCGCCCGTACTCCATCGGCGCGTCATTTGCGCGTCATTTGAGGGCCGCACCACGTGACCACCCGGGTATAAAGCGTGCGTAGTTTTGAAAATTTTTCACTGGGAAAATCCGTGCCACAGAGATCGGGCTAAGTATGAATATCATCGCAAATGGCCCCGAAAAGAAGCAGGTCCCTCAGGAGCACTTGGCGTGCGACTGTCGGACTGCTAGACGTTTTCGCGCGACAGTCGCGTAAATGACGTGCAGATGACGCCTAAGTGGGACAGGCCCTTTACTCTTGGGTTTTATTCCACAAACTGGATAAATACGAATGGAACAAGGAAAGTGCACAGACAAAAACCGGTGTACAAGTAGATCCAGAGGTATCGGGAAGAATGGACTGTCTTTGCATTGTCACCTGGGCTTACAATATTGACTTTGATCAAAACTGTTTCAGTACAATGCCAGAGATTAAATATGATTTGTGGTGTTTCAAACAAGAAATCTTAGGTAAGATGGGCACAACTTTATATAATATTCGATGTAAAGAGGAAAGAAGAGGGGAATCTGACAGTTTTCCACAGACTGACTTGAGAAGCCTATTGTATCTGATCAAAGAGACCAAGAAAGAGTGGAGGCAGTCATTATTGTCAGTTTATTATTACACAAAGGGTGTGATAGATGAGTTAGATCAAATTTTCATTTGATGTCCACAGCACATGGTTTCTAACACTGGTAATAGGGATTGATGTTACAATGGAGAATAAAAACAATTAACTGAGTCTACTTCAGAATCAAATAAATTTGACAACATGCACTGTCAGATATGACATAGATAACCAGTTACCTGTTCGACTTTGAGTCCAGACATCATGAAAACTGTCTTTAATGAGAACTAAACCTGAACAGCTGTTAACAATTCAGCAAAAATGGATTAGGATTTTCATCATTCATTTCAGATTTTAATATTAATAAGCCCTTTTTAAACAGACATTTACTGCTATCCTTTACTCGACTTCAATAATGATAAAGCCGTTTCCTTTTATAAAAGCAAGGCTTATGTGGCTATTAAGATTATGGCAAATAATAGAACTTTGTCATGACTCATTGTTGGGAAGACACTTTGGCATGAAAGTAAGAAGCCTTGTATTAATACCAGTTGTAAAAACATCACCCATTTCTTTGAAAAAGTATTTTAGAGACATAAATTTTGAATGTCTGTTTCATCCCCTGCAGTAAATGTCAGTTAAAAAAAAAAAAAATATTGTCCTACAATGTTCTCATTCAAACCTATTCCAATCCAGATCAACGAGGATTATTGCATCACAGTGTACTTAATTTACAATGGTCAAAGTGAGCTCCCCACAATTCCCCACAGTAACTCCTTGACTTACAAGTTCACAAGTTATAGGAGTAGAATTAGGCCATTTGGCCCATCGAGTCCACTCCGCCATTCAATCATGGCCGATCTCTGACTCCTAATCCCATTTTCCTGCCTTCTCCCCATAACCCTTGACACCCGTTTTAATCAAGAATTTTTCTATCTTTGCCATAAAAATATCCATTGATGGCCTCCACAGCCCTCTGCGGCAATGAGTTCCACAGATTAACTACCCTCTGACTTAATAAGTCCTCCTCACCTCCTTTCTCAAAAGAGCGCCCTAAAAATTGTTGAGGCTATGACCTCTGGTCCTAGACTCTTCCACCAGTGGAAAGATCCTTCCACATCCACTCTATCTGTGCCTTTCATTATTCTGGAAGTTTCAATGAGGCCCCCCCTCAACCTTCTAAGCTCCAGCGAGTAGAGGCCCAGTGCTGTCAAGCGCTCATCATATGCTAACCCACTCGTTCCTGGAATCATTCTTGTAAACAGACTTATGTGGAACAAGCATAAGACCTGGTGTATGATTAGTTCCCATTCATTTTACTGAGAATATTTGGCCCTGTGGTACCAAGGGCAAAGATTTTTTTAATTTAATATTTTAATTTATTTTGACGCTTCATTTGTTGTTTTCATTAATTTCAATATTTATTTCTTTGCTACACTTGGAAAAAGCATGGACATTACCCAAGTCCCATAAGGTCTCTTTATCTCTATACTTCACCCCAAGTGGCTTATAGCATCACTACTAAATGGGTCAGTTGTGTCCTGAAGCACACAGTTGCCTTTATGCGAGTGGGTTATGCAGATGCACATGTCCACAATAACATTGGTAAAGGTTCTCACCAGACTGTTCTTGTTCAGACAAAACTAATTTCTTAACACCAAAGATATTCTTCATTGTATTCCTCTAGTGATTTAGGACCTGAGGTGTTATTATCCTGTTTCACATGTTGTCTGTTCATATTTCACAAATAGGATTTGGGGCAGAACTGGAGAGGTATATGATCACCATCAGCTGATCCGGCTCCTCGTCATTTCTCACAATGTTTCCATCAGTGTGGGAAAAGGAAATTCATAAGGAAATTCTTGCCATGAGTCTCCAAATATGTGGAGCAGAGCTAAGATTTTAAAATCTACTCAGCATCTTTCACATTTAAAACGGATTCTTAAAAGACTCACCATTGAATCTTCTGGTACGTTCCTTGGCAGTATTATTGTGGTTAACAGGATAAACTCAGAACCTATTAGTGTTACATGTATCGAGGTACAGTGAAAAGCGTTTGTTGTGTGCTATCCAGTCAGTGGAAAGACAATACATGATTACAATCGAGCCATTTACAATGTATAGATATATGATAAGGGAATAACGTTTAGTACAAGGTAAAGGCAGCAACGTTTAAACAAGGCTAGTCTGAAGGTCACCAATGAGGTAGATAGTAGTTCAGGACTGCTCTCTGGATGATGCTGGGAACCAACATTGGAAGTACCATTGTATCCTATTGTAATCGCTGTGTGTCCAGTGAATGGTTGTGTACTAAACTGGTTAACATATGTGGCTTTGCGTGCAAGGCATTGAAGGTTTCTAGTCAGTGTAAAGATATCATCAACAAATAAATATATCCAAGGGTTCTGTTTTATGGAACTTGCCCTTTTTATATTATGGAGCATGGGTCAGCAGCAGAGTAGCAGGCAGATAGCAATGCAAGCATAGCTTGTACGTGAACTTGGTTTCTGGTCATTGACCCTCTACAACAGCCTGGGAGGTTCCTTCATGCAAGAAAAATACATCAACCCAGCACGTGCAGCTTGCATTTGGTCAAGTAATCTGTGGGACATGGTGATCCTTGCACAAGCACTGCCACATGGGAGGTTGTTCCTCTCTGGGGAGATGCGGTCACATATTCTGGTACTTGCTTGTTCACTGTTATGCGTGGTATTTTTGGCCATTTATCAATAGAATGATTTACGTTGAGCCTCACCTCATAATGAAGGATCATGCATCAGTTAAAGTGAACTACCAAAGATTTTAAATTTAGCTTGCGGAAGGGTGTTTATCACCAAGTCTTATAAACTACCATTTATCTTTACTTCCTCCCCCCCCCCCCCATTGATCTTGGACCTGATGTGTTATTATCTTGTTTCACATACAGTATTATCTGTTTATATTCAAAAATAGGATTTGGGGCAGAACTGGAGAAGTACATGCTCACCATCAGCTGATCTGGCTCCTCAAATGTTTTCTCAATGTTTCCATCAGTGTGGGAAAACGGCATTTGTGAGAAAATTCCTGCTACCCGTCTCTCAATATGTGGAGCAGAGCTGAGATTTTAAAATCTTTCCAAATTGTTTCCAATTTAAAACTGATTCTTAAAGACTAACCATTAAAACTTCTGGCATGTGCCTTCTTCTCCTCCTTAGAAAATCCATCAGGGTTAAGGACGACTTGCTCCCAATTCTTTACTGTTGATTTGGATGTGGATGATGGGCATAGAGTGGGATTAGAGACTCTGCCATAGAGGGTCTTAGGAGCTTCTTGAGGTAGAGGGTGGGTGGGTGGGTGGGTATATTAGGTGGTGATGCACTCCTTCCATTGTTTATATTGGATTTCTACTTCATCCTGAAGAAGGATGCAGTTTTCTTGACTCCAATTCTCCAATTTTAGGTTCTTTACGATTGTATCAAAATTGGCTAGATCCCCAGTCATCATTTTAATTTAGCGGTTCTTTTTCTATTGGTATAATCCACTCTGATGTCCCACAGCTTTGCGTACCAACACTTTGCTGCTTGCTTAAACAAGGTTAAACATTGAACAAAGTTGCTTAATTTACTTGTACCTCCCTATTATCGCATTTGGACTCGCCCAATCATAGATTCTCTCTGCACGTTGCCTCTCCTACTGAAAAATAACTTGTTTTCTCTCTTTCACAGTTCTGGTGAAGTGTCTTGGATCTGAAGTGTGAACTGTTTTTCTCCACAAATGTAGACGATATGCAAATCCAGCATTTTCTGATTTTATTTTTTGAGTACTATAGAAAAACTATTGAGTTCTGATTTGCTTTGGTAACAAAGGGTGAACAGTTTCTCAAGCAAGAAATAAAGTGTTCGAGAAACATAGAAAATAGGTACAGGAGTAGGCCAATCGGCCCTTCGAGCCGGCACCGCCATTCAATATGATCATGGCCGATCATCCAAAATCAGTACCCCGTTCTGGCTTTCGTCCCATATCCCTTGATTCCCTTAGCCTAAGAGCTAAATCTAACTCTCTCTTGAAAACATCCAGTGAATTGGCCTCCACTGCCTTCTGTGGCAGAGAATTCCACAGATTCACAACGCTCTGGGTAAAAAGGTTTTTCCTCATCTCTGTCCTAAATGGCCTACCCCTTATTCTTAAACTGTAACCCCTGGTTTTGGACTCCCCTAACATCGGGAACATTTTTCTTGCATCTATCCTGTCCAATCCTCTAAGAATTTTATATGTTTCTATAAGATCCCCTCTCATCCATCTAAATTCCAGCGAATACAAGCCCAGTTGACCCATTCATTCATCATATGTAAGTGCCGCATTCCCGGAATTAACCTGGTGAACCTACACTGCACTCCCTCAATATCAATAATGTGCTTCCTCAAATTTGGAGACCAAAATTGCACATAATACTCCAGGTGCTGTTTCAGCAGGGCTATGTACAACTGCAGTAGTACCTCCTTGCTCCCAAACTCAAATCCTCTCGCAATGAAAGCCAACATGCCACGGGTTTCTTCACTGCCTGCTGTACCTGCATGCTTACTTTCTGTGACTAATGTACAAGCACACCCTGGTCTCATTGCAGCTCCCCTTCGCCTAATCTGACACCATTCAGATAATAATATGCGTTCCTGTTCTTGCCACCAAAGTGGATAACCTCACATTTATCCACATTATACTGCACCTGCCATGCTTCTGCCCACTCACCCAATCTATCCAAGTCACTTCATAGCACACTGCCACCCAGCTTTGTGACATTTGAAAACTTAGAGAAGTTACATTTAATTCCCCTGTCTAAATCGTTAGTATATATTGTAAACAACTGGGGTCCCAGCACCAAGCCTTGTGGCACCCCACTAGTCATTGCCTGCCATTCTGAAAAGCACCCGTTAATTCCTACTCTGTGCTTCCTGTCTGCCAACCAGTTCTCTATCCATTATCAATACCTTGCCCCCAATACCATGTGCTCTAATTTTGCACACTAATCTCTTGTGTGGGACCTTGTCAAAGGTTTTTTGAAAGTCCAGAGACACCACATCCACTGGCTCTCCCTTATCCATTCTACTTGTTACATCCTTAAAAAAATCCAAAAGATTAGTCAAGCATGATTTCCCCTTCATAAATCCATGCTGACTTTGAAACTCAATAGGTCAGGCAGCATCTGTGGGGGGAAATTAACAGATGGTGTTTTGGGTTGGGAGCCTTCTACAGACTCTTTTGGGTGCATGTATGGTGAATGGTTTGTCATGCGTCTTGCAGGTTTGCTCCGCTTCACCAAACGCACTGCCAAATGTTAGCACTGCATTTTTAGTTTGTGACATGAATAAGTCACAAAATCTTTCCATTGCACAAACTTAAGTTTACCACAAGACAACCAGTCGTTGTTGTGTTCTGCTCTTCGCAGAATCAATCCAGAGCATCAGTCTTTGAAATAAGATGCTTGTGGGTCAACAGTTGCGATTTTGTGTACAGCTCAAATAGTTATTGAGTTGAAATTGTCATCATGTGACAAATAACTGTTTATTGCCGTGTGAACGTAATTTTCAGTGGTAAGATAGGGAAGTGTTCGTATGGCAATTATATCTATCAGAAAATGTAACATCAATGTGAGGTCCATTTCCAACTGAGGATACAATGATATCCCTTTCTAAGGTTGTAGTGTGTGGTGTGTGCCAAAGTCAAGACAGTTAGGCATTCTTCGCCAAGCCAAATGGATCTTTGTCCTCATTTGTTTATCTCACAGATACTGCCAGATGCTCGAAGTAATTCAGACACTGGTGGTCCTTCTAACAGCACACCAAAAAAATCAAATGGTTATACTAATTTTTATCATAAATCAGTATGTCATGTATTGAACATTAGTTATGTTATTAAAAGCAACTTGTTTTTTTTAATCATCAAACTTACAAACTGACAATATAGACCTCATCTCCTGTTACCAGATTCTTCAAAAAAATATTTTTTCCTGCTCAGTTTGGGTTTGAAAGCAGTTTCACTTGCCAGTCTGAAGAAGGGTCTTGACCCAAAAAGTCACCCATTAGATGCTGCCTGTCCCGCTGACTTACTTCAGCTTTTTGTGTCGATTTACAGCTGATCAAGTTTGTTTACTGTAATGCACAATCCGCCAGAAGGCACATATCCCTATAGCTGGCAGTTGAAACAAAACCCATCCAAATCAGCGTTGAGGGTGACACTAGTCCTTCAGTCGCTTATTTCAAAATAATCAGCTTTCAAGTGTTTCTCTGTGGAAAATTACTGGGAATTATGTCATGTTCAGTAAAGCTCTGGTTATTGTCCGATTTCCATCAGAAAATTGAACTGGACTGTTGAAGAGACATGGCACATAACCTGTGCTTTACTTACAAATTGTTTGTGTTTACATTTAACATGGGGTTGGCCAATGAAGACCAGTTATCTCATGGTCTTCGGCTAATAGAAAGACGGTTCGAGGTAATTGGAAACCAGGCTCTATGCATGCACACACGTGCACACACGCACACAGATACACACGGACGGACACACACACACGGACACACACGCACAGATGGACGCTCGCACACTCACTCCATTCTTAACTGGACTAGCAGACAGAATTCTGTAACATTCATCCCTTCATGTTCCTCAATTCCAGGAAGGCCTCCCCTCTGCCTCTCCCTCTATTCATCCTCTACCTGCTGCACCACACTGGCAGTCATGAATTCAGCTGCTGGACCAAGTTCTGGAATACCCTCTTTGCTCCATCTAAATCTCTCTTTATTTTTTTAGCTAAACATTTCATCATATGCACTTATATGGTACTTATCAAGGCTTGGTACTTAAAGTGCAAAACTTGTCGTTGTTGCCTTGTGAAAGTAACAAGGTTGGGCGAGTGGAATCTTTGTGCACTGTTTAATTGGATGCCAAAAATAAAGGAACTGGTGCAGGAATATTTTGGGAATACAGTGTTGGCTCCTATCGCAAGGCATTAATTGATACAAATACATCTATTGATGCTCCTGAACACATCATTAGTGATCCTCGATGACACATCAGACACCCCCGCCCAGGCGACACAGCCGTGGTTGATCAGACCTGTGTTCAGGTGGCATTCGCTCCTCCCCATGGACCTTCTCTCCTGATCCAGAGCCATCTCAAGGCCTTCTCCGCTGCCTCTGTGGTGTTCTTGATGGCTCTTCTCCTCGCCACTCCATTGATGCCCAGTGCACTCAAGGCTATAGTGAGATAGTCTTGCTAAGATTGTATTAGAATCTATTGGCATCTCACAGGGTTCAGTGGGTGGTTTTGATCTCCCTACGTAATTGTTCGCAAAGCAAATAACTGGGGGTTAAGCCATAATTTGCCTTTTACTGGTCTTCAGACATACTTTGTAAACTGCAGAGGGGAGTGTTTATGTCTGTAAGAATCTTATGTATATAACATACTGTAAGTAACATCTTTGGCTCTTTAAATAACCCTGAATTAAATGTGCAGGACAAACTATCTCAAATCTTAAACTAAAGCTTGCTTCCATCAAGAACGTGGTACTTAAAAAAAAGAATACATTTCTATTAAATAACTTTAGTTACTGCTCCTCACAGGACATTTTACCCTCGCTTTAATCTCTTCTCATTTACTTCTGTGACACCGCTGACATATTTTGCCACTTTGATAGTTTCCACTTCCTGGTCGCAAGTGGCTCACTTTTGTCTTTGAATCACTGTACACTTCCACCTACACCAGAATGGCATGAAGGCCCTTCTCCCTTAAACCCAGACAATATCCACATACATCCATCCTCCTTTGCTTGGCTGAATGTGCCTTCTTAAAGTACAACATCTCATTTCTCCTAATTCGCTTCCTCCAATTCAAAGGTGTAACTATGAGAACTCGGATGGGTCCAAGCTACACTTGCTTTTTTGTGAGATACATGGGACAGTTCCTGCTACTGCCCCTTCTGCTGGAGTTGATGGACTCTCGATTAGGTGTATTCCATTTACCCCCCTTCAGCTCTCAGCCCCCCTCCTCCCCACCTGTGGTAAGGTAGGGTTCCTCTATCTCCACCTTCTGCCCTGCCAGCTTTGACATTCAATGGATCCTATTAAATTTCCATTACCTACAATGTAATGCCACAGTCAGATGCTCCTTCCGCTCATGTCCAATTTCAGCATTCCGCAGGAACCATTCCTTCCACTACTCCTTGATTCACTTCTCCATCTCCACTAGAACCAGATAAGCCTATCTGCTAACCATTTGCTACATCTGCTAACCATTTGTACTGCATCAAAATGGGAATGAAGAGTATTATAAAAAAGTCTATTAAAATAATATCCATCTCCACAAACAGTCCCCTTCTTACAGCATTTTCTCAAGCATCTGCTGTGCCCTATTATCTTTATCCCCTCCATCACCCACAGACTCAAACATCATTCAGGTGAAAGAGCAATTCATCTCTCCTCCAGGCAGAACCGTTGAGATGAACAAGTCTTCACTGCCCTCTCTCAACCTGCATTCCAGCACTTGTGACATTTAATCTCTCTCGGGTTTCCACCTTATTACAAGCATTCCTTTTATTCTCTCTGTCCTTCTTCAATTTGAAACATATTTGCTGGTCCTATAATTTATTTTCCTTTTCAGTTCCAGTTATAACCATATAATCATATAACAATTACAGCACGGAAACAGGCCATCTCGGCCCTTCAAGTTCGTGCCGAACAACTTTTTTCCCTTAGTCCCAACTGCCTGCACTCATACCATAACCCTCCATACCCTTCTCATCCATATGCCTATCCAATTTATTTTTAAATGATACCAACGAACCTGCCGCCACCACTTCCACTGGAAGCTCATTCCACACCGCTACCACTCTCTGAGTAAAGAAGTTCCCCCTCATGTTACCCCTAAACTTCTGTCCCTTAATTCTAAAGTCATGTCCTCTTGTTTGAATCTTCCCTATTCTCAAAGGGAAAAGCTTGTCCACATCAACTCTGTCTATCCCGCTCATCATTTTAAAGACCTCTATCAAGTCCCCCCTTAACCTTCTGCGCTACAGAGAATAAAGACCTAACTTATTCAACCTATCTCTGTAAATCAGCTGTTGAAACCCAGGCAACATTCTAGTAAATCTCCTCTGTACCCTCTCTATTTTGTTGACATCCTTCCTATAATTGGGCGAGCAAAATTGTACACCATACTCCAGATTTGGTCTCACCAATGCAGATGACCTCTCAACCAGTTGTAGGTCATCAACTGAAATGTTTAACTGTACTGCTTCTCCATGAATGCTGCCCTGCCTGATGAATATTCACAGCATTTAAAAACGTTACATAATCATTCATTCCTGATGGGAATGGTGTAATCCAGTGAGCGTTAGGATATCTGGTACTGACTCTGTTGGGAAATTCAACTTTCCACTAGAAATAATGATAGACGTGCTCAAATGTGTATTGAGATTTTCAGATAATATCACCTTAACAAACATTACACCAATTATGCCAATGTAGTTGTATCAAGTATTGTTAATGCAGACAGAATAGGGTTTACATTTTTAAGGTTAATTACGTTATTTGTGTATTGAAGAGTCACTTGTCTCTGCAGATACCTTATGTCATAACTTTGACAAACCTTTATTTTGCTCTTTGGCTCCTTGACAAGCATTACATCATACTTCACACTCTTTTTCTTCAGAAGTGCATCATTGGCAAAATAAATGCGCTAAAACATCCAAGTTAGGAAAAACATGATGTAAATGCAAGTACTTTTCAGACAATTACAATTGCCTAAGGGATTACAATTAAGTTAAATCTCCTTCACCTGCTCGGTGCTAGAAGGGTCAGGAGGGCAAGGACTAAGGAGTTGCTCAGCTTCACTTCCTGTTCCTCCCAATACTGTATATGTGGCAGATGGAGAGAGAGTTGACATTTCCCTTTCCATTCATTGGGAAGAGATTTGCAGAGAGATGGGCCATCTTACTCTGTGCCAAAGGCAGGCATGGTCGATGTGCCACAGCTGACATGGCTGAAATCACAAAACAACCCTGCACTTGGCAACATATAGCTATCAGTCTACTTATGAGGGAGAAGCAGCTTGGCTGCTCTCTGTAAATGCTCACTGGCTGTTTCTGTCATTAACTCTTGAGTAATTTACCTGATGGTTTCCATGTTGAAAAAATAAACTGAGGAATAATTTTCATAATTTTTTACTTTCCTATTTTGGAGGAGTTGGGAGTAAAGCAGGAGAACATTCTGTGCTTGGTGAAACAACCACAATTATGCGTGGCCTGTGAAGTATGTAACTGGGTCAGGCTTTATTTTTGCTCTATGCTGGTTTTGAAAATGTAATTTGAAGGCTGCACCAATTACAAAGTTATAACTATACATTACAATCAAATCTTTTTTTTTTCTGGGGGAAGGGGTTATATATGACTAAACGGCACACCACTGCCGAACTGTATTTTATGGGGTTATGTATTTTGAAATGGGATTCTTTTTTTTACTAAGCACTGAATTAACAACACATGTTCTACGAGACATTACATAGCAATCCCATCTATCCAAACTCACATATTGCTGTTAGGGTTGTATGTTGTGCTCTAGAAATTCCTCCTCCCATGTACATTACACACTTAACGTGAAGATTTCATTGCATTTTTTGGCTTGCTTTACTTTGCTCTTGCAGCATACAAACTCACAGCAACATACTGCTGCTGTTTAAGTAAATACTTAAAACATCAAAGATGAAATGTGCACTAGCACAATATTTCTTTGATTCAGTGAGGCTTACGGATTGAGCCAGTTTGATGAGGTTCATAATCAATGGTTTGTCCTGCCATTTGTAAGAGGTCAGCAAATAGCTCATCTGGAACGACTAGTCAGAATTACATTCTGTTGAGGGGTGCAGATGGATGAAGAAAGAGGATTAATGTAGTATCGGTGCAGATGTTATTCAACCCTTTGAGAGTCTGGAGGTTAAATATTGTCATAGACTAACATGGATAAATGGGCTATTTTCATGTTGTTTTTTTTAAATATGTTCAACTGATGTTATAAAAATAAAATATTATTAAACTTAGAAATTAGCCCCAGAGTGGGCCATAACGCCAAGAGATGTTTACATTAGGTTGAGAAAACTCAATTAAGACAGAATGAAATTTAGAATTACAAATTCAGAAAGAATGTCATAATTTTTGGAAGCTTATGTGAACGCTATTGTACATTTACTTAATTATTTAGTTCACTGAGTTACAAATCGGTGGTACATGAGTTACACACAGTGCAAACATTTGCTTAGAAATTGGATTGAATTTTTTTTCTGGTGGGCTGAAATATCATTGTGTGCAATAAAAAAACCCGAGATACAGTGAAAAGCTCTTCCTGAGAAGTATCTCATTGGATGAGAATGCACAAGGCATGTTCAAGGCAGATTAGTGAAGATTGTTATCAAAATCACAGCAGGATCTTTGATCAGCTGGGCAAGTGGGCTGAGGAATGGCTAATGGAGTTTAATGCAGATCAATGCGAGTTTTTGCATTTTGGGAAGTCAAACCAGGGCAGGACCTTCACAATGAATGGCAGGGGCCTGGGGAGTGATGCAGAGCAGAGGGATTTAGCAGTACGGTTACATAGTTTCCTGAAAGGGAATAGGGTGGTGAAAAATGCCTCAGTACATTGGCCTTCATCAATCAGGGTATTGAGTGGAGAAGGTCGGATGTTGTGTTCAAGTTGTGCAACACCTTGGTGAGGCCGTATTTGGAGTATTGTGTTCAGTTTTGAATACCCTGTTTTAGGAAGAATGTCATTAGCTGGAAAGAGTGCGGAGAAGATTTACTAGGATGTTGCCAGAACTTACAAGGACATCTACATGTGGAATTCTCTGCCTCAGAGGGCGATGGAGGCCGGTTCTCGGGATACTTTCAGAGAGCTAGATAGGGCTCTTAACGATGGCAGAGTGCGGGGATATGGGGAGAAGGCAGGAACAAGGTACTGATTGGGGACGATCAGCCATGATCACATTGAATGGCGATGCTGGCTTGAAGGGCCGAATGGCCTACTCATGCACCAATTGTTTATTGTCTATTAAAGGCCTGAGCTATATGGAAAGGGTTGGGCAGGCTGGGGTTTTATACCTTGGAGCTCAGAAGGCTGAGAATAAACTTATGGAGGTGTATAATATCATGAGGTGAATAGATTGGGTGAATGCACAGAGTCTTTTAATCAGAGTAGGGAAATCAAGAACTAGAGGACATAGATTTATGGTGAGAGGGGAAAGATTTAATAGGAACCTGAGGAACAGCTTTTTCACTCAGTGATGAATATATGGAACGAGCTGCCAGCGGAGGTAGTTGAAGCAAGTACTTTAACTACATTTAAAAGACATTTGGACATTTACATGGATAGGGCAGGTTTAAAGAGATAGTGACAAAATGTTACAGATGGGACTCACATAGATGGAGCTTCTTGATCAGGATTGAATAAGTTGGGGCAAGGGGAAGTTTCCGTGCTGTATGCCTCTCTTAGACTCTGTGGCTCCCCCTCCTTAGGAGAGCACAGAATTGGTTAACAACAAGCATGCAACTGTGTTAGCGTGGTTTCAATATATGAAACAATGCGTGAATCACAATCTAAGCTGGTCCCAGTGGGAGCAGCATTAGTGCTTTTGCCACTTTGCTGAGCACCACTGAAAAGTTCATCAACCCTAAAAGACATTGTGCCCATTGTAGCCAAACTCCAGATGAATGCAGTCTGCCAACAGAGGAAGAGAAACTACAGACAAAAGAGCCTTCGGAGTTGGGGATTTCTAGGCCTCTTTCATTCAGCATGGGACCCTACCAGAATTGTCTGCCACACACAGCTCCACCCTATCCTAACTGCAGTATGATTCCAGAACCAAACATAATATTATTTTCATGTTAGTTACCTTCTCTGAAAAAAACATCCAGCATTAATTTGAGTACAGTCTGAGCACTTTAGAATATGTATGAGCAATGTCTTGTGAGCTTTAAAAGCTCACTCTATCTCCACCATTGTAGACTGTTCTAATAAATCTTAAGTAAATCAAGAGTATAGTGCAGCACACCCCTCAGTCTCCTGACAGCCATTATGCACAGTTTTGAGTTCCAAATTATGTTCTAAATTGAATCTGAAGAAGAGTCCTGACCTAAAAGATCACACCATCCATGTTCTCCAGAGATACTGTCTGACCCGCTGAGCTGGTCCAGCAATTTGTGTCTTATTTTTGTAAACCAGCATTTGCAGTTCCTTGTTTCTACAAATAATGTTGATGTGGACTGGAACTTCTATTACACACTAGTTGACATTTACGGGTGATGGGTGAAGATTGGTGATGTTGTTGATAGCGAGCAGGGTCATCTTTAGCCATAGAATAATGTGCTGTTTGGTAAAATGGGTGAATAGCAGAGGGAATTTAGTCTTGAAAAATGTGGTGAAGAATTTTGGGGATAGTAAGAAGTCCTTTTCTTCAAGGGCATGTACAATGAATAGTAGACTTTACTTTAAAGATACAGAGTGGAAACAGGCTTACCAAGTCCGCACTGACCCGTACACTCTAGTAGGACAATGGGAGGTACTGATGAACAGGCAGGCCTTAGTGTGCATGTCCAATCATCCCTGAAGGCAGCAGCACAGGGGGGAAGGTGGTTAGGAAGGCATAAGAGAAACTTGTTTTCATTATCCAGGGCAGAGTATATTAGAGCAGAGAGGATATGGTCAACTATATTCATCACGAATTATGCCACAAGAGTACAGAGCAGGTTAAGCGAGGTCCTGATTGAGGTACACAATATTATGGGGAATATAGATGGGTTGGATAATGAAAACCATTTCCCATGCAAGGGCGGCACAGTAGCGCAGGGGTAGAGCTCCTGCCTTACAACACCAGGTTTGATCCCGACTACAGGTGCTGTCTGCATGGAGTTTGTCCGTTCTCCCCGTGCCCCGCGTGGGTTTTCACAAGATTTTTGGTTTCCTCCCACGCTCCAAAGACGTATAGCTCTGTAGGTTAATTGCCTTGGTATAAATGTAAAATTGTCCATAGTATGTGCAGGGTAGTGTTAATGTGCGGGGATCCCTGGTCGGTACGGCCTCGGTGGGCTTGTTCCCGCGCTATATCTCTAAACTAAACTAAATTATCTGATCTGTTTATAACCATAGGGCATTTAAGGTTAGGCAGAGAAACATAGAGAGGACGTGAAAGCAATTTTTTTTCACTGAAGGATGACTGAAATTTGGAAATCACAGCCAAAGTGGGCGGTGGAATCAGGCATTCTCAGAACGTTTACGAAGTATTTAGATAGGCACTTCCAATGCCAAGGCAAGGAAAGGTGGGTAGCAAGTGCTAGAGACTAGGAGACATATAGATAAGCACAATAACCAGGATGGACCAGTGAACCAAAGTTCCTGTTTTGTGCTATATGACTATGATACCATGACTTTATAAGTATTTGCTTATTGCTGGGATGTCCAGTGTTAAGTGGGGAAATGTGAATCGCGACTGGCAGGACTTGGACTAATTTCACAATTAACACAAAATCGTCAGGAAATTATTGTTCACTTGATTTACACTGGGTATAAATCTACCTTGGATTTTGGAGCATTGAAAAAGAATAACAGCTTCTCAGCTAATATTTCCAAAACTGGATTGGAATATTGCCAAGCAGAATATTATTTTTTTTGTAAAGAAATTAACACACAGATGGCTGAATTACCCGTATTCCCTCATAATTCCTTTTCGTACAAGGATGTGTACATTTGTGCCAAAATGTCACAGCTGGAAACAGTGTCGGAAGGCCAGGTTGCATTCAGGAGAGACTGTCCACGAGAGGCTTTTCTTTTTGAGGTTTGGAAATCTGCTTACACAGGCGAATAAAATCCGCTGATACCTCCTATTTTTTCGCACCTTTCTGAGCAAAGTTCTGAGCCCTGTAAAGAACAGAAATGACGGTGTGAATATTGTCTTGCGGAGGGCTCCATTACCCTGGCGTTATCCAGTTTCTAACTTGAATCCAAGGAATGAAAGTTTCTGGCATCAATTGAGGAACAACTACGTGTACACCAGCTCTGCATCTTTCACAGACTGGTCTGACATTCCTTTTTCTACTAAGAAGGTCTGCAGGGAATATAAGGATTTCAATATATAATAACATCTGGACCAGGCAATTAATGGAATTATAGTTTTTTTCATTCTTTTGCAGATTTTCCCACAAATATTATTTCATATTTTTATGCACGATTGAGGACTGAATTATTTTCTTTCTTGTCAGCTTTGATTTGTAATCCTGTGAAAAAATTAATTTTTGCATGTATAAAAAAAAAAGTAATTCTGATGTACAAATTTATCTTTGGATGGCATTAGGTAGAAATGTTTCATGAGATTGCATTGTAACCCATGGCATATTATACTCTCTGCTATTCTTTTGGAAATTGCCCTTCCTGGTTCAATTATAACATGCCCAGCCTGAGGGCACAGTATTTGAAGTTGGGTACGAGGAAATCTCGTTGACAAACAGCTATCCCGGGCAACATGTTGAGAGCATGAATCTCATTTCTCGTGCAGCATTCATTGTAATACATCTTTAAATAGCACTGAAATAATTCAGTAATGCAGGGGAGGAATTTTCTTGTATTTTGACCTGGGGGAGTTCCAATTCCCCACATGCATTGGAAACAAATGGGATTACAATTCAGCTCAGAGGGATTTCTTTTCCTATATTTCACTGGGACTTCCAGAGGAGCAGACCATGGGATTGATCTCGAGTAGTCTCAAGTTAACTGGAGGAACTGCAGGATGGGAGCTTCTCTTCCTATTTGGCCACTTACTTGACATTGCTTGGAAAGATTTCACTATAACTCAATGCTGTGGTCCGCCCTTGGATCATCACATTCCTGGGAGCAGGCTAGCAACCTTAGATGAGATGTATCTCCAAAGTTATTTTTCAATATCCAATCGGAACCACCTGGCTGACAGCATTAAGCTGTGTTTCATTTTCCTGCACCGTTCTTTCTGCACCTTCCACTGAGGCTGTGGCCCTCCAAAGCACACAGCTCTCTGCTTTGAATGCAATGTTATTAACCCTGATGTTGATACATGGTAACCCATTGTAATGGAGTAAACCCTACCAGTGAGGGGCTGCGAGTCACAGAACCTAGAGAAGCACAGCACAGGAACAGGCCGTTCGGCCACTATGTCTGTGCCGTTCATGATGCAAAGACCAACTCTTATCTGCATGCACATAATCCATATTCCTCCATTCCCGGCAAATCCATGTCCCTATCCAAAAGTCTCTTAAATGCCACTATCATATCTGCCTCTACTACCACCCCCGACAGCGTGTTCCATGCACTCACCATCCTCTGTGTAAAAAAATCTTGCCCCGCATATTTCCTTTAAACTTTACCCCTCTCACCTTAAAGCTATACCCTCTAATATTTGATATTTCCATCCTAGAAAAAAAGTTTTGACTGTTTATCCCATCTATGCTTCTCATAATTTTATAGACTTCGGTCTGGTCTCCTTGCAACTTCTGGCAATCCAAGTCTGTCCAACCTCTCCCTGTACCTAAAACTCCCAAATCTAGACATCAGGAAGGGGTTAAACTGGTAAAACATATCAAATCTGTGTGTGAAAGCTCTTATTTAACAGCGGGTTACACAAAAAGCTGGAGAAACTCAGCGGGTGCAGCAGCATCTAAGGAGCGAAGGAGATAGGCGATGTTTCGGGTCGAGATCCTTCTTCAGCCCCTTCTGATTTAACAGCACCTGATTTAGGGGTGACAGCAAAAGGTACATCAGAAAGGAGGGTGTGTGATTCTGCACACACCCTCCTTTCTGAGTGAGGCTGCTTTCTTTCCATTTTGAGAGCCATTTGTATCTTTTGGCTGCAAGTGGCGACTGCATGATCTAGCAAGTGTTCCCTTTGTCCCCGTGGCCTATCCTCTGTCACTGTCTGCCTGCCTCCACGTGACTAGTTGGTTACATTATGATCTTTAACCTTGCTCCCATGCGAACTGCAGACTCGTACACAACTGCCTCTTCAATCTCACCCTCTCCAGCGCTGCAGAATAAATCATTATCCATCCCCTGTGCCTTGATCTTTTCCAACTGACGGGGCATCTCGACTGGCCCTGGCTGTGGTTCTCTACCCTTGGACATCCTGTCTAGGCAGAAAATGGGCTAAAGGAAAAGTTTTCAGAACTTTTGCGATCTTGGATTTTCCAGATGTCCCAGCCACAATCACTCTCTCCTCCCACTCCCTCCCCTCACTTCCTTCCTCTTTGTAACTAGTGGGGCCGACCAGTCAGAGTAAATCTGATCTGAGTACTTTAGGCTCCCAAGGAACGCCACTGAGGAATATGAGATGTCCTTTTTATCCAGTTCATATTACAACTATTAGTGCGCTTGTGGCCAAGTTCAGTAATTCAGCTGAGTTCCCAAGGGTTTTATCACTTTGCCAATCATGACTAATTATTTATTTGTCAACTATGGTATATCAAGATCAAAGCACGGAAACAGACTGAAACAGTGTGTGATGACTGATTGCAGTGTCAGGTTTAATCAGCCTTCCCGCTTCTCCTGCTGTAACATCTTTTGAGCAGTTAACAAAACCTTTTCAAGAACTGGGCCGGGCTAAAAACATGAAAGATCACTGCCCGCAGCTGTTTATGTAAGGGAAAGATAGGCACAAAGTGCTGGAGTAAATTAATGGGTAGGCAGCATCTCTGGAGAAAAAGAATAGGTGATGTTTCGGGTCGGAACGCATCTTCAGACTGATAATAGAGGTGCAGGGGGTGAGGGATGGACAGCTTATTTCCCTCCACCCCCCATCTCTGTATTCAGTCCGACGAGGGGTTCTGACCCGAAACGTCACCTATTCTTATTCCCCAAAGATGCTGCCTGACCCACAGTTACTCCAGCATTTTGTGACTATCTTCGGTATAGAAACATAGAAACATAGAAATTAGGTGCAGGAGTAGGTCATTCGGCCCTTCGAGCCTGCACCGCCATTCAATATGATCATGGCTGATCATCCAACTCAGTATCCCGTACCTGCCTTCTCTCCATACCGTCTGATCCCCTTAGCCACAAGGGCCACATCTAACTCCCTCTTAAATATAGCCAATGAACTGGCCTCAACTACCCTCTGTGGCAGAGAGTTCCAGAGACCCACCACTCTCTGTGTGAAAAAAGTCCTTCTCATCTCGGTCCTAAAGGATTTCCCCCTTATCCTTAAGCTGTGACCCCTTGTCCTGGACCTCCCCAACATCGGGAACAATCTTCCTGCATCTAGCCTGTCCAACCCCTTAAGAATTTTGTACGTTTCTATAAGATCCCCTCTCAATCTCCTAAATTCTAGAGTATAAACCGAGTCTATGCAGTCTTTGTTCATAAGACAGTCCTGACATCCCAGGAATCAGTCTGGTGAACCTTCTCTGCACTCCCTCTATGGCAATAATGTCCTTCCTCAGATTTGGAGACCAGAACTGTACGCAATACTCCAGGTGTTGTCTCACCAAGACCCTATACAACTGAAGTAGAACCTCCCTGCTCCTATACTCAAATCCTTTTGCTATGAAAGCAAACATACCATTCGCTTTCTTCACTGCCTGCTGCACCTGCATGCCTACTTTCAATGACTGGTGTACCATGACACCCAGGTCGCGCTGCATCTCCCCTTTTCCTAATCGGCCTCCATTTAGATAATAGTCTGTTTTCCTATTTTTGCCACCAAAGTGGATAACCTCACATTTATCCACATTATACTGCATCTGCCAAACATTTGCCCACTCACCCAGCCTATCCAAGTCACCTTGCAGTTTCCTAGCATCCTCCTCACAGCTAACACTGCCCCCCAGCTTAGTGTCATCCGCAAACTTGGAGATATTGCCTTCAATTCCCTCATCCAGATCATATAAACCAGCATCTGCAGTTCTTTCCTACACATACTGACTGAATGTAGGTAATTGAACAAGGCTCTAGAACCTACATACTCATGACTAATTCATTTGGTGTAAGGCTCAAAGCCTCTGATTGAATGTGATACCTGGAAGTATGGAGATTAAAGTCTACAATGTTATTTCAAGAAGATTAATGTTTTCAGCCAGACAAACTAATGCCAAACAACTGTAACTGAAGGGGTTTGCTTTTGAATATCATCTTTGACAAGGCGAAATGTGCTTGGGCATTTTACAGATGCATGAAATGGTTGTAGAGTTGAAGAGCAGAGAATTGTCGGAGTGAACAAAAGCATGGCTGAAATGCTGGATTTCAAAACTATTGTGGGAAAATAAAGAGGTCAAGTGGTGGCAGAATTAAAAGGGGAACTCCAGAGCAAAAGATGGAAAAATGCAGTTTCTAACTTAGGTGTGATGTTAAAGAAACTACAATCAGAGAAAAGTTGAGTTTGATTGTCATGTAGGGCTGGAGGAGGTTAAGGAGAAATGAAGATCTCGGTTCAACAGCAGACTTCAGGGGGGGAATCGGGTTAACATTTGGAGATACGTTTGCATAGAAATGGAGAAAGAGTGGGAAAAGATTGTGATGAGCTGTGTTCCTCGTCAAGAGTTTTGGCAATGAGTCAAAGTGTCAAAGGGTCTCATGGACTGAATGGAGAGATGCCGTGGCATGATTTAAACACAAGGCGAAATGTGGGATTGGGAGCCAATGTATGTCAGGCAGGACGAGGGTGTGGGTTGGAGTATCCGAAGCAGAGCTTTGAGAGATCTGGATCTTATGAAGGGTGGAGGGTGGGAGCTGGCCAAGAAAGAAATAGAATAATCACATTTGGATTAATGAGGGCATGCATGAAGGTTTCAACAACAGATGTTAATACAATGTTTTGGAAATTGAAGAATGTTTACTTTGGGAGCTGAAGACAACTTTCCAGGGATTATGTGGCTGTGCTTCACTGTTCCGTATAGGACGCCGTACCCCCTCTGAGCACTTAACTTCAGTTTTGCACTTCTCATGCCACTGACAGTGTTGCTGTATTTTGTACACAGTCCAGCTTGACGAGCAGCTGATTAAAAGGCCCCCTGAATAGTCAGTCAGCTCTATTTTTGTTTGAAATTCAACCTTTCATTGTTCATCCACAATCTAAAATGCGAGGAAAAGTTAAAACAGCCAGTAACGGCTCAGTTCGACTTTAAGTAGTGTCTGAGAAGAGTTGCTGTATCTGCGTTTGGAGGTCTGGGATTGATGAAAAACAGAAGGGAAAGTCTGGCAGAGAAACTAATTACTCTTCCCATTGTTCATTTCAGCCATTATATCCCGACATTAACATTGTCTTCCAAAAGCACTTTATTTTCATACCTTTACTCCTACCATGAAAAGCCTCCTGAAACCCTGCGCTGTGGCCATATTTCCAGTCACCTCATCAAATTCTATAACTAACAGAAAAAATGTTGTTGTTAGAAACCTGAAAAGAAGACAGAACATGCTGGGAATACCAATTTGGTAGTTAACAGCTTGCATTTCAGGTTGCTGAGGTTTCAGTTTAGTTTATGGTCATGTGTACCGAGGTACAGTGAAAAGCTTTTGTTGTGTGCTAACCAGCCAGCAGAGAGACAATACATGATTACAATCGATCCATTGACAATATTTAGATACATGATAAGGGAATAACGTTTAGTGCAAGGTAAAGCCAGCAAATTCCGACCAAGGATAGTCCGATGGTCATCGAAGAGGTAGTTAGAGGTTCAGCCCAGCTCTCTGGTTGTGGAAGGATGATTCAGCTGCCTGATAACAACTGGGAAGAAACTGTCCCCGAATCTGATGGTATGCGTTTTCACACTTCTATACCTATTGCCTGGTGGTAGAGGGGAGAAGAGGCAGTGGCCAGGGTGTGACATGTCTTCAGTAGAAGACATTAACTCTGCCTCTCCACAGACTCCCATGCTGCTGAGTATTTAGACAATAGGTGCAGGAGTAGGCCATTCGGCCCTTCAAGCCAGCACCGCCATTCAATGCGATCATGGGGCTGATCATCCACAATCAGTGCCCCATTCCTGCCTTCTCCCCATATCCCGTGACTCCGCTATCTTCTGCGGATAGCTGACTCCGCTATCTTTATTTCTGATTCATCTTGAATCTCAGTTGTTTCCTGCTTGGTGTGCCTAATAATCCAACCACAATAACTACTCGCACCAACCAGTCCCCTCTATCCTCCCAACCCACAACCTCTGAGACCTTGTTTTAAACTATTAAATGTGTTGGTTTTGTCTTTGAGAATATTGGGAGCAGCAGATTTTCCGTCGTCCTGTTGTTAGTATTACCCAGTGTTCTATCTAAGATCGTGCACTGTAGTTGTTGTATATCTGTAGTTTTTGTACAGTGGTCAACCAATACAATTTCTAGTTGGTTTACATGACCTTTACAAACACATTACAACTAGAAGGTATAGCTTGCTGATGAGAGGGGCAAAAGTTAAAGGAGATGTGCAGGGCGAGTTTTCTTAACACAGATTTGTCGGTGGCAGGAATGTACTGCCGGGGTGGTGCTGTTGGCACGTACAAGAGTAACATTTCAAAGGCTTTGAATAAGTTCATGATTTCTAGGAGCAGATAAAGGCCATTCGGCCCATCAAGTCTACTACGCCATTCAATCATGGCTGATCAATCTTCCCCTCTGAACCCCATTTTCCTGCCTTCTTCCCATAACCCTTGACATCCTTAATAATCGCAAAATTGTCAATCTCCTCCTTAAAAATATCCATTGACTTGGCCTCCACAGCTGTGTGTGGCAAGGAATGACTCTCCCACTTGTGGAAACATCCTCTCTACATTCACACCATCCAGGCCTTTCACTATTTGGTAAGTTTCAATAAGGTCCCCCAAATATCCATTGATTCAAGGTATATGGGTCACGTGCAGGCAGAGAAGGTTAGTTTAATGTGGCATCATCTTCAGCACAGACATCGAGTGCCAACGGGCCTGTTCCTGTGCTCTACTGCTCTGTGTTCTGTGACTCACAATTTCTCATTCGAAGTACAATGGGTTTGCTAAGCCCACTCACCATGTTTCAACATCAAAGTCAATAACAATGCATTCAAAGCAGAGAGCCGCACCATGACGCAACGGTAGAGTTGCTGCCTTACAGCGCCAGTGATCCGGGTTCGATCTTGACTACGAATGCTATCTGTACGGAGTTCGTACATTCTTCCTGTGACCTGCATGGGTCTTCTCCGAGAGCTCCGGTTTCCTCCCACACGCCAAAGACGTAGGTTAATTGGCTTGGTTTAAATGTAAATTGTCTCTAGTGTGTGTAGATAGCGTTAATGTGCGTGGATCGCTGGTTGGCGTGGACTCGGTGGGCCGAAGGGCCTGTTTCCTCGTTGTATCTCTAAACTTAACAAAACTAAATTAAGCAGTGCACTTTGGAGGGCTCCAGCCCCAGTGGAAGGAGCAGAAAGAATGGTGCAGGAAAATAAACCACAGCATAATGCGACCAGCCAAAAGATTCTGATTGGATATCTATTATATTCCATGTCCTAACAATAGTAAGAACCGTAATTGTGAAAGGCATGTTTTGCAAGTACCCACAGAAAAATCAAAATTTAAAATATGAAATGGCTAGCAGTGAGGGCCTAGTTTAGCTACATCTACAGCCATTTTATATTTCTCTGGCTGAATAAATGAAGGAAGCAAAAGATGTTCCGACAGATTTTTTTTTTTGAATGTGCTTTTGAAGACTGGAAAATAGTTGGCAGTTAAATAAACTCTCCTGCACAAGAATAAAGATCTTTTTGCAATAAATAACTTCTAAAAGGTTTGAGTGAGCAAACACTGCCTCAGCCCACACACAATATCTGTTACCATTAATATATTTTTGCACAGCATCACTTTTCCAACAAAAGATAAATCATGGCAGAGAATCACCTGCCCCATGTCTCCTTCCCCAAGTCTAGACAGAGGCTATATTGTGACTGGCCTCGTGGAGTTGAGGGAGAAAGCTAAGGTTACTGAGGTTATGAAAGAGTCTTGTGCCATTTGTGTGAGGTTGTCTCCGTGTGCAGATTTTTATACCAAATGAAAACAGCATCAATGTCCAAAATTCACATTATAAAATAAAACACGAGGTGTCAATATCAGGTGTTCAGTAATATAAACTGTAACTTGATATTTCTAGAGTACAGTGCTCCCACAAGCATGGAAATATGAGCTTAAGGGCTCTGTGTATTTCCAGCATTACCCTTTGCTTCTGTCATGTTACTGTTGCCTGCATTCTCATTACTACAATAATGATAAAAAAGATCCAACTGAGTTTGCATAGCACACAGGAGATGTGGGCCCCATTCTTCCATAATAATGACTAAATCATGATAAGGGGCTGTTTAGAATGCCCTGCCAAAAGCCATTGTATTTAAATTCATATGCACATACCTGACGGCACAGCACACATGAATTTGTGGCTTGAGTTGTTTATGATTCTTTAAAGGGATATAAAGCAGTTTATCAACAATTAAATTAAAGCTAACAGTTGTGTGCAGGAAGTGCTTAATTTAATCCATTTGGCAGAAATATCAACTTGGGATTTATTTTCTTCTACAAAGGAATAAGTTTTACACAAAAAAATATTGTTGGTTTGTTTTGCTGATGTAACGTGACATTTTAAGATTTAGTTTTGCACTCCTAATTTATTCGTATAGATTTTGTGAAGGAATAATTAACATTGGGCCAAATCAAGTTGACTGATGGCTGGTGACTGCATTGTCTGATTTCCATGTGCAGATAGCCCAATACAGAAGAAGGAAAGATTCAATAGATCAAACCTTCAGGCACCTACCACTTGTTCTGCCACTTGGCTCCCCATTGAGCCGAGCAGTGGAGCACTGCCATGTTTACCAGAGGCATTGACTGCATTTTGTATTGCCCCTCTGTCCGAGGGCATGAACAGCTCTACTTACTTGTGGGCCATTACCAGTCCAGTAGGGGATGGGGGTGGGGGTGGGGTGGGGGAAAGATGCACATTCAAGTGGAGATTTGTTTGCCGACTCAAAATGGGTGTAAAAGGCATTAAGTTCATCCAGTGGAGATGTGCCGTTGCCAGAGATTGCCCCTGGCTTTGGCTTGTAGTTCGCGATGATAATCAGGTCCTGCCACAGTCGACTGGCATCCATGATTAAATGAAGCCTCCAGCTCGTTTTGTCTTAGTTTAGAGCGGAGACGAGGAAGCACTTTTTCCCACAGAGAGTTGTGAGTCTGTGGAATTCTCTGCCTCAGAGGGCGGTGGAAGCCGGTTCTCTGGATACTTTCAAGAGAGAGCTAGATAGGGCTCTTAAAGATAGCAGAGTCAGGGGATATGGGGATATGGGGAGAAGGCAGGAACGGGGTACTGATTGGGGATGATCAGCCATGATCACATTGAATGGCGGTGCTGGCTCGACGCGCCGAATGCCCTACTCCTGCACCTATTGTCTATTGTCTTTCTTGGCATCAGTGATAGCCTTGTGGAAATCATACTTACCTTCTTGTACAGTCCGAGATCATCCTTCTTGAATGCCTTCCATCTGGACTTTATCAGAGAGTAACCTAACCAGTGCCTTGTAATTGTAGCTTAACTTCAAAAACGTTATGTCCTGATCCTCTCGATATAAAGCTCAGCTTTCCATTCATGTTTTTGAAAGTTACAATATTGTTTCATATTATTTAGGGATCGATATTCATGGATTTCTAAGTCTCCTTCAATTTATACTATAAATTTTTACATTTAGCAAGTATCCCTTCCATATCTGAAGTGAACAATACCATGTTTGCCCCCATTAAATTTTATTTGGCATAATTGTAATCTCTTGTTATAAATTCACAATTGAATGCTTCCATCTGGGCTGCTGGTATTGTGTTGAAAAACTTGGCAATCTGGCTTTCTAATCTCATCATCTCAGTAGTTAAAAATGCAGGCAATAGTTGAGGCCCCAAGCCTAGACGTCTGAACATCATTCAATTTCAGGAAACAGTCTCCTGTGAGGAACTTTATCAGATGTCCATATAAAAGTCATCCTTAGACAGTCCCTGTCCACTTTAGCTATATCATCAAAACATCAATCAGAATTGTCAAGTATAAGCTATCCTTTCCAAAACTATTCACAACGTCTCTGATCAGCTGAAAACGTCTCAGCCTTAATTTATGCTCCATTGTGTCAGAGCATTTCTGTACTGATTCACATCCTTCAGGGCACAGACTCATGCATTTAACAGAAGAAAACTGACAACAATCAGGAGTAAACATTGTCTTGTGTGCAAGTGATGCAGAAATCATATCAGGCATGCAAGGGTTGATCACTTGAAGAAGTGCCCAGTGGAATTTTCCAAAGTGACACAAATTTACCCAGAAATAGTCTTTATTGCCCTTAGGACAAAAGATAAGCTATAAAAAACAACATCATCTCCAACCCAAGGCAAACTAACCTCAGGCATAGAGCCGAAGTGTTTAGATGTTACCTCGGAGTGCACATGTTTGGAGGGCAGACTCCCAAGTCATTATTAACTTGTTCATAAGACTTACAGCAGAGTGGGTGTTGTATTAGACACCATACAACACAGATGCTCACCTAACAGTGCAACATAGTCCCTCCCAATAAAGGTCCACAAAGAGTCCCTTGAAAACATGAATTATTAGCCATATTTCACGAGCCATCTCTCATCAAAGAAATACATTGCTAATGAGAGTTATTGAAGATCAAGACTTCCATTCCAGCACAAAGCCAGAGTCTGTCAGGCAGCTGTGATCCTTATACTCTTTTGAGATGTAGACTCCACAAAACACTGGAGAGATACTATTAATGT
The DNA here is from genome assembly GCA_963514005.1 of Raja brachyura. The sequence goes on along the minus strand of OY740795.1, from coordinate 40,681,478 downwards.
AGTCATTGTAAAATCCTGCAATTGCAAGTCAAGTCGGGTTTATTGTCATTTGTACAAACACGGTGAGATACAGCCACAATGAAAATCCTGCTGGCAGCAACATCACAGGCATATTGATTCAGATAACATACAAAACATAAATTATACATACATAAATCATAGACCACCGTCAAAAGAAAAAGAATGGTAAAAAACAAGATATAAAGCACAATTAGAAAATAAGTCCATGGTAGTGCAATAGGTGTCCCATGGTGTTCCTCTGCTAAGTGAGGATTAGGTGTGTAGGAGGGAACTGCAGATGCTCATTTACACCAAATATAGACACAGAATGCTGGAGTAACTCAGTGGGACAGGCAGCATCTCTGGGGAGAAGGAATGAGTGATGTTTTGGAATCCAATGGTAACAGTGAGAAGAGGGCTTGGTCCAGATGGTGGGGATGATTGATAAGAGAAATGAGGCAGTGTCATCTTGAGGCAGTGCTTCTTGAAGATGCTTTCTGGAGGGCTGTTCCCATGATTGGGAACAACTGGGTTGAGTCCACCACTCTTTTACCCACTGGCCAGATAAGGGACAATCATCAGCTTTCTCTCCCAAGAAAACATTCCTAGCATCAAAGCTCAGGCATCTTACAACCCAGTGGTGGGAATATTGATGTATCTAACTTCAAGTAACCCTTGCATCCCCTTCTCTCCATCCCTCCCCCCAACCTAGATGTTGTACAAGTTTCACTGTTGTCCTGCTGAGTTTCACTGTATCACTTGGTATTACCTTCCCCACAGCCAACAATGAACCATTGTGGGCTCCATCTTTCCTTGATCATTGTGGCTGGCTTTGATATGACCTTTTGCATATCTTTCATTTGTTCTATGTACCTTTTCATATGTCTTGTTTCCCTCTCCCCTGACTCTCAGTCAGAAGAAGGGTTTCGACCCGAAACAAACCTATTCCTTTTCTCTAGAGATGCTGTCTGAGTTACTCCAGCTGATTGTGTCTATCTTTAATTGCACTTATTTGGCTGTAAAGGATAAGACATCATTTGCATATACCTTGTACCTTGTCTCAGTCCGAAGAAGGGTCTCGACCCGAAATGTCTCCCATTCCTTCTATCCAGAGATTCTATCTGTTGCACTGAGTTACTCCAGCATTTGGGTCTATCTTCGGTATAAACCAGCATCTGCAGTTCCTTCCTATACAACGACTCCCCCCTTTATTATGGACCTCTTTATAACGGATTTCAGTTAGTGGATGGAATCTGTTGTAACTGAGACATCCGTTTATATCGGGAACAAAGGATCAAGTTTACTGTTTCATGGAGAAACTGTTTGGAATGGACATTGTCTCAGTCTATGTTTATCGTTCCTGTTTATTATGTGTCTTGTTTAGAATATGTTTATTGGCTGTTTTTGTAAATCTGTGCTTACCGTATTTCCCGGCAATGAAGACGCACCTGCTTCGAAGATGCACCCCACTTTGAGTTGCTAAATTTTGAAAAAAAAGCTGACAGGACATAGAATTTCTCAAGCTCAAATAAATAATTAAACAAATAAAAATAATGAGAGTAACAATTCAATTTGCCCAAGGCTTCCAGATCTCCTCCATTCTGAATGACTGAATGGGTGGGGGCTGGAGGGTGATGGCAAGTGGAGAGATGGTGTCTCCGAGCCAGGTCAAAAATAGGGATAACGAGAATTTCAAAACTAATACCAACTGCTTTTGTGCGTGTCTGTTGTCAAGGCAGCAGCATTTGTATTCTCTCTGTTATTCTCACTTGACCGACAACTGCCACACACCTACAAAGCATGGCCCCATGCAAATTTACATTGAAAGGCACGTGACCGGGTGGTGAATTCCATGCAGTGTCACCCAGCGCAGCAAGTGAGGCCATGCCCTGCTCCCGGCGGTAGTCGGAAATTTAGGATCTGCGGGAAGAGGCTGACATGAGCGAGGCCGGTGAGCGGCAGGAAACAGGTGTTCAGACGGAGAGCACTGCCAGAGGTGAGCGGGCCGACAGAAGGCGCTGAGATGGCGGCCAGTTCCGCTGTCCACTCGCAGCCACTGGAGCTACTTCCCTCCCCGGCCAAAATGCGGTGTCTCTGGGCCCGGAGTGCCGTGGCAGCGGTGATTGAATGAGTTACTGGCATGATCCCCGACCCCCTCCTTCTCAATGCTCCTGCCCTCCCCGCAACTATAGCCCTGGCGGCCCAGCCGTGCTGACCTGGGCCAAACCCCCCAAACGCTGTGAAAGGAACTCTCCTCCCCCCCCCCCCCCCCCCCCAGTGGCGCTGTCCTTTTACAGCCGCTTCCCATTTTACAGCCGCTTCCCATCAGCTGCCAGCAATGAAAGAGACTTGGCTATCCCTCAGTGCAGCAACATCATTCTTGATTTTACTGTACTGAGGGATAGCCAAGTCTATCTTTCTTGGCTAACAACCTAACCTTTGGCCTCCAAGACGCAGGTAAATTTTCGTGCCTTATGTTTGGGTAAAAAATATAATCTTCATTGCCGGGAAATACAGTATATACCTCCTTTACTCAGTTATAGTGGACAATCAGCATTAACTGACATGATTCACCCCCCCCCCCCCCCCCCCCCACACACACACACACCCCAACCCTCCCATTGTCCGCTACAATCAGGGTTATCTGTACTAACACAAGACACAGGAAGCAGGCACTCTGAATCCCTCTCTAAACAAGAGATTACTGGTGGTTGTACTGGGAAAATGATTCAAGGATGTCATGCGGTTTCCTCAGAAAAATGTAATATCCTGACTGACACGTGGGAATCTCTGTCCCAAAGGATCATCCAGCATGAAGGAACATCCAACGGAAGGAGAATGTTGAATCCCTTCATTGAAGGAAAACCCCAACCCTAATGGTAGATTACTTGTGTCACCTGCCCACCTGGCCCATCCATGAGAAGCTGTGGAACACATATTGTCTTCATCAGAAACCTTAGAATTTACAAAACTACAGTGGACACAAGTCACAGTCAGTCCTCAAGAACTGTCTCAAAAGAAACACATTTGAATTGTTGGTTAATTGTGCGGGTTGAGAATTGAGGGAAGATAATATTCAGCACATCTGAAGTCAAAATAAATTGGTGGCTTTTCTTTAAGTCATGAATACTGAGGAATGCTGTCAGATTTTCCAATAGCATCTGCAGGCAGTTGGCTGTATTTTTCCACTTCTGGACCCCACAGAGTGTACTTACAGTCTGGTCTGTGAGTCAGCTTCCCTGCCTCAGCATAAAATGTTAGCCTTGGGTCAGACTTCCTGCTGTAAGCTTCCCTCAGTAACTTTGTCTTAATCTGCTTGATGTCAGTAGTCTACATGTCAAGAATCATTGCTGAGTACTTAGCGGAAATGTGCTATTTTCTGTGCTCCTTTGGGACCAGCACTCCTCATCACAAGCAATCTGGCATCGTGGTCTATGTGTGCTGGCTGACTTGTGTCAGGCTACCAGCCTGGTTTCTCTGAAAGCTTTCAGTAAGTGTCACGCAGGCTCCAAGTTACTAATACCTTTCTCTTCCAAACTATCATCCAAACTTCTCATTAGTCATAACAAAATGAACTTAGTTTAAATCCAGTGCTTCAACTCCAACTGAAAGCAGTATTGGTTGGTAAATTAAACTGAAGTATTTTTTTAAATTTTAGATTGCTGTTGGAAATCAGAATTTTTCCTTGGTTCATTTTCACTGACTTCCATCATGTTTAGCAGAGTAGTCAGCAGAGTAACAGGGGATACAAATAATATGGGTGCTGGGTACTAGTACACAATCTCCTCAATGCTAATAAATTGAGCATTGTGGATGAAATTATTAGACCTATATGTCAAGTTAAGTGATTAAAAAATAAAAAGAATCAAAAATCTATTCCGCAATTTCCTGTCCAGGATTGGAGGAATGTTGTCCCATAGTATTACCATTGTCAGTACCTCATCCTTGTGCACAATGGGGAATAGGTTGGTGCAGCAGATATGTAGAACCAGCAACCCAAGTAGGTGGTGGACTCATCCATTACTCAACTCATTTTCAAATTAATGAGAATGACCTAACAATCCAATTCACCCATGGACAGTGCTCTTCAAGATTGCTATGAGAGAAACAGCCTCAGTTCAGGAAAGATGTTAGTCTTAAGTGTACCTGGGTTAAGAATATCTGACTTATGGACACTTTCGTATACAGATGAATTCCCATTATAATATTAGATTCAAACATCTGATGCATGCACATGCATTCTGTCCTATGGAGGCAGAACTAGCTTCCCTTCTCTCCCCACTTTTCGTAATTCTTTTTTTTTGTTGTTTATTTTTGTTAGAAGTAAGTACAATAGTGTGGTACTTGAGTACCTAATACATACATACATATTTCCATTCTTGTACAAATTCGTACTTTTGATTTAATAATAATAGAACAGTGAAAGAAAAAATAAATAAAGAGTGTCGGAATAGATAGACAAGCGAGTAGAAACAGATAGCGAAAGAAATAAAGGACAGAGATGAGAAGCTAAAAAGATTGAAAGAAAAGGAGAAAGTAGAGGAAAGAGTGATTAGGAGAGATCTACCTATTTCGTATTTTTGCCCATCCGTCACCCGGTTCTAAACCATTTAATTTCTAAGGCTATGTTATGTTGCACCATATGCTTGCAAAAAGTTGATAAAAGGAGACCAAGTCTTTAAGAATTGGTCTACTTTGCCTAGTAGGAGGAATGTCATTTCTTCAAGATATAGCGTTTCAGACATGTTTGACATCCACAATTTGAATGTTGGCGTGGTTGCGTTTTTCCAAAATTTGAGTATAAGTTTTTTTGCTGTTATTAGACCGTAATTAAGAAAAGCTTCTTAGAATATAGTTAGTTTACTTTCCTCTTCCATTGATCCAAAGATAATCAGTTCTGTATTGGGGTTCAATTTTGTGTTAAATAGTTTTGTAAAAATTCCAAATATTTCATTCCAAAATTTATACAGTTTTGTACAAGAGACAAAGGAATGTGCTATAGTGGCATTTTGAGTTAGACATTTGTCACAGATGGGGGAAACATTTGAAAATATTTTATTCAGTCTAGTTTTTGAATAATATAATCTATGTAAAATTTTAAATTGAATTAGGTTATGTCTTACATTAATTGAACATTTTTTTACATATAATAATTTTTTTGCCATCTATTGTTCGGAATTTTTATCAATAACTCTTGTTCCCAGTCCCTTCTAATTGCCTTCGTAATTCTTTGTTCCTAATGGTCTTCTATGATTTTTATGCCATTCATTACAATACCATGGAGGCATGGTTACCACAGCTGTGTTTTTTGTGTATTTTCTGACTTACGGACACCTTTAAAAACAGAAGGCACTCATTACCTGAGGATCGTCTGTGCATTACTGTTTTGCTACCATTTGTGTATTTACATGTTTCCACTTCATTGCAATGCTGAATAAAGGAAGGTGAGGAATATTCTGAGGCAGTTATTGAAAGCTTTGTCAATAAATAAAGCATAGCTATCTGTAATATTTTGCCCAAAAATGATATGATTGTTGACAGGCTTTGAATGTTCTGATTGACTTACCTCCCTCTTTGCAACTTCTGCAACATATGTTTACAGTCTATTACAATCCATCCTCATGCCGTCACTGTTTCAGGCTCCTCTCTTTGCAGTAGTCTAAAGATTCACACTAATGCCCAACCTAAGGTTCCCCAGAGGTCATAACAAAATTGTACACGTTCCTACAACAGTCTTGAGTACTGCTTCCAATACAGAGTCAGCCGTCAGCTGTTAATAGCAGTTACAGTTGCAATTAACCTTTATGTGGGAAATTTTAATCGAACAATCATAACTGACATTCGTCACATCTCCCAACAATTAGTGCGCAATTTTGCTGAGAAGCTGTTGAATTGGGCTTGCCCAACTGGAAATCCCTGAATCTCGACCTGGTTTAACTCTCCACTTTACCTTAATCACTTTTAGTTTAGAGATACTGCGTGGAAACAGGCCCTTCAACCGGCTGAGTCCACACCAAACATTGATCACCTGTATACTAGTTCTATCCTACACACTAGGGGCGATCTATAGAAGCCAATTAACCTATAAACCAGTACATCTTTGGAATGTGAGAGGAAACCAGAGCACCCGGAGAAAACCCATGCAGTCACAGGGAGAATGCACAAACTCCATAGTCAACTTAGTACAAGCTCCCATAGTCAAGATTAAACCCGGGTCTCTGGCGCTGTAAGGCAGCAATGACACCGCTGCACCACTGTGTCGCTGGAAACTTTGTCACTGAAAAACAAAATTGAAGTGAGTGTTTCGAGCTGCACGAGAGGGGTGGGAAAATTGAGAATTGGTGTTTAAATCCCCTCAGGGTTGTTACTGGACCAGTTGGTTTACAATTACCCAGAGTGAGCCCCAGCCCAGTTCTAGGTCCAGCCACAACTGTAGCTTCAACTCCCAGTTGTTTGCCAAAGTCAGTGAATTAAAACCTTCAAAAGCAGACTCCAACATATCGTTTCTGCCATATGGCAGGTTACCCAAAGGCGAGGTATAATTAATACTGCTAATGTGGCCATATGCATCCCAACCCAAGACAGTTCTTTCAGGAACAGAAAGGGCTGCTGCTTCAAGAATATATAGCTGTTCTCCAGCCACATTGTGCATATGAATGTCATTACCTTGGCAACTTCAATGATCCTTTCGTCCAAAAGCCATCAACTCTGCCAGCAATTTTTGAAGGGCTACAAAATCTGCAGGAGTGGCTGCTGGGAGTCAAGAAATGAACCGTGGCCCCCAAACCCATGGATAATCCAGGGAGAGGAACTGGTGAGGTAAAATGTGGCACCAGGCAAAGATTTGATTGATGTTCCCAAGGAGCGTTTCAGATGCCTGGAGAGAGCAGAGGTGCTCTACAGAAGGAGGATTTGCCAAGGTTATTACAGGTTGCTGAATAGCTTTACACACAGTTATGGCAGGCAGAAAGAAGGTCTGCAGCAAGTGGGAGAAGAATATAAGCATAACAATAAGAGCAGAGACATAAGCCAAAGTTAAAGAGTTCAAATATTCATGCAAGTTGTACCTTCACGAAACCAGACCCATCTCCATATCTGCTCAGAAGACTAGCCATAAATAGCATTGTCTTCTTTGGGTTCATCAGGATTTCATGAATGTCACCCAGATTCACTTCAAGACCTGTGTGATATTAAAGAACAGTCAGAAAAGATCACAGTACGAATTAATCATGACTGATTCACTTGGCATTTCTAGACATTTTGGGCTGTCCTCGACACAAAAAATGTGCTGATGTTTCTTAATGATAGAAAGCACCAGCGAATGAAGGGACTGGTGAGTCATATTGCATAAACTTAATACACTGAACAGCTGTACTAACAATGTTTTCCACGTTTATAGCAGTCCTGTGGCTCATTGGTGCTTGTTGAGCATTAAAGAATCATTACTGCAGATGTTTGGTTTTGTTACCACAAACGAGATCAAATTCTTATGAACCACCTTTTGCAGCCATGATGCTTTAGTAAGTTTAAATTATCATGAAATTTGATAACTCGTCCATTTTTCAATAAAAGAATAAAACAGTATGTTTTCGCAAATGCTACATGGTTTGGCGATGGTATAGACATAAAAAGAAAAATACTGGTCTGCCTTTGGCAAATTATTCTCAGGATACGAAAGAAATTACAACAAATAAACTGATTTCTGACAGAGGATTGAAGGAGAGGAATAATGGAATGAAGGTGATTTGCAAAGAACCAAATCAGAAAAAAGTTATTTTTACACCATGACTAGTTGGAGTGTAGATCGAACTGCCCCGGGCTGTGGTGGAGGCTGATTCAATTATTGCTTGGGAGCTGGATAGCATCTGAAATGAAAACATAAATATGTGAGGGAGTCGGGCTGGTACAACTTTTTTTTTCATTTTTATTGTATTTTCATCCAACATCAATGGAAACCTAGTCTTTTATGTATAATATATGATTTTAAAAATCATGGGGTTTTTTAGGGACATTTGACATTGTAAGTGCATTGGCTACTCATGAAATACATTGATTTCAACAGAATAACAGAAAGCATGTATAAACCAGCAGCTGATGTTTCTGCACGTTTGGTGCTGGCAATCATAAAAGAGTATTTCCCATGTTATTTCCTGGATATTAAGTTTCCAGCATCAAGTAGGATTTGTCATGAGGGAATGCAGAGATCAAAAACCTATGTGGACACTGGTGCAATTATAGCTTCAGGTGGTTTTAAAAATGCAGCCTTTGTAGTGGCCACATGTTCTTGAACCGTACTTAGAATATTTTGTTCACGCTCTGGACATCTCTGTGAATTTTCTGGATTTATCAAGGTTAAATAACCTTGAAGTATCTTAAATTACTTCAAACATGTAATTCATAGAAACATAGAAACATAGAAAATAGGGGCGAGAGTAGGCCATTTGGCCCTTCGAGCTTGCACCGCCATTCAATATGATCATGGCTGATCATTCAACTCAGTATCCTGTACCTGCCTTCTCTCCATACCCCTTGATCCCTTTAGCCACAAGGGCCACATCTAACTCCCTCTTAAATATAGCCTATGAACTGGCCTCAACTACCTTCTGTGGCCGAGAATTCCAGAGACTCACCACTCTCTGTGTGAAAAATGTTTTCCTCATCTCGGCCCTAAAGGAATTCCCCCTTATCCTTAAACTGTGACCCCTTGTTCTGGACCTCCCCAACATCGGGAACAATCTTCCTGCATCTAGCCTGTCCAACCCCTTAAGAATTTTGTACGTTTCTATAAGATCCCCCCTCAATCTTCTAAATTATAACGAGTACAAGCCGAGTCTATCCAGTCTTTTCTCATATGAAAGTCCTGACATCCCAGGAATCAGTCTGGTGAACCTTCTCTGTATCCCCTCTATGGCAAGAATGTCTTTCCTCTGATTTGGAGACCAAAACTGTGTGCAATACTCCAGGCGTGGTCTCACCAAAACCCTGTACAACTGCAGTAGAACCTCCCTGCTCCTATACTCAAATCCTTGTGCTGTGCTCTAGCTCAAGTCAGTGGTTTTACTTCGGAGTCACGTGAGTGATTCCGTGAAGAAGGCCTGCCAGGCCACATGCGCACCAGTACATTAGCCGCATTGGCGCAAGCACCCGTCTGGCAGGACACAGCTCCTGCCGGTGGTAAGTTAAACTTAAAAGGTAAGTTTGGTTTTTTACTTACATGGGGTTTTTAGGCAGGAGCCTCTTTTTACAGAGGTTTTTCCTGCCAGTTTCGCAGCCCAACAAGTTGCCGGTTATGGACTGTGGGGGGAAATTCCAGTCCGACCGCAAATGCGGAAACACCGGCAAAATTGATCGGGTTGCGAGATAAGGAGCCGCTAACAGTGCAATTAGCGGCTCCCCAGCCTGCAGGGATGCCGTAAAAATGGCAAGAAATTTAACCAGAGTCGCTGACAGGGGGGTCAGCGGCTCCCCAGCCTGCAGGGATGTCGTAAAAACGGCAGGAAATTTAACCAGAGTCGCTGACAGGGGGGGTCAGTGGCTCCCAGCCTGTGGGATGCCATTGGAACGGCAAGGAAGCAACGCTGGAGCCACTGACAGTGGGGCCAGTGGCTCACAGACGTTGGTCCCCAGTCAAGAAATTACTGGGACTAATTCAGCCCTATTTGGACTCAGGTGAGTCGGGCTATAAAGGGTTTCTCCTTATAATAAAAAGGATGTATTATAGTGTTTTTTCTTTAAGTAAAAGCTAAAGTCAAAGTAAAAAGTTATTGTTATATGTTCTGACAATGTTACAATTGTTTAAGCACAGTTTGCTATGAATTATTTTTACCCTTCACAGGTAAAGCTGTACACTAAATGTTGATTTAATGAGCTTACACAGCAATAGCGCGGGCCTATGGGACAGGCCGTGCCAGCAGCGCCTGACAGGGCTGCTTCATATATAAAAGTGCCGGCCTATTGGAGAGCCGTGCCAGCAGCACCTGATACAGGGCTGTTTCATTTGTGACATTACCGGCCTATGGGAGAGCTGTGCCAGCAGCGCCTGACAGGGCTGCTTCATGTGTGAAGTGCCGGCCTATGGGAGAGCCGTGCCAGCAGCGCCTGATGCAGGGTTGTTTCATGTCAAAAAGTGCCGGCCTTTATGAAAGGCGGTGCCAGCAACGCCTGGGACAGGGTTGCTCAAATTCACACATACCTGCTCGCCCACGGAGTTGGGAGATGATTCTCCACCGGGGCTAGAGAGCAAGGCCCAAGGAGTCGGGGGGATGAATTCCTCGTCGGGGCTAGATAGTGCGTTGAAACGACTATCCTAAATACAGCAACTGTTGTATACAGTGCTACAAAGGTCTCCCTCTCGGAGGCAGAGACCAAGATGGGTCAGTATCCTGCTGACACAGAGTCTCAGGGTATGGCCATGGGGCATACCCAAAGGAATGAAGGGCACGTGTCAGAGGTACCTTTCCTGACAATAAAGTTGCCATCCCAGTAGAATATTCTATTGGGTTAACGTCAATGGGTTCGTATCAGTATTTGTATCCTGCGGCAGCACCTGTTAGGGTTGCCTACGAATCACCCTCTCTGAGGAGGGAAGAGCAAAAGGTCAAGATGACTCCGGGGTCTAAAAATGTCAATAGAACATACTCAAGCACATATGTGCCGGCAGTGAACAACGCCAACAGGGGGATGTGAGAGCCAGCCGCTGAATCGGTTATTCAGGTAGGTCTATTCTGCAGGGGAAGAAGCCTGGCAGACGAATTAATTCGGCCAACGATGGGCAAAAGTCATCATTCAGAACGCACCCCAGGCGCTCATCGGCAGTAGCAGTTCACTGGAGCTGGGGGCAGCATGATAGCTCAGAAATTCCATGCGCCTTCCAATCATGCTCAACTAAATGGGTCTAGCACTTCCAAAATTTGGGTAGTGCACCGTTCACAAGTTGTAATATTTACATTTGTTTGTACAACACACAAAGGGTAAAAATATTTGGTTGAGGCACAGCCGGAGCATTCCAAGTAAGTTTGGATTATGGCCAGGGTTTGGAAATTGGGCAAAAGTTCTCATGCAAACCACCCATGCAATAAGGCAGGATTGGCAGGTTATTATGAAGAATGGAGAGTATCAGGCATATGAACTTCCGAATGTAAAAACTTATTCCTGACTACAACAGATTCATAAGGTAAGAGATACATGTTATACAAATCCCATTACAAAGGTTATCAAAGACAATATAACTGTCCTATAACAGTAAAGCTTTGCAGTATGGGATAAACTGTTTGTTGGTCATTGGGATTTACCTTTAATTATTATTAGCCTTGTCTCCGCCTTGTGGCAAGAGATTGGGGTTATAGCAATCTGTTACAAAACTGAATAATTGGCAATATAGCAGCTGTGTTGCAGCTGAGCAAATCAAGGAACTGATATTGTGTAAGTAGCAATTAGATTGTTGCTAACAACCTTGTGTTATTGTCAGCTGAGGCTACTTCAGCCACAATGATGAAGTAACAGTATTCAGCATTGCTGAACATGACAATAGCTCATTGAACTTGAACTTGAAACTCGCCACAATAGTGTGGTCGGTTGAATTCAGTTATTATGAACTGATGTTTAGAACTCTAAGATGAGAAGTTCCAAATACCATCACCTACTCAAAGGTAGTTGCATGAGTTACCAATTCTTCAGTTGTTGGTATCAACTAAATATACTAAATGCACCCATGAGTAAGGGGTTTTGAGCGAATATACATATTCTACATGCTCAAATTAAAGTTGCTACTCTACGATGGTGACATATGTTAGTCACATGATAATCAAGGGAAAAATATCCTGTAATCGATCTCCTTGCCACTGGTGTATCATCCAGTTCAGATCGATGATAACACAGAGTATGTGTTGGATCTCGAAGTATGATGAAAGCAAGGTTCAATACTTCATCGAATATTCATCATGTTAATGCATGTTTTTCACTCATTGCAAAAAATCTGTGGTACAACAGTGCGGAGAAATACTTTCTCGCTTCAATAGGAGGAATGGTCTTTATGTCTTCCTCATTTTTTGCGTCATTAGCCGGGTCTTAAAACAGACAGCAAGACCTCGCTTGCGTTCGTACTGTCGGACTGGCCAAGCGTTCATGTTGCCTGCTTCATCAGGCATTATGGTACAACGGTATACGGTGATGCCAAAAAACAAGAACTTGCTGTTTCAAACTGTGTTTCAGGAGACCGGCTTTTGCACAGTAAAACAATTATTGACCTACACATTTTGAATGGATTAACTTTTTCCTCAGGTTGTCACAGCAAGCCATGAAGGTGCTCACTGCAGTGTGCAGGGATAGCACCCAAAAAATAAGTACATTCCTATTGATGGGATCAGAAGTGTTTTGTTAAATGTTAATGTTACATTTAATATGGTACAGATTACTGACATTTCCAGCTCATTTTAAATGGTATTGACATTAATAGAGACATTACAGCTGCAACATAAGGGAACTACGCTCTCGGGTCCAACCCGGATATCGAGTTGTTAAAAGATCTTGACACAAGTTCTCCCACTACAAAATAATGCTGTGGGTTATTGAAAATGTGTGAACATTACTTCACCAAGGGGTTCCAGCTACATCCTTAGTTATGACACTTATATCAGCACAATGACTGCAAACATTGCAAATGTTGTGGCTAGATAGGATAGAATTGACTGCAGGTGTCATTACATTTACATTCTGGTCCACAGAATCCTAAGAAGTATGGAATCAGCATTGTTTATTAGTTAACAAACAACTACACAAAGGAAGGTCGGTTCAGACTTTTTTCATGGTGGCTGCAGCAGGTTCTGGGTTATACAGATATTAACACTGACGATTGTATATCTCATTCCACCAGGTCAGTATCAACGTCAGCGTATCATTTAGATAGTGTGCTTACATCTCATTCCACTAGGGCAGCAGCTACGTCAGCGGCCAAGGCGAGTGATGTGCCCTTCGACCATATTTTGGCGGACGCCGGATGGGCAAATGAGCTGATGTTTCAGAATTTTTATCATCGGCCGATTGTCAATCCAGGACTGTTTGCCTATGCCATTTTAAGTACCTAAATTTAAGGGGTACTGTCGTTTGTTTACATTGTTAAATAAACCCTATTTCTACATTGAATGCAATGTTACTACTAGTGCATTTATTTCTCTTTCGAGTTAATCAATGCAGTGGGATGGCGAGATTTGTAATCTGCGGCATGAAATCACAAAGCTTTGAACTCTTCACGGAATCACTCACGTGACTCCGAAGTAAAATAGTAAGATTAAACGAGAACTTACCAGTTTGAAGTTTGATCTTGATTTTATGAAGAGTTACGTTGGTAATTACGTGCCCGCCACGCCCAACCCTCTCTCATAAAGGATCACATGGAAGTTCTCAAGTCACTGATCTTACTATGTACTTCGGTGTTGTTTATTTGTGATTTCATACCGCTGCTTTGAAGTTTGGTGTGCATGCGGCCTGGCGGGCCTTCTTCACGTAATCACCAACATAACTCCTCATAAAATCAAGATCATACTTCAAACTGGTAAGTTCGCGTTTAATCTTACTATTTTACTGGTCTCAGGGTTACCTTAATGCCAAAGTTCGCCGACATGCTGGTGGTCTGATTAGCATCATGACATCAAATTAACCGTGTTTGTTTATCAGGCCTTGCTACTACTGTTTATTTACAGGCTATACTTTAATCTCTCAGATGATGGTCAATATCATGGTTATTTATATGAAATTTGTTTCAAACAATGTAACTGATGACTAATTAAATGTTAACCTGGGGAGTGGTTTAGGAACAAAACGTGACCCTTTTTAATGCATAAGTAATGTATTAGATAATACTTTGGGCATATTCTGATTGTGTTATCATCATCGTGACAGAAAGTAGATCTATAGTTTGCAACTTGCGACCTATGTACTTAATTCACAGTTTGGTGTGCAACAGTACATCACACTGAAAGTAGCAATACTTCTCCATTTGGGATATTACTGTTGTTTTTAATAATGATCTACTGTAATTCTTATTGATTTAAAATTGTTGCCAGATGCCCTTGGTTCTGCTCCAGGCTTCTGTGAACTGCTAATTGCCCCATCTTTCCTCCCCTCCACCACCCTATTTTTCCTCTCCACTTCCATTGTCCACCTCTTCTTTACTCAACTTCATGGCATCATGAGCCTTGAACTATCTTTAGCCTTGAACGGAGTTTATCTTGCACTAAATGTTGCGCCCTTTATCCTTCATCCGTGCACGAGAAAACATGTTTTTCACTGTAACTGGGTACACATGACAATAATAAACTAAACTAAACTAAAACTAATGATGTCTGTGAATTGTACAACTCCATTTGTAGCAATTTTTAAAGGCAGAATGCCAGAATTTTGATTTCTTAAAGTAAGATGTCCACATTTTGTGATTTTGTTTTTAAATGCTATTTTTTGATTTGGCATTGATTTGCCCATTTTAGTAAATGTGGGGGATCTTCTGAATCAGAAGATTAGGATGTACAGATTCAAGATGGCTTGGCAGTATGGATTCTGAACTAGCTTTTTCATAGCAGTTGTGGCAGAATGTAGATATTCTGGCTGGAGGACTGTGACAAGTGGAGTTTCGCAAGGATCTATGCTGGGACCTCTGCTGTTTGTGATATATAAATGACCTGGAAATTAAAACTAGGTAAAAACAAAGAACTGCAGATGTTGGTTAACACAAAAAATTACTCAAAGTACTGGAGTAACTCAATGGGTCAGGCAGCATCCCTGGAGAACGTGGATAGGTGACCTTTCGGGACGGGATCCTTCTTCAGACTGATTCAGTCTGCTGAATGACTCCAGTACTTTGTGTAATTTCACCTTAAAACAAGCTCCGACACCACTGATCTGTACCAGTGGGTCCTTCTTCACCAGCTACCGCATGGTCCACTTGGTGCACCATGGAAGATGCCGGCGGCTCGGGTTGGAGGTTGCTCTCCACCTCCCTCATTCTTGCCCACCTTCCCAGTGTCGCACCCAACCTGGGCGATGCTCTTATATCTATGACGTGGACAGGAAGCCCTCGCCATCCTCCCGTTGCAATAACACAGGTCATTCAGGAAAGTGGACCACCTGTTGTGAATTGTTTACGTAAGTGTGTTTATGTAACTCGCCTATTACATGTCGGAGAGTGCCTGTATATAAATGACCTAGGCGTAATTGTAGCTGGGTTGGTGAGTTAAGGGCCTGTCCCACTAGCGCGCGATTAGACGCGTCAAGCGCGACCTACCGTGGTCGCTTTAGTCGCCCGGCCTCGCGTGACCCTGTCCCACTGCGATCGCCGGAGTCTCGTCGAGTTGTGTGTAGCTGGTGTCGACATCGCGCGTAGTGTCCAAAAACCGACACTGCTCAAAAAATTACGCGCGGCAAAATCCTGTCGCGCAGAACGTGATTAACGTGATGACGTTTTGACGTTGTGCGTCTTCAGCGTGGCGTTGCGTGATGACGTCACTGCCCGACGTCGTGCAACGCGCATGCTCATGCGCATCATCACGTGATGAAAAATAACGTCCTTCCTTCGGACGTCGCGCGTGTAATCGCACGCTAGTGGGACAGGCCCTTCACTCGCACCGGGATCGCCTGACCCCCACGCGACCCCCGCGTCCGAATTTGTCGCGCTTGTCGCGTCTAGTCGCGCGCTAGTGGGACAGGCCCTTTAGTTTGCTGATGACTCCAAAATTAAAGGAGTTTAGTTTGGTTTAGAGATGCAGCGCAGAAACAGGCTCTTCGGCCCACCGAGTCCACACTGACCAGTGATCCCCGTACACTAGCACTATCCTACAAATTAGAGACAATTTATAATCTATACCGAAGCCAATTAACCTACAAACCCGTACGTCTTTGGAATGTTGGAGGAAGTCAAAGTCAAAAAGTCAAAAGAATTTATTGTTATGTGTCCCTGACAGGACAATGAAAATCTTTCTTTGTATAGCACAACAGAACATAGAAAGCATTGACTACAATTCTATACATAAATACACCCATGAATTAATAAATTAATAAAGTGCAAATAACAGATGGAGGGATATTAATGTTTAGAGTTCCGAGCCAGGTTTAATAGCCTGATGGCTGTGGGGAAGTAGCTATTCCTAAACCGGCTATTCCTAAACCAGAAACTGAAGCACCCGGAAAAAAACCCATATGGTCACAGGGGGAATATACAAACTCCATACAGACAGCACCCGTCGTCAGGATCAAAACCAGGTCCCTGGCACTGCAAGGCAGCAACTCCACCGCAGCACCACTGTGCTGTTGTTAGAAGATACAGTGGGTATAGATCAGCTGCAGAAATGGGTGGAGAAATGGCAGTTGAAGTTGCACTTTGGGAGGTTGAATGTAAGGAGAGAGTATACCGTTAATGTTAAAATCCTTAACACTATTGATGTGCAGTGGGTTCTTGGAGTCCATGTTCATAGCTCATTAAAGTAGATAGGATGGTAAATAAGGCATATGGTATGCTTGCCTTCATTGCTCGGGGGCATTGAATATAAGAGTCCAGAATGCAGCTATTTGACTTTGGTGATGCCACATATGGAGTAATGTGGACAGGAAAGAAGTAGAGGCTTTGGAGAAGGTGTAGAGGAGGTTTACCAGAGTGCTGCCTAGATTAAAGGGTGCCAGCTACAGGGAGAGGTTGGATAGACTTGGATTGTTTTCTCTGTTACAACAGAGGTTGAGGGAAGACTTGATAGAGGTATATAACATTATGAGAGGCATAGATAGGGTAGGTTGTCAGAATCTTTTTCTGAGGGTTGGAAATGTTCAACAAAAGAGCGTATAACTAAAAGTTGAGAGGGTGAAAGTTTTATGGAGATGTGTGAGGCATGAGTTTAGGGAGCTTGGAACACATTGCCAGGGGGCAGATACAATGGTGGCATTTAAGAAGCTATTAGATAGGAACATGTAAGTGCAGGGAATAGAGGGATATGGATCTCATCCAGGCAGATGAGATTAAGTTAACTTAACACCACGTTCGGCACAAATATTGCGGGCCGAAGTCCTGTTCCTGTGCTGTATTGTTCTATGTTCTATGTTCAACTTCCAGGCAGCTACTTTTAATAACTTACTTGCATTTACCTTTAAAAGAGAATTGAAAAAACCCAAATCCGTTCATCATCACTGATTGTAGTCCTCTTTTTGGTAGTTACCCAAAAAGGCAAGAGTGATCCCAGAAAGCTGCCTATTATATTATCTAGTACTGACATTTTATCAGCTTTTATTTTGTTGTTTGCTGTTTTATTATTTCACAGTTAATTCTCAAGAATCAGGTGTAACAGAATCGTTTAATTGCTTGGGTGGGAATGGGAAGTTCATTAACATGAGAATTTATTACCATGTAGAGATTAAATAAAAATAGAACTTGAGAAAGTGGTAACTGACACGCCTTAGAATTTTATTGTTGGCCCAAAGAAATCACTCTTGAATAGGAACTGGCATCTGAGCCATAAATTGAAATAAATACATTCTGATCCATTTGCCAAGAAAATCTCCCATCCAGGAAGATTTTACAGTTTAATTTGAAGAATGAGCAGTTACATTGTGTCTGGTTCACAAAACAGCTGCAGCAATACAGTTGCAGTTTAATACCTAAAGGGCCTGTCCTACTTGGGCAACCTAATCCGAGAATTCTGGCGAGTTTGCCCTCAACTCATACTCACGGCATGGTCGACACGAGGTCGTAGGAGGTCTTCGTAACTCTCCTTCATGCTCGAGAGTGGTCTCCGCGTACTCGAGGCCTCAGCTAGGTTGCGGTGTTTTTTTCAACATGTTAAAAAATGCCCGCGAGTAAAAAAAGGTCGCCATGGAAGGAATCGATACTTTTTTTACTTGTAGGTTTAGTCCTAGTAGGTCGTAGTCGTAGGTAATCAAGGGTAGTTGAAGGTAGTCGTAGATAGTCTTCATTATAGTCGAAGGGAGGTCGAAGGATGTCGTCTTCACTCTCCAATTTTCTCGAAGTTATTCGTAGTTAGTTGAAGCTGGTCTTCAACATAGTCGAAGGAGGTCTTCTACATGTCATTTTTTCAAACTCTTCTAAGCTTGCCAATTAGGCCTCCAAAGTGGGACAGCCCCTTAACTCACCAACGTGACAACTTGTGGGGGAATATTGTATTGCTCTTTAGCTGCTCCTTTACTATTGTTGGAAAAGCTAGACATAGTATCTGATATTAACTGTTGGGGGAGACATTTTGTACAAACTTAAATATATTTTAAAATCATTTCATGGGATCTTTCCTGAGCAGGTGGAGAGAACCTCATTTTAACGTTGTATCCTGAAGAAATTATTCGGACAGCACTGCAGTGAAGTGCATCCTAAAGTTTAAACCCATGATAATCTATTGAGAAACGAGCATTTTGTAAACTAACCCAAGCTAGCATTTTGGGAATTGAGCAGATTCTCATATTAAAAGAGTAATAAAACTCACGATGAGGTTAATAAATGATAGTGCTCTTCTGTAAAGGCTTTTTTTTTCTATTGCTGCATTCAGCAGACATACACAGGATTCTCCACCCGTTGTACTATCTGTTGAATAAAAATACTCGAGTTCGACCAATATTCCCTCTTGGCCACTTCTGCTCAAGCCCTGATAATATCGGTTAAAGAAAATATATTTATCTTAAAATTTGATGATAGTATGAATTAACCACAACTTGGATATCATGTAAACCATGGACAATTGTTGCTATTCAGAGAGGTGAATTTGTGGTGAATTACCCAAATTGGTAGATTTTGAATACTGGTTTATTTTTCTGCGGAAAAAAAGTGCATTTCTGTCTTATTTATTATTTCCAGCAGGAATTTACAGAATTATCAGTCAGTGCTATTTTTCTGGCATCAGTACATCTGACAGTAAGTGCCACATTCTCAGTTTTAATGCATAAGGAAATTCCTCTTAAAATCTTTATTTGATCTGGCTGTGTTGAATTTATGCTCTCGGCTCTTATACAAAAGGAAATGCATCCACTTTGTCAACACATATCACAATTTTAAAGCTTTAAATAGGGTCTCCTGTAAAGAGGAATGAACTGATCTATCTTTACTGATAGTGGTGTCTGTTGAATTCTGATAATACCCTTGGAAACCATTCTGCACCATGTCTCATTACTCTAATTTTCTTTAGCAAACTTTCTTGTCCTTTTAAAAGCTGGAATTTGAATTGCAGTCTGAAGAAGGGTCTCAACCCGAAACGTCACCCATTCTGTCTCTCCAGAGATGCTGCCTGCCCCGCTGAATTACTCCAACAATTTGTGTCTATATTGTATTAAATAGCAGAGTAGACTCAAAGTATTGAATGGCTCACTCTGGTCCTGTTTTCTATTTCTGTATTTCCTACTAGACTAGCAATGAAGAACCAATTTGCTTGAGATATCAATAACAATAGGTTTAGGTCCCTTTTCACAGGCTGTGCACATTTTAGCTTCCTTTGTCAACAAGCATCATGTTGCCTACTCAGACTTAACACAGAAAAACAATCCATTGCAAAATAAACATTTCAAATAGTTTCATGAATTGCATAATGCCAATATAATAAAGCAATCGTTCTTTTTCATTCCCTTAGTGCCTTGAGTTCCTTTATTAAAGTGGTATCACCGGTACAATGGTATCACAAATCTCACAGAGAAATATTTTGTTTTGGCTGCCCATCAGTTTCCTTTCCGTGTGCAGGAAGGAACTGCAGATGCTGGTTTAAATCGAAGATACTGTACACACAAAATGCTGGAGTAACTCAGCAGAACAGGCAGCATCTCTGGAGAGAAGGAACTGGTGATGTTTCGGGTAGAGATACTCTTTCCGAAGAAGGGCCTTGATTCGAAACGTCACCTATTCCTTCTCTCCAGAGATGCTGCCTGACCCAGCATTTTGTGTCTAGTTCCTTCTCTTCACCGAAGTCCTCATTGGGCTTTTCTGTAGAGGAACCAAACTTGGCCTTGGGCACATCTACAGTATTGTATACATGATCGCCATCATGGGAAGTCTTTGAACTTCTTGGGACTGCTTAAATAAAGTACTCAATATAAGATTCCCAGCATGATGCATCTTCACCCTTGGCTTTCTAAGTAGGTCCCTGGACCCTTTCCAAATCCAGAACACCTCTTCTTTCCACCACCATCAAGGCTTCCAGCAGAGAACCCGACACACTGTCATGATGTGTCAATCCACAATGTTTCTCAGACCAGACTTGATTATGCAACAATCAGTATATGCTCCAGTCACTCTTCACCTACACTTTAAAGAGATCCAGAATAGGATTCAGTAATAAAAAAGAACTGCTGGTTTATACCAAAGATAGACGCAAAGTGCTGGAATAACTCAGCAGGCCAGGCAGCATCTCTGGAGAAAATGGATGCGATGTTTCAGGTTAGGACCTTTCTTCAGGTTTGTTCTAACTGCTACCATTATAATTTTAAATGCTCTACTCATGCATGTAACTAATCTACAGTTGTTAGAAAATGTTACCTGTGTAAGTCGCAATAATGAGCAGGCAACATGGAAAAGTGATGTTGTTTTCATTGTAGTATCTGTAATTATGCTTCGCAACTATTCGGCAACATGCTGAATATATACCCTACAACTAATGTTCAGTTATATGGTCTATGGTTTCCTAGATTAATAATGTCTCCCATTTTGAAGATGTGAATTGTTTGTGCTGTTTGTCATCCTCAGGTTGTTTCCCATTGTACAATGAATTTTATTTATACATGTTGGTGGTTCCAGTGACACAGCTAAGAGAAAGGATGAGGTCCTGCAGCATGAGGTTTGGGAATTATATAAGGTCATTTAAAGATCAAGACCTCCAAGATTGTAACCTCTGGTCCGATTCCAATGCCACAAGCTAACAAGTATAGGAATGGGAGGATAGGTCAGATGAATGCATGGCTGAAGGGGCAGTGCAGTGGAATGGACTTATGGTTCCTCAATCATTGGGATCATTTCTAGAGATGGTGGGATCCATACAAGGAGGATATACCATTACCAGAATAGAACCAACATTCTGGACGGAGGTTTGTTGGTGCTATCGGGGTAGGTTTAAAGTAGATTGACAGGAGAATGGGGCTCAGTGCATGTGTTAGTCTGGAGAAGACAATCATCTAGAGGAGAAATAGTTAAAAAGCAAAGTAGGCAGAGCAAGCGGGTGAGTGATCATTGGTGGAATTCAAAGCTAAGTTGCATCTGTTATAACGCAAGGTGAATGAACTCAAAACAGTAATTTATTTTGGAAGTATGATATTGCTGCGATTATTGGGACTTTATTGAATGAGGATCAGGACTGGCAATTTATCATCCTAGAGTATAAAGTATTCGGATGAGAAAGAGGGGGCATTGTACTATTCGTCAATGATTGCATACCTTCAATGCTGAGAGACAATATCTGAGAAGGCTCCTCAAAGGAGGTCATGGGGTACTGATATGGAACAGAAAGGTTGGGTCACGCTGCTGGGGGTGTATTGCAGACCTCCCGCAGCCAACAAGAGGTGGAGGAACAGATGCACATGTGAATATTGTACACTCCTTGATTCGGTGACTCCTCTTTGACAGATGGGAAAACCTTGTCTCCAGCTTTGTCAACTGATGAAGTTATTGAGTTTTTCAATTGCGCTGAGCAGGGAATTAGAAGGTAGGCAAAAATGCAGGAGAAACTCAGCGGGTGAGGCAGCATCTATGGAGCAAAGGAAATAGGCACTGTTTCGGGTCGAGCCTCTTCTTCAGACTGATGTAAGGGTTGTGGGGGGGGGGGGGGGAGGGGGTGGGTGGGAAGAAGAAAGGAAGAGATGGAGACAGTGGGCTGAGGGAGAGCTGGGAAGGGGAGGAGAAAGCTGGGACTACCTGAAATTAGAGAAGTCAATGTTCACACCGCTAGGGTGTAAACTTCCCGAGCAAAATATGAGGTGCTGCTCCTCCAATTTATGGTGGGCCTCACTTTGGCCATGGAGGAGGCCCAGGAGAGAAAGGGGTCAGATTCGGAATGGGAGGGGGAGTTGAAGTGCTGAGCCACCGGGAGATCAGGTTGGTTATTACGAACCGA
This sequence comes from Raja brachyura, assembly GCA_963514005.1. The sequence goes on along the minus strand of OY740795.1, from coordinate 40,659,411 downwards.
GCGGAGGTGTTGGGCGAAGCGATCGCCAAGCCAACGCTTGGTCTCACCGATGTAGAGCAGCTGATACCTAGAGCAGCGGATGCAATAGATGAGGTTGGAGGAAATGCAGGTGAACCTCTGCCGCACCTGGAAAGACTACTTGGGTCCTTGAATGGAGTCAAGGGGGGAGGTAAAGCGACAAGTGTAGCATTTCCTGCGGTTGCAAGGGAAAGTGCCAGGAGAAGGGGTGGTTTGGGTGGAAAGGGACAAATTGACCAGGGAGTTATGGAGGGAGCTGTCTCTGTGGGAAGCAGACAAGGGAGGAGATGGGAAGATGTAGCCAGTGGTGGGATCCCGTTGGAGGTGGCGAAAATGTCGAAGGATTATTTGTTGTATGTGATGACTGGTAGGGTGGAAGGTGAGGGGGACTCTGCCCTTGTTACGAGTGGGGGATGGGGAGTGAGAGCAGAGTCATGGGGTATAGAAGAGACCCTGGTGAGAGCCTCATTTATTGTAGAAGAGGGGAACCCCCCCATTCCCTGAAGAATGAGAACATTTCCGATGCCCTGGTGTGGAACGCCTTATCATTGGTGCAGATGCAGCGTAGACAGAGGAATTGGGAGTAGGGGATGGAGTCTTTACAGGAAGCAGAGTGGCAAGAAGTGTAGTTCAGATAGCCATGGGAGTCAGTGGGTTTATAGTGGATGTCGGTCAGTAGTCTATCACCTGCGATGGACATAGTGAGGTCTAGAAACGGTAGGGAAATGTTGGAAATGGTCCAGGTGGATTTGAGTCCGGATGGAAGTTAGTGGTGAAATGGATGAAGTCAGTGAGTTGTTTGTGGGTGCAGGAGGTAGCACCAATGCAGTCGTCAATGTAGCGGCGGTAGGGCCACGGTACGCCTCGAACAAAGGTTGTTCGACGTACCCTACAAAGAGGCAGGCTTAGCTTGGGCCCATGCGCGTGTCTATAGCTACGCCTTGTATTTGGAGGAAATAGGAGGAGTCAAACGAAAAGTTGGTTCTGCGGTCGAGGAAGAAACGGACGGCTTTAAGACCCTCCTGGTGGGGGATGGAGGTGTAGAGTGACTAGACATTCATGGTGAAGGTGAGGGAATGGGGAGTAGACAAAAGTGCTGGAGAAACTCAGTGGGTGCGGCAGCATCTATTGAGCGAAGGAAATAGGCAACGTTTAGGGCCAAAACCCTTCTTCAGACTGGAAATTAGGCATCGCTCAAATACTATTAAAGATGAAGTAAACAGTTAAAACAATTTGAAAAGATTTCAAAAAGATTAAACAAAATAATTAATCCTTTTAAAACTACTTAGTTGCTTTGTTACACAAACACTTTCAATAGCGTAGCTTCTTTTATTCTTATCATTCTTTCTCAAAGCATTAAAATCACCTTTCAAATAAATTGGCTTGCGCATGTTGCTCTACCTGTGGAACAGGTTCTTGGAGAGGATCCCCCAGTTTAAGTGCTGGAACAGTTGGAGAGGATCCCCCAGTTTAAGAGCTGGAACAGTGCAGCAAGCTCCTTCTCCACTGTTGGATTCCATACAGCGCCCATATTGAGACATTGGCGGGAATCAGCCGCAATGGAAATCATGGAAGTTGCAGACATTTATGTGGGTAAATGCCATGATGTGACAATGGGCAAAACGTGCTCCTTCTGCCAGCACTGTTGTGGAAGTTTGTAATCCACCGTTGACCAGGCGTACAGATTTGTGGTTTACGCTGGATAATCAAAAAACCTTGCATCTTCCCTTACCATCACCTGGCAATCAACCAGGACAGGGAGCGGCAGAAGGATGTGGGAATCGACTTAATTATCCTGTTAATATCTCGCATGCGCTGGATGAGTTGATTAAAAACAAATTGTTAAAAACTGTATCTGTGGCAGCTAGATAACGAAGACATGAAAAATTATCCCAGTGGCCAAGACATTTGACATATCAATGTATTCGTAGACCTAACTGCAAAATGACTGACACCTGTTAAAACATTAAACAAGAGACACAGAGACAGAAGGCAAGCCAAATTTTGTTCAAATGAACAGGAAATTGCTCAGTGATTTGGAAATGTACCAGTATCATATGTGTATTTCATTTCATGCAAACTAGCAGGCATCATTCCACTGGCATTCCTCAATTGTGGCTGGGATATGGTAAACAGCATTAAGTGGATACAACTCAACTTGACCCTTTGTGCATGTTACATAGGAAAATAGGGGCATTTAATCACAGGGCGATTTGAATTGGTGCCTATTAAACATTTATATTTTAAGAGTTACCTTAAAAAAGTAAACAGTGACTTGGTTTAAAATTGTTTCAGCAGCAATCTCTCATACTGATACAGTTGACCTTGAGTAGTGTAAATGGCAGTCAGTGGGTACTGTCCCTCATTCGATATGCACCAAATCAGTGTTAATATATATAATTCTATAATACAATATACCAAATTAGTAGTATTTGTTTGCTGATCCTTGTTCAAGACAATATTTTCTTAAAACATTAAGTAAAATCAGTAATTGAATTCTCCCGGCTCAGAGGAAGAGTTACCATTTGTAAACCTTAAATCAGGCACAAATCCTCTGGGATTCCACAGCAACTGCTAGTGATTTCATTTGCTTATGACCCTGGAAAGTTAAGCACATGTATCTCATCCTAGAAGTTCCAAAGACAGAGGTAGTGGCTCTCTATTTGACCTTCCTAAATGATTAAATGAAGTGTTTCCTTACGGCTTGGACTGTGTTCAAAATGAACAACATTGAAAAGATTTTGAAATTGCGCTTGCTTTGTTTTCCTGCATAAACTGCAAATCTCAAATTGTATTGTAAAATGTGGAAACAATTTTGGTAAAATCATTGTTATGCCATCACAACAATACAGTATGGCCTAAATTAAGAGCCTAGAGTGCAGCTGCACGTGCTGTAAACTCACAGGGTTTAAAAGCGACCCAAAATAGCAGGCAAAACGCACACTGCATTGGTAGAAGAGATGGCACCTGCATCAGAGGAGCACATGGGCAGATTTGTAAAGTGGGATTAATCTAAGTCGATGAGGGACCACATGTTGTATCATGTAGGCCTTCACCTGCCACATGTTGAGCTCATACTGCTCAACTTGACAATGAAGGGCCTGTCCCCTTAGGCTATGTTTAGGTGACTGCCAGCGACTGTCACAGTTGTAGCAGGTCGCTGAAAAAATGGCGACTGGACCCCCCCTCTTCAACATTAAATTAAAAATAGAGTCATTACTTTAACACCAACAAAAAAATGAAGTCAGCACCGGCGACAACCTATGTCACCTAGCAACAACCTACGTTAACCTGGTGATAACTACGACAGCACCTACGTCAGGAGAAGCCAAGCTACGCTCATTGGCTTCAAACCCACTGCCGCCGACTGTCTCCAAAAATCTTTCAACATGTTGAAAATCCAGCGGCGACCAGAAAGACGCTACAACTCTTTGGGCGACTGAGGAGAGAGACTACTCACTACCATACAGGCAACACCCCGGCGACTATGTGGTGACAGCCTAGTCGCCTGTAGTCGCCTAAACGATAGCCTAAGTGGGACAGGCCCTTAACTAACATAAAACCCACTCCCAATTATGTTTCATCAAATCATGCCATATTTACATACTTTTATCTGGTTCACTATTTCTGCGTTTAATTACCAAGTGTTCCTGAGGTGTAATACATTTGAAATCGACATTGTCTGATGCTTCTGCTGATGATACGGATTACTTGTGATACTTTATCTGACAAATTGCTTGGCTGCCAGCTCCAAGTGTGATGAAAATTAGTTAAGGAATGGGGGACCATTAGACGCAGCAAGAAATACAAGGGGAGGCAGGGGATATTGTCGGATGAGGAGGAAGAAAAGTTTACAGGAGACGTCATAGGCACAATGGGTTTTCAGCAGGAATGTGTTAACCCAACTAAAATAGTAAGATTAAACGAGAACTTACCTGTTCGAAGTTTGATCTTTATTTTATGAGAAGTTACGATGAGGGATTACGTGAAGAAGCCCCGCCTGGCGCTGGATCGGCATACTTCAAAGCAGCGGCATGAAAAACACAGAACCAATAGCCGGAGTAAGATAGTAAGGCTCAACATAGACTAGAACTGCCAGATGATCATTTATATTATGAGGGCTGGGAGCGGAGGGCACATAATCCCTCATCGTAACGCCTCATAAAATAAAGATCAAACTTCAAACAGGTAAGTTCTCGTTTAATCTTACTATTTTACTTCGGAGACACGTGAGTGACTACGTGAAGATTTTAAAGCTCTGTGTTTTTTATGTCGTAGATTCATTCCATACGGCACTCTGTTTAGTCAATACAGTAGTGAGTAAATAATATTTTTTAAAACATTGTTTCAATTTATGTAATAAGTCTTTTAATCATAAAAATAATTTTTTTTTTAATAATAACCCCTCTATCCCAAGGGAAAAAATTTACAACAAAAGTGATAATGATATCAAATGATAACATAAATCGATAATATAAATCGATAATATAAAACAAAGCAAGCATTTAAAGCGAACCCAACACTGCGTGTCCAAATCCTGGCACCGTGACAACAGGTTTATCGTAGAACTTTGAAAAAGTTTCTTCTTTACACCACCCTGCGGCCTCTAAAATTTGATTGAATGGTACGTCTTGTACCTTCGCCGCGGACGCAGCTGCAGCCCTAGTGGAGTGAGACTTAAACACATCAGTGTCCACTCCTGCTAAATCCAAAACCTGTTCTAACCATCTAGAAATGGTTTGAACTGAAACTTTTGTATGTGGTTTTCTTTTGGTGCGTTATCAGTAACACTGTATCAGCACCTCGGAGATTTTGGTTACTTCAATATATTTAGTTAAATGCTTAACTACCCACAATGTTTCATCGACAGGATATGCTTTAAACATTACCTTGGTTCCAGTTTTTCCTGGTCTGCTTTGTTTGATCAGATCATAAACATAAAAGACAATGTTATCTGAAGCCACATGCATGCAATCTAACCGTAACAATTGCAAAGTTTGTACTCTTTGAGCTGACACTAATGCCATTACATTACTACCTTGAATGTTAACCTTTGCAAAGACATTGAAGTAATTGGAGTCCATTGCATAAGCAAAGTGAGAACAATGCTAACATCCCAAATTTTTGTCTATCTGGGCTTGGGAGAATGTTATTAAAAATTCCTTTCATGAACCGGGATATTAATGGGTGAGACCCAATTGAATCTTGATCAGAAATTTGTCCTAAATAGGACGACAAAGCACTACGAGCACTATTAATGGCACTATTACTTAAGTGCTCATCAAAATGCAACCCAGCAAGGAACTCCAATACATTTGATATGTTCGCAGTATGATAAGATATCTTTGACTGTCTACAGAAGACTTCCCATTACTTTATATGCAACATATATTGTTTTTTAGCGCTATTTCTCCAAGCTGCAGCTGTAACATCCATGGTCCTATCCGACAGTCCAAGCTCTTGCAATGGTCTGGTCAGAACCTGCAGATTAACAAATTCATATGATCATGCAATGGATGAAATTCTTTTGTTACTGGTTGTATCAACAATCGTTGCAACTAGGAATCGTCATACATGGTTCAATAATCATTTTAAGCATCAACGGGAACCATGACTGTGTAGACCAATTTGGCACCACCAAAATGCCCTTGGCAGCGTCTTGCACTATTTTCTTGAGACATTGCCCAATCAGACAGAATGGGGGAAAGGCATAAAAGAACGTATTCCCCCAGTGTAGCGAGAAAGCATCCACCGCTACTGCTCCTGGATCGTGTTCCCAAGACACGTATTTGGGCAATTGGTGATTTAATCTAGATGCAAACAGATCAATGTCCGGTACTCCAACCGACTGATAATATTTTTGAAAATTTGTGGATTTAACATCCATTCTGTACTGTCTTTAAATTTTCATGATCTTTTGTCTGCCACAATATTGTCTCTCCCTGGGAGATAAATAGCTGAAAACCAAATATTCTTACCAATACACCAATGCCACATCTGGTTAACCAGATGATCACATGATAATGATCTTACTCCACCCATGTGATTGATATATGCCACAGCTGTGGTATTGTCTACTTGTAATTGACATGCAAACCCTTCATAGTAGAACAATAAGCTTTTAATCCATAAAATGCTCCCAGTAACTCCAAATAATTTACACCATATGTTTGGAGAAATAAATCTTTTTGGACAGTCCATCTGCCCCCACAGCTGGTATCATTATCCGTAGCACCCCATCCGAGAGAACTTGCATCAGTTTGCAAAATTACTGCTGGCTGCTGACCAAAATGTTTTTAACAGCTTGTGGAACATTCTCAATCCACCAGTGCAATTCTGATAAAGCTTCCTTTGGCAATTGCATGGGCTTATCAAAATGGCCTGCTTGCTGTATAAGCACTTGTGTTTTTGCCCTTTGGAGATTTTGGTAATGCAGTGGACCAAATTCTACTGGAGGTAATGCTGCTACTAACTTACCAATAACCTTAGCAACTTCTCAGATGGAGGGATAAGGTTTGTCAATAAGGCACCAACATACATTTGTAATATCAACAATCTTGTCTATTGGTAAAGTTACTAACATGGTAACTGAATTAATCCCAAATCCCAAATATTCAATAGTTTGGGATGGCTGTAACTTAGATTTTGTTGGATGAATCAGGAAACCTAGCCTTTCAAACAGGCTTGTAGTAGACTGATTTTTCAGCTGACTCCTGATTAGCATTGACAATTAAAATGTCATCTAGATAAGCCATAACAATGTGTTTTTGTGCCCTTAGCAGTGCAAGGTTGTTCACTAAACAATTAGTGAACAACCTAGGAGCTGAGCTTAATCCATTAGGTAATGCTTTGTATTACCACAGCTGTTCCATCCAATTAAATTTCAATACCTGCGAAAGTGACGATGAATTGGTAATGAATAATATGCATCCTTCAAATCTATTGTAGCCATGTAAGAATCTGTTGATACCAGCTGCATTGCAGTGCTGAAGGTATCCATTTTAAAATGTTTATACTGGACAAATGTATTAAAATAGGTGAGGTCTAAAATGATTCTACAACCCCCATCTTTCTTTGGCCTGGGGAAAATATTTGATACACATTGTTGTAGATCCTCAGTTGATTTCTCGATAACTCCTTTTTTACACCAATTCTTAACTTCTTTATCAATTTGATTTTTTTTTTCAAATACAGAAAACACCAAATATGATTAGGCTTATTCTGTCCTGGTGGATCAATACCTTCTACAAAATCAATGGTAGATCCTAAGACAGTATTTAATATAACATGGTCGGATGTTATACAGTCCCATTCATCATAAAACATTTGTAGTCTACCACCAATCTGAGGTTCATCCAAAGATTCTTCTGTAATAGGATAAAGTTTTTGTACCTCTCCAACCGGACGTGGTGGTCTCCTTCTCCCAACATATGGGTGAACATTCGGCTGTGCCGGTTGGTAATACTTCCTTACCATCCTCCTGCCTCGGCTTGTTCTAGCTCCAAATCAAAATCCCCTTCTCGTTTGACCGGCCCTTCTTTGGCCAAAACAAAGGGTTTCATGAGGCCAATAGTCTTTGCCTCTTTATCAATCTCTTTTATTTATTTAAACAGATTTTCTCCGAGCAAATAACCAGGAGCTTGAACATTGCTTGATCTGCACAAACCTGCAAATCTTGGATGTAAAATAGGCCGAATGGCAATCTTCCTCATACAATTAATCTCAAAATTGGAGTTGCAGAACAATGCCAACATATCCTTCGGAACTTTGGTCATTCCACATACTTCCACTTGCCCTATAAAAGCAGTGATCCCAGCCAAAATCATTTTGAGGACTTTTTGAAATTGTATTTCCTGCGCCCAAATAGCCGGATTTATCGTAGGTACCTTCAGTGAGGTACAATTAACAAGTGTTTTATATAATTCTGCTGTATCAACCATAACAGCTTCTTGAAGCTGGTAAGAGACCAAATAATTTATGTTGGCTGCCAGGTTTTCTTCCATAGCCTCACCGCCTCCTCCAGGTATAGAAAGCTTCGTGCTACATCAGGCACACCTGGAGCAATATTTTTGTATTGTGGTGGGTACTCATGACCAAAATCACCACCTTCAGGATCAGTCTCATGCAGCCCTGGTACTCCTGAGACTTTGCTCAAAGGAGACTTTCTCCAGCCCAATCCCAGGCTCTGGAGTTTCAAATTCCCAATTCAAACTGGCACCATATTCATGATATGGAACCCCCTCAGGGGCTGCCTGGGAATGTTCTGGGTTATTTAGACCCTTGGTTGATTTTTGTCTGGATCATTTTCCATTTGATCCATTCTAAGCCATAAGGCTTTTCTATCTGGAGGACTTGCATTATCAGAGTCATCAGAAACCACGGGCCTCTCAGATTTTCTTTTACATTTTTTAGGCACTGGATTTTCCTCCGTGGTTTGTGTTTGTGGAGCAACCAAAGGCTCACTAATGGGTATTTCAACGGCCACCGGTATCGGAACCGGCTCCGTAATAATCTACTGTCCCGACTCTTCTCCTCCCCGGGACGCACGTTTTACCCGTGATTTTTTAGGAGCTTTCTCCATTTTTATTTTTTAAACTCCTCCTGGTCTTTACATAGAATACGGAAATGGGGACTTTGGCCCAACTTGTCCATGTCGACCAAAAGGCCCCAAAGAAGCTAGTCGCATGTGCCCGCATTTGGCCCATATCCTTCTACACCTTTTCTATCTGCCTACCTGTGCAAATGTCTTTTAAATGCTGTTATTGCATCTGACTCAGCTACATCCTCTGGCAGCTCGTTCCCTCACCAAACGATTGGACTATGTCCACTATTTAAGCAACTGTCAGTATTCAGTGTTTCTACTCGAATCTGCTCATACAATTTTATTCCAAATTGTAAGCTGACAATTGGAGTGTGAACCTGAAGGCACTGTTCATAAATAGAATTCTGCAGGAAACTCAATGGGTTAGGCAGCATCCATAGAGGGAAATGAATTGATGATTTTTCAGGATGGGACTCTTTTTCAGACTGAAGGGGCCAATGCTAAAGAAGGGTCCCAACCTAAAATGTTGTCTGTCCATTCCCCTCCATAGATGCTGCCTGACCGGCTGCGTTCCACTCGCACTCTGTTTTTTGTCCAAGCTTCTAGCATCTGCTGCCTCTCGAGTCTCAAAGACACTCTTAAGATGGAGGCATATTCCCTCCTCAGCCAAAGCCAATAAATACACTTAAAGCACAGATGCTGGCAGTCAGAATCCATGTTCAGTGTTGGATATCTTTACATTTCCTCTTAATTTCATGTGCTGGGTGTAGACAGATTTGTTAGCCGATTTGAAATAAAATCCGATATGGTTCTGAATGAGAAGTGCTGCACTCAAAAGCATGAAATTGTCTTCCCAAGAAAATCACTGTAAAACCAGTTCTACGTTTATTTTTACTTGATGTTGGTATTTCTAATTTATTTATAGGAAATAAGTAAAATAATCATTTGATTTATTTGTAGGTCAGATACCAAAATACTGAACATTTATAGTCAAATACCCTTAGATTCTTGCAACCATTAAGTGCTTGGTATGTATTTTATATTGGTAATTAACCTTTCAGCAGTTTGACTAAATCAGCAAAAACAATAAAAGTGAATATTGCAGATATACAAACCATAAGCAGTAGTTTGCAAGAGAATTAACTGAACAGAAGAAGTAAAACGAAAGGGAACAGTCGCTCATCATCCTGTCCAGATGTGTTTTATTAATGGGCTTAGAAAAGTGATTTACTTTAAAGTATAACTTTTACATACTTTCTTGCAAAAATTATCACAAAATCCTGGAACATATTATTCTTTTTCAATATATTTTAATGACATTAAAATTAAGACAGCTTTAAGACCAGGAAAAAAAAACACAGCCTGTGATCTAATTAATCTAAGTAATCATTTACTGACTAAGTATTTTGTTTATTTTTCCATATAACCATATAACCATATAACAATTACAGCACGGAAACAGGCCATCTCGGCCCTTCAAGTCCGTGCCGAACAACTTTTTTCCCTTAGTCCCACCTGCCTGCACTCATACCATAACCCTCCATACCCTTCTCATCCATATGCCTATCCAATTTATTTTTAAATGATACCAACGAACCTGCCGCCACCACTTCCACTGGAAGCTCATTCCACACCGCTACCACTCTCTGAGTAAAGAAGTTCCCCCTCATGTTACCCCTAAACCTCTGTCCCTTAATTCTAAAGTCATGTCCTCTTGTTTGAATCTTCCCTATTCTCAAAGGGAAAAGCTTGTCCACATTAACTCTGTCTATCCCTCTCATCATTTTAAAGACCTCTATCAAGTCACCCCTTAACCTTCTGCGCTCCAGAGAATAAAGACCTAACTTATTCAACCTATCTCTGTAACTTAGCTGTTGAAACCCAGGCAACATTCTAGTAAATCTCCTCTGTACCCTCTCTATTTTGTTGACATCCTTCCTATAATTGGGCGACCAAAATTGTACACCATACTCCAGATTTGGTCTCACCAACGTCTTGTACAATTTTAACATTACATCCCAGCTTCTATACTCAATGCTCTGATTTATAAAGGCTAGCATACCAAAAGCTTTCTTTACCACCCTATCTATATGAGATTCTACCTTCAAGGAACTATGCACGGTTATTCCCAGATCCCTCTGTTCAACTGTATTCTTCAATTCCCTACCGTTTACCATGTACGTCCTATTTTGATTTGTCCTGCCAAGGTGTAGCACCTCACATTTATCAGCATTAAACTCCATCTGCCATCTTTCAGCCCATTTTTCCAACTGGCCTAAATCACTCTGTAGACTTTGGAAATCCTCTTCATTATCCACAACACCCCCTATCTTGGTATCATCTGCATACTTACTAATCCAATTTACCACCCCTTCATCCAGATCATTGATGTACATGACAAACAACAAAGGACCCAACACAGATCCCTGAGGCACCCCACTAGTCACCTGCCTCCAACCCGACAAACAGCCATCCACCATTACCCTCTGGCTTCTCCCATTCAGCCACTGTTGAATCCATCTTGCTATTCCTGCATTTATACCCAACAGTTGAACCTTCTTAACCAACCTTCCATGAGGAACCTTGTCAAAGGCCTTACTGAAGTCCATATAGACAACATCCACTGCTTTACCCTCGTCAATTTCCCTAGTAACCTCTTCAAAAAATTCAAGAAGATTAGTCAAACATGACCTTCCAGGCATAAATCCATGTTGACTGTTCCTAATTAGACCCTCTTTATCCAGATACTTATATATATTATCTCTAAGTATCTTTTCCATTAATTTGCCCACCACTGAAGTCAAACTAACCGGTCTATAATTGCTAGGTTTACTTTTAGAACCCTTTTTAAACAATGGAACAACATGCGCAGTACGCCAATCCTCGGGGACTATTCCAGTTTCTAATGACATTTGAAATATTCCTGTCATAGCCCCGGCTATTTCTACACTAACTTCCCTCAATGTCCTAGGGAATATCCTGTCAGGACCTGGAGACTTATCCACTTTTATATTTTTCAAAAGTGCCAGTACTTCTTTTACTTTGAAACTCATAGTATCCATATCTACTCTACTAGTTTCCCTTACCTCACATAATTCAATATCCTTCTCCTTGGTGAATACCGAAGAAAAGAAATTGTTCAATATCTCCCCCATCTCTTTTGGCTCTGCAGATAGCTGTCCACTCGGTCTCTCCAATGGACCAATTTTATCCCTTGTTATCCTTTTGCTATTAACATAGCTGTAGAAACCCTTTGGATTTACTTTCACCTTACTTGCCAAAGCAACCTCATATCTTCTTTTAGCTTTTCTAATTTCTTTCTTTAGATTCCTTTTACATTCCTTATACTCCTCAAGCACCTCATTTACTTCATGCTGCCTATAATTATTGCAGATCTCCCTCTTTTTCCGAACAAGATGTCCAATTTCCCTTGAAAACCAGGGCTCTTTCCAATTTTTACTGGTTCCTTTCAACCGAACAGGAACATAAAGATTTTGTACTCTTAAAATTTCCCCTTTAAATGTCCTCCATTTCTCCTCTACATCTTTCCCATAAAACAAAATGTCCCAGTTCACTCCTTTTAAATCATCTCGCATCTCGTTAAAGTTAGCCTTTCTCCAATCAAAAATCTCAACCCTAGGCCCAGTTCTGTCCTTCTCCATAATTATACTAATGGTATTGTGATCACTGGACCCGAAGTGCTCCCCTACGCATACCTCCACCACCTGTCCCGTCTCATTTCCTATTATTTTTCAAATAATTATAAAACCATACCGAAAAAATCCTGAAATTAACCTTCCTCTTTACTGCTTATCTGTATATTACTAAAACTCTCATCTTGTTTGTTTGTGTGTGGGTTTGTTCCCGAAACTGCTGCAAAAAGGTACACAATAGCGCTACAATTTTTGGCCCACCTGACTCGCCATTGTCCTGCGATGTCAACGAGCAAGTTTCAATCAGATTGATGGTATATGTTAGGTTTTTGACATTTTAAATTTTAAAAACACCACTTTTCCACTTCCCCTGTCCATCAGCCTCGTTCGACGTCACAATGGGATCCCAATGGGTCCTCCCCCTGCGCATTTGGCCCACCGCCATTTTGCAATCGACTTTCACATTGCAATGTTTTTTTTTCGCGCGTACATGCCTGACGTCATAACAGAGACCCAATGGCTCCACGGGTAAGTTTAATTCTACTTTACAAGTGCCTCCACGGGTCCTCTATTCACTTTATTAACTTTAACTGAATTTCAGCAGGCAGTGTGGGTTCCTCAGCCGCACTTGCACAGTTTGGTGGAATCTTGCATTGGGGAAGCAGGCCCAACGGGTCCGCACTTGGTCTAGTAATATCTAAAATTGTCGGTGTTGTTATGTGCAATCCTTGATCAGAACAAACAAATGTTATTTTGCCACCTGATCAACATGCCCCCACAAATTCCAAGCTCCTGAACATTAAGATTTATATCCATAAAGTTCTCTGAACATTAAAAACTAAAAATATATATGTTGCAAACACATAATTGAGTCTGAAGAAGGGTCACACCCAATCCTTCTCTCCAGAGATGCTGCCTGTCCTGCTGAGTTACTCCAGCATTTTGTGTCTATCTTTGGTGTAAACCAGCTTCTGCAGTTCCTTCCTACACATTGAAAAGATGCAATTACATGATGACTGAATGCATTCCTGTTGATTATTATACACACTGTAAAATGTCAGTGGTTTCTGAGTTCTGCTTTTCTCTCTACAGATGCCGTCTGGCATCTCCAAACTCCATTTGTTAATGTTGAGATGACTGTAACTTGATCAAAGAGTTTTCAGACAATTTTGTTGATGGGAATATTCTGCAAGTAGTTATGTTGTATGACTATGCTATTTGTCACGTAAAGTCCATATTGGAATAGATTTTCGTATCTGGCATTGTGAAAGCATTTTAAGCTGTTTCTCATAAAAGCTCAAGCAATATAACAAATTTTGCAATATTGCATGAAATCAGCAACAAACCACTTTACTACATCTGTTCTGTGAAGTAATCCTCAGCTTTATATTCTTGCTTCCTGAGAATGTAGAAATCTAAGAAATTTTGGTTTTTAAATTTGAGATTCAAATGTCACAAGGATGTACATAATAATTTCTGGCATAGCCTGAGAGCTATCCAGTTCCCAAGTACAACATTCTCCAAGTTTAATGATATGTTGAAGATTAACATAATGAATGGTGTCAGCTGTTCAAATTATCTTTACTTAATTCACAGACAGCTCTTCTGTAGAAAATCAAGGCAATAATCTTTACATACAGTATGCTACATAACTCAGAAAATTCACTCAGACTAAATATTTTCAGTTGAGACATAGCATGGATCAAAAGCTACAGAAGGCAATGTCTCGATATTTTGGTCATTGCATTTGTTTATTCAAATACATTTTGAAATATTCATTCCATTTCGGCAATTAGTCCAACGATGAAAGCTGGCAATTATTTCTCAATGCGCATGCTGTCCTGCCTTAATAAGGACAATACCTTTCAGTGATAAAATTCAAGTGGTGATATCCTCATCAGGACATAATAAGATTGGAAAACAATTCCAGAGAAGTGCAGTCGCTATGACAAAAAGATTCAACATATTGTACATCACAAGGCAAGAATAAATTCAGAGCCACTTACTTGTGGTCAGTAGATGGGTTCGTGCACTGAGAACAGAAACTACAAGATACTTATGAGGATTATGGTTACATTGAATGGGGCATTTGATTGAGTGTTAATATTTGATTGAGTGTTAATGAAGGGGAACCTCAAGGGGTGAGGGGGGGTGGTGGGGGGCGGTGAGAACGAAGTGGGACCCAACGAGGGAGGAGTGGAAAGTTACTGCTATGTGCAGCAACTGGCAGTAGACAGGACTGTTCAGTGAACTTTTGTAACTTTGTTGGCGCCAAAAATGTGGCGACTCTTGCGTGCTGCTTTGGTGAGATCCGCAACATGATTTTACCTGGTTGTGCACAAAACAAAGCATTTCAGCTTTGATATGGTACATAGGTACATGTGACAATCAAGTATCATTGAATCATTGAATAATAGATTTTGAGGGGAAGTGTGTGCAAAAAAAAAATAGCATTCACTTCAGAAGTGAAGATAGAGGCACAGAGATTGTGAGAGAATGACATTGTCAAATGCAAAACAAATCACATGGAATGCAAAATAAATGTGTAATTTGCTAATGCCAATTGCTTCCTGACAGTTAACATTAATATTAAAAGTTAAAATGGATTAAATTGAACTTTGAATATTATGGATCAGCTGCATCTGGATATTTCAAGTTACATATACAGCAAGTTATCATGTACATTTCTAAACATTATCTTTGTTGGAAGGTTGGTTGAACATCTGATAGTGATGTTGAATATCTGATGTCTGTGCCCAAAGTTCAGTTGTGGCATAGTGCAGGAAGGCATCTATGTTGATAAGTGTACACCAATATGATGACAGGTTCCTTGCACCGCATGGTATTTTGTGAAATTCGTCCTAGCTCCAATATTTTTCTTTACTTCCTTTGTTCTAGTGATCCTGATTTCATAAGTGCGAATAGTTTGCTTATTTGCTGCTCACAATGCAAAGATGCTTCAACTGCTTCTGCCAGGAAAATAGCTTGAGAAATGAAATGCGTTGTAACATCCCAGGTCTCAACTCAAATTAACTGGATCCTTTAGCTGAAAAGTAAGCTGAGAAATTGCTATTTGTAATGTTACTGGATGAAGATTTAATGCATTCCTTTGCAATTCCTCTGCTACTTTATCATAAACATTTAAATGATTTTACATCTCTGCTGAAGCACTAGCCGGGGAGTACCAAATTTACATACTAAGTAGTTATCCAACAATAATATGTCATTTACGATTATTTATATGCAATTCTCTTTGGTAAAACAAAGGAATGAATAATTGACGGGTGAGATTTCTATAATCAGATTGTCAATCAAGAAAATCAATTGAAAGGCAGTCAACACATATTGCAAAATGGACCCTTTCTTCAGTCTGAAGAAGGGTCTCGACCATAAACTTCACCTATTCCTTCCCTCCATAGATGCTGCCTCACCTGCTGAGTTTCTCCAGCATTTTTGTCTACCTTTGATTTTTCCAGCATCTGCAGTTCTTTCTTAAACCTTCTGAGTTGGAAGCTTATGGGTTCTGGTCAAATGTTTGTTGCTCCATTGCTCATAGAGCAGTACAGCACGGAAACATGCCCTTTGGCCCCCAATCCATGCCAAACAAGTTGCTGTACTGGGCTGGTCACATTTGCCTGCATTTGACATATAGCCCTCCAAACCCTTCCTATTAATATGTCTGTCCAAATGTCCTTTATAAAGTTGGCAAATTTAAAGTCCTTCCCGTGCCCCTGAGCCACTGCACAGACAGCTCTGGTGACTGGAGGCAAGGGTTACATGCTCAGAATACTGAGATGATATTCTAGCAACTAATTCTGCAAAATGAAGCTGTTAACCCTGTTGCACTATGGTAGTTTCCCAGGTTCAGCCAATGACATGTTCTCAAACAAGAGCACTTTTCAAACAGACAAAAACTGTGGAAGAAATAAGAGAATAAGATGTGTAAGCCTAATACGAAAGTCTCCTTCACTTTCAGTAATAGGCAGCAGAACTGAGATTTCTCAATCCTGCCAGGATCTCTTTGATTGTATCACTCTGCTGTATAGATGATGAAGCCTGACATCTGTAACATCAAGTGGCTATTCAGAATGATGCTCTACGGAGATCTCAGAACAATTCCTGCCAGCTTTCTGATATTACCCTGTGGCTTTTGATGACTTTGACAGTCATTAAATTAAACACATGCTGCGTGGCCTTGGCATTGAAATGAATCATCATCTGTTTACTCATCAAAAAATTCTTATGTTAACCAGATATCATCACTTTGCCAGAAAATAATGATGACAGGCCAAACCTACTGATCTAAATCTGTAGGAAGGAACCGCAGATGCTGGTTTAAACCGAAGATCAACACAAAAAGCTGGAGTAACTCAGTGGGACAGCCAGTATCCCTGGAGACAAGGAATGGGTGACGTTTCGGGTCAGGACCCTTCTAGTCTGAAGAAGGGTCTCGACCCGAAACGTCACCCATTCCTTCTTTCCAGAGATGCTGCCTGTCCTGCTGAGTTACTCCAGCTTTTTGTGTCTATCTCAGGATCTAAATATCAAGTCTGCAAATGCTGGTGTTTCTGCCCATACTGCTATGTAACAATGCTAGGAGGCATTTGGCCACAGCTGGCTCTACTCCCATCTCTTGCTTCTGTTAAATATCTGTGATAATGACACAAGCAGAGCAGTATGTCAATATGATCAGTAATTGTTGCAAGGTACACCTATTCTGCAGGGGGCTTGTGCATGAGCACAGTGACGCACAATTATGTCGTTTTATTGGATTCTGGTGCTGTTAATTATATCCTCAGGGCTAATTGCCATTTTTTCTCTTTCTGTTTGCAATACGAAACCAGGACAATTATTTCAAGTCAAGTATTTATTGCTGTACGTTTAAGTATGGTGATATATAGGTACAATGAAATCATCTCATGCTGCAGCATCACAGTTACATGGACACAGACAACACACAGAAATATAAATTATACATAAATTATGCATATGTTTTAGATGGTAGAGAAAAGAAAAAGACAATTGGAAAACACGACCATAGTGGTGTCAGAGGTGGTCTGCCATGTTCCATTGCTGAGATTTTGGATTTTGCAGGTTACTTCAAGAACCTGCCGGTTGTAGGAATTGGGAGTAGGGGATGGAGTCCTTACAGGAAGCAGGGTGGGAAGGAATGTAGTCCAGATCTCCATGGGAGTCAGTTGGTTTGTAGTAGATGTCGGTTAGTAGTCTGTTACCTGCGATGGAGATAGTGAGGTCATGAAACGGTAGGGAGATGTCAGAAATGGTCCAGGTGAATTTGAGTGCCGGATGGAAGTTAGTGGTGAAATCCATGAAGTCAGTGGGTTAGGACCGTGAGTCATGAGGTAGCACCAATGCAGGACAGGTCATCCCAAATGTTAATAACCAGAAATTTAAAGTTGCTGAATCTCTCCAGAATGAAAACTGTAATATGGTCTCCCAGATTCGTTTTTTCAGAAGTCAACATTAAATTCCTTGTTGGCTTCGACCATGTGGTTGTTGTTATTGTTTTTCTATGTTGTTGTTGCGGCACCACTCAACATGTTTTCCATCTCTCTCCTATAAGCTAATTCATATACACCAGTGATTTGGCCAACAACGGTGATATCATCGGCAGAGTTGTCGATGACTTTGAAGCTGATCATAGCCACACAGTCATGGTTGTAACGAGAGTGGAGCAAGGGGTTAGGCATGCAGTCCTGAGGTGGGCCTGTGTTGATGGTCAGTGAGGAGGAGATGTTATTTCCGAACTGCACCACTTAAGGTCTGCCACTGAGGAAGTCATGGATCCAGTTGCAAGTTGTGGATCAGGCCACATATAAAAATAGAGGTTTGTTTACTGAAATTAATGGACACCCAGCTGGCTCCAGACATTCTCAGGACATTTTGGGAAATGAAACATACTTTGGGGACCATAGTGAATTGATTGACTTCCAATGGTTCCTAACTGAACCACTGCTGGTCAGCTATTTGGATCTAAGCACATCTTCGGTTTAACATGCTCTTGATGAAATGTGGAAATCTGAGATGGGGAGAGGGGGGGAAGATCGGATGCCAGTGCACCTGGCATCCATCTTCACCAGTGGTCTTACCAGTGAGCCCAGCAGCAGTGCCAGAGAGAAGAACTGGGTGCATTTTACAACCAACAGCTCAGCTTAATGCCAGCAGTATCTCTATTCATTTGAGTGCCCACTTTTATGGGAAAAAGCTAAATGCTTGCTTTAATTCACTTTAGGTCACTAAATAAATTTCAACCATTTAAAAAAATGTTTTTATTTGATGTACTTACTTAAGTCTATTAGAATAGTTTTAAATGGTTCCCAATCACCATGGACAGTTTAAAAACTGTTCAAAATCCTTTTACAGCCTGTTCCACCGCACCAATACCTGAGGGTTATGGAAGGCAGGTAGATCTTTTGGTGTATTTGGTTCCATGGTTTTAAATGTATTTATTTCCTTTTAGTGTTTTAAAGGAGTATTTTTTGAATATACTTTCCAGGTGCTTGTGAATGTCAAACGCAGTTGGTGACCCTGAGTGGCAGATGAGGGGAGATTTGGTAAGAAGTGGAGTCTCTTAGAGCCTAGGTGTACACATTTGGTAGGGGAGACCTTACACTGTACTTGGCCATGCCCATGATCTAGATCCCAGATTCCCAATGGAAGGCTGCACCAAAGGGCATGCTGGGAAACATCATACTTCAGGGACATGTGGATGACAATCTCATAGACCGCAGAAGATTTGCTCCGTGTAACAGCTAATGAAAATATGGATGACTTGTCATCATGTACTCTGTTGGACAACCACTCTGAATTAATATTCAGTTACTAACGTCCTGTATTCCTGTTTGTCTTAATTTAAAGCCACATGTTCATTATGTTCTCCTGGTTTTGCATAATGAACAGTCTAACTAGCAGTTCAAAAGATTCTCCCCCTCCATGGCCCAGAGGAAAACTGCATTGTAGAAATACATGGGCCACAATTTGCATGTGATTAATGAATGGGTGTGGAAAACAAGCTGTAAGTTGTTTTCCAATGCCATAAATAATGCAATATTTTGTACAAGCATAATATATGCTATAAATGTATTTTACATTGATAAAGAAGTTAAAGAGAGTCTGGATCAAGCCATTATGTTACATCTAAGAACAGCATAGATGTTAGAATGTGGTAATCCTTGCTAAGCCATGGTCTACTAATTTGAAAATTTTGCCAGCCAGAATTTGCTTTATAAGCCCATCAAATGGGTAATACTTCAGTGCAGTTGAACTTCCTCCTCTTTGTGTAATGATTGTTTGTTGAACTTGAAGCTTGAAAATTCCATACAGCACCTACCATTAGGGGCCACACATATTTTAAGGATATTTACTTTTCCAGTTTTACACCAAATTTATTTCCCATTAGTAAAGATCATAAGGTTAGAATAGGTTACGTTACATAATTATGTATGAAACCACAAAGTGAAGAAAGTTAATAGATCTACATTAGACGTGCTCAAATTGTAAATACACTTTAAACTTTGATTGACACTAATTCTAATTAGGTCTTCCATTAGAACCCTGAAGTGCTAGTACCTAGGTCACATGAAAGTAAATTAGCAATATTTTTATGGAAGTGAGGCACTTAAGCTTAGAAAGTAGATTGCATACATTTTTTCAGGTACTGTCCATCACAATATTGATTTTCACTCCAATTAGATTGATTATCATGTTGGGCTGAGATCATGTCAATTCTATTCGCATGCACGTTACTGTGGCAACATCTTGGGGCTGTAAAGCAGCCACTTCACCAACATGAACTAGACCTTAAAGCTTCACTCAATAAGCTTCGTGGAATGGTTTCAATTAAACTTGGACCAGCAGTCCAGGTTTAATTAAAACTATTCCACAAAACCTATTGAGTGAAGCTTTATTAAGGGGCTGTCCCACTTGGGCAACCTAATCCGCGAGTCCAGAAGAGCGCCTTCGACCTTCAAGCTCAAGGGCACTCTCCTGGAAAGCCTCGAGATGGATCGACCGGCTGCGTTGAAACCATGAGCTGGATTGACTGACCGCACACACACACAAACACATCGCGGAGGTGGGGGCCAGGGAAAGCGGAGTAGCCCTGTCTGCGCGATGAAGAGGAAGGTAAACAGTTGCCACAGAGTGCTGTAAGTCCTTTAGAGAGCGCAGGGAGGGAGGGGGGGGAGGGAAGAGAAGGGGGCGAGAAGGGGGGGTGGGGGGTGGGGGGAGAAGGAGTGGAGACACTTTTAAGAAGTATAATAAAGTTAGCTGGCATTTTACCTACCGGTAGATTTTCCTAGGTCGTGACACTCCGGTCAGCGAAGGAGATTGCCTACGGCTGCCCTCGAGTGCCTGTAACTAAATAATGACCCCACTCCACTGCACTACGAGTGAAAAAGACCCATGCCGACCAAATTTTTCAACATCCTGAAAATGAGTAGGCGGGAACGTCCCTCGTGCATGAAGGAGAGTTCCAGCCACCTCATACAACCTCCTAGGACCTCGTGTTGACCATGTTGCAAGTTTGAGTCCAGGGCAAACTCTTCTAAACTCGCAGCTTAGGTCGCCCAAGTGGGACAGGCCCTTGAAGGTGTCAAACGTTTTCTCTCCTCTTCCAACTGTAAGAGACCTAAATGGTTAGCCTGTGAAATGCAGGCAGGCTGAATTTAGACTTTGGAGATTTAGACTTTCGAGATACTGCATGAAAACAGGCCCTTTAGCCCACAGAGTCTGCGCCAACCAGCAATCACCCCAAATACTAGGGACCTTCACCCCAAAAACACACCAGGGACAATTTACAATTTTTTACAGAAGGCAACTAACCTACAAACCTGTACATCTTTGGAGTGTGGGAGGAAACTGGATCAACCAGGGAATGCTTAGATGGTCACAGGGAGAACTTACAAATTTGGTACAGATAGTACCCTTAGTCAGGATCGAACCGGGGTCCCTGGTGCTTTAAGGTAGAACTCTACCACTGCTCCACTGAGCCACCCTGATGCAACACACAGTGTATATTACAACTATGAGGGATTTTTTTCCCATCAATTGGTTTGCGGACAACTTTATAAATGGATGCCTCAGTGCCATTTCTGCTGGTGGGCATCCATTGCAGGAACCACAGGCATAGCATGGAGGACCACTCAGATATTGGAACACATGTGGGCAAAGAGCAAATACTTGCCCGTCTGTAAAGAATCGATTCCCATAGAGCTTTCAGACATGGTAACTGGACCTGTCTGAATAAAATATTCACAGGCTCATGACTTCAAAATCTATCAGATCAGAGCAATATGATATTATATGACCTTCAGACATACTGTTATGCTTGGATTTATCTGTCGTGTTCATAGTGACTCAATTCCCTGACCATTGTATCATTTGACACACCATATGGTGGATTTGGGCCATATTTTTTAATTTGCCACTCAGCAGTCATGGAGCGGTCACCCAGCATCTCTACTCATGAAGGAAGAGCCTCATCTTTTTATGACGTAATTGAAGAAACAGTGGCTCTGCGATTTGTCAACATGGCTGACGTGCTGAATGTAAACAGGCATTGAGGGACTCATCTTCCATTAAGGCCTTGGATTACAAATGCAGGCCTTTTCATCAATGGATGCTCTTCATAAGGAGAGTACAGATATGTAGTTTGTAAAGCAGAGCATGTGACTCTCTCCATGATCACACCATGACCAGCAGCAAGCTCACCTGTGAGCAGATGCGTAATGTTACTTCATATGCTTCTGTGTGAGTCAGTCCCTGCTCCAATACTGAAATAGCCTGCCACTGTGTCTCTGCAGCTCTTGATGAAGGGAAGAACTCTGACCTCTGCACAGGGAATCTCCACTCTGAAGGTCTAAATAATGTTCCAATGCTTAAATATATTGGCCCATTGTTCAATATTGATGCTAGCTATTCACTATTACATGTTATGCAGTTAAGAATGATGCACATCATTATGTATTGAGCAATTTGACATGCAATGGGTGGAAGAAATTGTAACCATTTCAAGCATGAGAACTACAGCCAATCAGCAATTAAAAAAAAACCTTTGTACCAAATGACTATTGCAAGTTATGCAATGGGGAAGAACCTGTAAGTGACAGTGACAGACGCTGTAAGTTCTACTCAGCTCACAATTTGATGTGATCAATGTAGGATCGCAAGTAATAATGTTTGAGTACCACTTTCTCATCTCTCCTTTCATCTTTAAATCTCCATGTAGCAGCTGTGGCATCAATGAAACTTTTTCAGTTACGTGTTCTGCTGTGGTGCCACGATCATTTTGATGGTAAAGTGTCATCCAATGTCCAGTAGCAAACAGGATTTTCCTCAAGTATTCACATTATATTAGCAGCCTTTCATAGTGAGGCATCATGTGACATGTTGCAATGGCAGTTGTTACCACGTTGTGTCTGTTTGTGTGTCTCTGCACGTGGAGCAACTTCTTTTGTGGTATCTTTTTCCCAGTGAGCTAATGCAACTTTTTTTGGCATTGCTTCATTTTGGACTCTTCTCAATAGAGAAAACTATTTGAGCGATCCCTTTCCAGGTTATTCCTGTTTTCACAGGGAAACCTCCAGGTTCTCTTAACACTCAGGGTCTTCCTTGTAGCATTTATCTTACCTATGAACATTTCTTTGACCCACTATGCCAATCTGGGAACTCATTTCCTTTCTCCTCTATCTTTTCCCTGCAGTCCCCCTCTCCTTAGTTGTGTGTTGCCGAGGGCTGCCGACAGTGGGATTGCTGAGGTCCGTCTTTCGGAGCTGTAGCTCTTCTCTCATGGGTATGCAGCAAATTTTCAACACCAGCACCAAAATTAATATAGTTTCACCAAGAACTTAACAAGTTGCTTTTGAACTCTTGTGTAAAAAATACTCTAATGCTGCTGCAAACTAGTTTTATGATTTCTATGTGAGGGTGTCATGGAGTCCTGTAGTACAGAAAGAAGCCAAAACATCATCCACCCTTTTTCACCAGAGATGCTGCCTGACCCGCTGAGTTACACCATTACTCTGTGTGTATCTTTGGCCCAACATGCCCATGCCGACCATCACCCACGATATCCCTTTAAACCTTTCATACCATATGTGTCTAAACATCTTTTAATTTAGTGCATCAAAATTTAGATTTTTGAGCCATCATTTATCACATCAAAAATAGGTGCAATGGCATTTCTTGGATGTTGAGTTTAAAATTCAGATTTGCTGGGAAAATTACTGGAGATTTGCTGGAGAAAATGATTTTCAAAATAGTTATTTCTACATCTTCCAAAATATGTATATCAAGAAAGCAATCTTCAATAGACACAAATTACTGGAACTCAGCGGGTCAGTCAGCATCTCTGGGGAGATGGAATGGGTGACGTTTTGGGGTGAGACCTTTCTTCACCCATTCCTTCTCTCCAGATATGCTGCCTGTCCCGCTGAGTTACTCCAGCATTTTGTGTCTACCATTAGTTTAAACCAGCATCTGCAGTTCCTTCCTTCACAAGCAATTGTCAATATTGAATAAGCTCTTGGTGATTATGATCAGACCTTTCTGTGCCAACGTTATTGTAGGCAGAGCTCTGGGTGTGAGCTTACAGTGTATTTACTACTGCACATACAGAACATGTGATAACACTGAGCTGTGGGTTTTACATGGAAAATTACACGTGCTTCTTCCTGGTGCTCATGCCACATTCAATTTCCTACACAGACTCATAGAAGATAAAACTTCCATAAACCTACAAGAAAACCCACACGGTAAATTCAGGGCCACACTATGCAGAAAAATCATTTATTGAAACTTTTTGAGAGAGTCAAAATAAATATTGCATTTGAGACATTTCACAGCCTAACATGAATTGGCCCAATACTTGCAGACAGATGAATCCAATTTATTTTTTACAACTGCTCATGACTTGGTCTCAGAAATTGAATTATCTTGATGGAAGGATGTGTTTGCTTAAATATTACAAAATCATTGCTAACTGTCCATAATATATTTTATGTTACCAGAAGAAATTTACTCTGAGATCTATGCAACATAGAATCACAGAGTACATACTAAATCTTCATGAAACACCAGATGACCTGGCAGAGAGTTCGGTCTAAGTCACGCATGGTTCTGCGAACCAGATAATTCATGCCAAATACGAGCATTACCCATCTTCCAGAAACTCCCTCAGTATGTTCCATTAACTTTATGAGAGCAGACCACGGGGCAACAATAGATTTGTTAAACTCTAGGTTTTCAATGTTCTTAATCTTATCCTTCAGTAAAAGAAAGGTTGTGGAAAGCCTTCTGCCTCAGGTCACTGTTTGGAATGTAGGGAAGGGAGGAAGAGATGATCTGCTTGGGGATGGGGATGGGGACAGGGGGGTCGACAAAATGCTTTGAGAGGAGAGGTGGGGGATAGTCCTTTGCGGAGAGGTTGAAAGAGAGCTAACAATAACTTATGGGAATTGTTATGAGGAATTTTGATAGATTGCTGAGCTCCACTCAAGATACAGGAAGGATGGGACACAATTGCAGAAGAATATCAGAAATGTGGGAAGTTAGTTAGTTTGAAGAGATATGACTCCAGAGGAGGCAATCTTGCTTTTTACTGGTGTACACGCAATGTTCTGGCCTACTTTCAATCGCTTGATTACTCAGCCTGAGAAACTTGAATGAAGATGTTATATTGAACGTATAGCTAAATTCTGAGCCAAGAAACCTCACCGAAATAGTTACATTTGATGCTGGCTTTCTGGCCAGGATGTTCAGTAAGTAAGGGAGTGATTGTGTAAATATGTAAGTGAAGAAATAAAATTAAGAGACACAAAGTGCTGGAGTAACTCAACGAGTTAGGCAGCATCTCCAGAAAACATTGATGACATCTTGGGTTGGAACCCTTCTTCAGACTCAAAACGTTGCCCATCCATGCTTATCCCCCTAAGTTACTCTGGTACTTTTTTTGGAAAGACTTCTGCAGTTCGTTATCTCCAGAAAAAATGAAGAGGATGGTGTTGATGCAGAACCTCCAGTTCCTTTTGAAACTCCAGATTCAGAGTTTAAGGAGATCTCCTCATTGGAAGAGTGAAGATTCACCATTGAGTGCAGTCCTCCCTCAAGCTTACCTTTTCTCTTCATTTACTTGCAGTCATTCAGATGGTAACAAAACAAGACAAAGCCCATTACTAGTGTCTCTATCTGGCCGATAAATTGGCAGAACATATTGGATATCCGTTAGAGAAACTGGCTGGTTTTCATTCCATTGATTTATAACAAATAATGTAAAATCGTTATTCTGTTATCACTGAACTTAATTACTAATTCCAAGGTTGAAAAATGCCTGCAGAGCATCAGCAACTAAGTGAAAATAGACAAGAAGTGCGGAGTTTGGTTTGCTGAGCTGTCTGGAATGTTTTGCCTCACATTATCAGTGCTGAGATCCTAATGGTTCTTGGATCCCGTTTCACTTAATTGGAAAAAAAAGGAAACTATAAAAGATATATTTCTGGTTGTTGTTAATCTTTACCCCTTGCTGTGCAGATCATGCAAAGCTCTGCCTATTAATCAAAAAAAGCAAAGACTGTACACATGCGGCACAATTAAAGGGTCTGGCCTTTCAAAATCTCTGTCATGCTGGATGCTAATTAATGGCCAGTCAGCTGCAGAGTCAAAAGTAGGGCAGATGTGCACGTTTTTAATATTTTGAGAAAAGTGATTTTTAACAGTTTTGGAGGTGTATTTTTTCCTTAATGTGTTTTTATTCTAGAAGTCCATCACGCAGCCTGCAATTGGGGCATCCCGCTCATATTCTTTACAAATTATCCTACTCTTTGATCTTTTCCCATTACCATGCAATTTTCTTTCCTCTTCAAATATTTATCCATTTCCATTTTGAAGGTTATTGGACCCTGACCCACTACCCTTTCAACTTGCAGCTTAACCTTTATTTTTCCTCATGTTGTCTCTGGTTTTTAAGTCTGTGCTTCACAAACCATCTGTCATTGGAAGCAGTTTAATACATGCGCCCCATCAAAACTGTTTGACTTTGGACAAATCTTCCAAATCAGTCCTTAATATATTCTGTCCAACAAGAGCCACATTAGTTATTCTAGTCTATCCATTACCCATTGTCTTTCATCCTTGCTGCTGCTCTCATAAATTTAACTGTGCAATACCTTGACATCATTCCCAAACTATGGCCATATAGTCCAGCTGGAGCCTAACTAGTCTTTTATAAAATTTATGCATTGTTTTCTTTTGTTCTTTTTGTCGCTATAAAACTAGAAACCAGTCTGCTATTTTAACAGCTAAATCAACTTCTGTTGTCATCTTTTTTCTGTTCCTTCATAGTCTTTAGAATTTTGGGATTGAATATACAATAACTTTAGTTATGTTGTTGTGCTTGGACTTTAAAATTTCCCATTGATGGTCTTGTCTCCATTTATTGACCATCCAAGACGCGAGTGACTATTGCCATACTGTAACAGCCTGCTGGGACTGCAGTGTGTACAGCTCTGCGGATATTTGCAGTGTTTTTTCAAAGCTGGATATCTTCCCCTGAACGCTGTGCCCAGAAGTGTTTCCAGCTCTACTAAATTAGGCGAATCCTCATCTGAGATGTGTTGGCTGGTTTTAGGGCTTGTTGTCAAGTGCAAATCGCAATTGGACTGTTGCTAAAATAATTTTGGCCATGATTGCGGATGAAAGGATTGGGAATTAACACTCTTTCCAACACATGTTTTTTTGTGCAGAATTTAATAAAGTCTAATTTCCACGAACATACACCTCCCTACAGTCTAAACATCAGCTAATCATTTTCCTTTTTGATTAATGTTCCTTAGATCAAAATCTAAATCTGTTTAGATTTTAGATCAAATCTAAAGCTATTGATTTAGCTTGCATACATATGCATGCAAGCATGGCCCATGAATCTAGTTTTTAGGTTTTTTTTGCTTTGGTTGAAAGTTTTGATGGCAGTCTTTCTATTGAGAAGTTAGATCCTGCTAAGTTAAGCTGGAGGCCTCAATGATACCTCCTTTCTATTATATACATAATTGGCTGTTGTACATCAGTGATCCTTACTCCTTTGTGGCTGCCTCCACCATTTCATGCTGGTGAAGATACACACGCCACACTGTTTAAAGGTCTTGTAAGCAGCTGAGAAAGCTGGAAGGTATTCTAGGTACATTTTCATTGTCAACGTGAAGTTTCATGAAGATTAACAAAACAGAACGCAAATGAGAGATCCAGAATACGTTTTGTCTTCTTTCTTTCTGCAGGTATCATTATAAACACTGGTGATTTTAAAAGCAAATCTTTCGCAATATTTGTAATTGTAGTTTCAAGTCAACCATTTCCGAATATTAAACAACAAAGAAAATAATCTAAATTCTGAAAACCTGATGCGAGAACAGAGGTTTATTTAGGATATCTTTTTCAAATTACTATGTCTTTTATTGTGCTGCAGTTGCAGTAACCTTAATGGATTTTTAGCATGCTGTGGTTTTAAATTTTATTACTATGCTTTAAAGATGATGCATTTTTTGATACGTGGACTAGATTGGACAGCATTGGAAAGTAGCTGAGGTTCTCCAATACAATGTGTAGTTGACCTGGTTGCAGCACCCAGCCAGCATAACCAAACTGTCCAGCATATAAACTCCTCAGCACCAATTTCCATATTCACGAGTGACCAGCCAATGCCACCCACATAACCTCATTTGCAGCTCTGAATTGGTGGAACTGTACATGGAGACAAATTCAACTTACCCAACTTGATGACAGACGACACAGAAGAGAGTGCATATCCCACTCTTCAGATGGTGTAATCTGAATCTTAGAGGAAGAGGCACACAGGATGGGATTTGAATATTGAGGAACCAGGCAACATGAGGGCAAGGGTTGGTGTTTAAGAGGACAATGCACAATAGCAAACCCTGAGCATACAAGTGCGGCGCTGAATTCACATGACCTCACTCATGGCCAAGATTAGTGAATGCAGATTCAGGTTAGTATCAGATAAAATGCACTGGTAACCTCACAAATTGTTGAGTTCATCGTCAGCATAAATCACCTATCCCAAAAGATTCTTATCGAAGAATATGCATATTGTTCACCTCATCCTCACGCACTTTATGCATGAACTACAACCATTCAACCATTATATGACATTAATATGCTTTCCCCTTTTTTGGAGGAAAGGTTAGCAGATTATTATTTGCAGTAGCAACTAACTGGCAGGTGTCAGTTTAACTGTATTCTTCGATTCTTCTACCTGTATTCTGCTTTCCTAGTTGAAACAAAATTGCAATCCTTTATTGCAGTGGGTGTGACCTGAGTCAAGATGGAAACATTAAAACTGAAGCTATTCTTCGACCTAACAAACTTTATTTTAAAACATGCTTTTCATCCTGCAATATCTTCTGATTTACAGACTGCAGGTAGTGCAGTAGGTGCTTCTTATATTCTTTGCCCTCGTTCACCGAATCACTCACCATGTATCGTCATCCCTTCAAATGACTTGGGACTGCAGAAGACTTACAAAACTTACAAAATTCTTAAGGGGTTGGACAGGCTAGATGCTGGAATATTGTTCCCGATGTTGGGGGAGTCCAGAACAAGGGGTCACAGTCTAAGGATAAGGGGGAATTCCTTTAGGACCGAGATGAGGAAAACATTCTTTACACAGAGAGTGGTGAGTCTCTGGAATTCTCTGCCACAGAAGGTAGTTGAGGCCAGTTCATTGGCTATATTTAAGAGGGCGTTAGATGTGGCACTTGTGGCTAAAGGGATCAGGGGGTATGGAGAGAAGGCAGGTACGGGATACTGAGTTGGATGATCAGCCATGATCACATTTAATGGCGGTGCAGCCTCGAAGGGCCGAATGGCCTACTCCTGCACCTATTTTTCTATGTTTCTATATTTCTAAGACAATGTAAAAGACTATGAGCACTAGCCAAGACTGAGTAGTGGACTAAGCTTAGGACTCTAAGAATCAAACTACTTTCAATAACATCAATATAAATATTAGCCATTGACTGTCTTGTTCATTGGTCATCATCGTTGCACATTGTCAAGGCTTAAAAGATGTTTCTTATTCATCATACTTCAATTTTCCAACAACAAAACCGAGGCTTCCACATTCCATATAATATTGTGCATTGTGGGTGTTATACGTATGAAAATGTATTACTTTATTTAGTTACACTAATGGTCTAATTGAATTGGATCAACTAGGATTCTTCATGAAACAGCAGTTCCCCTGTTGACATTTTTTGAATTATACCCGTAAGACAGCTCTGATTTACAACGTGGAGCTGACAGATTGTGGATCATAGCTTCTGGTGGGATAAAAAAAGCATCTGTCATTCTGATTTTGCGAATAAACTTCACGTGAGTGAATCTCAATTGAAGTTCAAGCAGAGAAGCATCTCTGTATCCTGGATGGTCTTCCAGGTAGTTATCAAGAGGTCTGTAAAGTGTCACCAACAATTTCTTAGGATTTTATTCATGTTTGATGTGGCAGAATAGAAGCAGAAAGAGCTCAGGGCTAAAGACAATTTGAGATGCATAGTGCGACAGTCCTTTAAAGATCTGTCATTTCCTAACGCTGATATACAGTGTGTGGCATTTCTGAATTAACAGTCCCACTTGGTGCTTGATCAGCCATTAAAGTTAGACTGAAGGAAAGGAATTAAACTAAAACATATCTGGGCTCAGCTGTGATCAATGAACACTTTGGAAAACGTGCACGCCAAATGATCCCGGGATGGGTGGAGTGGAAAATCAACGGTTTATTATTTTCTTATGGCACTGCCAAGATACCAAATGCTGTTACTAATCTCATGTGATATGTGCCAGTCAACTGAAACATATTCTTCACTTGTTTGTTACGATACAACACAATTGTCTAAACATTATGTTTTTTTTCTATTTTCTCTCATCCCTGAGAGGTTGAGTAATACAAGACCCAGACAGAACAAAAGCTTAGTTTAGTTTAATGTGGAGATACAGCACAGAAACAGGCCATTTATCCCACCGAGTCCATGCCAACCATCGATCAACGTACACCAGTACAATGTTATCCCACTTTCACATCCTACAGACAGGGTCAATTTACAGAAGCCAATTAACCTACTAACCTGCATGCCTTTGGAATGTGGGAGGAAACCGGAGCACCCAGAGAAAACACATGTAGTCGGCTGAAGGACGTTCAAACTTTCCACAGACAGCACCCCAGGTCAGGATCAAACCCGGGCCTCTGTTGCTGTGATACAATACGATATGATAGAACTTTATTTATCCCAGGAGGGAAATTGGCAACAGTCATAAAACACAAAATACATGAAACATGACATTAAAATGATGAGTGGAAAGGATTGGGGATGTGCAAAGATTGGGGTGGGGGGGGGGGGGGGGAGGGGGTCAGTCTACCCCAAGACAGAAGGAGGAGGAGGAGATGCACAGTTTCATAGCCACAGGGAAGAAAGATCGTCTGTGGCGTTCTGTACTACATTTTGGTGAGGCTGTAGTTCTACCACTGAACCACTGTGATGCCCCTATGGCTTTATAGTCCCGTGAGAGTGTCCATTTAGTAAAGGGCCTGTCCTACCAGCATCCGACTCCATGCGATGAGCGCAATCAAACTAGAAGCGGGGGCCGCGCGGATGTCGGGTGATTCCTGTACAGGGCCGTTCCCACCAGCATGTGGCAAGCGCGACCAAACCGGCAGCGAGGGCCGCGCAGAGGTCGGGTGAGTGGTGTAACGCGGCGCAAAGTGAGGCGAACTTGGAGCGAAGTCTTAAGGTAAGCTCGCCAGGACAGAGAGGGGCACACAGAGAGGGGCACCGAGGCACACACACCGAGGGCCACGGAGCCACACACATAGAGGGTCACGGAGGCACCTACAGATAGGTTCACGGAGGCACGATGTCGAGGCGGTGTGTAATGCGTCGAGGCGACTGCGAGACGACAAGCCGTTGCCGTGTGGAATTTTTGAACATAGTCAGTTTTTCAGAGCCCCGCGCGATGTCGGGACGAACTCCGCACAATTCCACACGGCTCCGGCAATCGAAGTGGGACCGACGCTGGACGGCTCAAGCGACCACGTTAGGTCGCGCTCATCGCATGGAGTTGCATGCTGGTGGGACAGGCCCTTAAGGGCCACACTGGCAGCAAGTCCAATCGAGCAGAGCCTGACCCAATACTTACCACATGATACCGATGGCCAGGGACAAGTCATTCAGTGAATAATAAGGTTTCTGTTATTTAGATAGGGTGTCACTGCCTTGTAGTTATCCTGCTAAGAGATGAGGCATAAGAGTTCTATAGTTGTATTAATTTGAGTCTTTTAATGTTAATTGCAGGCTGTAATTTAACTAAAAATTATTTTTTGTAATCTAATTGGCAGAAATTCAAGGAGTTTACTTCACTTCAATCACTGAATCATCCAATTGCTTTAAAAAATCGTAAGAACTTAATGTTTTTGTCTTTTCAAGTGAGACAAAACTAATTATTTTTGATATTTATTGAAAGATGGAAATAAGCCTTGCAGCCCACATTGTCCATGCTTACTAGCATCCATTCTCGCTAGTACTATGGAATCCACTTTTGCATCCATTTCCTACACACTAGGGGCAATTTACAGAGGCCAATTAACCTATAAACCCGCATGTCTTTAGGATATGGGAGGAAACAGTCGCACTTGGCGAAAATCCACACAGTTACAGGGAAAACGTGCAAACTCTACATAGAGAGCCACTGAGTGCAGGATCCTGGCGCATGAGGCAGTTGCTCTACCAGCTGCGCCACTGTGCCACCCTCTTTATTTCAAAAGAGAGCTGTTTTTTTTATCTGTATATATTTTTTTCTACTTAAGAAATTAAGTTGCAGAGATAGGACAAGTTTGGAGCAAATGCAGGCAGGAGGGACTAGTGTAGCTGGAACATGTTGGCCGGTGTGGGCATGTTGGGCCAAGGGCCCTGTTTCCACAATGTATCACCCTATGACTCTAAGTAGATGAGTCTAAGTAGTTGAGGATGATTTGCTTCCATTCCAGTTCCTTGGCCTCTGCGGTGGTTGATGCAAATGTTGAATCTGCTGTCTCTGCCATCGATGAGACAGAAGGTGCTTGTTGGGGTGGGCGGATGGAGTCGTTGGGGAAGTAGTGCTACTACACCACCATTTATACTGGGTCTCGTAGATTTGATCTTCTCAGTATCACCCTTACCATTTCTCTCTTATGAGCAGTCAAATATCAGGGTTTCCTATAAATCAGTGAGGATTTCCCATTATTTTCAAGGTTGCTTTAAGAATATTTTTGAGTATTTTCCACCATCCACCTTCCCAGAATTGCCTTCCATGAACGGAATAGAGTGTCCATTTTGGGAGTCTGGTGAAGTCTTGGAGCTCGGCCTCTGAAGTGTTTATATTCAATTGTCACCAGTTTACTGCAATTCGATGGGTGATCTTGACGCAGGAGTGGAAGTAATGCAAGTTGAACAGTTCCACAATTCCCCTGTAGATTAGTTATATCCCAGCAGGGAGCTTGTTGGACGTAATGTTGAGCAATGCAGTGAGAAAGATGGAGAAAGTGTTATAGGAATTAAATTACTCAGCATGACACCAACCTACAGGCACTGGGACTCTGAAGGACCTGTTCATTATGGTCACAATTTGAATGCCATCAAGAAACCGATATATATTGCTGCTTTGAACTTGGCAGTTTAGTTTTTCTGGTCAAGTTTCTGCAATGGCCTGTAATAATTATTTTTGAAGTTACACTTTGAAGATGCAGTGTAAATCCTTTCTAGAAGTCTAGAGACAAGAAATTAACCATTGGCGTATCTAATATCTGCTTTCCTATTTTCTTTCATTCAGCGAAGCTCACTTTAGCTCAGAGGAATCGTAGGCTTGTCTGTGCTATCTGGCTTTTATATTGGTCTCAGGAAACAGTATCTGGAAAAGAACAAATCATAGCAGTTGTCTTGACGTCCGCAGAGTATGAATGTGGACGGTAGGAAAGGTATATCAAAAGCATGTGAAACGGCACCATATCTATCATTCTTTGTTGCACCAAATGTATTATTCCTGCTGTTTTAACCTTTGCTGCTCTTCCTGCAAACTTACTATCCTAGCAGATCTGAGCTGGGGACAAGTGTCTGATTTTGCCTAGCCTAAAGGATCCATGATGTTCAGTTTCCCCGGTGGTCGTGGGAGTAGTCTGTCTGCAGCATTCAGTTTCAGGGGCAGTCCTTGGGAAGAGGTAGGTTTTCCTTCTTTGGTAGCTGATTTCCCAAGTGACCTATGAAAGCTGTCACCGCAAATCCTTCAAGCAAAACAGTGTTTTTGCAGGCTTTGTATTCAGTTGCTGTCTTTATATTAAAGAGGGGTGCTGTCTGCATCCTATTCCAAAGTCTGAAACCACCTGATTGTTTTGGCTCATATTTTTTTAATTTAAGTTTAGGTTGTAACATTGGCAGAAGCGTTTTCTCCAAAAACTGTCAAAGTAATATCCTCTCACTCCATCTGACTGAAATTTAACAATAATTATATTTCAGGGCAGAGCACAAGCAGCAGAATGTATCTTGAAACAGATCCATCTGCAGACTTTAGTGAAAGCACACATGGTGTAACAAATTCAAGATATAAACCATTTAAACCTCTGAATATATTTTTCAGTAATGAGCCCTATTATAGCGAGAATTCCCTTGTAAGTTTTACAATAACTCATAGAACACTGTCCTTTTTGGAAATGGATGAAAACGAATTCAGTGACCGACCCTTCACCCACTTAAATTTACCCTGCTTACATTCTCATAGAGAGCATTTGTAATATCAGGGTGCTTTAATACACAGTGTCTATTCACCACTCATTCTGAGGGCTTAAAATAGTGAACAACTGAGATATTATTTTAAGAGTAGAGTTATGCAGCAGCTGATGGGACGTGTTGAATAACATCTGTTTGACCAACTGTTCGCCGATTTGAATTCCATGGCTGCATATTTTGCTCCCTTTAGGAGGTAACCCATGGTATTGATTGATTAACATCCCAAATGATGGAATTTTGATCCGTGTTGGGCCAGGGAGCAGTTTATAGAACGTAAATGGATAGTTCCTGATAGTTGTCCACATGATCAATTGTCCTGATCTCCAGCAAGTGGGCACGGTGGAGCAGGAGGTAGTGCATAGCAGCATCGACGTGAGTTCAATCCTGACCTCTGGTGATGTCCGCGTGAGGTTTACACATTCTCCTCGTGACTGCGTAGGTTTCCCTTGGAAGCCCTGACCTCTTCCCACATCCCAAAGTTGGGTGGTAAATTAGTTATTTTAAATTATCCCTGGTGTAAGTGGGTGGTGGGAGAAACTGGAGGGAGCTGACGGCTGTGTGAGAGAGAATGTGCTGCAGAAAATAACCGAAGGACTGGGATTGGCGGGATTGATCCCATGGGTGGAATGGCCTCCACAGCCATGAGAAAATAAAAAATATGTGGTTTTTCGTGGTAAAAATTGAACTAACTGAGAATCAGAAGATGCTATCACTATGACTGTAAGTATTTTCTGTAATTAACTGATCCAGTTCATGAGAATAGGTTTTTTGTTTGCAGAATTGGAAAATTACCACATTGCATCAGTTGAGTTCTTTCCAATTCTTTAGACATCCAGAATAGTGCAGCTTTGTGAGCAATACCAATAAAGTTCTCAGCTCAGTTTGGATTCTTCCTGCCTTTTTTTTTGCTAACACCCCACTGGTTTATAATTTGTTACAGCGATCTGGCTCCTAAACTTAAATCACCCTATTTCCCCCCCCTCCCATTTCATAACGCAGGCATAATTTAGTTCCTTGGAGTATAAATCTCCCCTGTGAACAAGCTTTACTGAGTAGAAATCTAAATTCCCATTTATTAAATTATGAAGCTTCACAAAAACTGAAGATTATAGTTAATTGATTCCTTTATTTCAACTTTATTTATATTTTACTTAAAATCTGGTTTTAGTTATACTGAATGACATGGTTTGACTGGTAAACCAAAATAAAAATAAATGCTTAGAGAATTAAATAAACGTTGCTGCCACAACGACAGCATTAATTAATCTCCAGAAATGACATTTTTGCTTTAAGAATTTCTAACCATCTTATGTATTTGAGAAATATAGAACATTAATACGTTAGAACACGAAATAAACTACCCGATAGTTAAATACCGCAGGATGGCACAGGGCCACAGTGATTAGCACTGTTCCTTCACACCTCCAGAAACCAGGCTTTAATCTTGAGCTTCGATCCTGTTTACACACCCACCTTCCCGCAGCTTGGGTTTGTCCCAGTTTATTCCCACATCCCAAAGGCATGGTTGTTGGTAAGTTAATTGGCTGCTGCAAATTACCCCTAGTGTAGGTGGGCCACAAGAGAATAGGTACTGGGGTGCGGAGCAGTTGATGGGGATGTGAGAGGAAAAATGGGCTTAGTGTAGATGAGAGCTTGAAGGTCAGCTTGGACATGGTGAGATGAAGGTCCCATTGCTGTACCGTATGACCGTGTAATATATGCTGTAGATGGATCCATGCATTTGTCAGGTTAAATATACAGTGTGTTAAGCTTTACATACTTAGTTACTTTTTCTAATTGGCAACCTAAAGTCATCTTTGTAAACATATTAAGCGTAACTGGTACATTGCTTATCATTACATTGTTTATGGGGATGAGAATGTAATTCGAATGACTCTGTAATTTGTCCTCCTCCTCTGCAGTCATATTGTTCAGTCAGTTGATATATTCCTTGTATGCAAGATCACTGTTTTTGCAATGTATGCATGAAATATATATGAATAGATGAGTTTATTTGCAAGTCTAAACCCAAAATGAAATATGTTTCTGAATCGTGTTGAAGTGAGCAGGGAAATGTCAGTGTTTTGTTTTCCTCTTTTCCCTCTTCCTCTTTCTTTCCCTCTTTTATTTTGTTTTTCTATGATTTGGCACTCAATTATTCATTTTAACTCGCATCCCTCTGCCTACCTCAGTCTAAATTTGTCAAACTTATTAGTTGGGAGAAAGACTCATGTCTTTCTGTGGTTTTTTCATGTTTGCAAAGGTTCCAAATCCCCTGTCGTGAATCCTTCAATGTGCTGGATGTCCTGTCACCACAGTGTTCCAATTGAAAAGTTCATCATAAACCAAAACGTTACGAATAATTCACAGGAATGGGACCCTGCTACAATCTGGGAATGATCTGTACAAGTTAACCAAGATCAAGGGTGCAATATCCAGGCATGCTTTCTTCCCCCTTCCCAGTTCTCTGACCAGTCTGACTGTCTCCGAGTACATTTTATCGCTGTTTGCTTTGTTGTTACCTTCTCCCAGCTAACATTGATTTATTCTATATTTTCCTTGATCTGCATCTCCGTTGACACCTTACACTTCCTTATCTATGTATCTCCCTCTCCCCTGACATCAGTCTGAAGAAAGGTCTCGACCCAAAATGTCACCCATTCCTTCTCTCCAAAGATGCTGCCTGTCCCGCTGAGTTACTCCAGCATTTTGTGTCTGTCTTATGCTTTGTGAACTGTTGGACATTACTGCACAAGTCTGGCCTCCTCCATCTGTTGGTGCTTCAGACGTCATAAAAGTCCCTGATTTTCCTTTGCATATTTCACTTATTGAAATTGAATTGTATAGCCTATAAAAACATTGCGTTACGTTAGACACAAAGTGCTGGAGTAATTCAGCGGGTTGGGCAGCATCTCTGGAGGAAGGATCGGAACATGTTCAGACTGAAGGTAGAGGGGGGAACTGGTAGGAAAAAGACGGAACAAATCGGGGCTGTCAGCAGATGACCAAGGAGGGGTGGTGTCCATAAAGGCCTATTGTTGGCTGGGGAAGAGGTGATAATGAGAGGGGTACAGGAATGCTAACAATGGAAATGGTAGGATGATTGGATGAAGAAGTGGGGGAGAGAGAGGAAAAGTAGGGGTTACTTGAAATTAGAATAATTAATGACCAGACCGCTGGGTTGCAAGCTGCCCAAGTGAAATATGAGGTGCTGATCCTCCAGTTTCCATGTGGCTTCACTGACAGTGGAGCAGGCCCAGAACAGAAAGGTCAGTAAGGGAATGGGAAGGGGAATTAAAATGTTTGGCAACCTGGAGGTTGCATAGGCCAAGGCAGGCTGAATGTAAATGTTCAGCGAAATGATCGCCCAGTCTGAGCTTGGTCTCGCCGATATATGGGAGCCCACACCAACAAAAATGGATAAAGTAGGTGAGGTTGAAGGAAGTGCAAGTGAACCTCTGCCTCACGTGAAAAGGCTGTCGGGGTCCCTGGATGGAGTCGAGGGAGTAGGTATAGGGACAGGAGCTGCATCTTCTGCGGTTGCAGGGGATAGTTCCTGGGGAGGGAGTGGTTTGGGTGGGAAGGGATGAGTGAACCAGGGAATTGCAGAGGGAATGTCTCTGTGCAAAGCAGAAAGGGGTAGAGATGGGAAGATGTGACGTGGTGGGATCCTGATGGAGGTGACGAAAATGTTGAAGGATTACATGTTGAATGCGACAGCTGATGGGTGGAAGGTAAGGACTAGGGGGATACTGTCCCTGTTGAGACTGGGGGGAGAGGGAGCAAGAGCAGAACTTCGGGATACAGAGGAGATTTGTATGAAGGCCTCATCTATGAGAAAAGAGGGGAACCTTTGGTTCCTAAAAAATGAGGACATCTCCAATATACTGGTATGGAACACCTCACCTTGGGAGCAGATGCAGTGGAGACGGGGGAATTGGGAGTAGGGGATAGAGTCTTTGCAGGAGGCAGTGTGGGAAGATGTGTAGTCCAGATAGCAGTGGGAGTATCACTGTGGGATATCAGTAGGTTTGTATTAGATGTCAGTTGATAGTTTATCTTCTGTGATGGAGATGGCGAGACCAAGAAAGGGGACTGAGATGTCGGAGATGGTCCACGTGAATTTGAGTGCGGGGTAGTGAAGTTAATAACGTCCATGAGTTCTGCATGGGTGCAGGAGGTAGCCCCAATGCAATCATCAGTGTAGCAGAGATAGAGTTCGAGGATAGGGCCAGTGTATAGCTGGAACAGGGTTTGTTCGATGTCCCCTACAAAGAGGCAGGCATAGATGGGGCCCATGCGGGTGACATGGCTATGCCTTGAATTTGGTGGGAGGAGTCAAAGGAGAAGTTGTTAAGGGTGAAGA
Organism: Raja brachyura; assembly: GCA_963514005.1. The sequence continues at coordinate 40,620,996 of OY740795.1, read as the reverse complement.
CCAGCTTTGTAAGGCAGAGGAGAGGGTTCCGAAAGGGAAATTGGCTTGGTAAGCAGTCAATGGAGAAACAGAGAGCTTTGAGGCCTTCCTGGTGGGGGATGGGCATGTAGAGCAACTGAACGTCCATAGTAAAGATGATGGAACAGGGGCCTGGAAACCGAAAGTCATTAAAGAGTCGAAGGACGGTGAGGTGTTTTGGATATAGGTAGGAAGGGATTGTTACAAGTTGTCAAGTTCTATGAGAAGAACATTTTATATGGCACTGCTGCAGTCCCCACGCTATTTATGCAGCCACATTATATAGCAAATGAAAGGACAATTAAACTTTAATCTTAAACTAAAGCCATTTTCAGTTTTTAAAACAGCACTCTATGATATCTGAAATATGAAAGGAAGAGGCGGAGACACTGGGCTGTGGGAGAGCTGGGAAGGGGAGGGGAAAGAAGGAGAAGGTAGGGACTACCTAAAATTGGAGAAGTCAATATTCATACCGCTGTGGTGTAAACTACCCAAGCGACATTTGAGGTGCTGCTCCTCCAATTTACAGTGGGCCTCACTCTGGCCATGGAGGAAGCCCAGGACAGAAAGGTCCTCCTACTAATTCCTCCGTCTACGCCGCATCTGCACCCAGGATGAGGTGTTCCTAACCAGGGCATCGGAGATGTCCTCATTCTTTAGGGAACGGGGGTTCCCCTCTTCTACTATAGATGAGGCTCTGGGTCCCTTCTATACCCTGTAACTCTGCTCTCACTCCCCATTCCCCCCACTCGTAACAAGGGCAGAGTCCCCCCTGTCCTCACCCTCCACCCTACCAGCCATCATATACAACAAATAATCCTCCGACATTTTCGCCACCTCCAACGGGATCCCACCACTGGCCACATCTTCCCATCTCCTTCCCTGACTGCTTTCCGCAGAGACCGCTCCCTCCGTAACTCCCTGGTCAATTTGTCCCTTCCCACCCAAACCACCCCCTCCCCTGGCACTTTCCCTTGCAACCACAGGAAATGCTACACTTGTCGTTTTACCTCCCCCCTTGACTCCATCCAAGGACCCAAGCAGTCTTTCCAGGTGCGGCAGAGGTTCACCTGCACCTCCTCCAACCTCATCTATTGCATCTGCTGCTCTAGTTGTCAGCTGCTCTACATCGGGGAGACCAAGCCTAGAATTGGCGATCGCTTCGCCCAACCCCTCCGCTCGGTTCGCAATAACTAACCTGATCTCCCAGTGGCCAAGGACTACAACTCCCCCTCCCATTCCAAATCTGACCTTTCTGTCCTGGGCCTCCTCCATGGCCAGAGGGAGGCCCACCGCAAATTAGAGTAGCAGCACCTCATATTTCGCTTGGGTAGTTTACACCCCAACAGTATGAACATTGACCTCCAATTTTAGGTAGTCCCTGCTTTCTCCTTCTTTCCCCTCCCCTTCTCTGCTCTCCCACAGCCCAATGTCTCCGCCTCTTCCTTTCTTCTTCCCACCCTCCCCCCCCCACCACTTCCACAGTCTGATGAAGAGTCTCAACCCGAAACGTCACCTATATTTTTCGCTCCATAGATGCTGCCTCACCCGCTGAGTTTCTCTAGCTTTTTTGTTTACCTTCGATTTTCCAGCATCTGCAGTTCCTTCTTAAACATGATATCTGAAAGGATCATTTTATGTATATTCCTTCAGCTGCATATGGTATGTTTGAAACATTGTTATTTATGAGGGGCACCATTCATTAGGCTTCATACTTCTTTGAACTGGATCTAACTTAGTCAATTAAATGCTAAATAGAAATTTAAAGTGTTTTTCTCATTTAAGAGGGAATAAAAGTGAACAATTTACACATACATCCTGAAGCGGTTTAAGGGAAATTTACAGATTTTAACAAATTGAGCTCTTTATTGTTGATTAGGAAATTAGGTTGATTATGAGTTGATGGTTTTGGAGCTAATAATAGATATAGATTGTGTTTCTTCTTTTTATGTTTAAAGCGCCAACTTTCTTGTTCTATGGAATATTACAGTTTATCATATGTAATTGGTGGTTTAATCGTATCTTAACAAAGGTAATTAAAATCCGCAAACCTTATGTCCTTGGTGGTAACTTTTATCCTTCATGTTGAAATTCAGTCAGCTGAATAAATCATTGGAGATTTTGAGATTTGCCTACTTGTATGCCAGAGCATCAAACATTCAATTGCAAAGGGCTATTGTTCCTTGGAATGTGTTTTCTTCAAAGCCTTAGAAACAATATGTTAATAGAAGACATTTAACACAAAAAAGATATTCACAGCAAACATTCTGAATGAGATAATTTGTATATACCTTTGCAGTTCTTCAACATCTCATCAAGATTTTTAATGTTACATTGATAGTTAATTTTTGTTTGGTCTTGCATGTGCAACATTGCTGAAGTGACTTGTCATGTATTCAGGCGATAGGAACTAACCAGCAGAGCAATTAATATGTGACAATGTGTCAGGAAGTAGCAGGGCACGAGTTTCCATTGCAGAATGTTCCTGAATCAGAGCAACATTGCAGATGTTGTGGCGGTACATTGTGCACAATTCTGGGTCCTGGCCATAATGATAGAAACTGTCATGCAGACAATGCTGTACTGTGTTTACTGGTAGAAAAATCCTGCCGAGTCTGCAGAGATACTACAGTTATCCCATACATAAAACAAGGCAAAGAAAGTTTGCTCCTCTGTTTTCTTAAAGGCACACAGCCATTATGTAAATAATCTATGATCAGCCATTGCAGATAAGAAGTGACACATCATTACAGTCCGCTTGAATTAATAGGCTTTGCCAATGTGACATTCATTTCTTTTTGCTGCTCCATTTAGACCTTCCAGAGATTTGAATATGTAGCTTTGAGTGGCTTGATTGTGCTGTGTGAGGTTAACAAACTATAGATCGAGTGTACAGCTTTCACTCTCTTAATTTTCTCTGCATTCTGGCACAGTATATTAGGTAAAGCTAGAACCTCTGGCTTGGATCAATGTAGTCTTCAAGCACCAGTCTGGGTGGGTGCAATATTACAGTCCACCGCTAATTCAGATGTAACATAAGGCAATGAAAGTAGTTTGAAAATGAAAACTGAACAGAATTATTTCATGACTCATGAATGCTGGTCTTTATTTCAGTACTGGCTTCTTATTAATGTCCTACTTTGCCATTTCCATTTTACCTTCTTCTCAAAAAGCTTTCACTAAACATTAAGACTGGATGAATTAAATTTGTTCATAGTTTTATTGAAGCAAGATGTTAAATCCCATTTTCTGTGGTGGATTTAAGCCGAAGTGGAATTGATGAAAGGCCAGTGCTTTGAATGAAACTTGCCCCTCAGTCTACATTTCATTATATATCAATCAGAGGTAAGTGTGCTGTAAATTGCATTGAACAAAAGGAACGTATTGCACTTTTGTACATTTTGGTGTCCATCCCCATTACACCATGGAAGAGACAATTTTGTGGATATTCTATCATGATACTACAATTCTGTCATCAGGTTAAAGGGTTCCAGTTAATGAAGAAAATGCATTTTTGTAGCTTAGAGATATCAATGTCACACACCCTTGGCACCAGAAGCACCTAACACACAAGTATTAAACAAGCATCATTATAGATCTCCACGGAGGAATATTTCCTCGGATCGAAGCATTGAAAGTAAACTCGTTGCTTTGCCGGAAGATGTTTATGAAACAGTTGAATTGATAATAATTTAGAAACTTTACGAGATGCAAGGAAATAAATGAAGACAGTCTGCTAAAAATAAAACAAAATGGTAAAAAAAAAAGTTAGTTCGAAGCAAAGCAGCAATTGACTTGGTCCAAGTAACTAAATTCATCAGCTGGACATCAGGAAAAATTCAAAGTAACAATGAATGCGTTTACCTCCTGCAGGATGTTAATTGAATCTACAAAGCAACTGACCTAGAAGCTGAACCACAAAGAGGTTCCCTGTAATCAGGTCGGTTAACATAGTTCCTTCCCCATTAATTTAAAGGTTCCAGACATCAAAAGTAGATATTAGATTTTATTTCTGTTTTTTTTATTTCAAATATTTTGTGGCATTGGAGTTCATCTTTCAAATCTCTTTAATATTTTTGACACTCTTCAATTTGTGTAAGCCGCTAAGTTCAGAAGGGACGCTGCATCAGAATGTGGTGCACCTATATTGAATGTCAGCATTTGCAGAGCTAATCACCAAATTGGGTTGTAGATTATTCTTCCACTTGTGTGCAAACTTCTTGTTTTGGTGATATCTTTCAGTGAAGAAAGCTGCTTCTTGGAAAAAATATGAGCAAGGAGCAGTAAATGCTAAATGTATTAAGCATAATAGCTCTGTGCTTCTGGTCACTGGAAACAGCAGCGAGGGTATCTAGGTAATGACTAAACAAATAAACCACCCCTACTTTGGATTCATTTGGAGTAGAAACTTGTTTATTTTTAATAGCAGTTTGCAATCTTGAAAATTGTTCTTTGTCAATGGTTGGATGAATGTATGATTCACAAATTCAAAGAAAATATGAAGATCATTCACTGAAAATAACCAGAGTGTTTCACTAATCACGTGAATTAAAAGAAAAGGACTAGAAGTTGCACTTTTAAGAACATTTAATAAAATTACTGCAACTGCGTTTTATCTATGGATTCTCAAACCTCATTAAATAGATTTAAATTGTTAATGCATTAATTTTAATAAAAGGACTAGAATTTTGATCATGGCAATTTAATATTTTGAGCAAAATTATTTTCAGATTATCTCAAAGAAAATAATTCAATTCCATTTATTAGAAATTAATTTTCAATCATTAGAATGATGCTTAACATTATTTAAGGAGTTTGGCAAAGCGGTGCAGCTCGTTAAGCTGCTGCTTCACAATTCCAGTGACATATCCCATCCTGGGAACTGACAGTAAGATTAGAGGGTAAATAAGTTCACCATAGTTCTAGACCCTATTGAAATATGTGTGTTGTGGGCACACTAGTTTTCATGGTTTGGGAACTGGTGGGAACTGCAATTGAGGTTGAACAGAACAGCCTTATTTTCCTGCATTGTGTGGTAAAATTGGATGATCCATTGGCAAAATATTATGTAATAAGGAGAATGACAATAGTTACAAAAGGACAGTTGTAACCAGTTTAGTACCTAGAATTGCCTTACTTTTCCTGTAATTTACTGTTGGAAAGAAAAAGATAACAAATTCAAACTGACTCAGAATAAATAACAACCACATAGATGAAGAAACAAGGAACTGCAGATGCTGGTTTACCAAGGAAAGACACAAATTGCTGGAGTAACTCGTCGGGTCAGGCAGCATCCCTAGAGAACGTGGATAGGTGATGTTTCGGGTCAGGACCCTTCTTCAGACTGAAGAAATCTAAAGAAGGACCCCAACCCAAAATGTCACCTATTCATGTTCTACAGTTATGCTGCCTGACCCGCTGAGTAACTCCAGCATCTATTTGCATAGATGGCTTCACAAAGATGACAAGATATGTGGTGATCAAACAGTTTATATCTGGTATATTGAGATAGCAATTTGTGCAAAGTTTTGACCAAAATTATTCACTCAAATACTACCATCTTTCAAAGAAACCTGTCTAAACTTATATTCAAACTAAACAATAGTAAAGGCTTTATCACTAAAATGATATACTTATTTAAGGATGAAAGCAATTGGAACTAACAAAATTCTACACAAATAACTTTTCTAAGCAAAATGTTATCTACTGTGATGTAGGGTAGAATAACATGCTTGCTCTGGGAGCCTCGTGTCATGCATGTGAAGACTGTCATGAAAGCTGGTTGAGTGTGATCACAGCTATGCTGCTGGGAATATTGCCCTGGTGATCAAGAGTAATTGGAAGCAAAACACTAAATTTTACTTCGGAGTCACGTGAGTGACTTCGTGAAGACCCCGCCAACACGCATGCGCGGCATATCGTCGCGCGCATTTGCTCACGGCAGCTGGGGGGGGGAGTGCGCTCCCTCAACCGGCTCCTTCAAAAAGGTAAGCAGCTGCAGGTAAGTTAACCTTGAGCTGGTTTACCGTTTTTTTTTTGTTTTTTTTTTTGTGTGGTCTGTGTGTTTTTCAGAACCATGGAAGGAGGAAGGAGTGGGAGTCGCGTTCAGCGAGTAAAGTCCTCGGAGCTGCCCGCTACATCGGGAGCAGCTGAGACACCACCGAGGAAGAAGTCGCGGCAGTCGGGGAGCTCTGAGCAGCTGACCAGACCCGGCACAACCCCTCTGGCAAAGAAGAGGGTGTCCGCGCAGGAGCAGGGGCTGGGAGACCCTGACTCCAGAACTCCAGTGCCCAAGACCAGGGCTGGAGGTAAGGCACGTGGGGCTCTTGGAGCAAGCGTGTCCGCGAGTGCATCCCCCCCTTTAAAGGTCCCTCGCGGGCAGAACAGGGGGAAAGCCTCGCTAAAGTCCAGCCTTGTCGGTACGGCAGGCAGGGACAAGCCACTGGGGAAACCTGCAAGGAAGCAGACCAGTGGCAATGCTGGCATGCCGAGGATCCCTGTGGGGGCAGGATGTACCGGCACACCACCGGAACAGGCTGCCGTAGTGCGGGCCGGTGGCAGCAAAGTACGGTCCAGCGCCCCTGCTGAGGCGGGTAAAGCAGACCATGCGCCGCCACAGTCCCGTTTATATGTGGAACGCTGTGGTGGTAAGCCCGCACGGACATCAGAGAGTCCAGTTTCTGGTGCAAGTACTGACTCTAGCCCTCTTCCCTCCCATCAGACAGAGGGGCCGCTGCTGTCCAAACGACGGCGGACCAGCGGTGTGTCCGTGTGGGAGTCGCACAGCCCCGCTGGAGTGGGAGCTGGCGACTTCCTGGCAGTACATTCCGTGGGGGTGTTGACAACTGCTGGAAGCCCCGGTTCCTCTGGAGAGGCTGGGGAAGACGGTCGTATCGGCCGGTTGGAGCATATGGTGGAGGTGCTCTATCAACGGGACCTGGAGCGTCAGGAACGGGAATCCCAGAGGTCTGGGAGCTACATGCAGCCGCCACCTTCTATCTCCCCGTCGCTTGAGAGCCAGCAAGGCAGTATGGGTGAGCCTGAGGAGGGAGAAGAGGTCCAGAACCCACAGGAAATGTTGGAGGCGGTGTCGAAATTTGGGTCACCTGCGGCGGCAGGAGGACCACTACATCCCAAAGTAGCGGCGTCAATTGATTTCCTGACTACGCACCAGCTCCAGGATACCGTGCTCTCGGAAACAGTGGGGAAGTATAAGGCACCAGCAAACTGTAACTCCCTCAACGTACCGAAAGTGAATGCAGCAATATGGGGGAACATGTCGGCGAACACAAGGGTCAAGGAGGGCAAGCTCCAGAAAATCTTAAAGCTGCTGACAGCAGGTATCACGGCTTTTGCTCGGTCGCTGGATGCCACGAATGTGTCCGAGGAGCAGCAGGATGCGCTAGCGCTTCTGTGCACCACACAGTTTGAGATAAACTGTTTCAGGAAGAGCTCCATCCGGCCAAATTTGAATCCCAAATTTGCGGGATTATGCAGCACCTCCACCGCACCACCACCACCAAGGCAGTTGTTTGGGGAAGACCTGCCTAAACGCGTAAAGGAACTAGACGAGGAAGCCAAGACTGTGGGGATGATGAGACAGTCTTATTCATCCAAAACTCCCGGTTACACCAGGCAGCAGCCACGTTCCTCGTTTAGGCCCCACACATCGGTGGACCAAGGCCCCAGAACATATTCACAAACATATTCCTCGGCGGGGGCCCAACAGCAGAGGCCTTTTTTATTCCAAGGCCAGCCCAAGCCAGCTTGGAAGATGCGGCAACAGGGCCGCGCCACACGAGGAGCAAAGACACCACAGTCCAGACCCCGGCGCTAACCTTGGAGGTAAGGGGGCTTGGGTCCGTCCACAACGTAGCATTAGTAACCTCACCGGTGGGGGGACGGCTTCGGGGTTTCCGGTCTGCTTGGGATACCCTAACTACGGATCCTTTTATTTTACAAAGCATTCAGGGTTATGAGATAGAGTTTATTAATGGCAGAGATCCCCCTTCGCAACATGAGCCTAGTCGCAGATTTGCACTCTCTCAGTCAGAGAAGGAGCGGGCTCATGTTGAAATACTACGATTAGAAAAGAAAGGGGTGATACAAAAAACGACGCACGAGCCATTGGAGTTTGTTTCCAACATCTTTACTAGGGTTAAGAAGGATGGAGGCTGTCGGATTATCATCGACTTAACCCAGTTGAATGCTTTCGTACAATATACCCATTTTAAGATGGAGACGTTTGAGACGGCCAAGCAGTTGGTTAGTCATGGGTACTTTATGGCTTGCATTGACCTGAAGGATGCGTACTATACAGTCCCTATTGCTAAACAACATCGAAGGTTCTTGAAATTTGTCTGGGAAGGTCAATTATGGCAATATATGGCTTTGCCTAATGGGATTACAACAGCGCCGAGACTATTTACTAAAATTGTCAAACCTTTATTGGCACATCTCAGGAAACAAAACCATATTATAATGGCATATTTAGATGACATTTTCATAGCAGGGAAAACCCTAGAGCACGCCCAGTTGGCAGTCTCGGCCGCTATATCTTTGTTTCAAAGAATGGGGTTTGTAATCCATCCAGACAAATCCAAGCTCAACCCTTCGCAGGTCATGGACTATTTGGGGTTCACTATAGACACTAACCAGATGAAAATCACGGTCCCAGTTGACAAAGTGGTGGACGTTCAACAAGCATGCATCAGTTTACTTGACAACAACAGGCCAACCATTCGGCAGGTTGCTAAGGTAATTGGCAAGCTGGTTGCCACATTCCCGGCCGTAAATTATGGTCCATTGCATTACCAAAACTTACACAAAAGTAAAATTCTGGCGTTAAAATTGAATACCGGACATTTTGACAGACCTATGCGCTTAGGCATAGGGGAGCAAACTGAGCTGGAATGGTGGGTTCATAATATTGGAGTAAGTTCCAAACCCATCATTCTCCCGAATCCCACGGTTCTGTTGCAAACTGATGCGAGTGCACAAGGCTGGGGGGCAACTGACACTGTAACCAGCTGTGGTGGCAGATGGGACGCTCATGAGTTCACGCTTCTCCAAGTGCAAGGCATTAATTATTTGGAAATGCTGGGGGTCTTTCATGGACTGCAGGCATATTGCAGTAATTTGCGTCATGCACATGTCCGCCTTCAAATCGATAACACCACGGTGGTAGCCTTTATAAATCATATGGGTGGTATCAGGTCAGTATCTTGTAATGATTTGGCAAATACAATTTGGCTTTGGTGCATCAAAAGGGGTATTTGGATATCTGCAACGTACCTTCTGGGGATACTCAATACGGTGGCGGACACCAGGTCACGAGTTTTTAATGATAACATTGAGTGGATGCTGAATCCCCTTGTGTTTGCTGAAATTGTGACAAAATTCGGTATGCCAGATATTGACCTATTTGCGTCTAGACTGAACCATCAGATACCAACATATGTATCGTGGGAACCAGATCCTGGGGCAGTGGCTTTGGATGCTTTTTCGCTCCACTGGGGGAAATGGTGTTGCTACGCATTTCCCCCATTCTGCCTCATCAGTCGGGTATTACAGAAGATTAAATTAGACTCTGCATCAGGCATTCTGGTAATACCCGACTGGCCGACACAACCATGGTACCCGGTGGTCTCTCAGATGCTGAAGCACCCGTGGGTGCGAATAGGAAACAACCCACAATTGGTTACTAATCCCGTCACTGGCGAGCCGCATCCGTGCCACGCCTATTTAAACCTGTTGGTCTGCAGGTTCTGAAAAGGCCTTTGCTGAACACAGGGATCTCACCGAGGGCCATGGATTTAATCGCTGCATCATGCAGAGCATCTACAAGGCGGCAGTACCTGACCCAGATCAGGAAATGGGAACTATTCTGTTTAAGGAAGAGTGTTACCTATGATTCTGCCACAATACCTGACGTCCTGGAATTCCTGGCGGGCCTCCACTATGATGAAGGGCTCAGCTATAGTACCATCAATAGCGCCAGGAGTGCGCTGTCCTCGTAACTTCCGGTAGGAGTGGGGACCAACAATCTGGTGTCGAAGTTTATGAGGGGTGTATTTAACACAAACCCTCCACGGCCCAGATATAACATTGTCTGGGATGCAGGAGTGGTCCTGTCCCTGTTAAGATCATGGTCCCCCATGGCGGGGTTACCTCTTCACCAGCTCACCCTGAAGGTGGTCATGTTGATGGCGCTCACGTCTGCTCAGCGGGTACAGGCGCTTCAAAAGTTGCGTATTGACAAAATGCTCTCTACCCCTGGGAAAATAACGTTTTACGTTGCAGAACTACTGAAGCAGCATCGACCCGGATCTTTGGGGCTGCAGTTGGAATTCCAGGCGTACCCCTCTGATGCCACACTCTGCACAGTCACCCATCTCCGTTGCTACATTGAGTTGACCCGGTCGATCAGGAATTCGGAACAAGGACTGCTTATAAGCCACAAAAAACCACATCGCCGGGTGACAGTGCAGACGATCTCCAGGTGGCTCAGGGAAGTGTTGGATGCAGCGGGTATTGACACTAACTTGTTTAAATCTCATTCCACCAGGGCTGCATCCACATCAACAGCGAGGGCCATGGAGGTGCCCATGGATCACGTCCTCGCTACGGCAGGATGGGCCAGTGAGTCAACCTTTCAACGGTTCTACCATAAGCCATTGGCCGGACCTGCAACATATGCGGATGCAGTACTCAGGGCTGCTCCCTAATATCATTTGTCCCCAGTCAGGGGGTTTGTTTATGATTTGTGTTTAATAAATGTTAATTATTTTCAGATTGTCCAGTCTGGATTGCTTTAACAAACTTCCTCCATCAGAATTGCGGCAGTGTGGTAGCATGGGCGTTGTCCAGGGCGTGTAATCACAGAGCTTTGAAGTCTTCACGAAGTCACTCACGTGACTCCGAAGTAAAATAGTAAGATTAAACGAGAACTTACCAGTTCGAAGGTTGATCTTTATTTTATGAGGAGTTGCGATGAGGGATTTCGTGCCCTCCGCTCCCAACCCTCGATCATTATGTTCAGCTGGTTAGTTCGCAGTTTAATCTTAATATCCTTACTTTTCGTCGAGTCTGTGATTCCACACCGCTGCTTTGAAGGATGCCGCGCATGCGTGTTTGCGGGGTCTTCACGAAATCCCTCATCGCAACTCCTCATAAAATAAAGATCAACCTTCGAACTGGTAAGTTCTCGTTTAATCTTACTATTAATTTTCTTTCCATTATTCAACTCGTAATGGTGTTTCAGTGCCACTCTAAAACTTAATAATCATACTTCGGGAACTAAATTTAGGAATCCATCAATGGTTTGTTGCTTGGAGAAAGATTCAAAAACATGAACGATAGATCACAATTATCATCTCTCCTGAAAGGTGTGGCAAACAGAATGTTCCTATTGATGAAAGAGAAGAATTGTACTTGGCCTTGTGACACGAATTAAATGTCAGCTCGAAGTCCCACCAGAGCTGGCTCCAGTCACATTAAAAGTTTTGTCTTTGAAACTAGATATTTTGGAACCCACGTGTGGGAGGTTCGGAAGTAATTACTGCATCAGGCTTGTCTCATTTCTTAAATGTGTTCATGATTACAATGTCTCTAAGATCTCCCAGCATGGTCTCCTCTTCCCTGATGTAAGGAGGTCATGATTTTGTGCTAGAATTATTTATCTGGCAGGTTTTAGCAATTCAGTAGGGGTTGTGCCTGCTCCAGACTCCCTGGTGTTTTTCAGCCAACAAATGGCTGTGCAAACACTTTTTCAAGCTAGAATAGTACCAGTGGGCTGGTAAATAGTGTCCATGAGAAATGCGATCAAGGACACAGAGTGTCAGTTGAGGAAGATCTTTGCACTGTCCCTATTATTGGTTTCTATACTAATTAAGATAAGTTTCCTCGCAGAGTGGTGCTATTGAGTGAGTAATTCTGGTAAAGATTTTGCACAAACTACCATCTTGATAAGTCGAATCTCTGGAGATCTTTGCAATATACCTCCTAGCATTGCTGATTGCCTCACTCGCTGAGCAGGGTAGCTTCTTAAATTGTCAAAACATAATTGGGCCTTGACAGCACTGAAGAATCTAAACATGTTCTAGTTGTCCACTGGTTGCTGGATTTACTGTATTCTTTCCACTCAGCACTGGTGGTTTAGGTTTCAAACAATTTGTCGGACCTCAGCATCCCACAGCTTATAGATCTGTTCTATCACTCCTTGAGTTGCAATGGCGCTTCCAGCCCGTGACGGCTTTGGGCTTACAATTGATTCACTTCTGCACATTCTCCTTAACTCGGCTTCTGTTTTCTGTTAGGGAGATGGAGAATTTCTTTATAAGTGTGAACAATGGTGTTGTTCAGGAAGGACTGGCACTGTGGATTCTAGCTTACAATGGCCTGCTTCCTTTATCACCAATACTTTTTTGCATATCTTTCACTCATTGTTCTTTATCTCTCCACATCACTGTTTATATCTCTCGTTTCCCTGATCCCTGACCAGTCTGAAGAAGGGTCTCGACCCGAAACGTCGCCTATCTCCTTCGCTCCTTAGATGCTGCTGCACCCGCTGAGTTTCTCCAGCTTTTTGTGTAACCCTGTGGATTCTAGTCCAGGTTCGTAGAAATGGCAGAGTTGATTTATGGTTTAAGTGGTCAGTTCTTGCCCCAGCATGGGTGGTACAGATATCCCAGTTTATCATTTAGCCGATGAGAAAGCTAAGCGGATGCTAATGCAGGAATCGGGGATGGTGCAATGAGGTCTTATTATAGCCTTTCTGAAGAAACAAGATGCCAGTTAAGACAGGGTTATGTTTTAAACATTTTGTCATAAGTAAAGCTCTGTAGTATTAGATTTCACTATTCTTTGGCTCCCCATCACATTTTCCCAAAGGCTTTCCATCTATTCCAGTTCTGGGGTTGAATTCAGCATGGAGCCCATCTCCCATTGGAGGTCAGGGATTGCTCGAAGTTGGAGTGTAATTTTATGTGGCCTTGTCCGTGGCTTCCAGGATAGAGAGAAATTTACTGTGCCAAATATACTGAGATAAAGCAAGCTAGATAAGCCTTTGGTTTATCTTGTTGGGGGAGTAATTTAAGTTCCAAACTAGTAATTCTTGATGGCAAAACCAATCCCATGTATTATCCAGCCATTGTTTGCCCTCTCCTCAGCTGCTCTCCAACCAGTGAGTCTCTCCCTTCCCAATGTTAACAACAGCAGTGTCCTGGGCTTATGATCTGGGCACCAAAACCAACTCCACAGACCTCCTCCAAAAATCCTTAGGGAATTATTTTGGCTGCTCACCCCATGCTGCCTGATGCTGGTAGGCTGTTGGCCACTCCCCTCCTACAGCTCACAAGTTCAACAGATTGTTAGTCCCAAAACACTGGAGTAACTCAGCGGAACAGGCGGCATCTCTGGAGAGAAGGAATGGGTGAGGTTTCGGGTCGAGGCCCTTCTTCAGACTGAGAGCCAGGGCTACAGGGCAGCAGGTTGATGGGCAACAACAGTGGAGCAGCTAGTTGAGGTGCTGCCACAGATTGTCAGAGAAACAGGTTCAATAGACCTGGTGGAAGTATATGAGCAATTATGAGACGCACAGACAGGGTAGACAGTCAGAACCCTTTTCCAAGGATGGAAATGTCAAAGACTAGGCGGCATAGCTTTAAGGTGAGAGGAGCAAATTTAGGGATATAAATGGGCCATGTTTTGTTTACAGAAAGTAGTGGGTACTTGGAACACACTTCCAGGGGCGGTGGTGGGCATATATGATAGTGCCATTTAAGAAGCTTTTCGGTAGGTATCTGGATATGCAGGGAATGGAGGGATATGAATCACGTGCAGGCGCCGGATATTAACCTGGAATCACATTCAACATGGACATTGTCTGTTCCAGTGCTGTTCTATGTCTAATCCCGCCCTCAGCTGCCGTCTATGTGGAGTCTGTACCTTATCCCTGTGACAGCATAGATTTCCCTGTGGTGTCAACAAGTTGTGAAGCAGAGATACAGTCACTTTGGCCCACCAGGTCCATTTGATCACATTTGCTGTCATTAGGTGTTTGGGTTACTTCTCACATCCCAGAGACATGTGGGTTGGTAGGTTAATTAGTCACTGTAAATTTCCACCAAGTAGTAGAATCGGGAGGATGAAAATCAGTGAAGGATAAAAGTAGTGGTATTATAAATGGGTGGTTGATGGCTGACACAGGCTTGGTGGTACAAAGAGCCTAGTTCTGTGTTGCATTTCTCTAGGACTCCATGATTCCAGAAATGGTTTGCCAGTAATTTCATCCGAGTCAATCGCCATCATCACCAAACGAACCCAGGATGATAATCACAATGAGCACTTAGATTAGGATACAGGCAGCATTGCACTAATTGCACTCATCAGCACTAACATACTATTTAAGGTTAGTCTGCATAGTTAAACGTTCCCTGCCTCTCTTAAAGAGGAAAAGCACTGAGGTCAGCAACACTTGCTGGCATTTTGCAGATGAAGACAACATGGAAAACTGGAAAATAACACAACAGAGCGAGTGGTCTCTCTTATAATCAGATGCTCACTGGGGGCCATGATGAGCAGTTATAAAAGGAGGAGAGATGTCCTTGAACAACAGGAGGCATTTTAGAAACAAGCTAAGAAGGCAGTTGACTTTGGTCTTCGGTGCCAGTACTCAAAAGTCAAGAACCTGGATATAATGCCAGAAGCACTCATCATGAGCATTTATAGTCAGTAAATGCCATGTGTATAATTCTCAGGTATAATGCATACAAACACATATTGTTGGAATATATATGCAATATAAGTGTAGTGTTGAAACCAGTCGTATATTCAATTTCCCACCATTTTTGATAAGTCGCTTAAGACATAAAAAAATGCCTGTCTATAAATGTAGCATTAACTGGACAAGAATTACATATTGTGTTGAAAGGTGATTGATGAAATGTATACTAATTATTATAGACGACCATTAAATAATCAATGTTCAGACCTTTAAATTATTGTGGCCATTTCCAATAAAAGACAACAAGGAAAAACATTTTCTCACCACAACTAGAGAAACACCATAATTATGAATTGAGATGAGTTTTATCCAGCGTCTGATTTGTGCCGCATTCTTCAGCTTGATTTTAAAAAAATGATTTGAGGGGTTCATGAACTTAACTCAAACTAAAAATTTGCGATTGGATAACTTTGAAAGAGAAATGTTACATTTTTGAAGGAACACAATTACATTAATGGATTTGCTTGATGATTACTGGCATTAAAAATTATTGCTCATACAATGGGAAAACAAATGTATGCGCTCTTTTCCCATCCTGTGCATCATTAGTAGGCAGATGTTCTATTGTCAGATTGCCAGATGTAAAGTTTTGACCTCAAAAATCAACCATAATCATTACATTATGAGATCTATTATTGTTACTTTCAATGAATACTTTTTGGTTAAAATGTTTACATCTGCTGAACAAACTACATATATTGGGATGTACAATTTTAACAGATTTTGGATTTCATTAGTGGGGGAAAAAAATTCACAGGCTTCTGGGTTTTAGACACAGAAACATATCCTTGATTCTAAGATGTATGCTTATATTTGTATTTTATAATCTACGCATAAAAATTGAAATAAATAAATTGCAAATTTCTTATTTGGAAAGAAGCTCAAAATCTAATTGTAGATTTAAATGGGGATGAGAAAATCTGCTGCTTAAGACTAGTTTTATTATGGTTTATTATTGTTTTTTTAATAGCCCCTTTAGTCTATTGCAACGTATGGCTATTTGTCTTTTTCCCCCAGCAGAAGAATTGGCATTTTAATCAATTTCTGTTGCCCACAGCTGCTGATTCAGACTGGACCTTCTGGCTTTTAATCAGAGGTTCTGAGGCAATAGTTTGCTAAATTAGTTAGTTTATTAATAAGACGATGTATTAAGTTATATTTAATGATTGTAGGTCTTCGTGACTCAGAACTGAATAATACTCAAACGGAAAGGAAAGGGCACATGAAAACTGAGTTTGCGGTAATCAGAGAAATAAGTAAACTCAATGTATGCAAATACTCCCATACATGGGAGTCTGATTTACTCCCAAGGAATATACACTCCAATCCAGACAACACTGTGGTGAAATGTAGAAATAAGGAACTTCAGGTGCTTATTTTACAAAAAAGACGTAAAGTGCTGGAGTAACTGGAGAGCATGGATGGTCTCCAGAGCAGCTGCTTGACTCGTTGAGTTACACCAGCACTTTGTGCCCTTTTTTAACATGGTGGTGAAACCCTGTTGCTCCATCCCAAATTCATCCTCTGAATTTGTGCTTTGGTTATAGTTAGAATTAATAGTTATAAAATATTGCAGTGTTTACTAGCTTCTGCGCCAGATTTTCACAATGCCATTATATCAGGCAAAGCTCCTTACCTAGTAGACAGCTTTTATTCGTTTTATTTTTAATGGTTAAAGTAGTGTGCCACAAGGTCAGGAGTAAACAGATAATAAAAATAATCAGTGTTGGAAAATGGACATATGTCAGGCTCAGTGAGAGATTAGTTAAATGTGGTGCAGTTAAGATGGAACCTCAATACAATCTTAGTGCTTTATTCATTACATTCTGGGATTTATACTGTATTCAATCAATATGTTTATACGCACCGCTGATAAACAGGTGTATGAAATGAAAGGACATAAGTAAATACTGGACATTTCAATTGGAGGAGCAGCACCTCATATTTCGCTTGGGCAGTTTACACCCAGCGGTATGAACATTGACTTCTCCAATTTCAGGTAGTCCCTGCTTTCTCCTCCTCTTCCCAGCTCTCCCTCAGCCCATTGTCTCTTTCTTTCTTCTTCCTGCCACCCACCTTCACCCCCCATCAGTCTGAAGAAGGATCTCAACTTGAAACATTGCCTATTTCCTTCACTCCATAGATGCTGCCTCACCCGCTGAGTTTCTCCAGCATTTTTGTCTAACCACAAGATTTATTCAGGTCATTATTTTAATGGCATTTGAAATATAATGGAATAGCTAGAAGGTGAGATCTGGGGGAGATCCCCCATACCCCTTCCCCCACGGTACCATGTAGTCTGTGCTATTTGCTTCATGATCGGATAGTCAGCGACTAAACCATCTCCCCCACCTAGTTTGTCAGGTGAGGAGGGGACTGTGGACCCCCAGCAGGACCAAAAACAAGACTTATCAAAGGGCGGTTGAGCTTCTAGCAAGCCCACGGCCATCCACACTTCAGATAACTGTCATACATAGCATTGTAAGGAATGATGATAAAGCACATACACCAAAATCCTATACTTCCAGTGGCTTAAGTCCGCAGGAACTGGAGGACAGAGATGTGTGGCGCGCCCTTCACCGTTCCCGTTGGAAACCAGCACCACTGCATCGCTGTTGTGTTAAAGAAGGAACTGCAGATGCTGGAGAATTGAGGGTTACACAAAAAGCTGGAGAAACTCAGCGGGTGCAGCAGCATCTAAGGAGCGAAGGAGATAGGCGACGTTTCGGGTCGAGACCCTTCTTCAGACCACTGCATCGCTAATGTTTTCACCTATGATGAATGAATAGATGCAAACTCGGCTTATTCCCACTTTGGTTATAAAGTCACTGCCAGGTAATTTCTGCAAGTGTCCTCCTTGGTCTTTTCACAAAGCAGGAAAATTAATGTGATTCCTTGAGCGCAGCAACAGAGCAATAGCCTCAATCAATTTCAACATAGAAGTCTCATCTCATTGAGTAGAATGAGTGGTGTTTCTAACATTACTCATGAAAGAGCAGAAGAAATGAAGTTTACTGAAGGTGCATCAAGTGTTGGATTCATATTTATAGGCCCTCTCGCAGCTCCATCGCTTCTGATCTATCTCAGGGTATAATCCTCCCTGGACCTGCTAACAGAGTAACCTACAACACGTGACCTGGGACCAATCATTTGTCTCAATATATTCTCTAGGCTAAGGCAGGGGCAATGGTCAGAGTGCCTTGGGATTCCACTTGGATAACCCAGAGAAAGAAACACAAGGGAGAATTTCAGAAAACTCATTATTCCATCAGGATCATTTTCTTTTAAAATGGTTCTCACTGTTTACATGTGCAGGGCTTAAAGAAGTGACCTCTGTGACTACCAGTGATAATGCAGTGTGGATGATTGATCGGTTGTCCCTGCAGATCACCAGACATCCTGACCTTCTGTCTGAGACTCATCCTGCAGTGTTTCCGATTAGAATTCAGATCTGTGACATTCATGACTGCTATGTCCTCCAGTTACATCTCACGGAGTTGCTGTCATATGATTAAACGTTGTACATCACCTCTTATGCAATATTGGATTTAATCTACTGAAAATAATATATTTTCTAGTCAAATTTTCGTAGCAAATCTCAGGTGGGGAATGTAACCCTAAGTAATGATAATAAGGAAGGAAAAGTCAGTTACCCATTTTTTTGGCATTGGTCACCTGATTCTTAACTTTATGTCACTTAAATTGGGACAATTTTATTATTTAATGCTTCCAAGTTTCCAAAGAAAGCATGGCCGGTTCTTTATTTCAGTGGAACAGAGTTCTGTGGTGATCTTCCTTTGTGATCAGCTTGTGCAATTTGAGTAAATAAAAGTAATGGGGCTGTCCCACTGTACGAGGTAATTCAAGAGCTCTCCCGAGTTAAAAAAAAATCAAATTCGTGGTAGCATGTAGAATGTATGTAGCGGGTACATCGGAGCTCGGGACATCTCTTCGCGGCTCGTAACGCTAATGGCAGGTACTCGGGAAAAGCGGAAAGCTCGGGAAGACTCGTGAAGATTTTTCAACATGTTGAAAAATGTCCACGAGAGCCCCGAGTACCTACGAGCGGCTATTATCGTAATTCTCTGAGTTCGAAACAGGGGAAACTCGGGAGAACTCTTGAATTAGCTCATAAAGTGGGACAGCCCCATAAGGCTGTTCAGTTGTGTGAGGTAAAGCTATGAGCATTGCACATACAAGGTCTTCATCAAATGCAACACAATTAACCATCTCACGAAGTATGGCAGATGCTAATACAGCATTTCAGAAAGTGACCTTGAGCAAGACAGTACTATGACTACTGTGTTGCCTGATATTATGAGAGCATTAAATAGAACCAATTAATTATTCTTGATTGGTCCAAAGCAAATTAAGCAGTAAACGTGACAATTTTCTTGATGAAGGCAGCACAGTTTTAATTTAGCTTCAAGGCAACAACATTTCCATAACATTCAATCTATTTAGGATTAGAAGTATTGGAATTTATGAAAGAAGAATAAAGTTACAATGTTGTATATTCCTTGAAATTGCCCTGTGTCCTGTAATGCACAGCAATGCAATCAAGGAATAGATCAGACCTAATTAGAACAATAAGCAAATTAAAAAGAGCATGGAAAAATTCACTGCACAACTGATTAAGATGATAAATGCAGCCTACGGCTTTTTGAACGATCGTTAATTCATTAAGCTTTCTGTGGAGATAAGTGATGTTAATAAGCAATCAGCTTTTTTCACTGTGTTTAGTCATACAGTTTTCGGAAACGATGAAACCAAGAACAAGCAGTCCCTCTGCAACTCTAAATATTAGAGGTCAGGAAATTTAGAAGCAACGCTTCCCGATAAGGAATAATTAGGGTTTTAAACATTACAATCAAATTTCAGCAGCTTAGAAATGTATACGTCGGTTTAGTTCACCTAATTCTGAAAAATAAATAAATATTTTCTTTGATAAAGTTAGATTTTGAATTAGTTAAAATTCAGGATCCGGAGCTCTTGAGCATGATTAAGAATATTATTTATATTGAGCAAATATGTGTAATAACAGCATAAATAATCCACACGTTACCTCCATTTATGAAAACAATTATAGGGATTTCTGGAAGTTCAACCACCCAGTACTGCAAGATATTTAGTTTAGTTTGAGTTTTGTTTATTATTATCAGGTGTACCGAGATACAGTGAAAAGCTTTTGTTGCCTGCTATCCAGTCAAAGAAAAGATGATACATGATAACAATTAAGCCATCCACAGTGTAAGGATCAAAGATAAAGGGTACAATGTTTAGTGCAAGATAAAGATAGTTCACAGACCTCCAAGGATGATGGTTCGGTTGAGGTCAGGCCCACATTGTAGCTTTCAAAAGGATGGCCTGGTTGCCTAATAACAGCTGGGCAGAAACTGTCTTTGAATCTGGAGGTAAGCATTTTCAAACTTCTGTACCTCTTGCTTCATGGAAGAGGGGGAGAAGAGGGAGTGACCGGGTGAAAATGCTCCTTGATAATGCTGGTGGCCTTGGTGAAGCAGCATAAAATGTAGATGGAGTCAGCGAAAGGGAGGTTGGTTTGCGTGATTGTCTGTACTGAACCTATTTCATCAACCTATTTGTGGCGTGCTCAAGTTTAAATGCAGCAGCAACAGATCACAGCTAATTGCAGCTACCAACATATGTTATGATGCAAACAATTGCCATTACTTCAAAGCTCAGCACAAAATGCTGGAGTAACTCAGCGGGTCAGGCAGAATCTCTGGAGAAAATGCAAAGATAATATTTCGGGTCGGGACCATTCTTCAGTCTGATGGAGGGGTGGTGGGTGGTGGGGGGGTGAACTGGAAGCAAGGAAAGACCAGGACAATCCAGGGCTGGCAACAGATGATCTATGGCAGTGTGGTTCCCTGATAGGCAAATTGTTGGTCGGGGACAGTATGATCCCAGCGATGCATTTTTGCAAACTGTAAGGGGAGAGGGAGCGGAGTCTATGTAGAAGTCACCCAAAATTATAGTATTCAGGATTCATACCACTCGGTTGTAGGTACCCAAGCAAAATACGAGGTGCTGTTCTTCTAGATGTTCCTCCAGATGAAGTATGCCATTACTTCAACACTGTTTCATTTATTTTTACTTTTAAAGACACTTTAAAACTGGCAGCAGAATTCAACAACCTCAGATAATCAGCTTCTGCTTTTGTCATGACTGACTAGTTTTGATGCAAGGTCCTCCATCTGTAATGTTAGTTTTCCTCTCTCCACAAATGTTGTCTGAGGATTTTGAGCATTCTCTTTCCCTATTCAATGTTGTGGTTCTTCTCCACACCAGACCCAACAATGTGGCAAGTTATTAATTATCCTTTTAAATAGGGCAGGTGCAAAGCTTATCCATGTGTGGACATCTGATTTCCTCTGTGGAGTCCACAGTCGTGTTGATTAGATATCTGCGAAACAATTTTGAAGAAAAGTTGTCAATTGACTGAGCATTGCACAAGGATTAACATCACCTGTTAACTTAATGTGTTTTCTGTGTGGGTATGGAATTGTTAAATCAATGGTTGCAAATTATGTAATGGAAAATTCAAATAGGAAATATGGAATGCATTACACAGTCAATTTTGCACCTAAGTTCTTTTACACAGCACAGTAAGAAAATCATGAGTTACTAAATTTCAACTTCCTTCAGAAAATGGGCTTCATACTCTGTGTTGCTAGCATCATTTGCATGTGTATAAAACACAGCAAATGCTGTGCATGAATTAGGAAGGAACTGCAGATGCTGGTTTACACCGAACATAGACACAAAATGCTGGAGTAACTCAGCGGGACAGGCAGCATCTCTGGAGAGAAGGAATGGGTGACATTTCAGGTTTACATCCTTTTCGGACTGCAAAAGGCAGAGATGCTGCCTGGCCCGCTGGGTTACTCCAGCATGTTTTATCTATCTTCTCTGCAATGATTAAGCAGATTCCATACTGAATAGATAAGGGAATGGGGACATAAGGGAAAAATGCTTGAAGTGCTGAGCAGCCAGGTAGCATCAGTGGAGTGAAAAATAGTATACAACACTGGGATGTTAAGGGCCTGTCCTACAAACATGCAACTCTATGCGATAAGCGCGACCTAACGTGGTCGCTTGAGACGTCCGGCGTCGCGGGGCCGGTCCCACTTCGATCGCCGGAGCCGTGCGGAATTGTGCGGAGTTTGTCCCGAGTTCGTCCCGACACCGCGCAGGGCTCCGAAAAACCGACTATGTCCAAAAATTCCGCGCGGCAACGGCTTGTCGGCCGCAGTCGCCTCGACGCATTACACACCGCCCCGACATTGTGCCTCCGTGAACCTATCTGTAGGTGCCTCCGTGACCCTCTATGTGTGACACCGTGGCCCTCTGTGTGTGTGTGCCTCTGTGCCCCTCTCTGTGTGCCCCTCTCTGTCCTGGCGAACTTACCTTAGACTTCGCTCCAAGTTCGCCTCACTTTGCGCCGCGTTGTGCCACTCACCCGACCTCCGCGCGGCCCCTACTGCCGGTTTGGCTGCACTTGCCGCATGCAGGCGCATGCTGGTGGGAACAGCCCTGTACAGGGGATCACCCGACCTGCATATAACCATATAACAATTACAGCATGGAAACAGGCCATCTCGGCCCTTCAAGTCCGTGCCGAACAACTTTTTTCCCTTAGTCCCACCTGCCTGCACTCATACCATAACCCTCCATACCCTTCTCATCCATATGCCTATCCAATTTATTTTTAAATGATACCAACGAACCTGCCGCCACCACTTCCACTGGAAGCTCATTCCACACCACTACCACTCTCTGAGTAAAGAAGTTCCCCCTCATGTTACCCCTAAACCTCTGTCCCTTAATTCTAAAGTCATGTCCTCTTGTTTGAATCTTCCCTATTCTCAAAGGGAAAAGCTTGTCCACATCAACTCTGTCTATCCCTCTCTTCATTTTAAAGACCTCTATCAAGTCCCCCCTTAACCTTCTGCGCTCCAGAGAATAAAGACCTAACTTATTCAACCTATCTCTGTAACTTAGCTGTTGAAACCCAGGCAACATTCTAGTAAATCGCCTCTGTACCCTCTCTATTTTGTTGACATCCTTCCTATAATTGAGCGACCAAAATTGTACACCATACTCCAGATTTGGTCTCACCAATGCCTTGTACAGACCTCCGCGCGGCCCCCGCTTCTAGTTTGATCGCGTTCATCGCATAGAGTTGCATGCTTGTAGGACAGGCCCTTTAGGACGTAATGAAAGGAGGAAAGGGAGGAGAAAAGGGAAGGGTTGTGACAAGGCTGATAACAGTAGGTTTTGAATGAGAATGAGGAAAATTGAACTAGATAAAGAAAATGGTAAATAATTAAAGCTGGCTTGGAAGAGGTGTAAATAGAAAGTGAATACATTCAGAAACCTGTGAAGTGGGAGTATGAATGAACCATTTGGCGCTTAACGCATGCTGTGTCATGTAATATGCAACAGCTTGATCCTGCTTTCTCACCCCTGATCTCTTTAGCCTTTAGAACTATATGGAACTTCATCTTGAATATATTTAATGTTTAATGATTTGGCCTCCATTGCCAAACGCGAAGAATACCACAGATTTCCCCATTCTCGGTGAAGAAATTTCTCATCTCAATTCTAAACGCATAGTCCACAGCTTAATGCTATGATTGTTGGGTACATGTCTCAATGCACTTTGAACAATGTACTTTTAAATCTACTCTGACAGATTCTATGCAATGAAAGCTTAATCATCGTCCTTCAAAAGTGCAGAACTGGCCAGTCTGAGATGCATGCACCAAAACAAAAGCAACTGGCATGACGCTTCGTAGTCCAGTAAAGTCATCACCAAGTTATGTAACCCAAAGACTTTGCATGTCAGAAATGCGTCCACAAAATGAGTTCCCAAGTAGATGACTACAGTCTCGACGAAGCTATCCCTCCAGTCTCCCAAAAGCTCATTTGTATGTACTTGCTGTGCATAAGATGGGCTTTCTTAACTGTAATACTAATTAACAGATGTGGAGGCCATGCTTCAAACAATCGGCTATGACAGGTTGCTATCTAAATTGTAAGATGATAAAGAAGTTTAAAGCTGAGAGACCAGACATATTTAAGACTGACGATCAAAACTCCTGTTTTTCTAAAGTTCTGTTCAGTTCTGCTTGAAGTTTCAAAGGAGGCAAATTGTGTACAGCATTACAACCCCCCCAGCTAACCACCAGCAATTGCTTTTAACAAACTTCACTTTCACTATCACGTCAGGCATCGGTTCCCCTTTCTTTTCCCCATTCCCCATTGTTGTGTCTAAATTTGTGCTTGATGAATTAGTGTTGCATTGACCGCAGAGTCAGATACTCTATGGGCACAACTGATCTTGCCCATTCAATTAATTCACACACACGTTCACTTCACTGAAATGGATAAATTCATTCCAAACTGACTCCAAAGTATGCTGCAAATTAAGGAAGTCAAATGTTGAACCAGAAGTAAGCCAAGACCCAGTCAACACTGCATATTGATGGCACTGCAAAACCAAATGTGGACCTGATGTTTTAAAAGTGTGAACATGCTGAGACTGAATATCCAGCTGATCCAAATACTATGTGCTCCACTAAAAAAAAAGTTATTGACATCGTCATGTTAACTTAAATAAACAAGGGAGGTTTAGCAAACTATTTTGGAAGTATTCTTCCCCTGTAAGGCAGACCAAAATGCTTTGTTTCCTGTCATAAATCCCGAACAGCGATCCAATGTTTTTTCACTTAGCGTACATCTTGCGGTTGCCTCCATTGTCTGGCACAGTTCACAGGTCCACAACAGCTTCTCCATTATCTCAATAGAAGAAGTGAAAGTCAAGTTAAGGTCAACCGCAAATATATTTATTTGTTATGTAGATCAAATAACGTAGTCATTGCACCTTTGTCAAAAAGCAATGGCGGTTCCTGTGAACTTAAGAAACAAAGAAACAATTTAAGGAACAAAAGGAGCAAAGCCATAATTAATTCTATTTTTTCCTTAATTGTGGTCATCCATTGATGTTTCATGATTGTTGCTTAGCATATATATAAAGTAACATCGTGGGCTCTTAATGATAAATAGGAATTTTGAAGATGAGTCAACTGTGCTGTACTTAACTTATTATATGTAATCTGCTATAATATGTACTTTTGAATTTCACAGTAAATGACCATTCCTGTCAGGGTTTTAATTATGTTGAAGTTTGCAGAAACCTTGTTTGCCTTTGCAGAATATGTTTTTAGTTTGTGTGTACGAGTCAGACGTGTGGTTTAAGTTTGTACTTTTTTCACAATGATGTTCTATTCAACACAATTCATTTATTTTGTGGGGCTTAGATGAATAAGGCCCCAGTTTTCGTTTTGACCATTGTATGGTTAGTGAAGGCATGTAAAAACCCCTCACAATGCTGACATTGAAATGAGTACACCTTCTGATAAAGAGTCATTGACCTGAAATGTGAACTCTCTGTCTATCTCCACAGAAGCTACACGATCTGCTGAGAATGTCCAGCACTTCAGGTTTTCATATTGGATTTCTAGCATATGCAGGTTTTTACTTCTTGAAATGAGTTAGAACCGTGTTGATTGAGATGAACTCTGTCGGCTGGAAACAGTACCAGGCCAAGTGTGACTCAGAAATATTATTCATGTTCAGCTTTTCCTTTTTGCTTGAGCCATTAAATTATGCCAAAGACCATTTAGATCAAAGTGATTTAGAGACCTGTGACCAGATTTATGAACAGGGAATGCAAACAAAAGGAAAGATGGTTAGACTTTTCCTAAAGATCCTTGGCTTAAGCAGCATCTTGATTCCCTTCAAGATTTTTCTTCAAAAGTATGTTTGGGTAGCTCTTTTATACATGGCTGTTTGACCGAATTTCTAAACAAAAATACTATAGCTGCAGGCAGTGATGTTTTTTTGTCAAATGTTTTCATAACTTCCCAGTGACCCACGTAGTAATACGATCAGTTTATTTCCCATGTGAATGTAGCTTAGTCCTATTTGCATTTATCATTTTATAAATCTGTGTCTGCATTTTTGCATTTTTAGATGTTATAGTTCTGATACAACAGCTGGGAAGCTCACTTTTTATATAATCATACATTTGCTAGTAATGTAGTTGGTTCCCAGTCTGAAGAAGGGTCTCGACCCGAAACGTCGCCTATCTCCTTCGCTCCCTAGATGCTGCTGCACCCGCTGAGTTTCTCCAGCTGTTTGTGTACCCTCGATTCTCCAGCATCTGCAGTTCCTTGTTTAAAACAATGTAGTTGGTT
Organism: Raja brachyura; assembly: GCA_963514005.1. The sequence goes on along the minus strand of OY740795.1, from coordinate 40,594,908 downwards.
ACACTGGCCTGTACCTTTGAATCATTGATACATATGGATGTATGGATCATAATTGGGCTGGGGAAAATGTATGCATCCAGAATAAATTAACTTCTCTGCCATTTTCTTTGGTCCATGCTTTGAAGTTTACACTGGAAAGTTGATAAATTATTTAGAAATGCCGTAAAGTTCTTCACAAGGCATGACATCACAGGTGATTGCATAAACTTTAAAATAACTCATCGCAGTACAATTGCTGCTATGTCATTGGTGCTACTGATGAGATACCTTAAAGTTTAGTGTTTCATTAGGAATCTAAATATATAGGCAAAAATGAGGTAAATGCCAGCTCAACCAATATGGCATCCATTGTCGTACTATCTTTATGCAGTTAAAGTTTGGACTACAAGTTAGACAGCTGGAAGACCTAGGTGATGCTGACAGTACTTGTGAAATCAAAGAGATTGTTGACCTTTTGAGTCAAATATGCTGTGTCTGGAGTGCAGATAGAGGGAAGATAGACTATAGAGGTGAGAGGAAGGGTGAAAGAGGCTGGTACAGGCTGACAGTGGCACAGCTGGTAGAGCTGCTGCCTCATAGCACCAGAGATCCATGTTTGATCCTGACCTTGGGTGTTGTCTGTGTGGAATGTGCACGTTCTCCTTTTGACCATGTGGTGTTTCCTCTGGTTGTGTTCTGGTTTCCTCCCACATCCCAAACGTTCGGGTTTGTAGGATAATTGAACTCTGTAAATTGCCGTTGGTGTGTACGATGTGAATGCAAAGGAGAGATAACATAGAGCTAGTGTGAACAGGTGATCGATGGTTGGCTGGACTCAGTGGACCGAGAAAGAAAGTAGAACCAGATGGGGGGTGGGCAGATGTAACCAGGTGGGGGAAAGGAGGGAAATGTGAGCCAAGGGAGAAGAAAATTAGGTTGATAGGTACATGGGTGATGGACACGTGGCATTTTGCCCAATGGCAGTAGATGGTGGTGATAATGATGGCAATAGGTTGGGGGGGGGGGAGATGGGGAGGGGGAAAGTGAACAAAGGGAGAGACACACTGGATGAATGTGTAGGAATGGGGAAGGGACCAGGGGGAGTGGATTACCTGAAATCGCAAAATTCAATGTTTATACCATTGGGACCTAAGTGGAATATGAGATGTGCTTCTTGTAATAGGTTAAGACAGACAGGTTGATGTGAGAGAGGGACCAGGGAGTGGATATCGGAATGGGAAGGGAAATCTTTCAACACTTTACCTTTTGCTCCAGATTTCAACATCTGCAGTCTCTCATCTCTCCAAAGCTTTGAGCCAGAAAGTTCTTATCTTTGCAACCTTCCACTGAAGTGATAAAAATATTGAGACAAACATATTTGAATCCAGCTGTGCGGAGCTGCATTCACTCATGCAGAACTGTTGGTGGGAAGGTTAGCAAAGGACACCATAAATTATGTCCATTGAGATTACCACATGCCATCAACAAACCTATGAGTTAGAAATATATGTAGATGTACGTGAGAGACTAATGCATGATGAAGCCAGAGGGAAAATGAAAGGACAATATTTCAGTAATAAAGTTTCAGATCAGAGTGGTAATAATAAGTAATGCCAGAATTAGTGGTGATTTGAATTTATTAATATCCAGTTGAGGAAGGCTTAAGGCAGTAAATTGAAATATTCTGGCAGAACCTCCACACATCATGTAAGGAATGAAATTCAGTCAATTTTAGAAATTGTATCCTGATTTAATATGTAATCCTGATAACAATTGTTAGAAAACCCAGTGAAGCTGAAAATAGGTAGGTCTCTGCTTCAGTAGAAGTGCCAACATTGTGCAAACTGATGCCCTCAAACTGCCTGGTTGAGGTCATTACCAAATATATTGAAGAAATTCAATTTACCAAGCAGGGCACTGATGTGGACTAATGCTAAAGAATTACAGTTATTTAAAATAATAGGACAGTTCTTCCATCTGGGCACCAGCATGTCTGTTGGGATTTCACCTTCATTACTCCGTTGGAGTCCCTAGGTTTAACATGGGTGTGGACATGAGCAGCCAGCAGCTCATTCCCCTTTGTGCAAACTCTACATGTGGAGTCCTTCAGCAATCCAATTGAGCAGTGGAACTTTGCATAGATATCTGAGCTGTCATGTTGATAATCTATGTGTTGAGCAAGCTGCAAATAATGCAGCAGCATTAAAATGAATGAGTTATGAGATAACTACTCTTTTCAACTTTGAATAATTTAAATATAATTAACTGGAGTTATATTTAAAAAAATCAAGATAAGTACATTTCCAAATGCAAAATGTTATTCTTGTATTGGTAGTGTTGTGAAAATGCCAGATATTCTGAGAATAAATGATAAAACATTCTTGCTCGAGCCCTCCTGAAGTCAATCAGCCAGTTAATGTGGCCTGCACACCCAGGGCTGAATGGTTTGCTCAGGATCTTTACTCTAGGACACTCCAAAGACGTGCAGGTTTGTAGGTAACTTGGTTTGGTATAAGTGCAAATTGTCCCTAGTGTCTGTAGGATAGTGTTAATGTGCGGGGATCGCTGGTCGGTGCGGACTCGGTGGGTGAAAGAGTCTGTTTCCGCGTTGTATCTCACAAATAAACATAGAAATTAGGTGCAGGAGTAGGCCATTCGGCCCTTCGAGCCTGCGCCGTTAATAAACTAAAACTAAAAATTAGAGCTTTATTTAACGTTAGAATTTCAATATTCATGGAAGACTCCAATGTAAATTAAAGAAATTAGATTAGCAGCAATAATGTTGTACATGTATTCATGAAGTCTATGGGTTTTTTTTATTTTGGTATGTTAATGGACCTGCCCACTTAGGCAACTACCGGCGCCTAGTTTGTCGCCACACGTTCACCGGTGGCCACCGGGAGTAGTCTCCGCAGTCGCGCAAAATGCTGCAGCGTCTTTCTGGTCGCCGCTAAATTTTCAACATGTTGAAATTGTTTTGACAACAGTGGGTTTGATGCCAATGAGCGTAACTTGACCTCCTGATGTAGGTGCAGTCGTAGGTTGTTGCCAGGATGACGTAGGTTGTCACCGGTTTTTCGGCGACCTGCTACGACTATGACAGTCACCGGCAGCTGCCTAAAAAATCAGCAAGTGGGACAGGCCCATAAGGAACCGATGAGAAGCAAAAGACTGCAGATGCTGGAAATCTGAACTAAAAATAGAAAATGACAATATGGTTTTGATGAAAAATAATTAAACTAAAATTCTGTTGCTGTCTCTGGAAAAGCTACCAGACCTGATGAGCAGGCTAGCATGTTTATGTTTCAATAAGGATATGGGGATTATGAGAAAGGATTGACACAAAATGCTGGAGTAACTCAGCGGGAAAGGCAGCATCTCTGGAGAGAAGGAATGAGTGACGTTTCAGGTTGAAACTCTTCTTCAGACTCGACCCGAAAAGTCATCCATTCCACTCTCCAGAGATGCTGCCTGTCCCGCTGAGTCACTCCTGCTTTTTGTGTCTATCTTCGATTTAAATCAGCATCTGCAATTCCTTCCTACACATTATGAAAAAGGATTAGTCATTGATAAGGGGCTTTTAGGAAAAAGCAAATGATGGCATTTTACATAACGATGGATTGATTTAGTTTCATCTGCAACCAAGGCGTAACATTTAGAGACAAAGGAGAAATTACACTGTAGAATAAGAAAATGGCAGATAAATTAAACACCTATTTGTGCCCATCAATATGACACAAGGTATAGGTATGATCTGTGATGTGAGGAGGAAACAAAGGAGCCCCATGTGATCACAGGGGACCATGCAAACTCCACACAGACAGCACCCTAGATTGGATTCAAACAGGAGCCACTTGAGTAACCCTGCTCAAACCTTCTACTTGGCTTTTCCTTATCAACCAGTGAACTCCCTGCTACAAGTCTGAAAAAGGGTCTTGACCCAAAACGTCACCCATCCCTTCTACAGAGATGCTGCCTGTCCCGCTGAGTTACTCCAGCTTTTTGTGTCTATGCCTGTTACAAGTAGTGAGCATGCAGTAATTGAACTTCAGACTATCAATCCTGTTTCTAAAAACAGGTGGCCCATGCAACCCTGCACGGTGTTCAAATGATTTACAAATTAGTCTTTCTATCTTTCTAAAGACAATCTGAAAGTAACGTCCTAATATTTCGATAGTAACTAAACCAGGATAAAGTAATCAATTGTTTATGTTTGGGGATGGCTTTAACACATTTCACCATGTATTTCTCCTCGAGAAAGAGATGGCAGTGAATTAACACATTTCCTTCCTATATGTCCATTAATAAATGTGTACATCTGAAAAGTACAGGAAAACTGAGCAATTTACAAGAAAAACTTGATCATGATCCAGGACAAGTTACAAGTTTGAAACTCGATCGAGAGATTCAGATAGCATGATAAACCACAAGAGACCACGCTCGAGGGGATCCCTGCTCAACTGAACCAAGAAAGTGTGTTCTAAACTCACACTCCAAATCATTATTTGTTTTTACAATAGGTTGATTTATTTAGTACGTCTTCTGTTTTTGGAGGCTTATTATTGTAGCTTGTTGGGGCTAACTTCAATTGTTTCTGACAATGGGCCAGAGAATTGCAATGCATGGTTAACCCATACCCATTGCTTCCGATACAGTCAGCACATCAACTTTGCATGATTGGTGCGTGCAGCCAGCATTAACTACACTCTCCATTGGCTGCATGCCTCAGCAGGGAACCAATGTCAAGTAGTTCAACCAAAAGTAGTTCAGGCTGCTTAAAGCTAGCTTGCCTGAATTAAAGCCAGTCTCTACCTTATAAGAGGGAGGTGAATTTTAGATGCAGGAAATGCCTGAATGATGAATCTTTGAGCAATGGCACCACACATGAGAGAAGAGCGTACTGGGTTTTTCAGATGCCTTACTAGTGGGCTTGAAGCAAAGGTTGTAGAGAAATGATCTAGCTGCAGAAGATCAATGTCCTCCAGACAAGCTTTACAGAGGCAGTAGGAACAGGCAGCTGTGACAGCCAAACTGTGGGTCTGGTGCTGCAGGCAGTACCAGTCATAGAGTTATACAGCATGGAAACAGGCCCTTCAGCCCAACTCATCCATGCCCACCATGATGCCCCATCTTAGCTAGTTGCATTCACCAGCATTTGGCCTCTATCCTTTGTAAGCCATTCCTAGCTACGTATTCGTCTAAATATCTTCAAAATGTTGTCACAGCACCTGCCTCTGGCAGGTCGTGCCATATACCCACCACCCTCTGTGTGAAAAAGGTCGCTCCACAGGATCCTATTCATTCTTTGTCCTCTCACCTTAAACCTATACCTTTAGTTCTTGATTCCCTACCCTGGGGAAAAAGGCTCTGTGGATTCGGTCATCTCCCATCAGTGATTAGCTTAGCAATTGCACCAGCAGCCTCACACCCCATCAGTCAACTATCAATAATCTGTATCCGTGTGGATTTCTATCAAACATAATTCTCACACATTGTGCCTTGCATATCACAGCCAACATTGTGCCTTGCATATCACAGCCAACATTGTGCCTTGCATATCACAGCCAACATTCACCATCGTTGAAAACATTAACGATCCAGTGGTGCTGGTTTCCAACGGTCCGCAGCCCCCTCCTCTCCTGGCAAACCAGGTGGGGGAGACGGTTTAGTCACTGACTATCCAACCATAGAGCAGGTAGCACGGGGTTACATGGTACCCGTGGCGGTGGGAACTCTCCCCGACCTGACCTGACCTGACCTGACCAGCCAACAGCCTGGTTGTCACTGCACAATTCTTACCTCGAGTAATCATCCTTTAGTTTGTTGTGGTGATGAGTCAAACGCAGATGGTTGGATGAATTGCCAATGAATGAAGGCACTGGGACTGCTGCTCAAATGCTAGGCACTGATCTACATGACGCATTCCTGAGTATCACACGCCAGGGAATTCTGCACTTCCTTATGCCTGCTGAAATTATGGATGGTTAAGCAGGAGCAGATCCAAGGCACACCGCCTTTTCCACTTGCGTTTCTTTGCATGAGGTAATATCTAGACTGTGTTTTAAAGTGCATGCCAGCACAAAAAGATGATCAATCGCTGTATAGGTAAAAATGGAGCCAGGTATTTATTAATGTATTCAATTGGCTCCTTGGTTAAAAGCAAGAATGAAGCCTCACTTTTTGTGATCGGGTTACCCAATTCATAAAGATGTGTAGAACTACACAATGGGAAAACGTTTCCTCTTGGCCTCAGTGTTCAGCAATATCATAAACATAATAGCAACCTTTTTCAAAATCTTTTGGAACATATTTACAATTTTGCTGGATTATTTTGTGACTATGTTTATATTACAAAAGTATAGCACACAGAGGAAGTAGACTGCTTTGCTTGTTTATGTTTGCATCATAGACTTGATCCTTCATGTTAAAACTAAACCAAACAGGGTTAATAATGTTTTAAAATTTAGGAGGCAGGGTTTTATAAATGCACTGGCTCGATTATCCCTATCATCAATTATGTAAAATTTATTGCAAAGTGATCTCATGCGCAAGATTCCTGTTAATGAATGTACAGCAGTTCAATTCACTGCATCTAGAAAACAGAAGTTTGTGAGCTGTTTCTTGTACAAATCTTACATCCTGAGTTGCCACAGTAATGGAACTTGCATTACAATTGTCCGTAAAGCTTTTTAAAATTCCGTCTGGATAGATTTCTTACACAATTTTATACGTTAAGAAATAGCTGTATGTAGTGACAATGCTTTTGCCAAGCTCCATGGAAGCGATTGAGTAAATTACCTGCAAATGAAATGTGGTGACTGCATTGCCTGAGATTCCTTTACGGCACATCATTTATATTTAACATATCCTCTCTTAACCTGATTCTTCTGGAGATATTATCTAGCCTTTATTGCACTTTAATCCAGGCAACATTCAGGTAAACATCTTCTGCACTCTCTAAGATGCCTCCATATCCTTAATGGTGTAATGGCATGACCGGAACTAAGCATGTTAAAAAATGTTGCCCAGCTAAAGTTTTATAAAGCTGTGACATGACGTCCCAACTCATGCTCAAAGCTCAAACCGACGAAGGCAAAACTACCCTATGCCTTTGTTACCATTTTATCTTGTGTAGCCATGGGCGTGAACCCCAAGATGCCTCTCTACATCAACGCTGTTCATTGTGTCATCATTAACTGGATTATTTTCCCTTGTATTTGACTACCAAAAGTACCACACCTCACAATTGCTCGGATTAAAGTCTATCTACCATTTCTCCCCCTACGTTTGTAACTGGCTTATTTCCTGTATCGTTTGACAGCCTTCCTCAATGCCTAATAACACCCTTCCGGCACCACTCTATCTTCCATGGATAAGCCACCATGGATCACATGCATCTTATTATTCTGGATCAGCCTACCATGAGGGATTTTATCAAATACTGGTCCCTTCTCTTCCATTACTTCATCCTGTCCTATTGCAATATCCTTCAATTCCACTGCAAAAGCAAAACTGCTGAGGGAACAGTAGTTTTTCTTTGAGTTCATCCAGCTGTTTGTTTTTATCTCAAGATTCGGCATCCACAGACTCTTGTGTCGCCTTCAATTCCATTCTCTTGTCCGTTTATCAAATATCCTGGAATTGAAGGATATTGCAATAGGACAGGATGAAGTATGGCATGGCTTGCTGTAATGTAGGAAAGTATAATGTAGACATACCACCATCATCTATTGCAACAAGTGATGGCTCCCACTGATTGTTGCTGGAAGCGATGTTAACATTTGAAACATGGAAGATGGACATGAAAGAAGAATAAACTGAACTGAAAGCGTAGTTTGGGCTAGATAGACACAAAAAGCTGGAGTAACTCAGCGGGAGAGGCAGCATCTCTGGAGAGAAGGAATGGGTGACGTTTCAGGTCGAGATCCTTCTTCAAACTGATGTCAGGGGAGTAGGCGGTTCATAGATAAGGATGTGCATAGATAAGGAAATGCACGGTGTGAAAACAGGACAAAGGGAATGGAGATCAAGGAAAATGTAGAACAGATCATCGTTAGTTGGGAGAAGGTAACAACAAAGCAAACAGATAAAATGTAGTCGGAGTCAGTAAGATTGGTCGGAGAACCAGGAAGGGGAGGGGATGGAGAGGGGGGGGAAAGCAAATGCTACTTGAAGTCAATGTTAGAAATATTAGAAATGTCAATGTAGTCTGGACTGTTACGCTCTGCTCTGCAAGGCACCAGTGATCGGATGAATCTGTGATTGTGCTGCTCCCTGGCTGATGATGCACAGATTTCCAGCACTGGTGCCTGAAGTACTCATGTGGCATAGAAGTTGAAGACAAGATTCGCCTTCGTTGCCAGTAGAGGAAAAAGGCTGCAGACCTTCAAGAAGGAGGCTTTTATTTAGCCAGATTTTAAGTGGCACATTAATATGCATGGCTCATTATCAATTTCCTGACATTTTTCTTACACATTTCCAAGCATCATATTAATGCAAGATAGGTTGCGACCTCGTTCATCGCTGCCTCAGCACCATTTGTCTGCCAACTGCTAAGGCAAAAAATGTTAAACTCAGAAAGTTACGCTGAGCAAAATAGTGTATTTCAAACACTACTTTGGCTCTTGTTGGAGTAATGTTTCTAACTTTGAGGAACTCATATTATGAAGGATATAGTTGAAGGCCAAGTTGGGCAGCACAGTGACGCAGCGGTAGAGTTGCTGCCTTACAGCGCCAGAGACACGGGTTCGATCCTGAGTGCAGGTGCTGTCTGTACATAGTTTGTACGTTCTCCTTGTGACCACGTGTGTTTGTAGGTTAATTGGCTTTTGTAAATTCTCCCTTGTGTGTATGGGGTGATTGCTGGTTGGCACAGTCTCGGTGGGCTGAAGGGCCTGTTTCCAAGTTGTATCTCGACTATTGTAACATTGGAGCGGGTACACAAGTGATTTGGTGTAGCTGTTTTGTGGTGAAGGATTACAGATACAGCGTACATTTTGAAAGAGACATTTAAAGTCATGGAGAGATCAGATCATGAAGGGAATTAAAAACTGAGCGAATGAGAGGTGAAGTCCACAAATGCAAAGTAACTCAGGATCACATGAGTCTAAAAGTATATATATATATATATATATATACATTAAGTGGTTGTCCTTTAAAATGTAGGGTGGCTGTTAAAATGGTGAAAGCAATTATATAATTCTTCAGAATTATATAATTCTTCAGAATTATATAATTCACATTTGTCTTCAGAATTATATAGTTCAGAATTAAAGGACTTTCCTTTAGGAAGGAGATGAGGAGGAATTTCTTTAGTCAGAGGGTGGTGAATCTGTGGAATTCTTTGCCACAGAAGGCTGTGGAGGCCACACCAATGGATATTTTTAAGGCAGAGATAGATTCTTGATTAGTATGGGTGTTAGGGGTTATGGGGGGGGGGGGGGTGGCAGGAGAATGACGTTATGATGGAGAGATAGATCAGCCATGATTGAATGGTGGAGTAGTCTTGATGGGCCAAATGGCATAATTTTGCTCCTATCACTTATGACCTTATGACAATTCACAAGATATCTCCAAAAAGGAAGTGCATAAATGTGAACTTAATCTGGAATGTAGGAGGAATTCTTTGCAAGGATTAGTGTAAATCTGACAAGCTGAACAGCCACCTTCTGCACTACACCACCCTGAATCTCAGATACCTGATTCTAAGATGCAGATAAGGTCACCAACTTTCTCACTCCCAAATAAGGGACAAAAGGTCAAAATAAGAGAGCAAATTCCTGACAGCAATTTGTTAACCAACTCGGCCGTGGCTGGGTGAATGATGAGTTGGCCCGGGTGCTGGACTGCACACAAATCCCAGCCGGCGGAGCCAGCTGAAGAGCTTTGGCCGGGGCCTTGTGACGTCACACGCAAAGTCCGGCACCCCATCCAACTCATGAACCGATGATCGGCCATGTGAAGGAGGGGTGGTAGTGTCAGCGGTAAGTGAAGGTCTGAAGGTTGGACAGGGGCCGGACGCACGCTCCGACCCGACAGTCCCTCGCCCCGAGTAGTAGCAGTCAAATACGGGACAAGAGCCGTCCCGTATTGGACAAACCAATTTAGCCCATTATATGGGATGTCTCGGCTAATACGGGACAGTTGGCAACCCTAGATGCAGATGACTTCAGGCTCACAGACATTTATGTCTGTGTTGCTCAGGACATCATAGCACTGACAATTCAGCACAGCTGAAGGTTGCCTCTGAGGCATATTAGGTGAAGTAGAATCCATCAGACTAATTGCAAAATTTCAAAATGTGCAAAGGCATCTGGGTGAAATGTTTTATAAGTAAAACAATTTCAAATTTATTTCCGAGAAAAAAATTCTTGTGCCATTCCTTCATGGTAAATCTGCTGCAACCTTCAATTAAACTCACACTTCAATTAGAAACGTAGAAAATAGGTGCAGGAGTAGGCCATTCGGCCTTTTGAGCCAGCACCGCCATCCAAAAGCAGTACCCCGTTTCGGCTTTTTCCCCATAACCCTTGATTTCCTTAGTCCTAAGAGCTAAATCTTAACGTAGTTTGTTCCAGAATTAATCCCACTCTTCTCTTATTATAAGCCAGATCTTGTCGAATCTGTTAATTTATCATTGACTTTTTTTATTGCCTTACGATCTTGCTTGCTACCTATCATAATCCCTACTGTGATATTACCAGAAGATTTTTTCTATGTTGCTTATCACCAAGTCCGGGTCAGCAAAAATAATATTGATCAGCATAAGCCCCTGGGACACATTACTTAGAATGTGCCTCCAGTCTGAGCAAAACACATTTGCTGTAAGAATTTATTTCTTTATGCTTCATCCATATTTCTCCCTGTGCTGCCTTATTTGCTTATTCCAGGATTTGTGAACAAATACAAGCCTTCATTGAATGTCTTCAGAACCCATTTACATTACATCAGTGCCCCCTTTACTTACCCAATTAGTGTACAGTATATCAAAGAATCCCAACCTTAAACTAAACAGTCTATCACGTTCTGAAAAATGAATTGCCTGTGCCAGGGAAAAAAATCAATTCAGACTAATTCAAGTGCTTTTTGCATTTACAAGTGTATTTACTGATATTTATTCTGTTCACCCAAATGGGTCTGAGTAAATTAACTGTGATTATAAATTATGCAAATAGAAATGAATGTAAACAGTTACGTCTAATAGTAATTAAAATTAGGCAATAAAGTTGCACGACACAAATGGTGTTTTGCTGCTGAGGGCATATAATCCCCATGGAATTCAAGTAGGATATCATCTGCTCACAACACTCTTACTGAGGTCTATTAATGAGGATTGGTTTTGTATTGGGAGAATTCAAACTAACGTCTTAAATTTATTTGGTATACTTCTGACTAGAATCACAAAAGAAATCGCTAAATGAAATGAATTAATATTATGTTCATATTAGATTATCTGAATATTTTCTGTTCTAATTCTGTGTATGAAGTAAATGTCATGAGTCATTCCTCCTGGCTAATTGGAAAGCCAGGTCTTCTTCCATATCTGCACCTTTGACTCGCAACATTTAACCTTTATCCTAATACGCTGCTGCGTTAATTTAGTGAAACTGAATTATTTTGGTTCATTATATGTGTCTTTAATTAGGTTGAAACATTAGACATTAGTTGCTGATTATAACAGTCCAATATTACAAATATATGATATTCTTAATTATTATTTTGTTACATTACGGCTGAAATATCATTCCTTTAGCGTTTGACGCCACTGGGCCTATACTCGCTGGAGTTTAGAAGAATGAGAGGGGACCTCATTGAAACATGCAGAATAGTGAACAGCTTGGATAGAGTGGGTGTGGAGAGGATGTTTCCACTAGTGGGAGAGTTTCGGACTAGAAGTCATAGCCTCAGAATTAAAGAATGTTCTTTTAGGAAGGAGATGAGGAGGAATTTCTTTAGTCAGAAAGTGTTGAAGCTGTGGAATTCTTTGCCACAGAAGGCTGTGGAGGCAAAGTCAGTGATGGTCAGATTCTTGATTAGTACGGGTGTCAGAGGTTATGAGGAGAAAGCAGTACAATGGGGTTTGGGGGGAGAGTTAGATCAGCCATGATTGAATGGCAGAGTAAACTTGATGGGCCAAATGTCTTAATTCAATCCTATCACTTATGATCTTATGATCGTTAATACCATTACCTTTATTTAAAAGCAATTAATTTGTCATTACAGTAAATCTGCAAACAAACTGCATACATCGGTACTGAGCAGTATGTTGGAGATTCTTACCACTATGCAGAGTAGTTATGTTATATTCAAGCTGCTGTAAAGGACAGCTCTGCTTGAGAGGATTCTGTGAATATTTTGAAACCCAAAGTGTAAAGCAGCATGCCAAGCAGAAACAAAAAGCTCTCTGTGTTGCAGAGTTTTATCTCTTTTCACATTGGTGAATCAATGTGCCAAATCATCAAAGATTGGATAAGACAGGTTTGGCGAGACATGAACCAAATGCTGGCAGGTGGGACTAGTGAAGCTGGGACATGGGCATCTTAGGCTGAAGGGCCTGTTTCCACACACTATGATTCTATTTCACTTAATACTGGAATCCCACAGATTGTAGGAATCTTCAGATATTGATTTTATGCAGACCTGCAAACTTCTCTCATTGTTATTATACGATTTCTATAAATTAAGGGTACCTGTTCACAGTCTTTCTAGCATGTCCTTGGTGAAATTCTACACATTAGGCTGACAAGCCACCGTGCAGAGTCCCCGCATTTCATTGGTGATTTCTAATCGGTTTTGGTAAGCAGAGGTTCCACTGAGCCCCATGAGGAGGAGGAGGAGGAGATAGAAACAGGTCCAGAACCTATAAGCCAAAAGATCTGTCTTCACAAAATTTCCAAATAGTGAGCAGGTTATCAGGCACCCAATGGTTTCAATAGAACATGTAAGACAATTGCACAATTTGTGGTCCAGGACAATGTCATATCCACAGTTCCACATGTACAACCATGAGACTGAACTCCACTTCACCTCTATCTCACTGGCCCCTCCTTATTCTTTAATTGATCAGATTTCTTATTGGAATACAATAACGTACAATTAAATGTTGCAAAGCCATAATTCCCGTTCCCTACTCACTGACTCCATCCTTCAGTGAGGAATTTATCTGAAAGTGAACAACCCGAATCTTCGCAAACTTAGTATCCAGTATGACCCTTTGTTGAACTTTGGATCACATATACATTTCATCAGAAGCACCTTCATCCAAGACTTCATCCATACAGATGTGACCAGACACCCTGACCATTCCAGCACACTAATGCCTGGCCCCCTGTTTTCCAACCTCACAGCCATAGCTATGTTGCCCACAATAACTCACACCACATCCCATTCACCCGCCACACTGCACAGGCAGATCTATGTTGTTTAAGCAGTAACTTGATTTTATAAAATAAATCCTTGTTTTCAAATCCCCCTTTGATTTTACTCTTGCCCCATATCTGTAATCTCCTTTAATACTGAACACTTGCTCATCCATGAGTTCAATGGTTTCACCTTTGGTGGCCGAGTCTTCAGTTGCCAAGGCCATTATCAATCCTCTACTTCTCCATCATGAGTCTGTAACATCATTCTCTTTGACTAAGCTTTTGATTAGAAATTTTAATTTCACTTTAATTTTTGAATAGCTTGAAGTTATTTCAGACATTTTTTCCATTCTTTGTCCTCACTGGTGTCGAAAAACCTCCTGTAACTGAAAGCACAGCCTGTATGCCTGGAATGCTGTTCCTGTGGTCAGCAAGGGTCCAGAGTTTGACCCTGGGAATCTTGGACCATTTCCCATATCTTGGCAACCATCTCTCTGCAAAGGCACACATTATTTATGTACTTCACCACCGGCCCCCCCTCCTCCTCAAACATTTTGACAGTTTGGGACAAAGAGTGTTTAACATTCAAAACCTCAGACTGACACTAAACTCATGGTCTATTGCACAACAGTGATCTCTGCCTTCTTGTTTACTCTTCAGTTATGAACTACCAAAACCAGGCAGCTGGAAAGGTTTAGTTATTGTTTAGTCTAGAGATATAGCATGGCAACAGACCCTTCAACCCACCAACCAAACAGTCCCCCGACCATCAATCACCTATTCGCACAAGTTCTGTTTTATTGCACTTTCTCATCCATGCTCTGTACACGAGGGCCAATTTTTACAGAGGCCAATTAACCAACAACCCCGAAACTTATTTGGGGGTGTTTGGGGAAAATGGAGCACCTCAAGGAAACCCATGTGGCCACAGAGAGAGCATGCAAACTCCACTCAGTGTGCACCCAAGGTCAGGATTGAGTGCAGATCTCAGGCACTATGAGGCAGTTCCTTTACCAGCTGCACCACTGTGCCGCCCTACACTGCTCAGTACAAAGTACCTCAAATCGCACATCAGTGTTCTCGCCAAGGCGGACATCCTCAGTATTGACACCTGAATTATACTCAGTCAGCTCTGATGGACATCCATTTTGATCATTTACCCAAGCACAGAATACTGAAATAAATACTCTACCCAAAACTCCGTCATGACATCAGCAAGTGGAGAGAGCATATGATTCAAGGATTCCCTCAAAACCTAGTCGTTGAGTCATACAACGTGAAAACAAGCCCTTCGGCCCATCTTGCCCACACCGACCAACATATCCCATGTACTCTAGTTCCACCTGCCTGTATTTGGCCGATAACCCTCTAAACCTGTCCTATCCATGTAACTGTCTGAGAATTTCTTAAATGTTGCTATTGTACTTGCCTCAACTACCACCTCCAGCAGCTTGTTCCATACACCCCACCACCCTTTGTGTGAAAAAGTTTCCCCTCAGTATCCTATTAAATCCTGTTGGAATTTATTTTTAGCATCCCCATCTTCAAATCTGACCAGTGACAGCTCAAAATAAAGGAGCGCGGAATTAAGAACTTTAATCCTATTTGTTGGGAACACGCAGAAGCCCAGCATAAATGACAGAGAGAAGATACCACCGCTCTAATAATCACCTCCTGCCTACGTGTTGCAGAATCCATGGATACCTCATTAGCTTCATCAAGCACTCAGAACATTCGAACTGGCGTCAACGCTCGCAATCACAAGGAGTTGCTGAAAATTGTTTGCAGGTTACTGCTGCCTACTCAGAGGCGTCAACTATTTTCCTTGTTCCCACTTGCATTGGCTGAGTTTACAAACATTCCCAAAGTATACACATTCACCATGCACTCGTGTCTTTACCGAGATCTCATCAGAGCCTCTGACAGTGAGCTACCTGTTCTGCTGAAATGTTTCTTTGGTCTCCATGTACAAGGATCATGCTTCAGGTTGGCATCATTCTTCACCATTCATCTCTTCAGAGCCATATCTGATTCCTTTGTTACTATTGCAGCATCCACTGATTTAGTCACACACCCTCTATTCCTGAGGTATGTCCCTGAGGATTAGTTGTGTTGGCAGGAACTGCAGATGCTGGATTACACCAAAGGTAGACACAAAATGCAGGAATAACTCAGCGGGACAGGAAACATTTCTGGAGAGGAGGAATGAGTGGCATGGCACCCAAAACGTCACCCATTCCTTCTCTCCGGAGGTGCTGTCTGTCCCGCTGAGTTACTCCAACATTTTGTGTCTATCCTGAGGATTAGTTGTTGAGATCCACATGTTTGGCCAAATGATAGATACAAGGAACTGCAGGCGCTGGGTTTACAGAAAAATACACAGTGATGGAGTAACTCAGCGGGTCAATCAGCATCTCTGGAGAACATGGATAGGTGAAGTTTCAGGTCGGGACCCTGCTTCAACTTGATTGTGAGGAGGGGGAGGATAAAACCTGGCAGGTACAGGTGAAGGGGGGGGGGATTAATAGTCAGATGGTTGAACAAAGGCCAGAAATGAAAAATAAAAAGGAACAGGACAAAAATGATTGAAGAATTGTGAAGTAGGAGGAGGGAGTGCAGATGCAAGGTGTGTGTGTGTGTGGGGGGGGGAGTGGGGGGGTGGTATTGTAGCTACCTAAAATTGGAGAATTCAATGTTCATACCGTTGGGTTGCAAGCTACCCAAGTGCAATACGAGATGTTGTTCCTCCAATTTGCATGAGGCCTCACTCTGGCAATGGAAGGGGTCCATGACAGAAAGATGAATATGGCAATGGGAAGAGGCGTGGAAATGGTTAGATTCAGTAGTATACTTGTCAAACTGAACACAAGTGTTCAGCGAAGTGGTCCTCTTCGATCAACAATGTACAGGAGGCCACGTTGGGAACACCGGGTGCAGTAGATGATGTTAGAGGAAGTGCACGTGACCTCTGACACATGGAAGGACTGCTGGTCTCCCCCCCCAATGGAGGTGATGGAGGGGGTACAAATGATAGCAACTACATGATCTTGCAATATATCAAAAGCAGATGAGGCGATGTAAACAACAATGTCCATTTCAGAAACAAAGGCAGAAAGTGCTGAAAATACTCAACAGGCTATGGCAGTAACTGTGGGAAGGCAAGGAGATTTATAGTTTCAGGTCCTAAACCGAATGCCAATTCTTGCACAGTGTTAACCTGAATAATACTGTTCAGTGAACCTCACATTTAAAGTTTTGATCTATGCGATTTCCAAAAAAGATCATGGTGACTCACAACGCTACGTTAACAGGTGGTAATGTAATTTCTAGTCAGCGGGGCTTTGCTGGTGTATGGTCCTCTCGTTCCACAACCAAGCAACCATAATTCTTGTAGAAGCCTTTGAAGTAGATATTCATTGCAATTTTAACTGCGGCAGTTGAGCAGAGAGCCCGTTTTAGCATAGAATGGCTGTCTGCCTCAAGAACATCAGGAAATGAGTTTCCAGTGATGACACAAGTTGCAGGAAGCCGATTTAACTGCATTAGAATACACCTGGCCTCTTCATCCCCCATTCAAACACAGAGCACCTTAACTATGGAAGTGGCAGCTGTTGGACTGGAATGGGCAGAACAGTTTTGGATATAAATTTCAGCCAAGAGACAAGAGTGCCAGAAGAAAATTACAAAATTACATTAAAAAATCACAAATGTTTTATTATTTCCATTAAAAAAGAATAACCCAATGATATGTACGATTGTTTTGGATTTAAAGCAAGAAAGAGGTCATTTAATTTTGCATTATTTTATGTCCCAGAGTTTGATGATGAATGATTTGCGATGCTACGTTGTACTGAGCAATGTTTCTAAACCTTCAATGCTTTCCTTGTCCCACAGTGTGCTTTTTGCTGAAAACTATACAGAGACACACTACCTGCTTGATGGCAGCGCCGTCACTAACACAAGGAATCATACGGTAAGTAGCTGAATCTGTTTTATATATGACAAAACCACATCTAAGTGATTAAAGTACAGTTGCCGAATTGAACAAGCCCAATACTGTGGCAGTGCCGTCAATTGATATTTATTCTAAACAATTATACCCACCATTGCTCACAGTTTTAATCTATATTTTAATCATTATTAGTTTACTAATGGAGCACAGAGTGGGAGTTTCTTTAAAAATTAAAGATTCAATCTTGAATCTGAAGGTTGCCTGGCAGTGAGTGGAATTTGTATGCCAGTGTCAATTCCATCTGATCCCGTTTGATCTATTGCATCAGTTACTTCATGGATGTAAAGAATTGCCTTTCAAGCAGATGAGAAATGATTTACCTGCTCTTGATCCTGCCTGAACTATATGTCAAGGCTGCAGCTGTGGTGCTAATATCACTATGGGCCTTCCTGTTGCCGCAAATGAACAGACCCAGCGACCAGGCCGAAGGAAGACAAAGATAACATTTTTATTCTGATTTGAAAGACAAATCATGCAATTTATTTTCATAGGCATTGCCTTGTCATGAATAAACTCTTTTCATGACTGCTTTTATTCTTAACACCCTTAGAGAATCTTCATTCCAAATATCGGTCAGTATGCTTCACGAGTACTTAGGGCAGTATATAAATGTTAAGTGCTGTTTGAGGGGGCAGTTTCTTTTTAAAGTCTCCAGGCTCGCAGTGTTTACATATTTACACTGGAAACTAGCAATGTGCACCATAGTGTGGTCGAAAATCGGTGTCAGTGGATTTTGTTGAAGTTCATAATCCCTGCCTAGGTAGAATAAATAATCAGTAAGGATCCCGCCTCTGATCGTTTTCTTTGGTGATCTCTGCTGAAAAGTCCAAGTGTCTGCAATGAACACAGTTGTTTTGCAATTCGGCAATGATAGTTTCCCCAGAAATGTAGTCTGTTAACACGAAGCAGTGACACTTGAGTGAGGTGCTGAATGAAAGGCGACGCTGATTAACTTGTATTGCAAGAAGTGGTAGCAGATTCCCTATTATCAATAAATAGAGAGAATAGATGATGCAGAAACAATCAGCACGTCAAGCAGCTCCTGTTGAAAAAGAAACAATGACATTCCCTTCGTCAGAACTGGTAAATAAAGAAACCAAGTTGGTTTTAGATAGCAGGTGAATGGGTCAAAGTAATGTTTCTAATAATGCGTCTGATGACCTTACGTGGCGGTTTTATATAATATATTGTTCATGGTAAGGATGTGGGACATGCCAGACCTTGCAGCAAAATTAAGAACGAGAAACTTATGACAATAGAAATAGAAATAAAGTGCAAGCTGGATAATTCCCTGTTCTGAGGCAGAGGATGAGATGCTGTTCTTCAAGATGTGTGTGTGTGCCTCATTATAAAGGGCCTGCCCCACTTATGTGTCCTTGGCACGCAAATTACGTGACCTCGTGGTCGCGTTGAGCCGTGACGGTCCCGCGAAGGTCGGGAGCGATTGCATGCGTACGCACAGCCGTCAGGAGCGCGTGACGTCATTTGAAGATGGACACAAAGCTGGAGTAACTCAGTGGGACCGGCAGCATCTCTGGAGAGAAGCAATGGATGACGTTTCGTGTCGAGACTCTTCTTCAGTCTGATAAGAAGGGTCTTTCTTCTGGGTCAGAATACAATTAGATATTGCTACCCATGTGTAATTCTCTTCTGGAAATTGTGATCCACCTGAACCATAATTACTATGCAAACCATAAGGTCATAAGGATCAGGAATAGAATTAGGCCATTTGGCCCATCAAGTCTACTCCCCCATTCAATCATGGCTGATCTATCTCTCCCTCCTAACCCCATTTACCTGCCTTCTCCCCATAACCTCTGGCACCTGTACTAACCAAGAATCTATCTATCTCTGCCTTAAATATATCCACTGACGGACTCCACAGCCTTCTGTGGCAAATAATTCCACAAATTTATCATCCTCTGACTAAAGAAATTTCTCTTCATCTCCTTCCTAAAATAACTTTCATTAATTCTGAGGCCATGACCTCTAGTCCTAGACTCTCCCACTAGAGGAACCAGCCTCTCCAAATCCACTCTATTCAAGCCTTTCACTATTCTGTACGTTTTAATGAGGTCCCCCCTCGTTCTTCTAACCTCCAGCAAGTACAGGTCCAGTGCTGACAAACGGTCATCATAAGTTAACCTACTCATTCATGGTATCATTCTGGTAAACCTCCTCTGGACCATCTCCAGAGCCAGCACATCCTTCCTCAGATATGGTCCCCAAAACTGCTCACAATATTCCAATTGCAACCTTACCAGCGCCTTACAGATCCTCAACATTACATCCCTATTTTTGTGTGCAAAGGAAGGTCAAACTTAGTGGCTACAATAAGTTAGTAGGTTTTCTGTAGGTTAAAGCATAAAGGGCCTGTCCATTTACGCAATTTCTTCGGCACCCGTCAGTCGCAGCAGGTTGCCGAAAATTTTCAACATGTTGAAAATCCAGCGGCAACCAGAAAAAGGTACGACACTTTGGGCGACTACTCACCACCAAACAGGCATCACCCCGCGACATGTCAACAAACCTACAAACAGGTTTGTAGATTAATTGGCTTCTGTATTCTACGCTGTCCCTAGTGTGTAGTATAGTACTAGTGTACGGGGTGATTGCAGGTTGTTGCAGACTCAGTGGGCCAAAGGGCATGTTTCTACGCTAAATCTCTACAGTCTAAAATCTAAGGACACAGAATAACCCCCCCCTACCCCCACCCACCACAGCTGCTGTAGTTGCAATGCTGCTCCTTATAAATGGGTAGTAGGAAAGGCAAAGTTGCAATGGTTGTAAAGCAGACAATTGAGAATACCGGGGACCTGATGTAAAAACAGAAAATGCTGGAGGTTAGTCAGCCGGTCAGGCAGCATCTGTGGAGAGAGAAATTTGGGTTAATGATCTTACATCAAAAACCTAAGTGGTAGTAGCCACTCAAACTGCTGGTTTCCTGCTGGGACTCACAGCCTCTCAACAATGCAGTTAGCTATAATGCCTTCATCACTCCTATAAATTAGCAGGTCACACAAGATAGCATGCTGTCAGCATAAGAAGCAAAGGGTGCATAGTAATCTAACACCAGAGATTGGAGGAGAATCATTTTAGCATTCTCTGCATTTTAACTTCATGATAATTATATGAGAATCTTGGAAGAGTAGATAGTTGTTTCCCTGCAGAGAATGAGGTTTTATTGACACGATTCTTATAAACAGATGGCCACTGGTGCCTGATGAGCACTGGACAGTGGAAGGTAAAAATATACGACATGGCACGTTGGACGCCAAACATAAGTTAAACTCAGCTATTCCAAGCAGCTGACCTCCCGTGGAATTTAAAAGAAATGCAATCTAAATTTAAGTGGTTGCTATTGCTTTTCTCTTAAATTCAGTGGCAAAATGTATACTTTATCACTGAGCTTTTGAACCACTGAAAATCCATTATCAAAATCAAACTTGGCTCAGTTCTATTCAGCAGTTCATTTTCAGATTGATTTGAATTTGTGCCGAGGCTGAGATATTTTTTTGTTCTGTTCACAAGATTTACTTTGGCCAGTTTTGCTTTGAATTTCTATGCAATCTTTATTTTGTCGCTGGCGTAAATGCCATTTTCCAACTCATTTTCAAAGTGCAGCTCCTGGTCTACTGAGCCTTTTGACTCAGCAGTGAAAAACTGACACTGATTGGCGCATTGTTCATTTTTTAATTCTCCATTTCACATAACTGGGTTGGGGCAGGGAATATAAAATGCACCCCATTCCATTTTGACTCTGCTTCACAACACCATTATCATGTTTATTGTTCCCTTGTTTTCTTTTTGGATTTTTAAATATTATTTTGTTATGGATATAATTAATATTAATAAGGAAATATATGCACTGCTCTCCAAAGGAAATGAGAATTCTGCATTATTTTGAACATACGTTTAAAATATAAGTATGAAGACCTGGGCTAGTAAGTGACAAGGGCGGCACAGCATTAGAGCTACTGCCTTACAGCGCCAGAGACCTGGATTGGATCCCAACTATGGCCGCTTGTGTCTACGGAGTTTGTACGTTCTCCCCGTGACCTGCTGGGTTTTCTCTGAGATCTTGTTTCCTCCCACACTCCAAAGACATACTGTTTTGCAGGTTAATTGGCTTGGTGTAAATGTTAAATTGTCCCTAGTGTGTGTCGGGTAGTGTTGGTGTGCAGGGATCGCTGGTTGGTGTGGACTTGGTGGGCCAAACGACCTGTTTCCGTGCTGTATCTCTAAACTAAATTAAATTAAAATAACATTTGTGTCACACAAGTACCAAGCAAGTTCCTACTGCAACAAGGGAGAATTTAACTATTTACTTTTGGCATTCGATGGCACTCACTTCCCTATATATTCCCGGCACAACCATTAACCATAGAGTCTGTTTGACCAGCCACATCAATTTTGTGGCCACAAAAGCAGGTCGAAGCACTGACTCACCAGTGACTGATAGCCCAAACTGTTCCACTATCTGCAAGGCACAAGCAAGGAGTGTGATGGAATATTCAACTTGCGACAGTTTCCCACTTGGTTAGTAGCCCATCCACCGCCATAAACATTCATTCCCTGCACCACCTCTCCATAATCATTGCCATGTGTAACACCTATTAAATGCTAACATCTCTCAAACCTTAATCACCAAGCAAGACAAAGGCATCAGGTACATGGGAGCACCACCAGCTGCAGGATCCTTATCTGAGCGATGCAGCATCCTAACTTGGAAATATATCACCTGTTCTTAATTATGATTGAAACCTCCTTCCCAGCAGCATTCCCAGTGGGAATACCTTTAATAGAAGGACTGTATTGGTGCCAAAAACTGGTTCACCACCATCGTCTTAAGGGCAAATAATAATAATACTAATAAATGTTATTGTCATTGCACAGAGGTACGATGAGATTTGGTATGCAGCTTCCATCTGATGTAATAACTTAATTAACTAAAAATGTAAACACCCAGAGAAACAAGATTTTTTTTAAAACAGTATAAAGTGCAAATAGGTCTGTGCCGGGTAGATGTGCGACGTGACCATCCGAGGGAGACAGTTCATTGGGGGGGGGGGGGGGGGGGGCGCTCAGCAGGGCCGGTTCAGAGCAGCTATAGCTCTGGGGATGAAGCTGTTCCTAAGTCTGGAGGTGCGGGCGTAGGAAGCCTTGTAACGTCTGCCGGAAGGTAGAAGTTCGAACAAACTATAGCAAGGATGTGAGGAGTCTTTGTGAATGTTGAGGCACCATGTATTGTAGATGCCCTCCAAGGCTGGTAGATGTGTCCCAATTATCTTCTGTGGACGACGCGCTGAAGAGCTCTCCTCTCCGCCTCCGTGTAGCTGAGATACCACACAGAGATGTCATATGTTAGGATGCTCTCTGTGGTGCAGTGGTAGAAGGTTGTCAGCAGCTATTGGGGCAGACCAGTCTTTTTCAGTGTTCTCCGGAAGAACAGTTGTTGCTGTGCCTTCTTGACATGCGCAGCGGTGTTGTTGGACCATGTGAGGTCCTCCGAGATGTGAGTGCCCAGAAACCTAAAGCTGGACACTCTCTCCACACTGTCCCCGTTGATAAAGATTGGAGCTTATTCCCCATTATAGGTATGGGCAATACAAGCTGTCCGTGCCATTGTCCTGAGAAACTAATAAGCAGAAAGAAAATGTTTTGATTACAGTATATTCCACTCACATACAGAAACCACAACAAAATATATTTAACATATTTCTTAAGGAAAATAACACTAACATTGTAAACTTGTTCCTATCCCTGTGCTAATCAAACAAAACCATTCTCTATTTTCACCGTCACTGCTGCTGAGTTCTTCTTTGCAGTCATTTCCTGACTTCCTATTAGTAATTTCCTCCTTATACAAATCCCTGTGATTATTAAAAGACAGTCAGGATGTGTCTTAAATTAAAAATATGCTTTGAGATTTTTTTCTTTACTATTTATTTCCTCTTTCCCCCTCGGTAAACCCTTAACCATGTAATCTGTTGCTAGATACGATTCTGTAAGAGATCTGAACAAATTATGTAGAGGAGAATACCCAATATCTAATTATGTGGGTCAATTGGATCATCTTGTGATCTGAATTGTGTTCCAGTATGTATATTGCCTCAATCTTTCTAAAGGCAATCTAAAACTCATAGTGACATAGGAGTCATGAAACTTATGTTGCAAATAACTGTATTGAATAATCAGTTTATCCTTTATTCTATTAACAATAGCTACATATGGGCAAGAAAAACAATAAAGGCACGACTGCTCATTTAATTGCCCCTGACCAGCCTGTGATACGCACTAGCTGTTGGATTCAATTGTATTTCTTTACACTTCACCATCCCAGCAGCATGAAAAACTGCTATCCACATATCTCAAGGAACCATTTTCACTGGTTCCAGAAAGTGGATGGTTAGCCCTCTGCCTACTCTCTGTGTTAATCAATCAATAGTAGCAGTAATGACATTAAAACAGATATATTTCCCGCTATCCTTAGGGTGTTGCATAAAAAAAAGCTCTGTCACTCTCAAAATAATGTATCTGACTTAATAGACATGAATGAAACAATGAAGATAGACATAAAAATCTGGAGTAACTCAGCGGGACGAGCAGCATCTCTGGAGAGAAGGAATGGGTGACGTTTCAGGTCAAACAATTAAGTTGTCTGAAGCAAATCATGTTTCAAACTTTACCATATCTGGTTTTACAATTGTCTTCCATGTTGCATCTTGTGACTTTGATGTGTTTAAACTTGCATGGCTTTGCCTTAACCTTAAACCTATTGCACAACCCCAGTTCTTAGAAAACAATTGACAGACAATGGAGGTGCCATCTGCCTTTAAGGTGACACAAGAAAATGCAGACGCTGGAATCTTGAGCAAAATATCAAGTGCTGGAGGAACCCAACAGGTCTGGGGAGGGAATGGATGTCAGGATACTTCTTCAGACTAATAGGAGTGGGGGGGGGGGGGGGGGGGAGTTGGAAAAGTTGGGCCTTGTCCCGTCCCCATCTCCCTACTGCTACCAGTCTGAAGAAAGGCCCCAACCCAAAATATTGCCCATCGATTCCCTCCCAAGATGCTACCTGACCTGCTGAGATCCTCCAGCACTATGTTGTTTGCCTTAAAGGTGATCATGGGGAGTACCTGAGCTATATTAATCACAAATGTTGCAATTTGATCTCTAGTCTCTGTCAATTATAATAGTTCTCATTATTTAGTGACACATGTAGGAAATAAGCATTGATCATGTTAGATGAGAATAGGTCAGGTGCCAGATGTCACTCTGAAACCCCACTATTGACAGCCATTGTCCAGGTTCAAATCCTAACATTTTTAATTTCTGGTACCTTGTTCGATAGGTTATTCCAAGCACTTAACACCCTTAAGGATATCTATTTTATTTTGTTTTTCTAAATTTACCTTTTATTGTTTCCTTTCAAATTGTTTTCTTTTGAATAACCCAGGTTTAAGCAGTGGATCACTCGTTGTGGGCAACAACTTTACATGTTCATCGCAGCCAAGTGGAGCCACGTATATGCATAACAGTAGCAAATCTGCCCATTTTTACTGGTTCTACGTTGTAAATTTCCCCAAATTATAGAGTTAATAATATCATCAGAGACCCACACCATTCTAGCTATGCTCTCATCATGTTGCTACCATTGGGAAAAAGTACAGGAGCCTGACAACCATTACATCCAGGTTCAAGAATAACTTTTTCCCAATCAACCATTGAGCTCCTGAGCCAACCCTAATCGTAACCCAACCCCAGCAACAAACTATATTTTTTAGGTTGCACTCCACACTGCGTCTTGCATTACTACAATCCGGTTACATAATATAATTGATAGTTTATTGTTTATTTTATATTTGTCGTGTTAATGTGCCTGTGAAACTGCAGTAAGAAGAATTCCATTGTTCCATTCCCTGTGGAAATGACAATTAAAAGCCCTTAACTCTGGTTTCCTCTGTTATAAGAAAATAAACACTCGCAGAGAAGCGAATACGGGGCAAGCAGAATATAACAATGAAACACTCTTGACCCTTGGCTCTCGAGAATCTTAGCTAGTGCTTAGCATATATACCATTTTAGGAAATAAAATCAGAAGGTATTGGAATCCATAGAGGGTCAGGTAGTTAATGCCGAATGAGCAACAAAGTCAATGTTTCAGTTTGACAAAACTTTAATCAGAATTCACTGCCTGAGCCTAATTACTTGCTGGAGCTTAACTTACATTAAGAATTGTAATATTTGCAGAAAATGTGCCCAGGGTACATTAGTGTGCATTTGAAAGTCTTATCTGTATTTGATATAATTGCAAATTGCTAATAGCCCGGACTAATTTGTTCAGGTCGCTGAATTAACATACAAAATAAATGTCTAATTTAGCACTTGGGTATCAAATGAATATTCTGAAGTTTATCATTCAACTCTGTTTCGATTATGTTACTGAAACTGTTTTTACCATAGCAACAAAGGTTTTCATAATATCTTTATTTCAGGATGCATTCCCTAATCCTTTCCTCCAATGTGCATATAACTATTAGGACTTAATTTTAATTTTAGAACACTTCACAACCAGGATCATATGGTATTATCATATAATCCATTAAGACATTTCAATTGTTACCACAGTCAAAATTATCTTCCTCCTTGCAGATGTCATAATTATGCCATCTTTGCAAGTACATTCAGTACCTCACTTCGGAGCTGTGGACAATGAGATTCTGCATTGGTGACTGAAGCTCTTCACTGTAGAGTTTTTGAATTTCAGCAAGGACGCCATCTACTGCCAAAGCTTAGTTTTTTTCGAGTTGGGAAGTGGCATCTTGATTTCTTGTTGGTTAGGTGTGGCTGTAACATTGGCACAAGTAGGTTGCTGTGAGATAGAGTCCAGAGCATAAACTAGGCACTGACTGTCTTTCCATTCCTGATCAGTTTGCTCCCATTCTTGCATCTCAGTGGGATGGAGCCTTGGGTATTTGGACTACAGATGACTTTTACAGCACTGAACAATCCAACCACATCATGACAAGTTGCCGAATCTCCAGTGTTCCCTCTGTCTAATTTTTGATATCGGGTTTTCCACTAGGCCTCTACCTTCAGATGCCTGAAGAACTGGCTATTTTCCCTTGAACAAAGATGGAGTTTCCAACACAAAAATGAGTTTGATGTGTACATGACTGTCTAACTGCAAGTACTCATGTAGTCCAAAGAAATCTGTTGTAACAGAGATGCAATAGTGTGCTTTTTTTAAAAAAATTGATCATAACAAAATACTTACCCGAGTGGGAATCTCATATTTTTCAAAGGAATATATTTTGTTCTCAAAATTAAGATATCACCATTATCAAAGAGACATGTTTAAACATTGCAATCGGCACATTAAACTTTTCATGAATTATTCCATATTGTGGTCAAATAATTACGTTCTATGGGAATTCATTTCTATTCATAGACTTTTGCGACTTTTAAAGGTTTCAACCAAATGGGTTTGCATATTATTTATGAATAGAGCCAGGATGTTTAGGCACTAAAAAAACTCTGAAATAGGCAGGCAAAAAGGCATAATAAAATTAAAAAACAGGCACGAAAAAGGCTTTTATTGACAAAAAAAGGCATTTATTTCCACCACCAAAATATGGTTAAAAATGATAATATAAAGGTATACTACATTAAATGACCAAATATTCATGTTGATATCTTGTGCATTACAACTACCTTTGAGAACTTTAGCTATGTTTTGTATTTCTTCAAGATCTTTGTTAGCTAAAATCACTCTCTCTTGTATATCTTTACCTACATCGAGGGGACTTTACGAATATCGTCAGTTACTTTGTTGAAAACCTGTAAGTTATTCACTAATGTTTCACCACGTTTCTCAAGGGAAGTGATAGTTTGCAGGAAGTTTGGAAAATTGGAAGCAATGAACACAAGATTGCGGTGGAGGGACTTTTTCTGCATGATTTCACTGACGATCCTGACTGCAGCAGATTCTTCTTCTTCAAAACAGTTGATGATTTCTTTTATCTTTTCAAAATTTGCAGCACAGTAGAGTACAGCATAGAGCCAGGTACCCCACCTAGTCAAAACGGGTTGAGGAGGTAGCGGAGTCACTGGTGCCATTTCCTTGAACAACTGCACATGTGATGGTGCTTTGAGGAAGATTTGCTTGACATTGGAAACTAGGCGATCGACATTTGGAAACAAGCTACGTCTGTGCTTGGCAATTCTATGAAGGCCTTGAGCTAAGCACGTCAAATGCAACATTTTGGGGAATAAACTTTAAGAGCACGAGCAGCTTTTCTCATGTACGGAGCTGCATCAGTCACAAACAGAAGAACATTCTCGTGTTTTATACCTTCTGGCCAAAGTACAGCAAGTGAAGATGTAAACAACTGAGCAATAGTTGAGCTGTTTGACTTCTCCAATACTTCCAATGTCAACAAATACTTATTTGATAGTTGACCTGCCTTCAGTGTACCGATGACCACATTGGCAACATATCTCCCCACAGCATCGGTTGTCTCGTCTATTGAGATCCATATTTGGTTGCATGCAATTTAGTCTCTAATTTTTTGCACAACAATGTTGAAGTTGCTGTCAACATAATTTGTCCATAGTGATGACTCAATTGGTATATGTTCCTCTGTGTATTTCTATAAAAAAACCTCAGAGATTTGTTTTCCAATTTCCACAGTGGAATTCCAGCATCAATGACTGCCTTGCACAGATCACTCAAACTCAGATTTGCGACTGGAGCCAGCAGTAAATGTACTGAGGAGCCAAGCTTGGGTATTTCGCTTGGGTAGTCTACACCCCAGTGATATCAACATTGACTTTTCTCATTTTAGATAGCCCTCGTCTTCTCCCTCCTCCTCTTCGCCCTTCCCAGCTCCCCTTCTAGTCCTTCTGTCTCCGCCTCTTCCTTTCTTATTCCCCCCCCCCACATCAGTCTGAAGAAGGGTCTCAAACCGAAACGTCGCCTATTCATTCTCTCCATAGATGCTGCCTCACCTGCCGAGTTTCTCCAGCATTTTTGTCTACCTTTGATTTTTCCAGCATTTGCAGTTATTTCTTAAATAGATATTGGAGAAGACTGAACCAGCGGGCAGCGGCACGAAAGAATGGACGACCGACCGTGGCGCCCCCGGCTTCGCCCCGATGGTGGAAATGCTCTTTTAAGTTATACTATGTTAACACGTTAATAATAATATTAATATTAATGTGTTAACATAGAAAACATCATTGTAATCACGGTACAACTAGAAAACATAGCACAACCTTTTAGCAAAACGGCAAAAAAAAGGCTGATTTAGGCACTCGATCATGAAAAAGGCATTATCTTGGTGAAATCATCAAAAAAGACATGAAAAGGCCCATGGCATTTACGGCCAAATCCTGGCTCTGTTTATTAACATGTTGATACCCTTGGGGAAAAAATATATAGTTTATGTTCTATAACATTTTCTTTTCAGGGTCACTGCTACTATCATGGTCATGTGCAAGGATATTCTCAATCTACTGTCAGCCTCAGCACTTGTTCTGGTCTCAGGTATGAATTAAACATTTTCCATTTGCAACATCTATTCTCTTTTTATTAAAATTGTATTCTCTCTCCTTCGGGTGCATTAATTGATTTTCGAAATAACAAGCTGCATGTGGTATCCTTGTTTTATTTTCGGATTCTTTGGTTGTCGTAAGGTGAAGATGGTTTTAGGTCAGGAGAGCAGTGACTGTCTGACTCAATGGTACAAAAGGATGTGCCCTCCTTATTTTAGCTCCTTACTGAAGAGGCAATCCAAAGCTTGGCCATGTGATTAAACAAATCAATGCAAGTAAGACAGCAATATCAGTGAAATGGTCATTATCTAGATATTAAAGAGTTCTTTAACAGTATAACCTTGAAATTTTGTCCAACATCACTTACCTTCTCGGTGCTCTGAGTGATTGTAAATATCTTTATTTGACAGCACATCTTACAAGTGCAGCTTATAGTTTGCTTCATACAGCAGGCAAAATTGTAGCACTCATGAGGCACTGGCCTATGTAGGTCAATGTGGAAGCTTGCTTGCTATTATTTGCGTAAGATTGTTCTGTGTAGACAAGACTTGCAAGTGGCTCAACCCTCCAACAGTGAACCAAATATTACAACAGCATTTAGTTCTGCTGCCCACTTCTAGATAGTCTCAAGTCATCTGTCTTCCATCAACTAGATTCATCATTAATATTTCATTATTTGTGATGGCCCCCAATACATGTCCACTTCCACACATCCATTCCATCTACAATGTACCTGGGCCCCATTGATTTTACTGACCTATTCTTGATTATTCCTGAATCATTTCCCCGATTATCAATCTATTCTTCCTCTGGCCTTTTCAACTCATGAAAATCTCACGCATTCACCCTACAACCGGTGCTGTTACCTTCATTTAAATTGCACAACCCCTTTTTCATCACTGTCCTCTCCCTCCTCCAGTCTCGGCTTGAACACACTTGCCATACAATTTTCACTCTCTGTGATCATAAGGTCATAAGGGATAGGAGTAGAATTAGGCCATTCAGCCCATCAAGTCAACTCCATCATCCAATCATGGCTGATCTATCTCTCCCTCCTAACCTCATTCTCCTGCCTTCACCCCTAACCTCTGATACCCGGACTAATCAAGAATCTATCTATCTCTGCCTTAAGAATATACACTGATAGCCTCCACAGCCTTCTGTCGTGAACATTTGCACAGATTCACCACCCTTTGACTATGGAAATTTCTCCTTATCTCCTCCCTAAAATAACATCCCTTAATTCTGAGGTATTAACCTCGAGTCCTTGACTCTCCCACTAGTGGAAATGTCTTCTCCACATCCATTCTATCCAAGCCTTTCACTATTCTGTATGTTTCAATGAGGTCCCCCCTCAATCTTCTAAACTCAAGCGAGTACAGGTCCAGTGCTGACAAACGCTCATCATAGGTTAACCCACTCATTCCTGGGATCACTCTTGTAAACCTCCTCTGGACCCTCTCCAGAGCCAGCACATTCTTCCTCAGATATGGTGCCCAAAATTGCTCACAATATTCCAAATGCGGCCTTACCAGTGCCTTAGAGCCTCAACATTACATCCCTGTTTTTATATACAAGCCCTCTTGAAATAACTTGCAGATTCACTTTTTGGGAATCCTGCACCAGCGCTCCCAAGTCCCTTTGCACCTCCAATTTCTGGATTTTGACCCCATTTACAAAATAGTCTCTGCCTTTATTCCTACTACCAAAATGCATGACTCCACTCTTTGCTATACTATATTCCATCTGTCATTTCTCTACCCACTCTCCCAACCTGTCCAAGTCCTTCTGCAGAGTCCCTGCTTTCTCTACACTACCTGCCCCTCCACCTATTTTCGTATCATCTGCAAAAATGGCACAAAGCCTTCAATCCCCTCTTCCAAATCATTAATATACAACGTGTGGCGGCCCCAGCACCGACCCTTGCGCAACTCCACTAATCTCTGGCAGCCAACCAGAGAGGGCCCCCTTTATTCTTTGTCTTCTGCCATCCAGCCAACCTGCTATCCATGTTAGTATCTGCCCTGTGATACCATGGGTTCTCATCTTCCTTAGCAGCCTAATGTGTGACACCTCATCAAAGGCTTTCTGAAGTACATCTACTGACTCTCCTTTGTCTGTCCTGCTATTTACTTCTTCAAAGAATTCCAGCAAATTTGTCAAGCAAGATCTCCCCTTCACAAAGCCATGCTGACTTCGGCCTATTTTACCTTGAACATCTAAGTACTCCGTAACATCCTTTATGAGGTAACGATGAGAGTTTATCGAGGAGAGGCCTTTGTGTAAGTTTTTTTTTGCAATAATTCTGTAATACAGCTCATAAGCCTTGTAATTATATCTGGGGCAAAATAACATTACAGGAACCAGTAATAAAATATTGTAGACACTTGTGTCACCTTAATGTTGTGAATCTAGCTTTCAAAAATATTAAATTATGAATAAATGAACATACAAGCGTAGCAGGGTTAGGTCATTCATCCTCATGAGCCTGTTCCTCCATCACGGTTGATCTGATTATAAACTCGATGAGCCTTCACTTTTCTGTCAACTGAAGCTAATCAATTAAAATACACTTGATAAGTTTTCAATCCTCTGAGAAAGTAACTCAAGTGTACATTATAATGAAACACCACAACATTACGCTCCACTAAAATGCAAATAAATTTTGATTAAAAAAACATCTGTAAAAGATCAAGCGCACGGAAATATCTTGTTTTACTGCTTTACCGTGTTGAAGATTAAAGAGATCCTTGCAGCTTATAATATTAACATGTTATCCATCTTATTTCTTTATGCAACTGTAGAAGACAGATCCTGTTGTTTTGATAAAATATCCAGAGCAGTTTTGAGAGATCGTGGCTATCAGGGGGATTAGTTAGCCTGACCTTTTTATGTACTTATGTATTAACAAAGCTGTGCACTGCCAACGCCAAGGCTACAGTTACAACTTCATGTAGATGTGTAATGGGTTGATCAGGCTCTTCCTGGTCCATACCTTGTGTTTTCTACCCTTGTGAACCAGTCAGCCCCACTGATCTACAGTGGCAACAGTTCAAGCTCCCAGCCTCACTGGCACGGCCTTACCTCAAAACTTTATATCTAATGAGTGGAGCAATGTTTCACACATAGTAAACAAAATGGAAAGATTTGAAATTAACCCTCTTCCTTCACCCTCACACTTCAGAAAATGAAAATTAGCTGCCTAGTGGAATATTTTAACTTGGGCTTCATCACAAATGACAGGAGAAACTGTCTTTCTGAATCTAACAGATGGAAATAGATTAATTAGCATTGACAGAGCCTGTAATCTATGTACAGGCCTTGAGCATTTAGTTTCTGCTCCAAGACACACCTTTTGGTGACATCACCAGTATTTATTATTTAACCCAAACTATTCAAACTATTTGAAGCCCTACTTCAGATTCCTGTTACAGCCCGAGTTTAACCAGTTTCCAAATAAGGAGTGAGATTGCTGAATATTTTCACCATTTTCTGTTTTAATCAGAGAGGAAATGTTCACATTTTTCATCTTACACATTTCCTTGGATCACTGACTGGTAGTTTTTCCACACATTAACAGTTCCTTTAATTCCTTCCATGTGTAGCCATTACTCTGTGTGAATCATAGATTATTTACAACACAGGAGGTAGTTCACCTATCATGTTCACCACGCCAGTTGAGAAACACATCTGCCCGGTTGAATTCCTCTTTCCAGCATTTGATCCATTGCCCTGCAAGTCTCAGCTCTTCAAGGACTCATCCAACTATTTTAAATGAAATGATGGCTTGTGTCACTTTCACTCTTTCAGGCAGTGAGCTGTAAACTCGTAACACCCTCTGGGGGGGGTGGGGTGGGGGGAAGAATTCTTCCTGATCTCCTGTCTACTTCTAACAATTACTTTAACAATGGCTTTGATCCCTCTGCTAGAGGAAATGTATTTATTATTTTTACTCTGCTTAACCAATCTACTGTGTCTAGACACTTCATATTTTTATATGGCTCAATTAAATTTTCCTCAATTCTAAAATAACCAGTCCGAGCCTCTGCAATCTTGTCTCATTGCTCACATTTTCCAGCCCTGGTATTATCCTCTTAAATCTCCTTTGCAACCTCTCTAATGCAGTCACATCTTTCATGCAATGTGGCAACAAGAACTATGTGCAGTCCTCAATCTGTGGTCTAGCATATGTTCATGACCCTCGACTGACAAAGGTGAACATCACAATGGCTGGATTGAACACCTTATCAAGCTGCTCTAGGCATAAACGTTAAGGTCACTCGGTTCATACACAACTCTCGATATTCTCCCAGCAAATACATTAATCCACACTTCTCCCAATTGAATTTTACTCGATACAATTTTACCCGTGTGGCCAGACCAAGCTTTATCTTCTTGTAGTCTAAAGCTTTCCCTCTCACTGTCAAGCTACAGAGCCAATTGCCTAATTTATAACTTTTTCATCTATGTTTTTATGACTAAATTATTTATGTGAGCAATAATCAGAAACAGAGCAACTTCTGAAGCTGGTGGACTCCTTTTGGAAATAACTTTTCAGTTGCAAAAGACTCACAAGGTATTACCATTTGCCTACTATCACTGAGCTAATTTCTAATCCAATTTGCCTCCCTTCCTTGGATCCCATTGGCGTTTACTTTTTTGACCAGGCCACCATATGGAATTTGTTCAAAAGCTTAGGTAACGTCCATGTAGAATACATCACAACAGACATCATTCCTACATACTCAAAAAACAATGCAATGCACTTACTCAGATGTAGTGTTACCAACAATAAGGGATGGATAGTGGGCAGGGTACTATGGAAGGAGCAGGGAGAATCCTTTCATGCTTTCTTAACAGGAATAAGGTAGTGACGTTTCAAAGATTTCGAGAAATTACTCCTCAGATCAGATTATTTGTAGGATCTGAGAGGATGATGAGTTAGATAGAGCTCTAGGGGCTAGTGGAGTCAAGGGATATGGGGAGAAGGCAGGCACGGGTTATTGATAGGGGAAGATCAGCCATGATCACAATGAATGGTGGTGCTGGCTCGAAGGGCCAAATGGCCTCCTCCTGCACCTATTTTCTATGTTTCTATGAGAGTGCAATCACAAGAACAATAGACAATAGGTGCAGGAGTAGGCCATTTGGCCCTTCGAGCTAGCACCGCTATTCAATGTGATCATGGCTGATCATCCCCAATCAGTACCCCGTTCCTGCCTTCCCCCCCCATATCCCCTGACTCCGCTATTTTTAAGTCCTATCTAGCTCTCTCTTGAAAGCAGCCAGAGAACCTGCCTCCACCGCCCTCTGAGGCAGAGAATTCCACAGACTCACCTCTCTCTGTGAGAAAAAGTGTTTTCTCATCTCTGTCCTAAATGGCTTACTCCTTATTCTTAAACTGTGGCCCCTGCTTCTGGACTCCCACAACATTGGGAACATGTTTCCTGCCTCTAGCATGTCCAAGCCCTTAACAATCTTATGTGTTTCAATGAGATCCCCTCTCATCCTTCTAAACTCCAGAGTGTACAAGCCCAGCTGCTCCATTCTCTCAACATAGGACAGTCGCGCCATCCCGGGAATTAACCTTGTAAACCTACACTGCACTCACTCAATAGCAAGAACACCTTCTTTGGGAGAGATACCTCTAAAAAAACATTCAGACATATAGACTGGAAGCATTGGATGGTCAGCGATAGAAAGTGCATGCAGTGAAGGATAACCAACAAACAGAACAGGAAAAGTGCAGGCAAGGTTGCTTAGATGTTGCAATTTTGTAAGGAGCAGTTGGAATGGCTGATAATAAAAAGCCTTGCATATGGAAACATGTGCAATATGAATTGGAAACTGCATCATGAAGAGGATGATGAAAGAGTTGGAAGAAGGGTCTCGACCCGAAATGTCAGCCACTCCTTTTCTCCAGAGATGCTGCTTGTCCTGCTGAGTTACTCCAGCATTTTGAGTAATGCGCCACCTATGAAAATCCCTGAAATGGGTGGAATAAGCAATGTAGAGACAGAGTCAGAACACAATGTACCTGCTGCCAAATAAGGTCAATTCTGTGACAGGAACACCAACTAAATGATGTTATTTGAAGAGGTTGACGTAGGGGCAGCCTGTGACATTTCAGCAAGACAGCAAGCAGTGCGCAATATCCTCCCGAAGCAACCATCAGTCTTGAGGCAGTACAATTGAAATCAATGAGTCATATGCTATTGTGTCACTAAGGCTGGAATGAACCCAAGAGTTGGACACTTTGCCCCAGAGATACCAGCAGTGCTTTTTCTTTCTTTGCCATTTCCTATCTAGGTCACTTGATGGATAACAGTGCTGCTTTGGGGAGAGGAGGGAAACATAACAAGCTTTCAGTTTGGTTTAAAATGTGTATTACCCAATTCCAAAGTTACATGACTCTGGAATTTCTCCAGCACGCTATGCCCTGATGGCATCCTCCCAGATGGAGCAACAAAGAGATGACAAGTGACACTGTGCCACGATGAAACATTATCAATGAATGAAGCCTGCTGGCGCACACTTTTATACAATAAAACTACAGAGAAATGTACTTACTTCAGATTTACAATTTTACATGCTTTGTGCTTCTCTTCAAATTTTTATGTTAGTCCTGTCTTTCAGAGAGTTGAAACAGTACACAATGCAAGACAGTGATAACAATCCACAATGCATCCTGACGTTTAAATGGTCTTTTGAGGCATAACATTACTATTTGCTAGGCTAATTCCATTAGGTGTGCATTGTCGCAGAACAGTGGTAACTTCCAAAGGTGGAGGAGCGAGCTAGATCTAGGAAGAGATCCCATCAATTTAACACAACTCCCTAATGATAAAAGATTCGCTGAAAGCAATTTCAGAAATGCTCCACCAGTAATTGCTAAACACTTTCAGGTATTAATTGCTAAACACTGCTTTCCCATCAATTTAGTAACATAATGCTCAACAAAAAATCCTGCAGATGGGTCTCAAAGTTTAATTCCAATATGAGTCACAATAACATCGGTAGCAGAAACAAAAGTAATCAGGTTGCTTCACAATGCAAGGAAAATCTCTCTGTGGAGTCATGTGCTGCTAATGAATCCTGCAGCTTTGCATAAAAGAAATCAAAGCAGGGTTTCTTAGCAATGTGAAATTTGAACCAAAGTTAACTTGCGATGAGTGCAGGAAAGTCCTGACATATGAAGTACAAGCAGACAGTTTATGTTGGCATTTTCTTCACTCCTGACCATGGTGCATTACATCAAATCAACTCAAGCTCTCAAATAGTTGGAAAATATAAAAGCTCCTTTATGCTTTATGGTTTCCTGAAATGTGAAGATTTATTAAATTTAATTGGGTTTTCACTAAAGATAAATTGCTACAAACTTAAAACTGCTGTGGCAAACATTTCAACTGCCACTTAACAAATATTAAGTGCTGAACATTTTTTTTAAAGCCGGTTAATAATAATGTTTAAAAAAACAACACATTTTGTTTAGTTTATGCGTAGGCCAGTAAAAGGGAGGATTAATTTGACTGGCATCCAAACTTTTTTAGCATTTCATTCAGAAATATATTTTAATTAATTGCAAGTTTAGATTTTAATAATGAACGACTTGATTTTTCCTAAAGAGACCAGCATTTAATAATGATCATTTATATGCTTTCTTTATCATTGAGAAAATGTCCCTTAGTGCTTCATATAGGCAGATTTACAACAAAGGATATATTTGATGACCGAAAGACTTGCAAGGAGACATTTTTCATTGTACATTTAATAGGAGTAACCAGGTATTGAAGATGTAGAAAGATTTCAAAAGAATTCCTGAGTGTTTAGTCTACTTCATGGAAAACAAAATGGCCATTAGTTGGAAAAGTCTGTTCAGAAACAGAACGCATAGATTTTAAGGGAGGAAGTTAGAAACATAGAAACATAGAAATTAGGTGCAGGAGTAGGCCATTCGGCCCTTCGAGCCTGCACCGCCATTCAATATGATCATGGCTGATCATCCAACTCAGTATCCCGTACCTGCCTTCTCTCCATACCCTCTGATCCCCTTAGCCACAAGCCACATCTAACTCCCTCTTAAATATAGCCAATGAACTGGCCTCAACTACCCTCTGTGGCAGAGTTGTAGAGTTGGAGTCGGCTACATGGTGGCGTGAAGCTCTCAATGTAGTTAATTTTAAAGGTGAACATTTTATGATGTATGTTTCAGAGCTGTATCTTCTGACAAAACCTATGTTTCCTTTAACAGGGGATTTGTTTCATTCGAAAATAAAAGTTATATATTAGAACCCATTGAAGGTGCTACCAATAATACACACTTGATCTACCGAGCAGAAAATCTGCAGGGCATTGTGGGTGCCTGTGGCCATGACTACAGAACTTCAGAAACCACCATGGACAACATTGTTGAGTCCTTGCAGAGATCTCCCTCAAGGGTAGGTTAATTACATTAATTCAGGGGAACAAAATCTGACATATAATGTGTGGCCAAGTAGCAATAATGTTTAAAGAAGCTTTGTGAAATGAACTTCCTTATGTAATTATTTTCCAATGGATCAGCTATCACCCAGTTTTGACTGGTTTTGTAACTGATCTAATTTATGTGTCTGTTTATGTTGGCGTTAAGTCTTAGCAATAGTCCATCTTCCAATTTAAGAATTACAGAGAGGTTGGAGTTCAATGTTTTTCTTTTCATACAAAAACTTTTCTTTAAGTTTTCATAAGCCCTTTTTGTTTAAGACTTAACTAGTAAAGGATGTTCCTTCAGTTAATAGAACTCTGGTATTTGGGAAGATCTGGGGTTCACTGCTGTTTTGGGTCAGCAGACAGCAGACTGTATTTCTAAGATGAAGAGAACATTTTGTGCCTGGCAGTGTTCTGCAGTGTCACAAGTTCATTGTTCAGCATTGTAAGGAAAATATTAAATGTGCAATTCTGCAATTTCCCATTACCCATTTCTCCATGAGGTTATTCACAGTTGGAGCATAATGATTTCTTAGAATTGAAAGTTGCCAATTTTTACAAAATAATTATAAAATACAATAATTTGGCATTGCTTTATCTTAAATAATGCACAACAGACTCTTGGTGGAAAATTACATTCATATAGGTCCATGCAAATTGAAGAGTGTTGATATGCTTCGGAATTACAAATGACTGCATGGACTCACTATGCAGAATCACCAGTGATTTTCAGCATATGTTGCATACACAATGAATGTTGAAATCATTGCCAAACCGAAGATATACTGTGGAAATCAAAAGTTTGAGTTTTATTATGCTTATCATGTTCTCCAAATAACCAAAGTTGAACTGCAATTGGTATTGGTTTGCAGGCAACATTGTGGTCTGCAAGAGTCTAATTTCACTGTAAGTTAAATGTCCAGTTAATCCACTGGCAGTGATATTGATGAAAGATACCAAATCTTACCAGGTGACAAGAGCAATGCATCTTTAACATTCCTGTATGTAAGCAGATAGGTCTTCAATTTACCATCTCATGAAAAACAGGACCTCAATATTAGACTAATGTCTGGACAAGGATTACTGTATATGCTCTAAAACCAGGACTGTAAAATGATCCCACAGACTTCTGACTGAGAAATCTGAACACTTCCCCTTTGCTACTGGATGCTTAATTGCACAGTTTTAAATTCTTCCTTTCATGTGTCGAATCCCTAAAGCAATTCTAGGCACATTCGTATAACAATTATATGGTTGTTGATGAGACTACAAAAGAATCTAACTATTGTTATTCATACATTCTTGTGCAGCCAAAGAACCAACCCCAATTCTATTTTTTAAATCATGTTAAGGTTGTCAATCACTCATTTGTTATTTTATCAATTTTGTGGCATGATTGCGAAACCATGATTGACTTACACCCAATTCAATAATCTGACCTACTGCCGCAGTGAAAACTAACTGCATCAACTCTCTGATGGGAGTTCTGTAAGACCCTCTCTCACTGCCTGCCCTCTGTGTATCCAACTGTATTGGATTGCAGAGATTATAAACCACTTCATAAGCAATCTAGATAGTTCAAGTGAAACATTTTACAAACATAATGTCTTTAGAATAGAATGAATAGAATAGAATGCCTTTTATTGTAAAATAAAAATTGCATTTTCTAGTTTTTTACATTACAAAAAAACCTAAGACTCACACTTAACACAGTTTACATAAACATCCATCACAGTGAGTGCCCAACACCTCCTCACTGTGATGGAAGGCAAAGTCTTATCTCTTCCCTTTGTTCTTCTCCTGCAGTCCAACTGCAGCGTCTAGGTGAACTGGGGCTCCGATATTAAAGCCCCTGGCGGACGATGGTAAATCCTGTGGCCATTAAGCCACACTAGGTGATGTTAGGCCCTTGCACCGTGTCCTTTAAACGCCGCGGTTCAAGCAGTCCAACCCACGGTCCAGCAGTCCAACTTTAACATGTTAATGCATGTTCTTACACATTTAGCAGCCTGTGAAACTGGCATCTTATTGGTCATTATGTTTGTTTAACTTAGCGATTGGGAAATTGGTTTGAGACCATTCATGTTAAAATCGTTCAGTTGTAAAATTAAACATATTAAATAACGGTGTTCATTCATATCAGTCTTATTTTCTGCATGGAAAAGATACAAAAATATTCAATTGATTACATCCATGACGGGCAAAAAACATAAAAAGCATTCTACTGCAATGATGTTTCTTTCCTTCATTTTTCAGTATTTTAGCTGAACATTGGAGCAATTGATTTTAGCTAGTGATGAAAGAGAAACAGAGTGCTCTGGCTCCATTTCAAATGTGCAGAGCTTCTAAATCTAGCTGTATTTGGCACATTGGAATCATCCTACTCTTTGTTTTGGGCCGTCCCTTTGTGTTCAAAATGGCAGAAGGTATTCCTCATAGTGCTCATTCCAGATAGTGTTGACTACATCTCTATTCTTGACAAACTCTTCTCCATTCTTAACATTCAGTGGGTGCTGTCTATACAGAGTTTGCACGTTCTCCCTGTGACCACGTGGGTTTTCTCTGGATGCTCCGGTTTCCTCCCTCTTTCCAAAGACGTGTAGGTTTGTAGGTTAATTGACCAGTAAATTGTTCCCATGTGCAGGGAATTTTTCTACCACAAAATTGATAGAACTAGTCTGAATGGGTGATCACTGGTCGAAGAGCCTGTTTCCAAACTATATCTCTAAACTCATCTAAACTAACAAAAGTTGCACGCGCTCCTGAACTTTCTACCCACCATCTGGTCTTTAGGTCATGGATTATTTTTTGGTCACTTTATAGCTGTTGCTCACTGTGAACTGTCCGACTGTGAGCTGTTGTTTCAGAAGAAATCACACAATCACACAATCTTACAGGCACAAGTCTTGCACTTGTCTCGCTATCAAAAGAGAAAGTCATATCCAACAAACCCACTGCAGCCTGTCAGGAGACTGCACACGGCCTGCAACTGGCTGTGTCGAGTGAATGGCTGCAACCTCACTAAATCTTTTGGAGGAAGCCCTGATAGAGTTTCCTGACAGGACACAGGCCTCGGACTGCATGGCTTCTGTGACTAGTAAGATTAATTTGGCAAGGGTGGAAAGGTGGTGCAGCGGTAGAGTCGCTGCCTTACTGCACTTACTGCACTGGAGACCTGGGTTTGAACCCGACTATGGGTGCTGTTGATAAGGAGTTTGTATGTTCTCCCTGTGACCACGTGGGTATTCTCCCGATCCATTGGTAATCTTTGGTTCCTTCCCACACTCCAAAGTCCAACAGATTTGGAGGTTCATTGGCTTGGTATAAATGTAAATAGTTCCCAGTGTGTGTAGGATAGTGTTAATGTGCAGGGATTGCTGGTCGGTGCAGACTCGGTGGGCCTGTTTCCAGCTGTATCTCGAAAGTAAACTAAACTAAAGTCTCCATTGCCATTGAATGGCGATCTGGAACCTTTCCTTAGGCTTTAACCAACGCAGGCGGCATTATGTGGAGAAATAAAGCACAAAGTGCAGGAGTTACAGTGATCCAGGCAGCATCTCTGAGGACATGGATACATGACTTTTCAGGTCAGCATCCTTCCTCAGACCCAACCCAAAGCATCACCTATCCATGTCCTCCAAAGATGATGCTTGACCCGCTGAGTTACTCCAGCGCTTTGTGTTTTTTTTTGTAAACCAGCAACTGCAGTTCCTTGTGTCAGCATTGAGTGGAAAACTGAAAAACTCTTATGTTTTTAACCAATGCTTGAAATGGACTACATACAGTTATTATCAACAAGAGACGATCAGAGGGAGAGAGTTTAAAACAGATGAGTAGGGCAAGCTTTACCACAAAGAGTGGCACATGCTTGAAGGAATGTGTTGCTAGTGGAAGCAGATATGATAGTGTCATTTAAGAAGCCTTTAATAGGCACACACAAATATGCAGGGAATGGGTGGAACCGAATCACACGCAGGCAAGAAAGAATTTGTTTAATCTGTCATCTTGTTCGACACAGACACTGTGGGCCAAAGTGTTGTGAACTGTTATAATAATGGTCCAGTGATCCTCAGACTGACCCCAGGAAAATCCACAATACATTTTCCTCCAATCTGAAACCCAACATTTCATACTGCCAAAAAACACCCAAATGCTGGAATAATTCAGCGGCTCAGGCAGCATCTCTGGAGAGCATAGGTAGTTGATGTGTTGGGTCAGATCTTTCTTCACACTGCATTATGGTGCCTGTCCCTTTGCCACCCTTCTGCCCATGCTTCCACAACCACTTTCACTCCATCGCCTTTAATTTTGGAGGCGCCTAATCATGCTGCAATTTCTTAAATGACTTTTGAAGTCCATGTAACAAATCAACTGCATTCCATTGACCTCATCAAATACCTCTGAACCCAATCGTTGCTCTAAAATTCACCTGCCACTGAGACTAAGCATCGTTCTATTGTTATTGGGCTTTTTTCCCCCAGACCATTTTCTGAACAAACATGATGTCGCCTCTTCAAAAACCTATTGAGTTAAATATAGTTATCTATTCAAATGTCGTTCACGTGGAAGCCTCAGTTCTTGAAGATGTTGATGCTTGAAGATGTTGCAGAGAGCCTGGCTTGAGCTTTGTGATATCCTCTTCCAAACCTATTCTATTATATTGACGTATTATAAAAAAAGATAAATGGTAATTGAAAGC
Source organism: Raja brachyura (assembly GCA_963514005.1). The sequence continues at coordinate 40,552,829 of OY740795.1, read as the reverse complement.
TTTTAGAAACGAGTGGCTGATTATTTGTACCTTGTTTTGCAGCACAAGAGAGACATTTTGAAGACCACTAAGTATGTGGAACTGATTATAGTAGCAGACAATCGAGAGGTAGGGGACTGAACCTCTTCATTTCAGGATACATCAAACCTATTGTTCAATTAATTATAGTTTCTGTTTACTCAGTGAGCAGCAGAGTAACTGAAAAAGTGAGTGGATTTTGAAGTGATGTTTCAGTGCTTACTGTTCACTTATATTTCTTCTTTCTATCTGGCCAATTTGTAAGGAAGGTCTATTATTTGTCTTTCATTAGCCATCATTTTTTTCTCCCAATGACCATTTTGTGTGTAATTGTGGCATTTAGGCGGCCACAGTGCTTTGAAATTTAGCCACAGTAATTATTGTCATTTTGATCCATCATCATTTTTTGTTGAAGAATAGTTAGAGGTCATGAGCATCTACGTTGGAAAATTTCACCTCAAACACATGAATAATTATTCCCTATTCTTGCAATATCATAGAATGATAAAGACAACAATGCTCAGAAGTAAATAGACCATTATGGTACCATATTTTTCAATACCTTTCATACACCATTCTTTTTTCACTGGTTATTTATGTAGTTTGTTCATGAAATTATCCTCCATTGTCTTATTGTGCATTCAATTACATACTTTCACCACTGTTAATATAAACTAGTGGTGTTTGCACTATTGGAGTTTATGAAACAGTGAATGGGACAGGATGTAAAGTGGACAGCCAATTGATGTAAAGTGTAATGTGGACAGCTAATTGAAAGATGTAAAGCCAGGATGTACAGCGGACAGCCAATTGAAAGATGCCAGTTTTCCATTAAGAACCAAACTGGAAATCACCTCCCTTCTCCCTTCCCCTTTCTGCTTCTAAATCTGATGTCTCCAACAACATTTTGACACCGAAGATAGACACAAAATGTTGGGAGTAACTCAGCGGGACAGGAAACATCCCTGGAGAGAAGGAATGGGTGACATTTCGGGTCGAGACCCTTCTTCAGACCCATTTCCTTTTCTAAAATTCTTGTTTATTTTTATATTTCAAGCATCTTAACAAAACAAGTCAGTATAAATCACAATATTGAGGTTGGACCAGTTTACATTGTGCAATTAGTTATTGGCTAATGTGGAAGTGCGATCTATCAATGGTAAAGCTGCAGTTGCAGCGTATGACATCAGATGGAACAGTGACACTTAATTGGCAATAAGCATTTGTACTAAACAAAACAAGCTTGCATTTACACAACATCTTGTAAACATTTCTGACATTGCATGTCTTTACAATTTTGGAAATGCAGCAGCCAATTCACATACAGTAAGCTCCCATAATCTTTGATATGTTAAAACAAAATACTTTTTATGCTGAGGACAAATTCATCAGTTCATAAATTAAAGGAGCAGAATTAGGCGATTCAGCCCATCAAATCTACTGTGCCATTCAATCATGGCTGATCTAACATTCCCTCTCAACCTCATTCTCCTGCCTTCACCCCATTACCCCTGATACCCGTACTAAACAAGAATCTATCCATCTCAGCCTTAAAAATATCCATTGACTTGGCGTCCACAGTCTTCTGTGGCTGATTAAATATTAGGAAGAAATTTTAGGTAATTCCCCTTTTATTCAGAATATTATATCTTTCTGAACGCATGAGAGACCAGAACACCTCTCCTGAACCTTTGCATATCAAACAAGGCAGCACTTTCTCAATATTGCCATGTGTCTCAGATCTTGTGCACTTGCCCCAGCTGCGTTTCTGTGGTAAGATGATGTTCCCATAATCTCTCACAGATGACACTCACACATACCCATAGAGCACACTTAACCTCTTTTTTGGGACATCAGCCCTCAATCCCAGCCTGAGCACCCAGATGGAATCCATTATCTTTTCATTGAAAGATCCATAGGACATACAGTAAATGTGGTTCAACATATCCGAGCTGAGTTTTCTCTAACTCCAGTGGTAGCTGGACCAGGAGTAATCCTGTTCAATGATACGGCAAAGAGATAATCAGAACTTTTTTTAAAAAATCAATCACTTTTTGTTACGGTCAGCATGCTGTCGTAATATCACTATGAACTATTCAGCTTAATCTTCCTGATTTAAGTATAAATAATAAAATGAATATAATAAGATTTGTAAGACAATGTAAATGTAATTGTCGTAATCTTGTGTAAATCTCAAGTTTCAGAAACATGGAAATGATTTGGAAAAGACTAAACAGAGATTGATAGAAATTGGCAACTTTGTGGATAAGGTAAGAGTGCAGCAAAGCATTTTGAAAGCAATATTTTCTCCCAAATAGGTGACATGCAGCAAAGGAAGTAAAATTTATATTTTCATGTGATAAATGTACCAATTTGTAAATTCATGGACACTTGGTATTATTAATTGCTTCAACTAACAAGATGCAATTGAGTAGGTCTCCCTGGCTTTTAATGACATCTGCAGAGTGGATTTAGGAAAAGACGAACAAGCTGAGTTCTAAGACTACATAAATCTCCTTCAAAAATCTGCACCTGCTTTCACCTCCCTAAAAGAACCTGCCTGCTTTACAATCCTCAGAGCTGTTTAATACAGCATGTTGAGTTATATCCCCTCTGTTTTTTATTCTCCTCCCTTCCGTTTTCAACTTAAAATCAATGCAGGTACTGTTGATATAATTGTGGTGATAGAAGCTGCAACAGATATTCTAGAGGCAAATACAATTTGAAGTAGAAAGCAGTATTGTGTTTTGCTTCATCTTTCTGGGAGTCCGTAAGGAATGTTTGCCGTTACTGTTACTAAGCCGCAGTTAAATGATCGATGAATCACTCATGGAAAATATGATTATTCTTGTTGGAAAATAGGGAAAATACAAGTCATCAGATTGTTAAGCATCATAATTATTCTCTAATCACAAATTCAATGGGTCCACACACAAATATGACCTCTCTGCATGTCTGTGCTTTATTGTTTACATTATTTTCTTATGCCAAAGCCATTTGGGAAATATGTAATTTGCTGGCTCAATAGCACGTTTGCCAATAGCAAAGCTTTGGCTGTAACTTCTACACCTGTGCCTTAAATGTCAATGTAGTTGGATTCTTTTAGGTGATATCTATCAATGTGTGCTACATTAGCCGATTAGCAGGTCAAGAACATTTATTGAAATGCTCTTCAGGGAGGATGTACAATTAATTTCCTTTGAAGTGAAAGCAGAGAATGAAATAGTGATATTCTGTACTATAGACTGGGCAACTTTGCAGATGTGGAGGTACAATAAATGGATCCCATGTGCGATGAAAATCCGAGCAGGCTGGTAAATATATAAATGTAATCTCTTCATAAGAACACTTTTGGAGAACAGTAGTCCACTCATCTTAATGTCAGTGGTAGGAAGTATCCCTCATAGAATTCTTTAAAAGTATGAAAGAGAACTGATACTAATGCAAGACTTAAGGTTAGAATGTATGGAATAGGGAGACGAGTCTCAGAATGGACTTTAGCTGGTTTCATGGAAGAAAACAAAGCAGGGTTAAACCATAGATTTGCAGAGTGGCAGACTGTTGAAAGAGAGGTTCCCGAGAATCAGTGCTGGGATTATTGTCATTTACAAGTTAATCACAATTGAATATGTGAGCAGTAAAAGAGGGCTACTGCAAAAATCACAAGCATATTATTCATATAATTAGCAAATTAATTTCACCAGAAATTAGATGGAGGCATAAACAAAATAAGAAGAGCTCCTATTACAGAATAAGGGACTAAATAGGGTAAAGAAATAAAATAAATTCTGCTGTTCCAAATGAATAACTGTTTAAACTATTGGAGTGGGATAATAAGGATATGAAAATACTCACCAAGTTCAAGATGTTATTTCTGCTTAGAAGGAATGAGTGGCGTTTCGAGCCGAGGCCCTTCTTCAGACTCAGAGTCAGGGGAGAGGGACAGAGATAAGGAAGGGTAAGGTGTGAAAATGAGACATCAAAGGGGATGTATTAAATCATAGTTACTGCATTCATTGCTGGTTGTCATAATATTAAATTAATAAAAAGACACTGGGACGAATGTAAAAACAAAGATTCACAAGGACAGGGGTAGATCTACGATGTTTAACCAAGAAAGCATGAACAAACTGGGTTATTTTTCTCTTAAACAGGGATTCTGACTGCCTAAAATCTAAGAAAGATTTAAATTATGTGGACTGGGACTCTGTGGTTCTATATATAGGGGAGAGAACAAATGTCCACCAATACATTAAAAATAATTTAGAAGGAACATCTTCATCCAGAGTGAAGTGGAATACATTACAGTGAAGAGTGGTTGAAGCAAATAGTGCAAATGCTTTCTGAGGGAAAGCTCGCTGAGCGTATGCAAAGAAGGGAAGAGAAGGCTTGCTGATAGACTTTGATAAGAAATACTTAAATAAGGGGACACTTGTGTGGTGTTAATGTCTTGTTTTGTACTAAATGTACCACCTAACTCTGTGCTCAGCACCATGGTCGTTTCCCCCTTCCAATCCGAGATTGACCCTCTTTGTCTTTGTCTCTGCACAGAAGCATATGCACAGGGCTCTCTTTAAAAAGCTTCTGTTGCTTCAGCTATTTTGCAATGGCAGGAAATATAAAAGCTGGTTGTAGGTGCCACATACCAAAATGCTATTTCAATCCCTCCCAAAGCAGTAAGACAATAGTTTGCTGACCTGCAAATATATCATACTTGCATTAAGACTTTCCCATGCAGTAAAGTCCAAATGGGAGGTGAGTCCATGCCCACACATTAAATGGTACAGTCTTTGTGTCCTATAAGTCCAGCTTCGTAAGGGGAAAGTTTGATATGTTGTTTAATATATCAGTGACAGTGAAGATAGGAAAAACAATTGCAATTAATTCCACAATTAACTTTTTCATCTTCGAAGAAACCGAATGAAAATGTTATCTTTGCAGACATACTTATATCTTCTGCATTTCATTGTAGTATCTACCATCTCACAGCAAGCAATCACTAATTCCAGTTACTAGAAGGACGGATTAGTGGGAAACATACCTGAACTGTTTATTAATGTTATTTATGATGCAGAAATGTTTATTGTTCTTCAACAACTACCCCTTGTTTTATTTGAATTCTTAACGTCCACCAGAATTTACTAATGGTGGTCTGTAAAATCTGTCTAAGCTGACAGCCCAGAATTTATTTTAATTCTTTGATGGATTCAATAATAATGGCTTTCAGATATCCCTGGGTGATTCTCATAGGATATAAGTTATTTTACCTTTTATTATAATAACCAGCTCTGAATAATGCAAGGACCAATGCTGTAAATTTTGAATGAATAAAACTTTTTTTTGGTATCTTGTGATGAATTCTGATCTTTTTAAGACCGTTGGAAATTGAGTGCCTTAAATTAGAAGTAACTTGTTTTGACTAATATTCATCCTGACCCAGAGATACAGGGAACTGCAGGTGTTGGTTCTTCTGGCATGTTATGTCTTGCTTAATCATGAAGTAGTCATACTTGATGCATATTTTCTCTTTTGCCTACAATCATCATTTTATTGTAGTTTTACAGATCCTTGAACATTCGAGTTGCACTGGTGGGAGTGGAGGTTTGGACTGATATGGATAAATGCTCAATAACTGGTGACCCATTTAGTACACTCAATGAGTTTCTTGATTGGAGGAAGGTGAAACTACTGTCCCGGAAACCACATGACAATGCCCAGCTAGTGAGGTAAATACTTTCAGGGGGAATTAATTTTGCAGTACCTCAAGTTATTAAGATTGTAGTTTTTGCTGACTTCATGGTACCATGCACAGATGTATTGTTTTCTCAAATATATTTGCATTGTAGTTTCAGCCTTTCTTCCTACCTTGATCTTTTAATGTTGATACCTCTATAGCTTAAGCAGCTGTCAAAGTGGGAAACACCTATGGAATAGGAGTAAGGAGCTCCACTCTTAAAGCATGTTGTTGTTCACAATTAAACAATGCATGCGATCTGCATTTTGACACTGTTTGGTTCCATAAACTTTAATGCTCCTGGATAATAAAAAATGGTTAATCTCTGGTTAATGTATGGAAGTATCCAAATTGTTCTGAGCAACTTATGTTTGTATGCCTTTGAAATAGAAGGAACATGCATGACAAGAATGAAAGTGCTTTGCATGGTAAAAGTCAGTCGAGTGTATCAACACCACAGCTTGTCGAGTTAAACTTTATTGGATCTTCTGAATTCAAAAATCGATCATTGAAAAGCATAAATACTAATCAAATCTCTGTGAAACCCTGTACATAGAAGGGAATTTCGCCTTCAGTGTAATGACATGGCAAATCATTTACTGGATACATAGATTCATTTTCTGAGATCTGTCTACTCCATGCACACTTTGTGTAGGAGTTTGCAAGCAGCTGTACAATGAATTGAGGCGAATAAAAGCTCATTGTTGAGACACAGGAACAGAAGAAAAATTAAGACCAAATTTACAGCCATCATCTACGATACACAGCATGTGTGCATGTGCCATACATTGCATTGTCGATCGTATAGGAGTGGGTTACTAAACCTGTTTATAACATCAAATGTTTTCATTATCATCACCATTAGCCACTCCCCACATTCATGACCCTTTCTCCAGACTCTTCCCCTTCCCTTTGGCTAGATGGCTAAAAGCACTGCTTATTTGGTTGATTTGTACCATATTGAAGAGAAAACAGCTTCTGTGTTGGGGTACAAGTGCAGAAAGGTTCTACAGCCAAAATACATCGAAGGAGAGATCTGAAGGGCAAGTATTTTTACACATAAAAAGTGTGGCAGTTATAGGGAACGAGCTGCCAGCGAAAAGGTAGATGTGGATGCATTTACAACAATTAAAAGGCATTTGAACAAATACTTGCACAGAAAAATAGAGATATAGGCCTAAAGGGGCTGTCCCACTGCGGCGACCTAATCCGCGAGTTCTGGCGAGTTTGCCCTCGGCTCATACTCGCAGCATTGTCGACACGAGGTCTTCGGAGGTCTTTGTAACTCTCCTTCATGTTCGAGAGTAGTCCCCGCATACTCGAGGCCTCAGCTAGGTCGCGGTGTATTTTTCAACATGTTGAAACATGCCCGCGAGTAAAACAAGGGTGCCATGGAAAAAAATCAATACTTATTTTACTCGTAGGTTTAGTCGAAGTAGGTGGTAGTAGGTCAGCATGTTATTCGTAGGTAATCGAGGGTAGTCAAAGGTAGTCGTAGATAGTCTTCATCATAGTCGAAGGGAGGTCGAAGGGAGATCAAAGGAGATCAAAGGAGGTCGTCTTCACTCTCCACTATTCGGTGCTCAATTTTCCCGAAGCTAGTCGTAGCTAGTCGAACCTAGTCTTCAACATAGTCGAAGGAGGACTTCAACCAAATTTTTCAAACTCCTAAACTCGCCAATTAGGTCACCGCAGTGGGACAGCCCAGTAAAGCAATCAATTGAGATTAGTTTCGTTAGTATTATGGTGAACATGAATGAGAGCTAATTTCTGTGGTGTAAAACACAATAATTCTGCAGTCAATGCTTACAAATATAATGAGTTTAAATGATTAATTATAGAGGACAAATAGAACATAGAAAAGTACAGCAAAAGAACGCGCCCTCTGGCCCACAATGTCTATACCAAACATGATGCCAAGACTAACTTGTATCTGCCTGAATATAATCCATATACATCCATTTTCTGAGTATCCATGTGCCTATCTAATAGTCTCATAAATACCACTATAGTACTGCCTGAACCACCAGCAGTGCGTTCCAGGCACCCACCACCTGGGATGCAAAAAAAACTTGCTCCGCACATCTCCTTTAAATTTTCCCCCTCTCACCTAAAAGCTATACCGTCGAGTATTTAATTTGTCCATCCTGGGAAAAAAGTTCTGACTGTTTACTCTATCCATGCCTCTCATAATTGTGTACACTTCTATCAGGTTTCCCCGCATTCTCCAGCGTTTCAGAGAATACAGTCCAAGTCTGTACAACTGCTCCATGTACCTAATATACTGCGATCCATGCATCATTCTGGCAAACCTGCTCTGCACCCTTTCTAAAACCTGCACACCCTTCCTGTAATGGAACAACCAGAACTGCACGCAATACTCCATATACTCCATCCTATAAAGCTGCTTAATGACTTCCGGACTCTTGTACTCAAGCCCCAACCTATGAAAGCAAGCATACCATACACCTTTTTTACCAAGTTCATAAACTTGTGTTACGGAGTTATGGACTCAGGGAGTTATGGACTTGGGCCTCAAGATCTCCGTACATCAATGTTTTTCAGAGTTATGCCATTAATTGTATATTTCCCCCTGTCATTTGACATCTCAAAGTGCAACACCTCTCATTTGCTCCGATTATACTCCTTCTGCTATTTCTCTACCCATTTCTTGGACTAATCTATACCCCACTATATACTTCAACAACCTTCCTCATAATCTGCGACCCCAGCAATCTTGGTGTCATCCGCGAACTTACCAACCAACTCGTCTACGCTTAATCATTCATATATATCCCAGCACAGATCCTTGCAGAACTCCACTGGTCACAGGCCTCCTGCCTGAATATTGTCTTTCTACAACAACCCTTTGCCTTCTGTCAGAAAGCCAGTTCTGAATCCAAATAATTTCTAGTTGCACTTCCTCATTTTGCAAATTGCCGCTTCTACTAGTATTCTTCAAATAAAGAAATATCTGAGCTACATTTGAACGGAGCTTCACAAATGCATGAAAAACCTTTACGTAAAAAGTTTCAATTTCACATAAATCAGTTTCAAGTTATTTCCTCTGTGAGGACAGCAAACAGAAAAGTGCCATAAAGCTTTATCTGCCAACCTCACTAATGTTCACTTACAAGCTATGAAAATAAAAGGCTTTCAATTTTCTTCGTAGTTTTCACTTCCCTCCTACACGCGTTGAGTTATAGTTGAGGACATCTTGGCAGGTAACAACCTACAGCAAGTCTAAACTTGTTCTCACCAAGACTCCCTGGATGAGACTTTGACATTTTCCCCTGTTAATCCAGGATGCTGAGGCCAATTGTAGCACGTGTAGAACAGTCCTGCTCAGATCATCTAACTTCACAGATGCCAGAAATCAAATCTGAGTTTTATGGCTCAGTTGTAGAAATTCACTGCCTGCGTTTTTATAATTTCTTAATCTGTTTTACGATTTCATGTTTGTCATTTTCATGATCCGTACTGATCCTTTCCCATTTTACAAGAAAAATATTACTAATAAACCGGGCCATAACAACATTGATATTGAGTTACTCCAGCAATGTGTAAACCCAGCATCAGTGGGTTCCTTGTGTCTTAATGTTGAGTTAATTATTTATAATTTATATTAATATGAGCAATCTCTAAATCTGAATAACTTGGTTTGCTCAGCACTACCCTGGGAAAGGTACGGGTTACTATTTCTTGTGCGTGATGGTTATGCTTTTTTATTCGTCTTCGTTTCAGTGCAGTAGAGATAGCAGGTAGAATGGTGCAATGTTTCATCCTGCAGGATGTGGGAAGTCAGGGAAACTGTTGGTATCCCTTTGTCCAGGTGCAGCTCTCCTCAGGCCACATTAAGAAGCTGAGGCTGAATGACATTAAGATCATCCGGGGGAATGAGAGCTTCATAGATAGGAATAGAAGCATGGTGGTCACACCTAAGTCCCTGGATGTGAGCAGATGGGTGACCACCAGGAAAGTGGGTAGACAGAGGATGCAGATGTCCCCTGTGGCCATTCCCTTTCAAAACAGCCATACCCTCTTGGCTACTGTTGAGGGTGAATGACCTGTTGGGGGAGGACAGCAGTAGCGGTCAGGTCAGTGGTACCGGGGCTGGCTCTGGGGCTGAGCTGGGAAGGCTATGGCAGTGGAAGGACACTCGTTAGTTAGGTGGACAAACAGGAGATTCTGTGACAGCAATCAAGACTGCAGGATAGGATGTTGCTCCCTGGTACCTAGCAACAATTGGATGAGTATGTACAAGGCATAAGTGGTAAGTTCGCAGATGACACTAAAGTGGGTAGTGTTTTAGATAATGATGATCGTTGTCATAAATTACAGTAGAATATTGATCAGCTGGACAAGTGGGCTAAGGAATGGTTAATACAGATACTGGAGTTTAATACAGATAACAATGAGGAGTTGCATTTGGGGAAGTCAAGCCATGGCAGGATCACAGTGAATGGTAGGGCCCTGTGTAGTGTTGTAGAACAGAGGGATCTTGGAGTGCAGACACATAATTCCGGTAAATAGGCAATCAAGATGGTTTTTGGTACATTGGCCTTAATCAATCAGGATATTGAGTGTAGAAGTTGAAATGTTGTGTTACAGTTGTACAAGACATTGGTGAGACTGCATTTGGAGCGTCACCTTACGTTTTCGTCATCCAGTTATAGGAAGGATGTTGTTAGCTGCTAAGAGTGCAGAGAGGATTTATGAGGATATTGCCAGGACTTGAAGGCCTGTGCTGTAAGGAGAGGTTGAGCAGGCTAGGACCTTATTCCTTGGAGCGCAGGAGGCTGAGGGGTGATCTTATAGAGGTGTGTAAGACCATGATGGAAAAGATGGGGAGGAATGCACTGAGTATTTTACCCAGATTTGGGAAATCAAGAACCAATGAACAAAGGTTTAAGTTGAGAGAGGAAAGATTTCATAGGAACCTAAGGGTATGTGGAACGAGCTGCCAGAGGAGGCAGTTGAGGCAGGTACTATAAACAACATTTAAAAGATACTTGGATAGGTACATCAATATTTAGAGGGCTATGGGCCGAATGCGGGCAGGAAGAACTAGTGTAGATGGGGCATCTTGTTCAGCATTGGCTAGTTGGGCTGAAAGGCCTGCTTCTGTGCAGTATGTTCTATGACTATAGAACATTACCAGGACTTCTCAATAGACAATGGACAATAGATGTAGGAGTAGGCCATTCGGCCCTTCGAGCCAGCACCACCATTCAATGTGATCATGGCTAATCATCCACAATTAGTACCCTGTTCTCATCAATATCACCTTGCACAGACGAAGGAGCTCAACAGTCTGTTTAATAACTATATCATTTCTCTGATACTTAGAGCCATTTACTTTCTATCTTGTGCAAGACACAAAAGGCTGGAGGAACGCTGCGGATCAGGCTGCTGAGTTCCTCCAGCATTTTTACTGCTCAAGATTTCAGCACCTGCAGTTTCTTATGCCCTCCTTTTGCTTTCTCTCTTTTTCAGTTCTGATGAAAGGTCTTCAACCTGAGACATTAACTGGCTTATCTTTCCACAGATGCTGCTCGACTGGCTGTGTTCTTTCAGCATTACTGTTTATGTTTCAGATTCCAGCATGTGCAATTTTGTTTGTTTTCCTATTGATTCCAAGGATTATGGACTTTCTTTTTGCACAATTTAACAATGCTGATTCTGAATAAATCTGGACTAATAGATAAAATCACCCTGCTGATTGGTAAATTGATGGGATTATCACAGTTTATATTTATTTGGCAGCTATTTTTCTGCAATCATAACATTTGCACCTCGGACCATAGATTATTAAATCTTGTTTTGTATAGAAGTAATGGAAATGAACTGAATTATCGAACCACTAATAATTGAAAGTCAATATCTTTAACTGGGTATGGAGAATGTTGCTGTTTATTATTTCGCCTTTGACGAGTTTCCCTCGCAGATTCAAATATGGTACACATTCAATGGCATCTACGATAAGTATGCACATGTAAAAGCCAAACTTATTGCAGAAGAGGTGCACATGCAATGAATGTTCATTGGAAGAATGGAATGAAGGGATGTAATGTTAAGGCTCTAGAAGGCTCTGGTCAGGTCACATTTGGAATATTGTGAGCAATTTTGGGCACCATATCTGAGAAAGGATGTGCTTATTCTGGAGAGGGTCCAGCGGAGGTTTACTAGAATGATCCCCGGAACGAGAAGATTAACCTATGATGAGCATTTGTCGACACTGGACCTGCACTTGCTGGAGTTTAGAAGAATGAGGGGGGTCCTCATTGAAATGCACAGAATGGTGAAAGGCTTGTATAGAGTAGATGTGGGGAGGATGTTCCCACTAGCGGGAGAGTGTAGGAGTAGAGGTCATAGCCTCAGAATTAAAGGACATTCTTTTACAAAGGAGATGAGGAGAAATTTATTTCGTCAGAGGGTGGTGAATCTGTAGACTTTTTTGCCGCAGAAGGCAGTGTTGGTCAAGTCAGTGGGTATTTTTAAGGCATAGATAGATAGATTCTTGATTGGTACAGGTCAGAGGTTATGGGGAGAAGGCAGGAGAATGGGGTTAGGAAGGAGGGATAGATCAGCCATGATTGAATGGTGGAGTAGATTTGATGGGCCGAATGGCCTAATTCTACTCCTATTCCTTATGACATGAATGCTGAATCAGCATCAAGTTTAGTTTAGAGATACAGCGCGGAAACTTGCCCTTTGAGTCCTCAGCAACCACACACTAGGGACAATTTACCCATACCAAGCTAATTTAACAACATATCTGTACATCTTTGGAGTGTGGGAGGAAACCGAAGAACTCAGAGAAAAACCCCGCTGGTCACGGGGAGAACGTACAAACTCCGTACAGACAGCACCCGTGGTCGGGATTGAACCCAGGCCTCAGCTCCTGCAAGCACTGTAGGACAGCAACTCTACCGCTGCTCCACTGTGCCGCCCTTTTCATTTGACATCAGCCTTGTCGTGTTGGTGCTCAGTGCTCCTAACTTTGCTTGCGTGACTAACTTGTTCAACTGTTGGGCGGCTGCACTTCCATCCACAATGACTATTAAAATGGTCATCAAAAACCTACAGGTTAGTTCCAGGTCATTCGCTCTTGGCTGATATTGATAATGCCAGGAGCTATTCACCGTGACATGGCTGAAAACAAGGGTTACCCTGGTAATGTGGTTGTTAGTGAAGGATCCTCAAGATATCATGGTTAATGATAAGGAATATCCAATGATGACATGGTAATGACCAAGAACATTCATAGCAATAAAGCTGCTGGCAATGGGCTAACCATGGCTGCTGACGCTGATATGGAAACCACAAGCACCCTAAAGGGCCTATCCCACTGTACAAGGTAATTCAAGAGTTCTCCCGAGTTCTCCCCTGATTCAAGCTTGTGTAATGTACGTATCACATGTATTTTTTTACTCGTGGACATTTTTCAGTTGAAAAAATGTCACGAGTTTAATGGATTTCCCGAGTACCTACCGTTACTCGTATGAGCCGCTATGTGACATCCACGAGCTCCTACGTACCCGCTACGTACATTACACACGCTCGAATCAGGGGAGAGCTCGGGAGAACTCTTGAATTACCTCGTACAGTGGGACAGGCCCTTTAGCAGCGTGTATACTATGGAAGCTGTACTGCTGCACTACATACCATAGAGCATATCATTGGCATGCTGAAACATGCTCCATGGATGGTTTGGGAGAGCCATGCTGTAGTTGGGAGAATAGGAAGCACAATGGGACAGAGTCCTTGCAATCAGCTGTAAATTGAGCAGCTAAGCAATAGGAACATTGAGGAATAAAAGGAAGGGAGGAATCAAGGACTCATCCATCCGATATTAATAACATTGAACCCTAAATCCCCAATCCCACAAATTCCCATTCCACATCCTCCATCTGTGCTGGAGTACATCGGAGTATCTGGTTCACTCAAAAATAAAATCAACCTCAAAATAAACATCTACGACCACATTTCTAAAAGGCCTCACTATTGTTGGGCTCCTTAGAACTAGGTTCAGGATCAGGCAGCACGGTGGCACAGCTGTAGAGTTGCTGCCTTACAGCGCCAGAGACCCAGGTTCGATCCTGACTACGGGTGCTGTCTGTATGGAGTTTGTATGTTCTCCCAGTGACCACATGGGTTTTCCCCAGGTGCTCTGGTTTCCTCCCACATTCCAAAGACTACAGCTTTGTAGCTTAATTGGCTTTGGTAAAATTGTAAATTGTTCCTAGTGTGTAGGATAATGCAAGTGTATGGGAATGGATGGTTGGTGCTGAATCAGCAGGCCATAGGGTCAGTTTCCACGCTGTGTCTCTTAAATTGAAACTAAATGTCATCTAAAGCGAGCAGTGGTAAGGGTCTCGACCCGAAACGTCGCCTATCTCCTTCGCTCCTTAGATGCTGCTGCACCCGCTGAGTTTCTCCAGCTTATTGTGTAACCCGTGGTAAATTAAATCCTGCTTGCTGCAGTGGTCGATCCAATCTGCCTTCATTGACCAATTTCCTGTTCCTGCTTAGCTTTGTCTAGCCCACTGCATTCACCACACTCACTGCTCGATGAGGTATGCTTCTACAGAGTCCTAATACTCCCGGTGGTAGAGAGAATGCATTTTGAAGCAGGGGAAGACTCCAAGACTGTGATGCTGTGGTACATCACACATGCCCTGCTGCATGGTCTTCCCAGTAGGTCTTGGTGTTCCGCTTGGTTAATATTTGATTGTCCCATTTAATTGCAAACATGCTTCTGACCAGACAGCAACAGTTTTATTTTTAAAAGAGCATGGATGTAGCAATTGTCGGAAGAATGGGAAGGAACAGTCGCGGCCTAATGAGTGGGGATGAGAGGGGAGTGCTGGGAGAGGACAGTGGTGGAGCAGCATGGACATGCAGTGGAGAGACAGTGGGATAGCTGGGGGTGCATTGTATTAATATTTAAAAGTTAACTTTCTAAAAGTGTGAATATTTGAAATTTAACACTGATACTAAAACTAAACTTTAGGCTGTAACAATTGTGTCTTCAGAGTAGACATAATTTGTATGAGTGCCCAGTGACTGCATTCGGATTGTCAGTCTGGTTCTCCCTTAAAAAAAAAACCTTTGCACCGCTTTCATCGAGGAATTCAGATCTTTACTGCCGTCAAAATCTTTTTGTGCAGCTTTTTCTTCGTCTGCAACAAACATGTTTCTTTATTGAAGCTGAAACTCAGTTGGTGTCATCATTCATAAAAGGAAGATGAAAAAAAATGAGAGATGCTGTTTGAGCAGATTGATTTGATTATTTGGTTTGCTTTGTTTAATAAATATGGTGTGTGGACTAATAACTTGGAGCTGAAACATTTGCATATTGAGCAATTTAAACCATTAAGCACTGGGAGGTGTAAGTTTGCATATCACTCAATCATCATGCCCTTCCAAATGATTTATAGGAAACACTTCCATTCAATCAACTCATAACTAGTTAGTATGTCAAAGTTCTTACCAAGTACCTTAAATCTAGTTATCTAGGAATTGGTTTAGATATTTTTAACATGTCAACCTCAATAATGCAGCCATTTTTCAGAATGGTTGTTTGGTGATTAGAGCTATTGCTTGCAATCATGTCCTATAATTTGTCACTATCTATGGACGTTCTTGCTTCTTTAACTGATATACTGATGGTTTTTATTCCTGAGGAATGCCTATTTGGCAATATGTTGATGATTTTTCAATATGTCTATTTCAGTATAAAGGATTTTTTTTAACACTAGAAGGCATTAATAATCATATAAAGCAGAAGCAAAATTATTTTTGAGTATTGGATGACTAATCACTGGGCTGAACAATATTTGATTAGAGTTAGCGCAGTTCTCGAAGTCTAGACTGCCAAACAGAGTAAAATTTAAATCTAATTCTTGCCTGAAATGCTAATTAAGAAATAAGAGGCATTGAAATTATGAAAATAGGAAGTGCATAAAGCTGTTCAACTTCAGAATATGATGAAGTGTGTTTATTTTCTATTTGCAGTGGAGTTTACTTCCAGGGTACCACCATTGGAATGGCACCCATTATGAGTATGTGCACAGCAGAGCAGTCAGGTGGAATCGTAATGGTGAGTAATGATCAGGAATGTAGTCAACGGTGTGAAATATAAAGGGTTCAACAGTCTTAACTTAAGAATGGACACAAATGATAACACACTTCTTTTCACTTCTTATACCTTAAGTTCAAATGCAATCAATTTTCTGGTTAAAGGTCTTCAACATCTGCTGATTGTAGATTGTCTAAATGAAATGGATTTGGCCATTCACTGTGAAAAATAGCTTAAAATGATAAATAATCTAGCATCCATTTGTAGTTTTATTCAAAGAGGAGGCATTGTGTGTTGGAATGTTGCTCGGGGCAGAAGAGAAACAGAAAATGATTTTCTGCAGCTTACAACGGAGAATATTATTACTGGCGTGCAAACTACGTAGTTGTTGCAATTGATCTTCAAGTAGGATGCAGGAAAATGAGGAATTATAAAAGTAACCCGAATAATATAAACTTTCTCCTTTAAGTATCTCTCTGAATTCCAGAGTTACCTAAGAAATAATAGTTTTGTGACACTTTGCACAAGTTCTACTTTGGAACCTAATGTTTCTAATATTCAGAATTGGATTCTTCAAACAGTATTGAGTGTTAAAACATGCCATTGTCTATTGATAGTTGGTACCTATGAATGTGCTATAATGTAGCATGTGTACAGACACAAGAACACCAGGTGTTGGTTTACTAACAAAGACAAAGGGTTTGAATAACTCAGCGGGTTAGGTAGCATCTCTGGAGAAACGTGGATAGATGCTGTTTCGGGTCAGGAACCTTTCTCTGATGGCTCTGGAGAGTCTGAAAGTGGGTCTGAAGAAGGTCCCCTACCCCAAATGTCACCTATCCATGTCCTCCAGAGATGCTGTGTGTAGGAATGAAGGGATCACCTCTTCCCCAGCCATGAATGGGCCATTACGGGTTCCACCCTTCCTTTGTCATCTGTTGCCGGACCTAATATGTTCTGGCCTCCAGCCCCCTCCCCATTACGTTCAGTCTGAAGAAGGGTTCCGACCCAGAATGTCACCTGTTTCTTTTCTCCAGAGATGCTGCCTTACCCGCTGAGGTACTCCAACACGTTCTGCTTTTCTATCAGCATATTATACTCCGTTTTTGAAGTTGATTCCATTGGAGTCAAGGGATTGAATCATGTGCTGCATTTAACACAAATAACCAACAATTACTTTTTAGATGGACACGTGTATTCTGACACACGCAGACACACGTGTATTCTGACACACGCAGACACGCGTGTATTCTCGTTTCCCAATTCCTTCTTTTGAATGATTTTTAAAAAACTGCAGATGCTGAAAATCTGGAATAAAAACAGATGTTGGATACATTCAGCAACTCGGGCTGCATCCGTGGAAAGCAAAACTAAGTTTATGTTTTAGATCAGATACCCTTTGTCAGAACCCTTTTTCCAATAGATGTGAGCATCAGAGGTGTCATCAAAGAAGGACACAAAGTGTTGGAATAACTCGGTGAGTCAGGCAGCATCTCTGGAAAACATGGAGAACAGTCTGAAACAAGGTCCCGACCCGAAACTTCACATACCCATGTTCTCCAGAGATGTTGCCTGACCCACTGGGTTACTCCAGCACAGTGTCCTTTTTGTTAAACCAGTTTCCTCGTTTCTACGTATCGTCGAAGTAAGTGAGAAGGGATTGGACCAAGAGAGAAAGCATGGACTCGAAAGAAGAAGAAATAAGTTTGCTGTGGCAAGAACAAGCCTGAACTATGGTTATGATAGATCAGGCCCAGGTTCAGTTCAGAGAAAGAGATGTTGACAGAAGCATTACCTCTGTTTCTCTTCTCACCACCGGCCGAGTGTCTCCAGCAAATTCTGCTTTTAATTCTCCCTTTTCAGTCCATTCTGTTCCACCTGAACATGACTATCTCTGTGCACAACGGCAATGGGCCACACACTACCTACTAGAGAAACGAGTGTTTAAAACATATGCATTTAGAATTTTTTTGTATAGAATGTTAGAATTGGTCATTCATCAAAAATTCATCATCCATTCATGCCATTATCGAGGGTATTCTGCAAAGTACTTAACTTGCACTGGGAGCTGAGGGCCCTTTTTCCTCCTGCCTCCCATTGCAATCAACCCACTAGCTCTCTCCCTTTACTACGCCACTGCACTCTCCCTTTCACTACCCTCCCTCTGGGTATCTTAAAGGAATACATGACATTTAATATTCAAAATTCGAAAAAAACATAGGGATTTTTCTGAGAACGATTTTATAGCGTTCATATTAAATGTCTGTTTCTTTCCACACTTAATTTCAAATCTACTTATTGTCAAATAAAGTATCCTCTTAAACGATTATGAAGTCAATAATTAAAGTGTCAACAGTTTTCCTATATTTCCTAAAGGTGCCAAATTAAAACTTCTCATATTTTTCATGCTCTTTCTCTTTATATGTGACAGTTCATGAATCTGTGTTTTTCTTGGACTTTATCCGGGTCTTTTGCCTCACTTTAGAATTATAAATTAGGCACTTATAATTAAGTGATGTCATTCTCATTTAAACTGCAAAAAATTATACTAAATAATGTATACGAGAGTGACACAATTACATACATTACTGTTACTGTAAAAAGGTTGCAGTGCTTTTGTTGAGTAGTTCAGTACTAGTCCATTATGTTGCTTACTGCTACAGAGAACAATACAGCACAGGAACAGGCCCTTCAGCCCACAATGGCCATGCTGAACATGATGCCGGGTTAAACCTATCTCCTCTGCCTACACATGATCCATATCCCCTTGTTCCCTGCATATCTACGTGCCAATTTAAACGCCTCTTAAATGCCACTATCATATCTACCACCACCCTGTCAGCACATTCCAGCCACCCACCACTCTATGTTAAGAAAATGTGCCCAAACATCTCTCTTGATTTTTTTCCCTATGACCTACAGTTATGTCCTTTATTCTTTGACATTTCCATCCCAGGAAAAATGTTCTGGCTATCTACCCTATCTATACCTTTCATAATATATATTTCTATCTCGTTCCCTTCTCCGCATCTGACGCTCCAGAGAAAACAATCCAAGTTTAATGTTAGTTATCCTATACTGTGCAATTTTAAAAGTTAGGCTGCAGTTTGATGATCAATCTGGTTTTACTAAAACATAGTGAAACTTCGACCACAGGGCCTCACTCTTTGCTCTCTTTACTTCATTGGTACCAATATGCACCATGACGTCTTGCTTATCACTCCATTGTGGGAACGGAGAATTCAATTGGAGAATATCAACACTTTCAATGGATTCAGCCCTGCATTCATCGTTACACAATGTCAATGTCTCAAAGATGTCCAGTACCATCTCCTCCTTGATAGTTATATCCGATCCTTTCTCTCACATCATTGCTGGGTGGCACAGTGAGTTCTGCCTTACAGTGCCAGAGACCCGGGTTCAATCCTTACTACGGGTGCTGTCTGGACGGAGGTTGGACCTTCTCCCCATGACCTGCGTGGGTTTTCTCTGGGAGCTCTGGTTTCCTCCAACACTCCAAAGACTTACAGGTTCATTAGCTTGGTAAAATAGTAAATTGTTCCTAGTATGTTAATGTGCGGGCATCGCAGGTCAGCACAGACTTGGTGGGCCGAAGGTTCTATTTCCGCAATGTGTCTCTAAAGAAAACTAAAAGTAAACTGTTATGTCAGGATGTAACAGGGATTTGTGTCAGTGGGAAGTGGCAATTGCTGCTGTGGCTGACATGGTTGTGTGGATGGCTGATAACATACTCAAGATGTGAAATGTGGAAGTAAGCTTGTAATTGTGTTCAACATGTAAGGGCGGTGTCGCCATGTTCTAGGGGAGAACAGCGCCAGATCAGCTCCGTAAAAATCGGTTAAAAAAACGGGGTTAAAGGAGGGTGCTAACGCTGCTTACCGCAGGAGATCGATTTAAAACGGCTCCGGTGCGATTGAAGGCTGCGTGACGTCATCAGGCGCGCGACTTCGGTAAGAAATTTAAAATGCAGCCCTCCTCCCCTCCCCTGAAGAAAACGGGCCTTAGAAGAGAGGCTGGTGCCACCAAAGCCTCGGGCTCGAGTCTGACTGCCTCCCAAGAAGAAATCTCACAGAGAAAAGTTGAAATGGAAGAATTTAAAAGTTCCTTGATGGGTGAGATGAAGAAACTGGTGAAAGAAATAAAAGACCTGAAGAAGGAATATAAAGATGAATTTAAAGACATGAAGAAAGAATATAAGGATGAAATAAAAACTCTTAAAGCGGAGATTCTGGTGTCTCATGAGAAAACTAAAGTGGAATTAACAAAAGAAGTTACCGAGATGGTAAAGAATATAATGAACGAATGGAAAAGAAAGGCGGATGCTGAATTTCAAAACCGAATCTCTGAGGTAAACGACAAGGTTGCTGGGCTGGAACAAATGCTGAATGATAAGATAGATCCTATTGTCATCACACTCGACCAACAAAATGACGCAATTAAAGATTTGGCTGATTTTGCTGTAAAAAGTGCCAAGGAAACTGAGAAGCTACTTGCCGAGAATAAACGCCTTTCAGAACTACTCCACAAAATAAATGAGAAATGTATCGATTTGGAAGGTCGACAAAGACGTAAGAATTTGCGAATAGTAGGATTGCCCGAGGGTCGGGAAGGAAATCAGGACCCGCGGAAATTTGCTGCAAAACTCCTAAAGGACATTCTGGATCTGGACCAAGAACCACTGTTGGGCCGTGCCCACAGGGCTTTAAGACGGGCCCCTGGGAGTGGTGCACCACCAAGACAAATGATTGTAAAGGTGGCTTATGATCACGAGTTTGAAGAAATGATGAAGATAATAATAAGAAAGAGGAATCTGAAATATGAAGGAGTTAATATCAGCATCTTCAGAGATTACCCGGCTGAAGTGGCTAAGAGAAGATCTCTATTCTCAGAAACAAGAGGCATTCTTCGGAATATAAAGGATGGAAAGGATCTCAGATATGGTTTGATGTACCCAGCAACATTGAGAGTGACTTACGACAACAAGGAATTCCGTTTTGTTAAGCATACCAAAGCACTGGAATTCGCCCGAGGCATACAGAAGAAGGCAGAAGAGGAAGCAGAAGAAGAAGTAAGCGCTGAAGAAGAAGAAGAAGAAGAAGAAGAATGAACTTTTATTACCGACCTGCGGTTATGAATTATTCATTAAGAAAGAGGGGCAATAATGGACATGTTGTTATAGCTTGGTATTAATTAGTAAATTTTTAATTGTCCCCCTAATATAGTATTACCTATTATAATATTAATTATACTAGAAATTAATAACTGGTAATTAGTAATATGAATAATAGAAATATTTACTAAGTACTTAAAGTTAGTACCCCACCCCAATATACATAGTATTATAGACAGGAGCTGGAACACTTAACATCTCTTTTCTTAAAAAAAACGGAAGTCAGTAGATTAATAGCCACGCTAGTGTGGCTTTCACTAATGCACACTACACACTATACCAGTGTAGTTTCTTTTTTTTCTGGGCACCCTGTTAACACCCCTTTCTCTTTTTTTAATTACACTTTGTACTCTTTCTTATATATTAAATATTTGATTCTGCGTTATATATTATATGAATGTAGTTATGAACGATATTGTATAATCGCTCTAAGAAGACATGTATATGGATTACTGAAGATAGAAACTCTCATCGGATTGGCGTTTGGGTATACCGCTGGGCTGGAGGGGTCGAGAAGGCTACTCCAAAAAAAACCACCCTAATAGTAAAATGCAAGATATGAATGTGAAGACCGGGGGGGGTGGAATTACCTTCTGTAGTTGGAATGTTAAGGGAATTAATGAACCAATTAAAAGGGGAAAGGTACTAGCACAGTTGAATAGATTGAAATCAGACGTGATCTTCCTCCAAGAGACTCATCTTAAAAAAGATGCTCAATATAGATTAACAGCGAAATGGATTTCCAAGGTATATCACTCTTCATTTACACACAAATCTAGAGGAGTTGCAATAATTATCCGTAAAGGTATACCTTTTAAACAAAATTCTATAATAGAGGACAAAGAGGGTAGATATGTAATAATTACAGGGGAATTATATTCACAGAAAGTAATTTTGGTGAATATATATGCCCCTAATTTTGATAACCCACTATTTTTTAAGAAAATATTTAATAATATTCCTATTTCCACACAATATAATTTAGTTATTGGGGGTGACTTTAATTGCACCTTAGATAGCTACCTAGACAGGTCTTCTACAAAAAGGAAAGTTACCTCTAATTCAAGTAAACTTATAAATTATTTTATTAACACATCGAATGTTAAGGATATTTGGAGATTAGATAATCCATCCGGACGAGAATACTCGTTTTTTTCGCCCGTACACGGAACTTACTCTAGGATAGATTATTTTTTAATAGATTCAAAATTACTACCTTTTACGTATGACGTAAAATATCACAATATTATTATTTCCGATCACGCGCCTCTTACATTTAAGATAAAACTAAAAGATATACTTAATAAAACGACTACTTGGAGATTTAATCCCCAGACATTAAAGGATAAGGACTGTTGTAAACATGTGACGGAACAGATTAAATTATTTTTTGAAACTAATGACAAACCGGAGACTTCACCATCGTTACTCTGGGACACATTTAAAGCATTTATGCGTGGTGCAATAATATCTGCACAGGCTTATCTTAATAAAGAAAATAGAAAGATGTTAGAACACGAGATAAAACAACTAGATAGTGAAAATATAAAACGCCCTTCTAAAGAACTAAGTAACAAAATTGCAATAGCAAAATATAGACTAAATAAAATATATTCTAACCAAGTCATTAAACTATTTCAACAAACCAAACAAGTGCATTTCGAGTTTGGAGACAAACCACAAAAACTATTAGCAAGACAACTTAGAAAATTAGAGGATGAAAAATTGATACATAGAATTAGATCGGTGGATGGAAAGATATTGACGATACCAAAAGATATTAATGACAGATTTCTACAATATTATCAAAATCTTTATTCATCTAAATTAACAGGGCAAACAGTGGATATGGAAACATTTCTACAAAAGTGTCAAATTAATAGTTTAGATCAGGAAGGTAGACATTTGTTAAACGCCGAAATAACAGTAAAAGATATTGAAGAATCAATTAGTTCGTTAAAGAATGGAAAAGCAGCAGGCCCCGATGGCCTAAGTGCAGAATTTTATAAAAAATTTCTAGATCTGATTTCCCCAAGATTATATACAGTATATAGATATGCATATGAACAAGGTAAATTACCAGAATCTTTAAACGAATCTACAATTACACTTATTCCTAAGGCAGATAAGGATTTGGAAGATCCAGGATCATATAGAGCGATCGCACTTCTAAATACAGACCAAAAAATACTAACAAAAGTTTTATCTCGGAGATTAAGTTTGGTGATTTCTAAATTAATACATCAAGATCAAACAGGTTTTATCCCAAAACGCTACTCATCCCATAATCTTAGACGCTTGTTTAATATTATATATTCAAAAAGAGTACGGGACAGGGAATTAGCAGTTGTATCGCTAGATGCAGAAAAGGCATTCGATCAGGTGGAATGGTTATATTTATTTGATATAATGGAAAAGTTTCAATTGGGGGATAGGTTTTGTAAATGGATAAGAATTTTATATTTGAATCCAACGGCAAGAATCTTAACTAATCAAATATTATCAGCTAAATTTAAGCTCTCTAGGGGTTGTAGACAGGGTTGTTCGTTATCGCCTTTACTATTTGCTTTGATGATAGAACCTTTGGTGGAAAGAATCAGATCAGAACATGAAATCTATGGCTATAATACTGACACAAAAACTAACAAAATATCTTTATATGCAGATGATGTTTTGATTTATATTACAAAACTGGAAATTAGTATACCTAAGTTATTCAATGTTATAACTATCTTTGGCACATTTTCAGGATTTAGGATTAACTGGAATAAAAGTGAAATTATGCCTATAACAGGAATTAACTTAAATATATTACAACAATATCCGTTAAAAATAGTTAAAGATACATTAATTCCTAAATATTTAAATTTAACTAAATATTATAATTCACTAATTAAATCTAATTACCCTCTATTATTAGATAAACTTAAAAAAAATATTTTGCACTGGAAAACACTTCCTATATCCATGATTGGTAGAATAAACGCTATAAAGATGGTGTTTTTACCACAATTATTATATTTGTTCCAGGCTATTCCTTTTTTTCTCCCAAAGACCTTTTTTAAAAAAATAGATAATATTATTTATAGTTTTATTTGGGATTATAAAAATCATAGAATAAGTAAAAAACATTTATGTAAATCTAAGATAAATGGAGGATTAGCACTTCCAAATTTTTTATATTATTTTTGGGCAGTCCAGATTAAGAATATGAATTTTGGGTGGGTAAATATGGATTATGAACCAATGTGGTTAAAGATGGAAAAGGAAGATTGTTTACCCTATAATGTAGGCTCGGTTCTCTTTGCCCCAAAGGAAGTACAAAAAAAAATTTATAGGGATAACCCTATAATTTATAATAATAGATGTATTTGGAAACAAATAGTTAAGACTTTACAGCTAGATAATCTTTCACTTAGACTACCAATAATGAATAACCCATTATTTAAGCCCTCTATATTGGATGGAGGGTTTAGACATTGGGATGATTTAGGAATTAAAAGGATAGAGCACCTTTATAGAAAAGGAAAATTTCTTTTATTCCAAGAGTTACAAGATATCTACGGATTGTCTCCGCAACACTTGTTTAGGTTCTTACAAATTAGAGATTATATAAAATCAAACACACTAGATTATAAAAATAAAGTACCAGGATTATTAGATGATTTGTTTAATTTACACCCAAATACAGAAAATTAATAGCCCATATATATAATATAATTTTGGATAAGGAGAATCCAACAACGGAAACATTTCGGCAAGCATGGGAAAAGGAAATTGGTTTATCCATAACAAAAGAAAATTGGGAAGAAAGTTTACAGCAAGTACATCGGTGTTCGTTAAATGCCAGACATACATTGATACAATTCAAAGTATTATACAGATTACACTATTCAAAAACTAAATTAAATAGTATCTTTCACAATCTCTCCTCAATTTGTGATAAATGTAAGAACTTAGAAGCAAATTTAACACACAGTTTTGCTACATGTCCCAAACTGAATTACTACTGGACAGAAATTTTTAAGGTTATTTCTGAGGTTCTAAAAATTAGATTGGATCCAGACCCAAAGTTAATAATACTTGGGATTTTGGATTCAAATTCGGTACTTACAGGAAATCAAAGAAATTTCTTTGATTACTGTTTGATAATAGGGAAAAAAATCATATTGAAATTTTGGAAGGGAACATTATCCCCCACAATTAAAATGTGGGCAGCAGAGATGTTGGAGACGTTACAATTAGAAAGAATCAGATTTGTCCTATTGGACAAATATAATATCTTCGAACAAATATGGTCTCCATATATACAGTATCTAGAGAAGTAGCTGTTCTTGACGTCACAGCCTGACGGGTACCCTGCGGGACTTGATGAGAATAATTGATTCTTATACTAGGATTAATAGGCATGTCTTCATTGATATTATTATTTGTAATAGTTTTAGCTACAATATATTTTGTTGATTTTCATTGATATATATATATATATATATATAATATTTTTTCACTTTTTGTTAATCTATAATCTTTTTTCCTTGCTCTATTTTCTTCTTCTTTTCTATATAATCAAATTATTATTTAATCACTTTCTTATTGATTTAAAACTATTCTATTCTTTTCTTTATTTCCAAAAAAATAGAAGATGATAACTGTCAATGGGTTATTTAAAAAATGTGTAATTAAGTTGAGGTTTGTAAAGCTGTTTACATTATTGTAAATAGATTACTTCTAATAAAACAAAGTAATAAAAAAAAAAAAAACATGTAAGGGCGGAATGAAGCATGAAATTTGAGTGTGTGTGGATTGATAAATATTGCTTGTAGTTGGACAACACGATGGGACACCGGCAGAACTGCTGCCTCACAGTGCCAGGGACCCGGGTTTGATCCTGACTATGGGTGCTGTCTGTACAGTTTGTATGTTCTCCCTGTGACCACGTGGGTTTTTCCCGGGTGCTCCGGTTTCCAGCCACATGCCAAAGACGTACAAGTTTGTAGGTTAATTGGCTTTGGTAAAGATTGTAAATTGTCCCGAGGGTGTAGGACAGTGCTAGTATACGGGGATTGCTGGTCAGTCTGCAGGTCCTGCTTCCATGCTGCGTCTATAAGCTAAAACTAAACTAAATGAGGAATGAGGAAGCAGTAACTAATGCAACATCTGAGGATAGGGCATTGATTGATTTTTAACACAAGGAGAAATCTTCAAACTTCTTTCACCAAGCAACAAGGATTGATTCCTACCCGTAGCTATTTGGATTGTGAACATGCGCTGGTGGAGCATCAGATCACCTTTCCATGCCCTCCATGTTCTCCGCCACAGCTTCCAGTGAGGCACTGGGAAACATTCGGAGGCTGATCTCTCCACATTATCTGCATCCTTCGCAGCTCCCGACTTAACTTCAGTATTTGAACCGCTGCCAACCACCGTCCCTGGCCAGAGTTCATCTCCTCGTTAAAGAAGTCCAGCCTGACCTGAGGCAATGCTGGCAAACTGTAGGCAATGATGATAATGGGCCTCCAATGATGTATTCATCCAGTGAATGGCACCATTAGCATGACAGAAAGTTAGGATCATGGAAATAAACAGACAAATTTGCCCCCTCCCCACCCCCCCACTGATTTGTAAATAAAGGGTTTTTATATACATTCATGATCTTGTAATTATTTGTGCCAGTGTGTCAATAGCTTGGCATTGCGGCCTGGTCCCATTGCAGCCAACATATTATTCATGATAGTTTTTACAATTCAAGTACTGGGTAGAATTGCCAGGGTTAATAGTAAGGTCTTTGTTGCCTCGCTGTAAGGAAATGGCAAACTGTTCTGAAATAGATTATCAGTAGATGTCAGCTAGATTATCAGTTGGAGCACTACCATTAGCCACAACATATTGGAATAAAGTAGATAGAAATGAGCCAAGATCCCAGTTATCTTTACGTTCTGTGTGAGAATGTGTTTGTCGAGTCAAATAATGGCAGGATCAGGCACAATTGCTATTTCGCAAAGTTTGTTTAAAGCCATGAAGAAATACCACTGGAAGAAGTAGGACTGAGCATTTTGAATACAGGAGAGAGTAATGGAGAGAAAATTGGATGTAAAAAGACCCCTATGGTTCTACTTCTGATTGCTATCCGGTGGTCCTTCCTATTAAATAATATGCATTTCTAAATCTTGGCCAAAAATCTTGCTCCCAGCAGGGGTCAACAGCTTCAGGGGAGGAAAGTTTTTGGCAGGAAAACTTATAGCAGGGGGACTTTTCTTACATGTGTTGAAAACTATCGGCTTCAGTCTGTCATGTAGAAACTCCCAAGTTTTCTTTGAAATAAATGTGTGCTTATTGAACCTGCTACATTTGTGCATTGATAACCATAAGATATTCCTTCTTTCACTCTACAGGCTTAAAGTATGTATTTTTTTGCTCATGATTTAATAACGGTAATGATATTACTGATATTGTTCCACTTCGTGCCAATTCATCAAGTTGGATCCCATCGCATTTAGTAACTTGTTTATTTCCTATCATTCAACTCACCTAGTTTTTCCACTGATTTTGTGAGAGCTATTAGGTTAATTCTGAAGGATTAACACTATTTAGAAATAGAGTATCACAGAAACATGAACTAATATATTCAACCAATATCATTTAAAATATACCTTCATGCACTCTTTTTTTCAATTAAATTAATTTTCCAGAATAGATTGAAAGCCTGATCTGACACTAAACATGTTATCTTTATATAAGCCTATCCATTGGAAACTGGCTTGAATTCCAAAAATGCATCAGGAATATTCACAGGATTTCTCCACAGATCTTTTCAATAATTTTAAGAAATTGGAATGTGGAGTTTTGTTGTTTTTCCCCTTATGTCTCCATAAATTAAGAGACTTACAATTTCCCATACAAGCATAACCCGAGTAGATAATAAATACTTTAAAAAGAATCAGGTTTATTTTTCCCCTATGCCTGTTAGATCTTTTCAACGATGTAAGAAGGGACTGCAGATGCTGGTTTAAACCGAAGATAGACACAAAAAAAGCTTGATTAGCTCAGCGGGCCAGGCAGCACCTCTGGAGAGAAGGAATGGGTGACGTTTCGGGTCAAGACCTTTCTTCAGACTCACAGTTTTACAAGATAATTTTTTTCTCTCCCGGTTGCATTCAAAACATATTCCCCAATGTATTGAACATTGCTATCCCATGCATTTTCATTTTGTAATTTAGCTTAAAATGGCTTAAACACAGAAGTAACAATTTTTAATAGGAGTGCCTATTGGCCACTGTGCGCAATCCAATTTTAAACAAGTGATATTAAAAACATGATACTGAACCACTTATTAGTGTAATTGGTGTGCAGGGCAAACATACAGGTATTTCTCTTTAATGTGTTGAAATATTTGGAAGCGGCCTCCTCACGGTCCTGAATGCAAACACATATTAATTTTGGCATCATCCTCAAAGTTATTAATGAGCACAATTAGCAGAAATCTAGCAAGCTGATTCATTTGAGCACATCAGTGAATATATCATTTTTCAGCACAATTACTTTTTTAAAAACACAGCATGGAAAAACTCCCTGAAGCTTGATGTATACTGGATAAAGCTTGCTTCTGACATTTTGTGAATTTTCATCATTGGACAATTTTTGTCAAGTTGATCTTGCATCAGGGCAACCTGCAGAAAACACTTTTATTCCCATGCACTGAAACTTGAAAATTGGGCAGATTTTGGCTTGGCTTTAAAATCTTCTTGGACAGAATGACTGATTGAAGTACAGTGCCCTCCATAATGTTTGGGACAAAGACCCATCATTTATTTATTTGCCTCTGTACTCCACAATTTGAGATTTGTAAGAGAAAAAATCACATGTGGTCAGATTTTATTAAATGCCATTTTTATACATTTTGGTTTCACCATGTAGAAATTACAGCTGTTTCTACAATGTTCCGCCATTTCAGGGCACCATAATGTTTAGGACACATGGCTTCACAGGTGTTTGTAATTGCCCAGGTGTGTTTTATCGCCTCCTTAATGCAGGGATAAGAGAGCTCTCAGTATCTAGTCTTTCCTCCAGTCTTACCACCTTTGGAAACTTTTATTGCTGTTTATCAACATGAGGACCACAGTTATGCCAATGAAAGTCAAAGAAGCCATTATGAGACTGAGAAACAAGAATAAACCTGTTAGAGTCATCAGCCAAATCTTAGACTTACCAAAATCAATCGTGTGGAACATCATTATGAAGAAAGAGTGCACTGGTGAGCTTACTAACCACAAAGGGACTGGCAGGCCAAGGAAGACCTCCACAGCTGATTACAGAATTTTTTTCTCTATAATAAAGAAAAATCCCCAAATACCTGTCCAACAAATCAGAACACTCTTCAGGCGTCAGGTGTGGATTTGTCAATGACCAATGTCCGCATAGGACTTTATGAACAGAAATACAGAGGCTACACTGCAAGATGCAAACCATTGGTTAGCAGCAAAAATAGGATGGCCGGGATACAGTTTGCCTAGAAGTACTTGAAAGAGCAACCACAGTTCTGGAAAAACGTCTTGTGGATAGATGAGATGAAGATTACCATATCAGAGTGATGGCAAGAGCCAAGTATGAAGAAGAGAAGGAACTGCCCAAGATCCAAAGCATACCACCTCATCTGTGAAACACGGTTGTGGGGGTGTTATAGCCTGAGCATGTATGGCTGCTGACGGTAGTGGCTCACTTATCTTCATTGATGATACAATTGCTGATGGTAGTAGCATAATGAATTTCGAAGTGTACAGACACATCCTATTTGCTCAAGTTCAAACAAATGCCTCAAAACTCATTGTTGATGCTACAGCAAGACAATGATCCCAAACATACTGCTAAAACAACAAAGGAGTTTTTCAAAGCTAAAAAATGATCAATTCTTGAGTGGCCAAGCCAATCACCCGATCTGATCCCAATTGAGCATGACTTTTATATGATGATGAGAAAACTGAAGGGGACTAGCCCCCCAAACAAGCATTAGCTAAAGATGGCTGCAATACAGGCCTGGCAGAGCATCACCAGAGAAGACACCCAGCAACTGGTGATGTCCATGAATCGCAGACTTCAAGCATTCAAGGATATGCAACAAAATATTAAACATGACTACTTTCATTTACATTACATTGCTGTGTCCCAAACATTATGGTGCCCTGAAATGTGAGGACGATGTATAAACACTGCTGTAATTTCTATGCGGTGCAACCAAAATGTATAAAAATGGCCTTTATTAAAATCTGACCAAATGTGATTTTTTTTTCTATTACAAATCTCAAATTGTAGAGTACAGAGGCAAATAAATAAATGATGGGTCTTTGTCCCAAACATTATGGAGGGCACTGTAAATAAATGATCCACAGTAGATCTAAATCCATGCATTGACAAGCTGCTTTTCTAATCCTTCAGCCCAAGGAGTTCTATAGCTGAGAGATTTATCAGTCCATATTCCCATATTAATCATACAAAGACAATTTCAACAACCATTACTGTCAGATCTGATTTAAACTAACAAGTTCAAACTGGCTGTGAGATGAAATGGGGGAAAATATGATAAAGGCTCTTGGCTAGATTTGGCACACTGATTGCCCGTCAGATGCCACCCTCCTCAATGTTTATAAGCTGGAAGTAGGAAGTTACAAATGGACATGTGCAGACTAAGTAAGTGGGAAACATATGTGGCAGAAGAAGTTCAAAATGGGGAAGAGTAAAGTATTTTGCTCTGTATCCAAGATAATCAAATGGGAATATTTTCTTCTTGGCGAGTGAGGAAGAATTCTGCAAAAGCAAGGGTAACGCATTAGTGGAAATATGTGTAAATCAATATGAGAAACTGAAAGACTATAACCAGAAATCAGGAGGCCAGTTCTCAGTAATGAATTGAAACCATGTCTCAAGAGAGCTCGTAAAATGGAGACTCCAGGAACTGCCGATGCTAGAATCGTGAGCTGGAGGAACTCAGTGCACCAGACAGCGTAACTGCGGAGGAAATGGACAGGCATTTCACGTCAGGACCCTTCTTCCGACATATTGTTGCAGGGGGAAGAAAGCTGGTAAAGTGGTGGGGGTGGGAAAAAAGCCTGACTAGTGATAGGTAGTTACAGGTGAGGGGATTTTCATTAATACATGGGTGGACAAGAAGCTAGAACCCCCCCCCCCCCCCCCCCCGACCCTCCTGTCTTTTCATCCATATGCCTTCCTCCAGCTCTACATTTCACCATCTCTCCTTATTCTACACCCTTTTGTGTCCTTTCCATCTCTAGCATTTGTCCACCCTTCTGCCAATTACCCCTCATCTGTGGCCACCTATCACTGACAGGTTTTGTCTTGCCCCCACCACTTGTCCAGCTTTCTTTCCCCTTTCACAAGCAGGCTGAAGAAGGGGTCCTGAATGGAAACAAAAGCATGTTCTATTTGTCTGATTATCATGATGTTTTTTTGTTCAATTAATTAAAGTTCTTAATGTTGTTAAAATTATGAACTAAAGCTTCATTAAAGAGAGCTTTACTTATTTAGAAAACTACAAATTTTAGAATAGTGATGGAGAGACAAAATGAGAAAGTTGGAGGCTTTTGCGTCGAACATTTGATGTGAGGAAGTTTGGTCAATTTAGAAGTAAGGACTGAATGATTGAACACTGAAGAGAAATCAGAACTGACTAGAGAGTACAAAAGTAGATGTTTAAGGTGTAGTTCAAGTGTAACAAATCTGATTGAATATCCTGAGCAAATAATTGTAGTTATAGTCAGGGAAATGTCTTTGGAAAGAGTCCATGGCAACCTCCAGAAGGCGTTCAGTCTGATTCCATGTAAAACACTGCAAGATAAAATGACAGCTTTGGGATTAGGAAATGTTTTGATCTGGTTGTGGGGTTGCCTTTGTATTAGCAGATGGAGAGGAGAGATAATGGTTATGCAGTGAAATTTAAAGGAACTCACTTGTGGCATCCCACAGTATATTGTAATGCAGGTGGTCAACTATTCACAATATTTATTAATGTCTAGATAAAGCAACGGGGAGAGTCATGTTTCGGAATTTGCTCTCGACACAACATAGGTGGCATTGATAGATATAAAATAACAACGAGACATTGATAGAAAGAGACACTTTTAAGGAATGTTTTTCCACCAGTGAGGAAGTCAAAGACAAGGGGTATTCATTTCAGAATCTGGGAAATAAGTTGAGCAACATATCTATTTGTTAAGATGGTCAGAACTGTGAATCTTGCACACAAAGGGCTGTAGATGCAAGCTCAAAGATCTTAAATCAGAGGGTGGTGTATTTACGTTAGCTAAAGCTTTTAAGGGATATGGGGTAAGGATACAAACCTGTCATATTGTTGACGAATAGCGGGACGATTCCAGGATCTGAATGGCCTCCTATTATTCCTGCATTATTGCAGCCAAAGGAAATAAATTTGGAAGCTCTATTAGCTGGAGATTTTTCCTCGCAGTGAGTTCATAATTAGTAATATGTTGTAATAGGCAATAAAATCAACACACGGCACATTTGATTTTTCATTCCTGGAGCTTTTTAGAGGACATGATATTCTTTCTGAAATATATGGAACTCCGGAATAAAATTTAGATCTTCTGATTTTACAGGATCATTCGGACAATCCTCTTGGAGCAGCGGTGACAATGGCACACGAGCTGGGCCATAATTTTGGCATGAACCACGATACTCCTGAACGCGGTTGTACCTGCAGGGCATCACCAGACAAAGGCGGCTGCATCATGACACCATCCACAGGGTAAACAGGGTTACAAACTCCACTATTGTACATGGAAAATGTGTTTGACTGCCCTTGTCATTGAAAATACATTAATGCTGGAGTCTGAAACAATATGCAAGTATGCAATGATTTCTTTGGCCGATAAAAAATAATGTATATAACATCCCCGTGGTATTCTAAACACACTATTGGCACAAACTAAACACCAAGGAACTCTCACTTCACTCTAATTATTTTACACTTCATAGTATTTGGATCTTTTTGTGCCTGTTTCTAGGATGTCGCCTCACTACACAACGTGTCAACACTCTGTGAATCCAACATTAAATAGCTATTGTTATAAGCGTTGAAACAGATGTTCGCTGTGGACAAATTACTCAGAAACAGCAAAGAATATATCACAAATGTCATAGCCTTTTTATCGTGCGATTCTTCTGGCTTGCATACAAAATGACAACATTATGACAGCCATAAGCTACAGAGACAATGAAAATGCAGTGTGTCAACGTGGCTAATGTGCCTCCACTGCTTTAATGAATGCAAAATTGCACAAAATGCTGTTGCCACATTAACATTTTTTCACATGTTGATCAAGGAAAATAATATAAATTATAACCAAGATTAGGCCCTTGATGCTGCTTTGATATTTTTCTCTTGATATTTGATAAATTGTAACGGCTTATAATGTGGAAAAATGAAGATAGTGTCTTAATGATGTTATGGTGGTTTATAGATGGCATTTACAATTTCATTCGAATTGCTAGTCATTTGCATGAATCATGCAAAATTAAAATGTTTAAGGAACTGCAGATGCTGGAAAATCGAAGGTAGACAAAAATGCTGGAGAAACTCAGCGGGTGCGGCAGCATCTAAGGAGCATAAACGCTGCCTCACCTGGTGAGTTTCTCCAGCATTTTTGTCTACCTACAGAAAGTTATAGTATTGTTTTACATTAGAGACCATTTTAATCTGA
Organism: Raja brachyura; assembly: GCA_963514005.1. The sequence continues at coordinate 40,519,074 of OY740795.1, read as the reverse complement.
TGCCAGGAAGAAATCAAATAGGTTTGGCCAATGATTTATTCTCTGTATTTTCTGTTTTGTGGGTATTTAACTCAAACCTGCTCATCTTCTGCATATTGAGTTATGTTAACCTTTTTTTAATATAAATATTAGAATATAAGAACTAAGAGCAGAGGCAGACCATCTGGTCCTTCAAGCTTGTTGAGAACAACTGATTTTCTAACCTAGCACTATTTCCTCATATCCTTTGGTTCCAGAAATCTATCAATCTCTGCTTTGATTGACACAATGAATCAGCCTCCACAGCCGTCCAGGGTAGAGAATTCCAAAGCCTCGTCACTCTTTGAATGAAGACATTTCTTCTCATCTCTGTCATAAATGGCCTCCCATTTTCCCCAATAGATCTAGAGCACTCCTTTCTCCATTAGTCTAGGATTGGGAGATGGCCTTTATTCCAGATCCACTCTATATCCACAAGTTCTAATTCTACTTAAATACCTGTTTAATTAATTATCATCTAGATAGTAATGGTAAAAAAAGTGTACATGTGAATGGATTAAGTGGAAACTGTACAGCAAACAAAGATGATTGTGGTATTTGGAAGGTTTAGTTAGATTATCACAGCTGTTCAGCTGCCAGTTATGAATCAATGTAAAATCATTACAAATCATAGATCACTATCACAGACTAATGTTTAATGATTATCATTTGGCAAGGTACTATCACAAACAAAAAATGCCAAATGGAGTCTTGATACAAGGATCAACCATGATCAATTCTATGTTTCCACCACACAAAAATCCATTGCGAGACAACTTAGTCGAGGAAAATGTAAATGACAACATTCCCAGTTTCCTTGTAAACATTTCATGAATAAAGATTGACCTTTGTTTTATTTTGATAGATTTTCTCATGCTGAGCTTGATACTGTGCTTATGTGGAAAATAAGTAGCAAGGAGAACATAGTGCTTTAACCTCTCTCTGATATATTGCTTGTGACAAGACTTGTATAGTTTAGCCAGCAGTGCAGAACTTAATGTGAAATCTAAGTAGTAATATCACTTTTACCCAAGAGGCTTTCTGCTGTAATGCATGTCCATGGGGTCTCTATTACCTCTCAGTAGTAAATTGTCCCAAGTGCTAACATTTGAGCTTATCATAACATTTTAATATCAATTTATACTGTCTAAAGGACTAGCCTGCTGCAAAAGCTATATGCCAAAAATCTGTCTTGGGCAATATCACTATCGATATTTTAAGGACATTGTCTGAGAAGTGATATTTGTGAGTAGGACTCTCTAAAATGAGATTCCACATGAAGTGATATTTACATGCAATACTAATTTAAGCAGTCATGTTGATTACAATTATTTTCATTCTATGAGATTATCCTTCAGGAGATTTGTCAAATTAGCATATAGTGACAAATCTCCTGAAGATTAGGATTGCTATGCAGACAATTTAGCATAAATTAGTGTTCCAATTCAGAAATTCATTCCAATGCCAATTAAAATCCTACAGTGATAGATAACCATTAATCAATAATAGTTATATTTTTGAACTGAAAATCAGTAAGGTCTGAAAGGTCTCTATACCTTCTAGCTCGACCATCCAGGGACCCAGGCAGACCTTTCAGGTGAGGTAAAGGTTCACTTGCACCTCCTCCAACCTCATCTACTGTGTCTGTTGTCCTTGGTGTGGACCCCTATGTATCGGCAAGGCCAAACGCAGGCTCGGTGATCGTTTTGGTGAACACCTCTGCTCAGTCCACCTTGGCCTACTCAATCTCCCAGTTGCCAAACATTTTCAACTTCCCTTCCCATTCCCATACTGACCTTCCTGTCCTGGGCCATGTGCAAATTGGATGAGCAGCACCTCACATTTCGCTTGGGCAGCTTGCTAATGTCAAGTAATTCCCTCTCTCTCTGTCCCCACTGTAGTCATCCTGCTAGTTTTATTGTAGATATCCCTTTGTTATCACCACTTCTACAGCCAACAATAAACCATTGTGGGCTCCACCTGTCCCTGGTCATTGCTGCCGGCTCTGATTTGTTCTGTACCTTTAAACACCTCTCGTTTCCCTTCCCCCTGACTCAGTCTGAAGAAGAGCCTTAATCCAAAACATAACCATATAACCATATAACAATGACAGCACGGAAACAGGCCCTCTCGGCCCTTCCAGTCCGTGCCGAACATTTATTTTCCCCTAGTCCCATTCCTTTTCACATCACCTATTCCTTTTCTCCAGAGATGCTGCCTGACCTACTGAGTTACTCCAGCATTTTGCTTAAATTGATTGTCCACCTTGTTTCTATTCTCTTGTAATACCAATTTATTTGATACCTGATTATCTGTTACACGTCCTTTGGTAACATGCCATCAACATTCCCATCTCTTGGATGGCATGCTCTGACAGACAGCCTGAGGTCAGAAAGTACAGAAGCTGTATATATGTATATACCAATGAAAACATTATACATTTCTCCCAACTTTGAATCATAGTGTGCGATTTCATAATGTTTTTATCCGTAATGAAGAATATTTAAAATGTATGTAACTGTAATTTGATAGAAAACTTATTGATGAATTTACATATGCCAAAGTATCTCAAGTGAATCAAATTGAACAAAGCAGAGACTGGCTCCAACCAATTTGCAGTTGTTCATTTTAGTTCTCTGAAAGGACAGGGGCGGATTATAAATTTACCATCAGGATTCCTATCTCAACTCTTCCAGGTTTCTGATTTTAATAGAGGCATACTGAGGGCAGAGTAATATATATCTCTGAGGGAGATCATTAGTTACTGAAATATTTTAATGAAGCTACACTTATCTTACTTTTAACACCAGTTAAAGGCAGAGTTTCTGGACTTTGGGAAACCTGATAACCACAGGGAGGCAAGTTGAATCAGATCTATGAGATCGGTGCCTGTGCAGCTGTGTGTTAGCCAGCAGGAGCTGGTGCATCCTGCCTGGCCCTGTCTATAGCCAGCTGGCCCATCAGCCAAACTAACTGAGGCCATGAAACTCATGCAAACATTATAAATTAAGCCCTTTTGTTAAATTTGGCTGAACTTCTAAGAAATACTTACCTCCAAGTTTCCTGGCTGCTAAAACTCTCCCCACGTTCCTTCCTAGCTGTTAATATTGGGGCATTTAACACATATTATTTCTTGTGTAGATGGGCCAGATTAATGTCCTGTATCCAAGAGGGTAAGCAATGATATTTTAATGAGGTTAGGTTGATAATTTACTCTGATTATCGAAAATAACACTACAAGTGCAAATATCCTTAAATGACTTGTAAAAGGAACAGATGAAAAGCATTGCAAGTGAAAATTTCATCTGAGTGCAAAGGTCTGTTCTAACTTATTCGATTCAGGGTCAAGGGACATTGTTTTTGAACACACTTGCTTTAAAAAATTGGCAACTTGAGGGCTTTCTCCATCTATCAAGATGTAGAGAATGTAATGTTTCTGTTTACCAAATTTAAACACAGCCAATCTATCTTGACTTTTTATCGGTGGTTTTCCTGCAGATGTAGATATTATGACTTGCCAACACGCAACTGTTTTCCAATAGGCAATTTTTTTTTCCATTAACCCTTTTTATGTGCCCACAAGTTTCCTATGTTGTTAGCAGCAAGAACAGAGTCATATTCAAACACACGATTCGTATCTTTCACCTGTGCTTCATTTGTAATTTATTTTACTGATGGATCTGTAACCTAAAAAAAAAATAGAGCAAGGAGATGAGCCAACAACTTATAGGCTTGACATGATTACAGCTACTTTGCCTGGCTACATGATTTCCTCTCAGAAAAACTGTTGTCTGAGTGAAATTCCCAGTGTGGTCTGGAGACAGACCCCTCAAGATTAATGCTCACAAGCTGTCAGCTTTGATGAATTAGTTCTCAGAGTTCATTTTATGCTTGAGCCACAACTTCAAAGTATTTTTGTTACTTTTGTGAATATAATATTTTTTTATCAGGCTACCCAGGCCATGTGTCAAATCTGTCACCAATCATAACAACGTTAAATCTTTATTAACGTGGGCTTTTTTTGTCAGAAAGCCTTTTTATGCATCTTATGAAAATAACATTTCAAATTGAAGCTAAATATTATCCAACTGTCCTTTGGAAAAAAAACATGGTTAACTAATAGAATAGAAAAAAATAAAAGGTGAACGGACTTAGCGTAGCAAGACATTTGCCCCAATATTTACAGAAGGGAAGCAGGAAGCAGGCAGAAGGTGTAGCGGCTGGGAAATTTAACGGCAGTTCCTGATTTAACATCTTGGCTCAGTTTTGCAGCTGTAATTGTTTGACTGGGAGTTCAGCAGTGCCAGGCTATGGACAATGAGTAGAGAACAGGCATGCGGGGAGGGAGGTATCAATGCTTGTGGGGGTGTTAAGGGCATAGGGTGGGTCTGAGATCTGGAGGGATTAATGGGGAAGCGGAAAGGCAAGCAAGGGTTACAGGGATTGTGGGTGGCAGCTCAGGAGTGCCTTGTGTCGCAGTGGTCCAACTGCAGGGAGGTTAACATCTTGTGCCCTGGGAGGTGCACTCCACCTCCCGACCCACAAGCATTGCTGATAGAAACTTACCCTTTGGATTTGTAGGATAGCCTTGTCAGCAAAACTAAAATATGGAGTATGCAATCTTGTTAAGGTATAACAATCCCAGGCCTGATTTAGGAGATCGGTTAATTGCTTCCTCTCCAATATACTTCCTTTTGAGACTGAACAGGATTTTTTTGAATTGAGTTGGTTTTAAGATTTACCATTTTTTAATTCCAATTCCCAAAGCCTGTTTTCACCCCCATCCCCACCTGCTCCACCCCGTCCCCACCCCTTCCCCCCACCACCACCTGCAATCCACCTTATTCCAGCCATGAGGAACTCCGAAGTAAGGTTTCCTCACAACTTCATTGTCAATTTCTTATTTTCCTATGTTCCTGGAGAATTAATGTCTGGAGTTCCTTGCTTTTTCTGCCACTGAGCTTTGTAAACTTGCTTCAAAAGTGACAGAGGCAAATAATTACATGTATAGTGTTTTCCAAAAGTGTTATTGGTGTCACTCCTTAGAAGACCCATGATGTTACTCAGGCTATGAAACTAAATCTGTCTCATACTTCTTCCCTCTTATGTTATTCTTGTCCAAATTCAGAATGATGTTTGCAGGGGAGTAACGACACATGTGCTTGGTTTCACTAGGTTGCACTATCGAGATGGTAACGGTTTCATTTGTCATCAAGTAACATCATGTTTAAAGATTTAAGACAATAATATAGAATCTTTAGTGCAGCATTAATTGGTCTCTGCCAGGGTTTATGTACCACATTAACTTCCAGCCACTTTGCCTCACCTATCCATCTGAGACATTTACACTCCTGCTTCTAGCTTCCTGCAATTTGCTCATCTGATGGTTCCTTATAAATATATTCCAATAAGAGTTTTACTAAAGATAGACACAAAGAACTGGAGTAACTCAGGCGGTCAGGCAACATCTCTGGAGAAAAGGAATAGGTGACATTTTGGTTAGAACCCTTCTTCAGAACCTTTTACAGAAATAATGTTACTGTGCTGTTTTTGCACAATATGAAGTTGCACAGCTTACCAAACTCCTCCTTAACATTGAAGACAGAAGAGACTACTTCAGTCAGAGAATAATTTGCATGTAACCCACAAAGCATTCTAATCCAACATGACTGTTCACCTAATTTACTTCCCCATCTCCTTCATGCCTCCCCTTCCCCCCAGTTCTACCTGCACATCTCATTCCGCCTACCATCTAGTATTCGCACGGTTGCTTCCTGAGTTTATTATGTCTGGGTAACACAAACATTTTCCAAGTCAACTCTCTCGTTCTCCAGGTTATAGGAATAGATTCCAAAATGTCATAAGTTTATAGGAGCAGAATTAGGCCATTTGGCCCGTCAAGTCTACTCCACCATTCAATCATAGCTGATCTATCTTTTCCTCGTTACCCCATTCTGGCCCTGACACCTGTACTACTTAAGAATCTATCTACTTCTGCCTTAAAAATATGCGTTGACTTGGCCTCTGCAGCTTTCTGTGGCAATGAATTGCACAGATTCAAACGTTCTTATTAACTGAAGTTCCATTGCTGAAGTAGCTCCTAATGCCAGATGATCTCAGAAAGTTGTTGTTCATTAGAGGTAAATGTTGTGATGAATTTCAAGAAAGTGCTCCACATTTAACCTGGTGCCCATTTTAACTATTTCAGTGTTAGTTTCAGAACAACAACATTGGAATACCAATCTTCCAATTCCATTTATTATTCTAAATGATGTTATTTTTTATCAGGCCCCGGGAAATGACTGCAGCCAGAGATGAACACAAATTGGTGTTTTCCTATTAGTAATCTCTGCCAATGGCGAGAGAACTGCATATTTGCCAGCAACTGCTGTTTAAATGTAGAGTTTTGTTTGTAATTCTCCCTGGAGCTGTTATTTGCAGGATGCTATCATTTTGTACTCATTAATTTGCAGAGCCATTTCAGGTTCAGAAAATGATCATCTTCAACTTTGTAAAGGTCAGTTGTCTCTGCAACAACCGGTGAGAAAGAGAGATAGGCTTCTCGCTTTGTGCTCAGTTGCTGATGTTTTTTCACAAATGGTGAAAAAACTCTCCCACCTTGGGAATGTTTTCATTCCCAGTTTGCTGCTCAAAATCAATTTTCATTTGCACATTGCAAAATGGCAAAAACCCTGCCATAAACCTGAGCAATTTGGAACATCTTATACAGTAACGTAATTTGTTTAAAGAAAACGTTTGCTTCACTCTATGTCCTTCATATTTGTGAAAGAGATAACTTTTCGATAAGAGTACATCATCACATTAATTTCAACTTCATTTTTTATTTTTTGAAGTATGTTTTTGTGAAAAATATAAAACTCTTTTCTGGTTTTAAGTCTCCGTAGAGAGATTTGCAAATGATCACAATTAGCAGAAGTACCCTGGAGACCTGGTCAATTTTGAGGGCAGTGATTAATATAGTCACCACTGAATGCATTAAAAATTAAAAATACCATACCAATTTGTAAACCTTAACTGAATTATATTTTAAAAATAGCATAATCAAATGGGAACTCCCGGCCAAAGAAATCAATGTACAATCATAAGATCATAAGTGATAGAAGTAGAATTAAGCCATTCGGCCCATCAAGTCTACTCCACCATTCAATCATTGCTGATCTATCTCTCCCTCCTAACCCCATTCTCCTGCCTTCTCCCCATAACCTCTGACACCTATTAATCAAGAATCTATCTATCACCGCCTTAAATATATCCACTGACTTTGCCTCCACAGCCTTCTGTGGCTAGGAATTCCACAGATTCAGCAATCAACATTCTTATATTCATGTACTTGTTTACATATTACAGTTAAATGCAAATTTTCTACAACTTCAAAGTTGATGTAAAAATATTCAAAATGTAAACATTTTTTAAATAGAAATGACAGAAATGTAATTAAATGTTGATAAACTCTGAAACTGCAGCTTTCCATTCCCAGTTTAACTCCAGATGATAATATAATCTCTTTGCATTTCCAAAGACATAAAAGATGGATGGTTTAAAGTAACGTCTGTGATTGATTCCAGATCAAAGTGACTTGTAGATTTGTCACAGTAATTTGATATTGAATTTTATTCCTCTCCCTTTCCCTTTCAAAGTGCAGTTAGACAACTTAATGATGAAACAATATTTAAAAACTTCAAAATCCCGAATGCTTATCTCTTAGTCCTTGCCAGCATATTGCCTTCAATCGAAATGCGCAGCTACAGTTAAGGGCCTGTCCCACCAGCATGCGATGAGTGCGACCTAACGTGGTCGCTTGAGCCGTACGGCCTCGCGGGGCCAGTCCCACTTCGATCGCCAGAGCCCTATGGAGTTGTGCGGGGCTGGTCCCGATATCGCGCAGCGCTCCGAAAAACTAACACTGTTCAAAAATCCCACGCGGCAAAGGCCTGTCAGCCCGCAGCCGCATTGAGGCCGTACGCAGCATCTCGACGTCGTACGCATCGTCTGGATGCCATACGCAGCATCTTGAAGCATACGCCTAGTGCGTGACGTTGCGCGATGACGTCACCGCTCAGCGTGCCGTTGCGTGATGACTTCACCGCCCGACGCCGTGCGACATCCAAATTCAGTCGGCCCGCCTCCTGCCCAGCTGGTTGGTGAGTATGATGTCAGAACCAGCTCCATACAGCTCCGCGGTTGGAAGTGGGACCGGCCCCGCGAGGCCGTACACCTTAAGCCACCACGTTTGGTCGTGCTCGCCGCATGCAGTCGCATGCCGGTGGGACAGGCCCTTAAAGACACATTCAGTCTCGAATTAATTGGGTGGCATTCGAAATCATTCTTCTTACATTGTCCATTATTTGCTTTCAGCAGTTTAAATGAGCTTCACAGCTCCAGCCATCCTGAGCTCCGGTGCTGCCTGTGTGGAGTTTGCATGTTCTCCCGGTAACCAATTTCCTCTCACATCCCAAAGAGGTGCTGAGTGGTAGGTTAATTGGTTACAGTAAATTTGGTGACTGATTGGTGAATTAGGGCAAGGTTAATGGCCAAGTAGGACAGAATGCGTTCCAGGGAAATAAGTGGAAGAATTGGACTGATTGGATTGAGCCAAGTGAGCTGAATGGCCTCCATTTTGTAAGGAAATATGACAAATATGAGATAAATATGGTTTCCTTATGGTTTGAATAAATAGTCTACATCTGTTGCAGTGTTAAGAGAAGGATTTATTTCAACGGATATTTCACCTGTCATTTTTTTCTATAAAACTATGTATCAAGGACAATCATGAATTCATATAATGATAACGTTAAAAGCTTAATATTTTCCATATTTTTATAAACCTGTTCATATTCATATAAAATTAAATTGAGGATATATCTTTGTAGAGGACTTTTGTTATTCTTCTCTTCTTTAATCTCTGTAATCCTTCCCATGATGAAAACACTTTCTTGGGCATTCCTCTAGGGTGGATGCTTGTAAAGTCAGATCCACAATCTGCTCTGTAGCCCTCCAGTAAGGCATAAAATATTTTTGTCATACAAGGAAACAATGTGGTTGCAGATCAGTATTTACAAGCTGTGTCTAAAATGCCTAGTGGGTACAACCTACTCTAGATATTTTCCAGCAATTACAAAAACGGATTAATTCAACAGTGTACTGCAGGCCAATAAATAATTCCCCTGAGAGACAAGTGCTTCAGAATTGTTCAGACTCAAAATCTCAAGCAATATAGAGTAGGCCAAAAGGGGCTGTCCCACTTGGGTGACCTAAATGGCAAGTTTAAAGAGTTTAGGAGAGTTTGAAAAAATGTCATGTTGGAGACCTCCTTTGACCTCCTTCGACGATGTAGAAGACCTCCTTTGACTATGTTGGAGACTAGCTTCGATTAGCTACGACTAACTTCTGGAAAATTGGACACCGAATAGTGGAGAGTGAAGACGACCTCCCTTTGACCTCCCTTCGACTATGATGAAGACTATCTACGACTACCTTTGACTACCCACGATTACCTACGACTAACATGCCGACCTACTACGACTAAACCTATGAGTAAAAAAAGTATCGATTTTTCTCCATGGCGACCTTTTATTATTCGCGGGCATTTTTCAACATGTTGCAAATTACGCTGCGACCTAGCTAAGGCCTCGAGTACATGGGGACTACTCTCGAGCATGAAGGAGAGTTACAAAGACCTCCTAGTCTTTGACCATCCTAGACCAACCATGCTGCGAGTATGAGTCCAGGGCAAACTCGGCTGAACTTGAGGATTAGTCGCCACAGTGGGACTGCCCCTTTATGCAATTAAAGCATTTACTTTGGAACGTATGAAGAAAACAAATAGATTGCACGTGAAAGAACACCACGAGGGTGGGTGAATCAGCAAGAGAGGGTGTGGTGGTAGACAGCAAGTCACGTAGATTTGAGACTTTACAAGTTAGGTTTAATCATCAGAAGAAGGGAAGGAAGTGAAGGGGGGCTGTTTGGTCAGTAGCTACAGTGGGTGCCTGGGGTTGTATTCAGATTGGCAAGGATTTGGAGGAATGTTAGTCTTGCAATCAAGAGAGTGTTATGTATCAGGCTCACAAAGAGTGGTCAAAAATCAATCAAATAGTGGATCAGACACATTGCACTGGGGGGGGGGGGGGGGGGGGGGGGGGGGTAATTGAGTGGACTATTATGAAGGACTGATAGGGATGTTCTGAAATATATAGAAGTGACAAATAAATCTCCGTAATGTGGTTTTTCCAATTCTGGATTCCACGGTTTGGGATTCCCGCTAACTAACTATGGCCCATATGCTCTGAAGACTGCTTCTGCATGTTTGGCTTGGCCATGTGTGTTTATTGGAAAATGATGGCGTTGGGATCAAGGAGAGTGTTTTCCACAGCTGAGCACGCCTACCCATGTTCGGGCAAATCTGTGCAATAGTGCATCCATTGCACACGAAGGAACATAGTTGAACAAAAAATTAATGTGGGACATCCACCATTATTTTTAATGAAAGCTTTTCACAGAGAATGTATTTTGAGGCTCACATGGCTGAGTTTCTCAGTTATTTCCGCTTTATCTCTTCCCTATGTCTCATGCCTGGAAGAGAGGTTGAAGTAGAAACACTCTGCACAATTAAAATGTATTTGGCTGTTGAGGAACAGTCACCTGCAGGGTTTCTGACCTGCTCCTAGATGGTGGAGGTGGGCTAGGTAGCTTGATCCAACCACCACAGGGAAAATGGATCAAATGGCCTCCTTATGTTGCCATTTGTTTTTATGGTATGATTTATCTAATATGTGCAGATGCAAACCATCTTGAACAGCTGTTTTAGCAATGATTTTATATTTTTAAAGCAGTGCTTCCTATGTCATCTTGAACATGTTAGGCTGCCCGAAATGTATAAACAAATGAACTATTTAATATTTCTATCATCATTTGTAATAGTGTTATGTACATCTCCAAGTGGCCTGATCTTTATTCTGAAATTTCATTTATTACTTATGTGTTTGTTGAGTTTATTTCTATATTCCTGATAATTTAATATTTTCCTTTCTCTTCCATATTCTTCTAAATTCCCTTTCTGAAAATTTATATGCATTCTTTATCATTATTTCTTCTCTTGTTTAGGTATGTCAGCTAGGTAACTACCAACAATGATATGCTAATGATATCCAACACAGATACAACTGGGTGGCACAGTGGAGCAGCTGGTAGAGTCACTGCCTCACGGAGTCAGAGACACGGGTTCGATCCTGACCTTGGGTGCTGCCCATATGGAATTTGCACATTCTCTCTGACTGTGTCGTTTCCACTGGGTGCTCTGGTTTCCTCCCACATCCCAAAGATGACTGGGTTTGGTTTCTGTAAAATTACCCCCTAGTGTGTAGACAGTGGATAGGAAAGCAGGATAACACAGAATGAGTGTGAATGGGTCAATAGTGGTTGGGCCGAACGGCTTGTTTGCATACTGCATCTCTAAACTAAACTAAAACTGCCACATTACTAAGCCAGAACAATAAATAACCCTAATTTCATTTGTATAATTTCAAACTCGATAACATCAGTTTAACAATTTAACTCGTATTGTATTTATATTTTTTATAAAGTTCTGAGTTTGGAGATAAACCCATTAATAGCAAGTTACAGTTGTATAGTGCAGCATCTTTAACACGCATCTATAATATTACCAAGCATTATAGTTATTTTAGCTAAATTTATGTTCTCCATATTGTCATTTGTAATTGTAATAAAATACGACTATCCTTCAATAGAGCCCCTTTCTTCTCAGTTCCTACAATCTGGACTGAATTACAAGTTTATACAGATTGACACGAGAGAATTAGAAAGTAATGATAATATTAAGAAAGGACCCAGAAATCCTGGAAGCACTTAGCAGGTCAGTTAGCATGTGTAAAAAGATATGAAAACTTCATCAAAAATTTAAGATATTACAGATGAGCAACATTTAAAAGTGGCATAGAAATGTATATATGCACACAGACATGCAGTTCGGGAGCCACTATCCACAGACAAGACAAGGTGTTACCCCAGCCGGACTATCGGTACCGACTGGCTATCCGCCGCCATACTCAATAATTCTCCAACCGGACACTGAGATCTACCCTGGTTGCGATGCGCCGGCACCACTCGCATTGACTCTCCCGAAACTTCGGGCCTCACTCACCCAGACCTGCAACGGACCCCAACTATACTTCATCCTCCGGAAGATCCACCTCTTCGATCAACGATTCCTGGCCCACCTTAACTCCACCAAGGACATCCCAGCAAGACTATGTGTTGTTGGTTCCCAATACTTCAGTAGAACTGCTATTGGAACAACTATGTAAATTTTCAATAGTTTAAGATTAGATAGGAAAGAAAACCAGGTCTCCTCAAGAAATTGTAGACTGAGGTAATGCATAGATCACCTATGGGCTATAGGCTGAGAAATTACTTTATTACACACTAGTGCCTTTAAACACAACTTTGTTGGTCATAACAAAGCTACTTGTACAAGTCCCATAAAGATTATGAATTTCAATTGGGAGGGTCACAGGACATTTATTTGTTTTTCCTGGTAAATCCATACTGCATCACTTACAGTCCACCAGGCTCTGTTGATATATTGGCAGATCTCTCAGCTGCTGACATTTAGCCTTGCAGCTATGATCTTGGCAGCCAATTCGAAGGGGACATATCAATGTACAAGTCACAATATTTCAGCTACAAAAAATGTTGATATTTAACATGGTGAGAGGAAATGACAGCAGAGTGCCCTAGGACTTGGGCAAGTTGTTTGAGTTCTGTTGAACTCTATGCACAATGTTAAGTCACTTTTCCCACAGATGTTGCTGACCTGCGTAGTTTTTCCAACATTTTCCAATTTTATTGCAGTTTTCCAGCATTTAGAAAAGTAAATAAATTACTGATACCATGGAGACTTTCCATGGCTGCAGGCTGGCAGTTGCCAGAGAGGTAAATCTGTAACTATTCATACTGCACGAGTGCAAACACACAATCCCTGCATTTCCAGAAGCCAGCAAAGCATTGTGTCCTTTAACCTCTTTGCTTGCTTTCATAGATTGAAGGTCCATGAAAGCCTTTGAGGTCTTCTCTCCTTCTGTATGGAGTTTCAGGAACCTCCTAAAGGGCCTGTCCCACTTGGACGACCTAATCCACGAGTTTAGAAGACCATAGACGAGTTGAAAAAAATGTCACGGTCGAGTTGACTCGCCGAAGTAAAAGACCTCCTACAGCCTCCTACGACTATGTCTACGACCTCCTACGACGCCCCTCGACTTCAGTCTTCCACACCTAAGACCAACTACGACTAGCTACGAGTGGAAAATGATCACATGATAAAATTATGTCATGTTTGCATTTTTTTTACTCGGGCCAATTACCGACCTACGACTACCTATGACCCATCACAACCTACTACGACCTACCTACGAGTAAAAAGTATCAATTTTTTCCATGCCAACCTTTTTTTTTACTCGTGGACATTTTTGATCAGGCTGGAAAAAACGGCGCGACCGACTTGAGGCAACGAGTACGCGGAGACCACTCACGAGCATGAAGAAGAGTTACGAAGACCTCATACAACCTCCTGCGACCTCGTGGCGACCATGCTGCGAGTATGCGTCAAGGGCAAACTCGGCAGAGGTCGCTAATTAGGTCGTGAAAGTGGGACTGGGGCTTTACGCAGTAGTGATCAGCAGACTAAGATATGAAACGATCCTTGTGTTTGGAAGCTGGGAGTGACCTGCATTAACGAGAAAGCCCAGCCACACTTATGAGGCTCTGCTTGATGTCACGGGAAGGCCCAGATCTCAGTGAATGCACATTGAGTGTTGACCCTCAAGTGCATAGTACTGTGTTTGTAGAGATAGGGTGAGTACAACTCAGCTGTTTGTGAGTAAATAAGAACCAGTTGAATGCAACACTGCGGATGGATTTGGGGCATAGGGCTATTGTTGACCTCATCCAGGACCAATTTGTGCTGGAAATAGTTTAGTTTAGAGATACAGCGCAGAAACAGGCCCTTCGGCCCACGGTGTCTGTGCCGACCAACGATTTCCGGACATTAACACTATCCTACACCCACTGGGGACAATCCAATGAACCTACAAACTTGTATGTCTTTGGAGTGTGGGAGGAAACCGGAGATCTTGGAGCAAACCCACGCAGGTCACGGGGAGAACGTACACACTCCATACAGACAGCGCCCGTAGTCAGGATCGAATCCGAGTCTCGAGCGTTGCATTCGCTGTTAAGGCAGCAACTCTACTGTTGTGCCACCGTCATCACACAGAAGACTCCACAGAAAATTCAGAAATCAAATCTCCTTTATGAAGTCACCCACAAATGAGCACCTTGTTGTTCTATTCCCGGCTATGCCAATTTCCAAGTGCTTTGCACTGTATCTGTCTGGAGTTGAAACAGGCTACAAAAACAGAACAGAAGAAGCAAAAATAATTTAGGTTTTAGCGTGTCAGATGAGTATGTTTATTTTCAATTAGTTGCTTGAAACAGTATGTGTTTATTATACTATAAATGTTAATGTCAGAGGTTTATGTTGGAACTGGTGCAGCATCTCGCATAACTTTGCCAGTTTAGGACTGAGATGAGGCAAAACTGTTTCACCCAGAGAGTTGTGAATCTGTGGAATTCTCTGCCACGGAAATCAGTGGAGGCCAATTCACTGGATGTATTCAAGAGAGAGTTAGATATAGCTCATGGGGCTAACTGAATCAAGGGATATGTGGAGAAAGCTGGAACAGGTAATGATTCAGGGTGATCAGCCATGATCATATTGAATGGCAGTGCTGGCTCGAAAGGCCAAAAGGCCTACTCCTGCACCTATTTTCTATGTTTCTATGTTTTTCCTGGTTTGTGGTCAGTCACCCTCTATAAATAGAAATGTTTTGAGGTGCACGTATCTTTCTTGATGTGTTACAAATTCTATCTAAACATCGATTGATTATTGTGCTGGGATGGAAAAATCATAATGTGCTTCCATTGTTTTGATCATCATAGTAACATGGAGCTGTTACCCACAGGGGGAGACCATTAAGCCTTATTGAGACTGTACGGTTTCCTAGAAAATGTATCTTGTCAATCCCATTCCTTTGCTCCAACCCACAGACATCTGCAGTTCCTGCTTACACACTCCACAGACATTTCTCCAAAAGTGCCTTTTCTATTTGTTTAAGAAGGAACTGCAGATGCTGGAAAATTGAAGGTAGACAAAAGTGCTGGAGAAACTCAGCGGGAAGGAGCAGTCTGAAGAAGGGTTTCGGCCCGAAACGTTGCCTATTTCCTTCGCTCCATAGATGCTGCTGCAACCGCTGTGTTTCTCCAGCACTTTTGTCTACCTTTTCTATTTGCTCTGGGAGGCTCAGATTGAGTATTTTTTCCACTGCCCCTAAAACCAGTGAAAGTCTGACTGAAATTATTCTCTGAGTAAATATATATTTCCATAACTCCACCTTTTGACCAAACCTGTGTTATCTCTTCCCCCTTATCCACTAATGGGAACATCTCTATGCAATATTAGGGTACTTTGCTATAAATTAATCAACACACCAATCTAATAGAGATATTTTAGTAAAGCTTATTATAATATAATGGCCTAGCACCCATCAATATTCCATTGTATGGGTACAATTTGAAAAGCATTGTTGCCAGTAATTTCAGTAAGGTTTCTCTTCACTCATTTTGTAAAGGCCCTGTCCCGCTGTCCCGAGTTACTCACGAACTGTCCCGAGTTTTCCCCTTGATTCGTACTCGAGGAATGCCAGGGAATGTCAGTGAATGTCAGCAGCGAGGCCGTAGGAGTCTGTTGATGTTTCGCAGCGGCTCGTAATGCCAGCCGTAGGAACTTGGGGCATCAGGTAAGTCGGCACGTTTTTTCAACGTTGAAAAATGTTCACGAGTTTAAAGAAATAGCCCCGAGTACCTACGAATGGCTTTTACCGTAATTCTCCAAGTTCGAATCAAGGGGAAAACTCTGGAGACTTTGTGAGTAACTCGAGAAAGTTGGACAGGGCCTTAAAAAGGTTTTCACCAATCTTCCACCAACGTAACAGTCGGATTTCCTGCTTCATGATTCATTTCCTATTGATGCTGGAAATCTGAACCAGAACCCAAATAAGCTGCAAATTCACAGCAACATCCGTGGAGACAGACCTAAAGTCCTGAACAATTCTAGAGGCAAGGAATGTAGAGATGAGAGGAGGGAATAATAGGGAGGGTCGGTACTAGCGTGGAACACATGAGAGTTTAGATAACCATAAGGGTGACCGTTCAAAGAAAAATCCTATATTAATGGAACTAGTAAAGAAACAAAAGGTGGACCGAGAAGATTGTAAATGGAGGCAGCAGAAATATTATAAACAACTGTTGAACTTGGTTGAGGTTTGATTGTGTCCGATTAGCACATTTGCGTGCATTACTGATACTGCTGGATTGTTCTGGGTTCAATGGGGAGCATAGTGAAGTTGATCCAAAACAGTCTGATTACATAGAAACATAGAGACATAGAAACGTAGAAAATAGGTGCAAGACTAGGCCATTCGGCTCTTCGAGCCAGCACCACTATTCAATATGATCATGCCTGATCATCCAAAATCAGTGCCCCCATTCCTGCTTTCTCCCCATATTACACATCAATCAGGTAAGATTAATACCAGGGATATATTATCTGCAAGACATTCCATTGCAGCAAATTGCATCAATATAATAAGTATATAAATGTAGCCATTGTAGCAATAGAGTTTGTGACCATACTGTAGATTAGCTGTGAGAATTCAATTCAGCAAATGTTAAGGTTAACTTTTTCTTCAGCAAGAAAGAGACTGTTGTAGCAATTACTGACAGCATATAAGGTACCTGTTTCAATTTATTTCTTGCGGCTTCTGATTTCTGATAGTATTTTTCTCACTGACAAATATCCATTTGTATTTGGTTGTACTGCCTTATATGTCAGTAATTCCCAATCGAGTGAATTCTATGGATCTACTCAGATTCTTTGCCATGACAAAACATTGGTGATAGTGTTAATATAATAGGTTCATTTGCTAACAGGGTCAAATGAGAATGAGAAGTTGCTCATCTCGAGCTTTAGCTCTGGCACGGTGCAGCTGGAGGTGGATGCTTTGTTTCTGCGCTGTACGATCTACACAGCTGATGAAGTCCAGTCATTGTCCTGGCTGAACATGTTATTACCATCATGTCACAATACACTGGACGTCTTTGTTTCACCATCATCACTCATCAGAATTAATTTTATATATAGTAAACACTAAATATTGCAGCAGCTGCTGCGTGTATTTTGGTTGTAAATAGTGGCACTATATGAGATATTTTAATCTTAAACTGATGTCTGCATTTGATACAGCCCTGCACCATAATGACTGCCATATAATGTAAGCAAATTTAAACCTGGAACTTCAGGTTGTAGACCAAACGTTAATTAATCAGGCTTTCCTGTCTTGAAATTCAATGTCCTGTTGCTATTTATGACAACTGATATGGAAGTTAAACAGCTATCGCAAGACAATTGCATTTGTTTGGCCTAATGCTGTTTGCTCTTTTTCAGATATCCTTTTCCCACAGTTTTTAGCAGCTGTAGCATGAAAGATCTGGACAGTAGCCTGGAAAAGGGTGTTGGAATGTGCCTCTTCAACATGCCAGAAGTAAAACAGCTCTATGGTGGGCAGAAATGTGGCAATGGATACGTTGAGGAAGGCGAAGAGTGTGACTGTGGTGAACTTGAAGTAAGAGTACAAAACAGGGACTGAAGTTGTGTCAGATTCCCTTTCAATTTAAGAAATCTTCCTTTGTGGATTTACATCTAATGAAATTATGCATGTTTTGTCTTCACAAAATAAATACAGAATGGCAATACATACTAACCAATAATTCCCACTGAATACTTATTAAATTGCATTGCAGTAAATAAGTCATTGTATAAAATCAGGTAGCTGAGTCAAAACCACATGTGTATTATCAAAACATTAATGTAAGAAGTGAAGTAGTTTTAGCACCAACTTCCAAACCAAGCAACCAGTTTAAAAGTCTATGGGGATTATGCAAATATTAACATGCTCCATTTAAGTCCAGACTACAGTGTACATGCATTCCCAGTTCCAGGATTTATTTAAAAAGCATACATTGCAAAAATTATGTCAGCCAATGAATTAGAAATCATTGACATTTACCGATTTGCCTATCATCTATATGCTGGAGAAAAAACACCTGTCGAATCTGATTCTGCCTTCCAACACTTGGTTCATACGCTGGATGTCACAGTTCCTCAATATACATTCAGATATGATTATACTCTAATCATACTCATTAAATATGATAATAGTTTTTGCACTCCCTCCGCCACACACACACACACGCACACACGCACACACGCACACATATGCGCACACACACATACATTTGTCAGGCAGTGAAGTCCAGACCCTTGCCACCTTCTGGTAAAAGACATTATCTCCCCTGCTCATTTTCATATTTGCAATTCAGAAATTCAAGCTAAAAGTGGTCTTGTATATATAAGACGCTCGATGAGGAGAGGCAATTTGATTGTCAGAAGGAGTCAAAATATGTAAGTAGGCAGAACAAAGAGGAGAAGCAATTGTC
This sequence comes from Raja brachyura, assembly GCA_963514005.1. The sequence continues at coordinate 40,500,405 of OY740795.1, read as the reverse complement.
AGAAGGAGGCAAAATATATAAGTGGGCAGAACAATCAACTTAAGGCAGATAAGCTGAAGTGTAATAGATTTGGGGAGAAAGAATCATTAGCACACATCATTTTAAATGGTCGTGAAATGGTTAGCTCAACGAAACAAGGACAGCTATACTGATTCAACTCTAATTCTGTTCAACTGATCCAGAACTCGACAAAGCATTCAAGCTGTAGGATGTTGAAATATTTGGCTCAAAATGTAGAACAGAAGGAAATAATCATCACAATTTGTTTTGCATTTCTCAGAACATACCTTCAATTTTGCATCCATTGCTGGTTGCCAAGAAACATCAGAGCATCAGAGGAAATGCAGAGAAAAGCTACAATGATAATCCCAGGTGTCAGGGGTGTAGATTACAAGAGGATTTGCAGTATGGAGATAAGATACACGAGAGGCCATATTACAATTGTGAAGATTGAAGGAGGTTCACCCAAAATATGACTTCGGATTAACTACAAAAGTCAACTAAACGATAGGGAGTTAAAGTTATGAGACTCATTTTAGAAATGAAATCGATGGAAAAGTTAGTATGTGAAGTAAACATTCAAGTAAGGTGAAGGCGGTTAAAAAAACTGTAGTCACTGAAGAAATGATCAGTAGCTCCAATGAGCAGCATCATGGCATTTCTGGCTAGTCAGACCAAGATAGAACAAAGGGCATTCCTTAATATCTTTGAATAAGAGCCGGCATGCAGTCTAATGGTATCTTATTTGTAAAAGTAGAAAGCAGAATTATTATTTCTGCTTCTTGAAGTTGAGGTCAGCTTTACATTTGTTTCTAAATTATTAGCTGTTGCTTTGGGAAACACTTTAGATTAAGAGGAAGTACGAGAATCAGCTTGCATTGATTATCAGCATTTATTGGGACAGTTGAATGATCACGTACTGGTTAGTGTGTTGTGGCTTTTGTTAATAATGACTGTTGCTCAAGTGACTAAATTTATGCTCTGCATTTTACTGCATCCAGAGCATAAATGAATATCTGAGTGTAGCAATGAATAACATAATAAATGGTATAATATGTGTCAGGAAGATGTTATATTATGGAAAATATCACACAGGTTTTACATTTTTCTCTGATGTATGGAACCAGACTTTGGTGCTTTGTTACCTGATAAAGGTCACAATTCAAAAATATATTTGTATTCTAATAACTAACTGTCTTTTCCTTCAATAAATGTATAGACATGAGTAACCATACAAGTTTCTTTTTTCTTTTTTGAGGAATGTACCAACCCTTGCTGTAATGCAAGTACTTGCACACTGAAGCCCGAGGCAGTTTGTGCTCATGGACTTTGCTGCAAAGATTGCAAGGTAACTGAATCCTTCAAGAACTGAGGTTCCTTCTCTTATAACCCATAATCATAATCATAATTATCATAATCATACTTTATTAGCCAAGTATGTTTTGCCACATACGAGAAATTTGATTTGCCATAGTCATATCAATAAAAAGCAACAACACATTCAAAATACATTTTAACATAAACATCCACCACAGTGACTCTTCCACATTCCTCACTGTGATGGAAGGCGAAATAAAAAAGTTCAATCTCTTCCCTTCTTTGTTCTCCCGTGGTCGGGGGCCCCAAGCCTTCCGTTGACGGGACGATCTTGGCTCCCGTAGCCGGCGGTCGTGCCCTCCACGTCAGGCGATCAAGCTACCGCATCAGGGGAATCTCAGCTCCCCCGCTGAGGATCGGACCCCGGGTCGGGGCTGGTCAAACCTTCTGCGACTTGGAGCTTCCCGACATAACAAATAGACATTTTCCATCCAAAGACCCCAACAATACCTGTGTTAGAGCACGTGTTGCCTAAATCTACTGCAGTGAATGTAAAGTGATATGTTATAGAATAACATATAGAATAACAGCGTATGCTACATTTATGAGAGAATTAATGGAAATATGTCAAACCACAGAACAGCAACCAAATGTAGAAGATAGACACAAAAAGCTGAGGTATCTCTGCAGGTCAGGCAGCATCTCCGGAGAAAAGGAATAGGTGACATTGCTACTCACCCTTCTTCCGAGTGAGAGTCAGGGGAGAGGAATACAAGAGGTATAGAAGGTACATAGGACAAATGAATGAAACATATGCAAAAAGCAACGGTGATCAAGGGAAGGTAGAGCCCACAATGGTCCATTGTTGGCTGTGGGGTAGGTGATAATGAATTATACAGACAGTGAAACTCAACAAGATGACGCTGAAACTAGTACAATAACTGGGGCGGAGAGAGATGGGATGCAAAAGTTAGAGAACAATAGTCATACCGCTGGATTGTAAGCTGCCCAAGCGAAATATGAAATAGCTAAATTACATTTATAATCTTGAACCATCACGAAAACAAGCAGAAATAAATTTACAGGACTTCTAAATAATAATTGCTATTGCATGACATTAGCTTCTTTAAAATCTAAATTTGAACTGGTTCCCTCCCTGCATATAGAGTGCAAGAGTTCATAGTTGATTGTTGCCCAGTTGATGAGCATTCTTCCAGCCCTTCTTCCCATTTTCTGCCAAGTCTGTGTCTTAGTAGAGAAAGTCAAAGGGATAATGATCCATACTTTTTGCATGGATCTTAATTAATAAATGCAGCAGAATGTATTGACAAAGGGTTCTGAACATGCCTAATTATCTCCTCTTTAAAAAATAGAACGTAATTTTAGAATGTGGGAAAGCCAAAAAACTATATCACAGAAGAAGGCCAATTCACCCAGTGCAGCAATGGCAACTGAAAAATTGCTTTCCAACCTAATGCCATTATCCAACTTTTGATCCATAACTTGTAATTTATGGCTCTCCAAGTGTGTTTAATGTAACGATAATTTCTGCCTTGCATTCCCCTGGAGGGGGTTTCAAACCCTTAGAGATGATTTTTTTTTTTTCAAAAGTCTCAATTCATTCCTGCCAAATTTTTCATGCCCCCTAGGTATCAATCTCACTGCAAAGGAGAATATTTTTTTCCCTATGTTTAAATGCTGTGACCACATTACACATTGCATTAATCCATGATCTGACTATTAGGAAATCACAATGGTTTGCCATCTGGCTCACAGGTGAAGTTTCCCTTGAACTGTGAGACTCACCAGGGCCCCAGTTCCTACGTTTCCCTGCAACTCTCCATCATTGCCTTTCCCACACTATCCTGAAACTCACCACTGCCCCTGGTTCCCACGCTCCCCCTGAAACTCACTGAGGTTCTCATTCCCGTGCACCCTTTAAATATACTCGGTTCACTGAAATGTTCATTATAATATCATGTAACGTCTAAAGAACGTGTATTTAAAGTGTGTTGGGGGATTTCAAAAAATAACATTCAATAGTCGGGAAAATCTGCCAATATTGGCACCACCAAACTCTCAGGCATTGCTGATAAACTGGAGTTTTATTGTATTCAAGCTATGCCTGAACTAATATTTTGTACAGATCGAGCATAACTTTCCTGTTCTAGTTCTCTACTCCATGGCTAACAAAGGAAAATTTTCTGTATATTCTTTTAACTGCCTTAGCTACCAGCAGCACATTGGCACAGTGGTAGAGTTGCTGCCTTACAGTGGCAGAGACCCGGGTTCGATCCTAACCATGGGAGCGGTCTATGCTGAGTTTGTATGTTCTCCCTGTGAAATTGTGGGCTTTCTCCGGGTGCTCTGGTTTTCTCCTACATCCTAGAGACATGCATGTTTATAGGTTAATTGGTCTGTAAACGTCCCCCCCTGTACAGGACATAGAACCAGGCCCTATCAGAGGGGGGGGGGGGGGTGCAACGAGTGCCATTTGCCTCCCTGTCTGCTTCAAAGGGATCTTGATTTGGGGTCATCTAAAATTGAGGGGCCTCTGCTTGAGCTTGGTTTGGGGGGCTCTAAAATTGGAATTGGCCTGGGCCTGAGTTCATCCATGAGAAGGCCTGCATAGAACTGGTGTACAGGTAATTGATGGCCGGCTTGGGCTCAGTGGACCAAAGAGCCTGTTTTCCTGCTGTCTCTCTAAACTAAACTGAACTAAACTAAACTAAAGCGTCCTGCTACCTTCAGGAGCGTCTGTTTGTTTCTTTTGAAAATCGAGGTAAACTGAAAAGAAATGTGCTTTTCAATGCAAAAAGATGTGAAATAAAAAGTAAACAAAAAATGTGCCCTGATGAATAGCAAACACTGTTTATTGTGTGCTTATCATTGTCAACAAATGTCATCTCCATCTTGGGAATATGCAAGAGCAAAGGCAGTATCCATGAGAAACAGAAGTTCACATTTCAAGCCAAAGGACCTCTTTTAGCACTGAAAGACCTTGTCACGAGAAAGCATTTTTTAGAAAAGAAAAATCATTTGAAAGGAGGAACAAAAAAGCAGAAGAAAAGAAATAGGACGATGTTTCAAACTTGCCTGGAAACAGAAAATGTTTCAATCATTGAAGTGACATTAACCAAAGACAAAGCGTAATGGAATGAGCGAAGTCATCTCCCGGCAATAGTATTCAACGAGTCTCTGCTTTGGCTCAAGAACTTGCCCTTGAAAATCTCAAGTAGCAAGCTCCTGATTGCAACAATGCTGGGAATTCACAGAAACTGATCATCAGAAATTCTCCAGTCTTCTTTTCTACTGTGATGTTCCTTATTAAATGATATCCAAGTCTGAAATCTTCCCGTCATGATGATGGTGTTAACACTACAACATTGACTAAACAGCTTCTTCCTCTGCTCAGGTTCTACCCTGACCTATCTTTCATCTTCTTTCCTTTTTCATATTTCTAACATCTGCAATGATTTTTCATCACAGCTTTCTCATTTGGTTTAATTAAATGCAATTTCATGATTTAATGTTAATGTTACCAAATTGTTAATTTATAAAATTGTTAGTAAGACTTTTACACGGCAGCTGCCTCCACTATTCTGATGGCACTTACATTTCTGGATTCAAGTTCAAGATGAGACCAACGCTTAAAGCTGCATGATGTACTTGATCATGTACCAGTTTGTCCAATGCCAGTGGTAGACCAGATACAAGCCTGGGTTGGAGCCACGTGAAAACATAGCCATTTTCCCTCTCACTGCTGATGAGAATGTATAGATAAATCTCATAAGGCAGTAAGCAAGGAGAAATAGTTTTAATTAACTTATTCACTGCACATTTTAACATTATAAATAGCTGATTGGCATGAGTATGTTTTAATTGGGCTATTGATTGCTAGTATTAGCGTTGTTTCACCTTTATGTTGACACCAGAAAGGGTTTTTAATCATATATAGAAATCTTGCAAGATGTGTGCAAGATTTATCTGTACTTGAAAAAAACTAGGAAAATATTTTCAAGATTTTATCATGCATGAGGCCCTCTGCTGGTCGAGGAATGTGAAAGTATTTCAGCATTTTCTGTAAACCTATTGATTAGCCTGACTCCGTCATTTCTGAAATGATAATTACCTGGACCAGATTTAACTGAGAATGCAATATGAGAGATGAAATATTTCACCAGTCTGTTCGCACTGATACCACAGCAGGTGGAAAGGGAAGGGGTTGCACAGGTCCTCTGGGCTGACGGGAGATTTTCTGATCAGTTTCTGTGGATCCCCAGCAGTGTTACAATCAGAAGCACCTTACTTGTGATTTTCAAGGGTAAGAATGAATGCTGCCAAAGGTAGCTTAAAAGCTCTGAACCTTAACTCTCATCGGGACATTGGGCAGCACAGTGGCACAATGATAGGGTTGCTGCCTTACAGAGCCAGAGACCCAGGATCCATCCTGACTATGGGTGCTGTCTGTATGGAGATTGTACATTCTCCCTGTGACTGCGTGGGATTTTTCCGGGTGTTCCTGTTTCCTCCCACACACCAAAGACATACAGGGTTGTAGGTTACACAAAAAGCTGGAGAAACTCAGCGGGTGCACAGATGCTGCTGCACCCGCTGAGTTTCTCCAGCTTTTTGTGTAACCCTCGATTCTCCAGCATCTGCAGTTCCTTCTTTAACACAGGGTTGTAGGTTCATTGGCTTCTGTAAATTGTAAATTGTCCCTAGTGTGTAGAATAGTGCTAGTGCACAGAGTAATCGCTGGTCGGTGGGGTCTCAGTGGGCTGAAGGGCCTGTTTCCACGCTGTATCTCACAGTAAGTTCACATCATGTGGGTTATTTAGGCTTTTCCAAAAAGAACGGCATCAATACCAGAGTTTCCTCTGACAGTTTCCATTATGGTTATTTACTCCCCCCCCCCCATTATACATTAGCCCCATAGTAATCAGTACGCTTATATATTTTAATATAGTTTGGGTGTATGAGTTATTGGTAAGGCCAGCATTCATTGTTATATCACTGACTGATGTGCGAAGGTGATGAAGGCCCCTTCTTATATCACATCTATGTGATATATAAATGCCACATAAACATGTTTTAATACAACAGCTTACTACATCAGTTCAAGTGAAAGTGAAGATCATGCATATTAGCATGAGACAAAAGCCACGTATAGATTTGACAAAGTATGATCAACTGGCTTCTTTTCCTGAAGAAAATTCCTGAATCTGGCAGGTTTTTACTTCATATAAAATATTTATTAAATTGATTTTAAGTGAAATTTTTGCAATCTGTTGCATTTTTCTCTTCTATTGCAGAAGAGGGCATCATGCTGTTGTCATAGCTTCATAAGGATCATTGTAACTTCAAACCCTTTGAATTATTTAATTTTTTTTTAATGTACTTTGCAGTTGAAGCCTCCAGGAACCCCCTGCAGAGATTCCAGCAATTCTTGTGATCTGCCTGAGTTTTGTACTGGAACAAATGCACAGTGTCCAGCCAATGTATATCTGCACGATGGGCAACCCTGTCATAAGAAAGATGGCTACTGTTACAATGGGATTTGTCAGACTCATGAGCAACAATGTATCACTCTGTGGGGACCAGGTAGATAATGATTACTAAAATCTATCTATAATATTGCAAGAAAATTCATATTATTGAGTTCTCTTTGGAATGTATTCAAATTCAAAGCTAGAATGCTATTAATAATCTGACACGTTTATGATGTGTATATGTCAAGGCAACATTCTGTTTACATGTTCAAATCTCAACTACAGTCAAGATCACAGTGTATGTCGGTACTGGCTCGAAGGGCCGAATGGCCTACTCCTGCACCTATTGTCTTTTCAGTCCAATACGTGATCAAATTGTTCTAAATAGTGTTAATGATTGTGCAACCTTCAATTCTATTTACAACTCCCCAGAAAATAATTCAGTCCACAGTTGCATACAAAAAGATCACGACAAGACTCGAAACACATCTGGCAGCCATCACAATGAATATCCTCATGATCTCATGTGTACCTCACCCCACCATTACCAACAAACCACAGAATCAACCCTGACTCAATGAAGACCACATGCAGAGCTAAGTGAATTTATAACAAAAGAATCAGACCAAAGCTTTGGAGTCTTACGACTGTTGGTAATGAATCGTGATAGTCAAAGACATGGCTGAAGCATTCACATCCATATTCAGTCAGAAGTAGTGAATGGATGTCCAAAACTCAGTTTTCTCTTGAGAAACCGTTTGCTATACTGAACACAACAATGAATCTGGCACCAGACAAGATAGAAGATGTAAGAGTGGTGATCCATTCTCTACTCAAGCTTTTCCAGTGCCATTACAACACTGGAATCAACCCAACATTGTGGAAACATTGAACAGGTTCATTTACAAAAAGCACGATAAATCCAATCCAGTCCAATAGCACTCAATCAGTCTACACTTGAATTGAAGCAAAGTTATACAAGGTGACATTAACATTGCTGTAATGCAGCACTTAACCCCAATAACCTGCAGGGCCACAGCTCCATACATTAACACAGCCTTGGTCTAAACATTGATCAAAAGGCAGAGTTCCAGATATGAGGCAAGAGTGTCATAGAGACATAGGGCTATTCAGCAAGGAATCAGGCCACTCGGCCCGCCATGTCATGTCATGGCAACCAAGCTGAGTTATGGTCTAGTCTCATTTGCCTACATTTGACCCATATCCCTCTAGTAACCTTGACATCAAGTTTCATTTAACCAAATGTGGCAACTGGGGCCCCTGCTAAAACTGGTCAATTTGCATCATGGAGAAAAACAGTTCAAAGATTGCCATTAAACCTCACACAAACAAGCAAGCTGTTCTTGGTTGTTGGAGGTCATTATCTCTGCCCATGTACATCACAGCTGGGGTGCTGCAAGGTCCCCCAGATGCCCAGCCCTGACTTACCCTGTCAGCGATGAGTTTTCCTTGTTCTTCATAAAGCCGTTCAGCTGTTGGCTTTTGGCAAAGGAGCATTCTGCTATCACGGCTGATGGACAGTGTCTGCAAAAAGGCACGTGTGACCAGGAAGGAATATTTGGTTCACTTGCAGGAAAGCCTGCAGTGTGCACTGCTTTGGAATGAAATTGAGGTTAGAATTGTTTGATTTATGACATCAACCAATTTACTTCAGCTTGTTAGTTATGACTGTATATTGTTCTATACATATAAGATGCTACCGCAGGTATTATTCAGTCACCTTTTATACTTTATAAAATATTGTTATTGGGTACATTATGTTAAAAAAAACCCAGAAGAACACAATTCTTTCATACTCTCTTTAATCCTGCCTTTATGGAAAATGAAAAGAAACACAATATTAGTATTTTCATTATTTACCTTTCAAGCCTGCACAAAAGTGTCCACATTTTGTTGGGGGGAGGGTGGGGGAGTGGGGGGGGGGGGGGGGGGATGGGTATGGTGGCGCACCATTAGAGTTGCTGCCTTACAGCACCAGAGACCCAGGTTTGATCTTGACTACAGATGCTCTCTAGACAGAGTTTGTACGTTCTCCATGTGACCGCCTGGATTTTCCCCGGGTGTTCCAGTTTCCTCCCACACTCTAAAGACTTTCAGGTTTGTGGACTAAATTGGCTTTGGTAAAATTGTAAATTATCCCTAGTACATAAGACAGTGTTAGTGTACAGGGCGATCACTGCTCAGCGCAGACTCAGTGGGCTGAAGGGCCTGTTTCCATGCTGTATCTCTAAATCTGAAGTCTAATTGTTCAAACCTTTAGGTGCCAAACCTGCCCCTGGAATCTGTTTTGAAAGAGTCAACTCAGCGGGTGATCCGTATGGTAATTGTGGAAAGGACTCAACTGGTTCGTTTGCAAAATGTGACATCAGGTACACACAATATATCCATTACCTTCTCAAGCTACATGCAATTGATTCAGACTCTTGTGCTCTATAATCTGCTTGCAGAACATTGTATGTGATTTTACAAGCCTCCACTTATCTTTTATTGTTAATTATTATTTTACTGTTTTCCCCTCTGATGATCATTATTTTCATGGAACAGCACAATCTTTTGGATGATTTGTTGACATTTGACCTGTTCCATAATGGAGTAAACCACCTCTGAAGTGTTATGAGAAATGTGAATGTGTACAGAATGATTTCAGAGAGTACCCTACTGACTAATTGGTTGATTTCATATGTCTGGTCCGCTTTATTTCCTTGCAAGACCGGAGCTCTAATATCCAGGGTAAAATGCTGCTCTCTTACTTGAAAATCTGCCAATTTATTGGACTGCAGTAAATAAGGCATTTTGTTTTACGAACTCTGTGATCAATTTTGAACTTGATAGGTTATTACAGTGGGTAATTTAGTAAAAGAGGATCCATGCAATAAAAATCACTTTTCCATAATAATCAATTCAATGTACAATCAAAATATATACTCTCCATCCATTTTCCTGAAGCCTCACTTGATAATCCATTGTGTATGTGTAGTAATCTTGCTAAATTTAAAAAAAAATCAGACAGCTATGATATTAACACATTTATAGGTTATATAAATTGGGTAAATCTTGTTTTTTAGACAGAGATAGATAGATGGATAGATGGATAGATGGATAGATGGATAGATAGATAGATAGATAGATAGATAGATAGATAGATAGATAGATAGATAGATAGATAGATAGATAGATAGATAGATAGATAGATAGATAGATAGATAGATAGATAGATAGCAATAAATTACCAATTTATATAAAGCTTTAAAAATGTTATAATTGCTACCTAGTTTTTTTTGCAAGATAATATTGTATATCCAATTGCATTGTTAAGTTCCTTTATTAATCTACATTGAATATCCATTATGGCTGTTTCGATCCTGTACCCTGACCCCTCTGTACTTCATGTTGATGTTTTGCTTATACAACCCATGTAATGACAATTTGCAATGTCTGATTTAAGTCATGAGTGCATTGGACAAATTCCCACCATATCTTGCGGGGCTCTGCACCAGTTTATTGCACGATTGCTTTAGGAACATTGGATTTTAATTTCAGTCAGCTGAAATTTCAGTTTGAAGGCCGAAATATTGCATTGCGGCCAAAGTGCAAGAAACTGCAGATACTTATCATGCTGCATGCAACTGTAGAGGACAGCTGACAACACTTGCTTGTAACCTATGACCTGCCGCTGGCTGATGCAGCCCTTGAGACTGCCTGCTAGCCACGGGCCAAGGAGCAGGAGCAGCTGGTTCGTGCATCAACTCCTCCAGCTTCCACACTATCTCATTATCTCTCACTTAGACACTGCAGGTAGCCTGTAATTCAACTGGACTATAAGGGTAGTTTTTTAATGCAAGAGAGGTTTACAGTCATACAAGCCTGATAAAGAATTGAGTTACATAAAGTAGCCCTTAAAGTAGCAGAACATGAAAAATAAAGCAATCTTATATTTCTCAATTTAAGAGTGAAAATAAAACAAGAAGGTAAAAACGAGCATCTAAAACAGTTTAGTCACTATATACTTTACTCTGGCACAGAGATTTCCAAATACTTAAATTGACAGACTATCCTTGTGCCTAATTTCCCCTCATGACTTGAACTGTGATATTCTTGATCCACATGGTTGGTGACACATCCCACAGTTTTTTCCTAACTGGAATGGAAGAAAGGAAGTTCGTATTCAGTCATAGAAATAGTAGGAGAGGGATTTGTAAAACAAAGGGAGTATCTCTGATGGGGTGAAATCAAATGATTTCATGGGGTATTTAGACTTGTCTGGGTAACCTGATGTTAACAAGCCTGTGGGACATTTCCAGCAGGCCAGCCAATAGGGAGAGAGCAAAACTGTGCCAAAGTGATGGCAGACAGAAATGGCTGGTTCTGATACAGTCAGAGAAAAAGAGTGAATCATCAACTTAATATGGAGTCTCTTTGCCCAGATGAAGGATAAGGTGCTGTTCTTCAAGCTTACATTGGACCTCATAACAGTGCCGGAGAGTGCAGATAGAAAAGTGCCAATGGAGTGGTGAATTAAAGTAATAGGGTACAAGAAGAACATGGTCACTCCTGTGGATTGATTGCAGGTGCCCAGTAAAACAATCATCCAACTTGCATTTGGTTTCTCCATTATTGAGGAAACCACATTGTAACACCAAAGGCAATATGTTGGATTGGAAGAAAGGCAAGTGAATCATTGCTTCATGTGGAAAGACTGATTGATTTCAAGGGTGGTGCATTGCCTGTGGTTGCTAGCAAGCTAGCTAGCAAATGGGGAATGATTGGTGGGGATGGAAGAGTGGAGAATGGAATGGTGTTCTTGCAGGAATTGTGAATGGTGATGGGGAGAGAAGATAAATCTGTGTCTGGTGATGGGGCCTTGTTGGAAATGATGGATATTGTGAAGGATAATCCATTGAATGCAAAAACGGTTAAGGTTGAAGATGAGAATCAACAGAAATCTCTTCTGATTTAGTGCAGGAAGAGAGGTTGAGAGCAGAGGTTTGCGATAAAGATGTGATGTGGTCAAAGGCAGGCACAAAATGCTGGAGTAACTCAGTGGGACAGGCAGCATCTCAGGAGAGAAGGAATGGGTGACTTTTCGGGTCAAGACCCTTCTTCAAACTGTGGTCAAGGGCTGTGAAAGTGATTAATGCAATATTCGGAATTCAGATTCTATCCGTATCCTTGCATAGTTCATCTTTTTCGCTCCAGTAACTTTTGATGTCTCTTCATCATGTAATATTTGTAGAAATGATTTTGTAATGCACATTGGACAAACTTTTTCCCATTTGCGAAACTTATTTTTTGTCTTCTTAAAGTCATCCACAAGAACTGGAACTTCTAACAAACCTTGGCCACACTTTATCCTTTCTGACTTTTGCCTTATGCTTCACTCCATGTAGTTTGGTTTTGAGATACAGTGCGGAAACATGCCCTTCGGCCCACCGGGTCCATGCCAACCAGTGATCCCAGCACATTAACATAATTTACACACACTAGGGACAATTTTTACATTTACCAAGCCAATTTACCTACATACCTGTATATCTTTGGAGTGTGGGAGGATATCGAAGATCTCAGAGAAAACCCACGCAGGTCATGGGGGGAACATACAAACTACGTACGGACAGCACCCGTTGTCCGGTTCGAACCTGGGTCTCCGGCGCTGCAAGTGCTGTAAGGCAGCAACTCTACCACTTTGCCCATTGTACTTTGTGTTGTTATCGGCCACCCAACATTGCTAGCCTGTCTTTGGATAGTGGGGTGTAAGCATTTTCATGAGTTAATTCTACCCTTGTAGTAGCCGTTACTGCTGGCTGGTCTCTTTCAATTCAATTCAATTTCAATTCAACTTTAATGTCATTGCACAGATACAAGTATAGGTACAACGAAATGCAGTTTAGCGTCTGTTTGCAGTGATAGCAATATAGAAAATAAATACAGAATGCAGACAATGTGGACGGAGAGACTGGAGAAATCTATCAGCGGGACTCCGAGTTCAGCAGTGTGATGGTGTTATTGTAGAAGCTGTTCCTCATCCTACTAGTGCAAGACCTGAGGCTCCTGTACCGCCTCCCTGATGGTAGGAGGGCAAACAGTCCATGGTTAGGGTGTGAGGGGTCTTTGATGATCTTCCCGGCCTGTTTCAGACACCGTTTTCGGTGGAGGGCATCCATGGCAGGGAGCGGGGCATCGATGATGTACTGGGCGGTTTTCACCACCCTTTTTTTTATTTCAAAATATACTTTATTCAAGTAATAAATATTTACAATACATCAACCGTGCGAAAAATCCATCCGACATTTTCGGAGGCTATACAAATTCTTCCATGCAGTCTATATACATTTTTCAAATTTTACTAATTAATCCCCCACCCGTGCCACTCATGTGGCCCCCCGGCATGGGATACCTTCCCTTATTTTGAGGGGCGTCTCCACCATACAGTGCCCCCATGTCCAGCAGCGGAAGGACCTTAGACTGTGGCCCTCCCCCACCGAGCCTTGGCGTTGGCTGCACCGAGCTTCAGTGCGTCCCTTAGTACGTACTCCTGCAGTCTGCAGTGGGCCAGTCGGCAACATTCCCCGACGGACATCTCGCTCTGCTGGGTGGTGAACAAAGCTCGGGCAGACCAGAGAGCGTCTTTCACCGAGTTGATAACCTTCCAGCAGCACTTGATGTCAGTCTCTGAATGTGTCCCTGGGAACAGCCCGTAAATCACAGAGTCCTCTGTGACAGAGCTGTTTGGAATTGGGAGAACCTCCTTGGTTTTTTTTTTTATTTCAAAATAGACTTTATTCAAGTAATAAATATTTACAATACATCAACCGTGCGAAAAATCCATCCGACATTTTCGGAGGCTATACAAATTCTTCCATGCAGTCTATATACATTTTTCAAATTTTACTAATTAATCCCCCACCCGTGCCACTCATGTGGCCCCCCGGCATGGGATACCTTCCCTTATTTTGAGGGGCGTCTCCACCATACAGTGCCCCCATGTCCAGCAGCGGAAGGACCTTAGACTGTGGCCCTCCCCCACCGAGCCTTGGCGTTGGCTGCACCGAGCTTCAGTGCGTCCCTTAGTACGTACTCCTGCAGTCTGCAGTGGGCCAGTCGGCAACATTCCCCGACGGACATCTCGCTCTGCTGGGTGGTGAACAAAGCTCGGGCAGACCAGAGAGCGTCTTTCACCGAGTTGATAACCTTCCAGCAGCACTTGATGTCAGTCTCTGAATGTGTCCCTGGGAACAGTCCGTAAATCACAGAGTCTGTTTGGAATAAAGCGTACCAGGGACCCTTGCATTTTTCTCCAGACTCTTTGGGCAAATCCACACTCTGCAAAGAGGTGGGCGACCGTCTCCACTCCATAGCAGCCGTCCCGAGGGCAGCGTGCGCTGGTAGTGAGGTTCCGATGGTGCAGGAAGGATCTGACTGGGAGGGCTCCCCTCACCGCCAGCCAAGCCAGGTCTTGGTGCTTGTTGGTGAGTTCTGGCGATGAGGCATTTTGCCAGACAAGCTGGGCAGTCTGCTCAGGGAACCACGCCACCGGGTCCATCGAGTCCTTTCCCTGCAGTACCTGCAGGACATTCTGTGCTGACCACTGCCCAATGGACATGTGGTCAAAGGTGTTGGTCCGGAAGAACCTTTCCACAGACGACAGATGGGGCGGCAGTGACCAGCTGACTGGCACATTGCGTGGCATCTGCGCCAGGCCCATCCTTCGCAACACCGGGGACAGGTAGAACCTCAGCAGGTAGTGACACTTGGTGCCCACGTGCCTTGGCTCTACACTCCGCCTGATGCAGCCACACACGAAGGTGGCCATCAGGATGAGGGCGACGTTGGGCACGCTTTTACCCCCGTTGTCTGCCGACTTGTACATTGTGGCCCGTCGCACCCGGTCCATCCTCGACCCCCAGATGAACTGGAAGACGGCCCGGGTGATCCCTGTGGCGTAGGAAGGAGGGACAGGCCACACCTGTGCCAAGTACAGCAGGCCCGAGAGCACCTCACACCTGATGACCAAATTCTTTCCCGTTATGGAGAGGGAGCGTTGCCTCCACAGCTCCAGCTTCTTCCCCACCCTGGCTATCCGCTCCAGCCAATTCTTGTTACACGCCTCAGCCCCCCCGAACCAGATCCCCAGCACCTTCAAGAAGTCAGGCTTGATGGTGAAGGGGACGGAAGATCTGTCGGGCCAGTTGCCAAAGAGCATGGCCTCGCTCTTCCTGCGGTTCACCCTGGCTCCCGTGGCCGACTCAAACTGGTCGCAGATACTAATCAATCTGCGGACCGACCCTGGATCCGAGCAGAAGACAGCGACATCGTCCATGTACAGGGAGGTCTTTACTTGAATGCCCCCACTGCCGGGCAGTGTCACTCCTCTAATGCTCGCATCCTTCCTGATGGATTCGGCAAAAGGTTCAATACAGCAGACAAACAAGAGAGGAGAGAGAGGGCAACCCTGCCTGACTCCAGACCTTACAGGGAAACTGTCTGATTCCCACCCATTTATGTTATAGTGCCTTCCTATCTGCCACGGTGCAACTGCAGTACCATACCATAAAGCAGGTGGTCAGGATTTTACATGTGTCCAGTCACTGCTGAGCAAGTCTGGGAAACTTCAATTATCTTAGAATCATGATATCATTAAGAAAGTGCTCTTGGAATTTCCCTACTCCTTTAAATGGGTTGAAATGTGCTGGTAATGCATTTAATGCGTTCTCCATTAGAGGCTTTATAGTTGGCTACAATTCTTTCCCTTGTGACCAATGAGAGAAAGTAACTATTTCCATCTACGGTTCTTTATCTGCTATTGCTGGCTCAGTATGAACTCATTCTCACTTAGTTTGTTAAATTACTTGGTCGGAAATCCAGTAGCTCAGGCAATCCTGTACTATTTGAATTGTATCCCACAGCTTGTCGATTCTCAGTGGACTTCTACAGATTCTCAACTGGGAGGGATCACGTCACATTCACATTCTGTTACAGACAGGCTATCTAAATTTCATCACCTATCCATGTTCTGCAGAGGTACTGGTTGAGTTACTCCAATGCTTTGTGACTTTTTTAATCTAAATTTCAGTTTCTTCAACCACTATTTGATTCTGACACCAAATTTCAGTCTCCCTCTCTCCTCCCCCTCTCCTCTCTCTCAAAAGTATTCAAAAATATTCAATAGGTAGGCCTTTTTAAACCTAATCATAAAAGTAAAAACATTTTTAAAATGCAGGTATCTATCCAGGATCATTGCTGCAAAAAAGTTACTTTGGTATGCCATAGTTTTTTAAAGAAAGTGAAAGCAAGTGACAGGACAGCCTTCCCTACGCTCACTTTCAGCAAAGGGAGAAAAAGTTTTGGAATTTCCAACACAAAACCTTTTTGCTGCAATGCAGAGAGCTTTGGGACACATGGTTTAACTTTGAAAGAGGTACTGACTTAATATAGCCATTATTATTAACAACCAATATTACCTATGAAGGATTATGCATTTAGATGAGTTGTAAAAATATTTAAGCTTGCTTTTGGGAGAGAGCCTGCTCTGCATCAATTTAAATACTGTACAAACTGGATAAAGCAAAGCCTGTGATTAATTGCAAACTATATCAGTAAAAGGGCTTGAAACCTCTGTTGAACATTTGCGCATACAATTCGGGTGACGAATGCCAATTTCAGGTGGATGTCCTGAAATATGATTGTGTGCCCTTTCCAATATGACTTCTAAAGCAGACTGAACAGAAGCAAGACTAATGTCATTCTCTGAGAGATACAGTACATATATTGTTCAGAGCTCATTTAAATTTGAGAGAGTTTCATAAAAGGAATGTGTTCTACCAAAAATGGACCCAGGTGGCTGAATTCTGCAATGAATACAAAAAACCTTTCAACCAGGAAAATTGCTTTTTGAAGCATTGGAGCTGCAGCAACTGATTTCATTCCACGTCAGAAAATTAACCATCAGAATGGCTTTTGTAAAGATATCCCAAGTCAATTCTGGATAGCTGTGCATGAATTTATGAAAAGAGCAATAGGGATGTACCAGTGCCTTTGGTTTCCATGGATATGTGGAAATGATATTTCAAACAATGTGATAGCATTATGAGGTATCTTGTCTTGGCCCAGCCAGTATGTTTTAAGTTGAATGCAGTGACCTGAAATTGCTTTGGGCTTTAGGGTTAAGTCAACCTTTAGGTTGACCACAACTTAATCCAGTCTTGTTTGAGCAAATATAAATTCCTTAGGAAATGGTACTATACACACCTCTAACCTTTCAGGCCCTGGTCAGTAGAGTTTGAAATGAAATAACATATTTGAAAGGCAAAGTCTTATTTTTGGAAAATCCTTATAAAGTATTCATTACATAGGGAATACTAACTCTAATTTAGTTTTATTCATGGTTCTTCAAAGTTTTGTTTATTATGACATGTAGTTCCTTGTGTATTATTTGACATACGTGTGCAATATATAGACAGTAAATAGGTGATAATAAGGTGTGCCCGATAATTGTAAGTTTTGTATTTAAAGTTAGATTCAACACAAAACACAAAGTGCTAGAGGCACTCAGCGGGTCAGGCGGCAACTGTGTAGGGAATGGGCAGACGATGTTTCGGTTCGGGATCTTTTTCAAACTAATGGATGGACTGATAGATCAACCTGAAGAAGGGCCCCGACCTGAAACGTCATCTGTTCATTCCCTCCAGACATGGTGCTTATCCCGCTGAGTTCTCCCCAACACTTTGTTTATAGCTCAAGATTCCAGCATTTGCTCTTTCTTGTGTCTGCAGATTTAGCACAGTGTTGGTCGAGGACTATTAGTAGTTTCTGCTCACCCGCTTCCATGGAAGATGATGAGTAGGCTACTTAGAGACCATAGCAGGCTTCAGGATGATTCATGCACCAACCAGGAAAGCATGGTAGACTCGGTGGAAAGAGGCCAGAGAAGGGAAGATGCCATGTACCTTTAGTGGAAAGGGTCTATCTTAACCTCCTGCTGCAATATGTACAGCACACTCTGGCCCTATTCATTCCTCCCATTTCTCTTGTAGTTTAGTTTAGTTGAGAAATACAGAGCAGAAATAGGTCCTTCGGCCCACCAAGTCCGCACCGACCAGTGATACCCGCACATTAACACTATCCTACACATATGAGGGCCAATTTACATTTATACCAAGCCAATTAACCTACGAACCTGTACGTCTGTGGAGTGTGGGAGGAAAATGAAGACCTCGGAGAAAACCCACGTGGGTCACGTGGAGAACGTACAAACTTCATGCAAACAGCACTCATGGTCAAGATTGAACCCGGGTCTCTGGAGCTGTGAGGCAGCAACTCTACCAATACGCCACCGTGCAGCCTTGTAGAGCAAATGCAGAGCTTCTAGCAAGGTACCAGCAGGCAGAGCAGGCTTGTCCTGGCAATTTCTGTGAATAATCCAACAGTGTTGATCAGCATTATATTGAGGTGAATTAGCAAAATCACCTGAAATAATGAGCTGGAATTTCCTCAAAGTAAATGACCAACTAAGCTCGCCATTTACCTACCTGACAGAATGGATTCCCTGCTGAAAACGTCCTCAATAAATCCAATCTTATCGGTGAGTGAATATAAATCCCACAGTGATAGCCAGCGAACATCCAAACATATTATTAAAAACTGTGGAAAATAAAACGTACTTAAGTTTCCTTAAATTGAGACATGTAAGAAGACTAGAAAACAATTTGAAATCAACATGTTTAAATTAACTCAGGAAATTCAGATATTGTCAATTATCTGTAAATTGCCTGTCTCCCTCTTAGACTTTCCTCTCCATTGAGATGAATGTCCCAGCAGTTGCATAGTCAGGGCTATTCTGATACAGATTCTGGAATTCACTGCACATGATGCAAACAGAATCAATCAGGACTTTCAAAGTGGAATTGGATAGGCGCTTGAGGGAAATACATCTGCTGGGCTACCCGGAAAAATGTGTCCAGAATCTGCTCCACAATGGTTCCATAGTTACTTGTAGTGGTTTCAGAGGCATTGCGGTTGTCTTTCTGCCCCGGTCATGCTGACCTTTCATGCTGTCTGTGTGGTGTTTGCACATTGCCTATGTGACCATATCACTTTCTTCTGGCCACCCCAGTTTCCATCCATGTTCTTTCAAGTGTAGGGGTTGAGGGAGAATTTAATGGGCATGTGAGAGAGCAGGGAAATAAATGGGAGAATGCGATTTATATCTTTGCCCTGATCGCCAACCAAGACTAGATGGGCCAAATGGATTGCTTATGTATTGTAAGAAACTGTGCAAGGAGAGGCCATCTGGGATGGAGGGAATTTTGTGAGAATTAAATAGATGACTATTCAAACGAGAACAGTATATTTGTACCCCCAGCGTATAAAGTACTATTGACACTGTCATAAAACTTCATAATAAGTACTTTAATAAGGATCCATACAGGAACCATATACTAGGTACTGTAGGCTCGAAGTCGTAGCTTAAACTAAAGGCATGGCTGCTCGCATTCCACAAGATGGCATGGTGGACACCCAACATGGATTACGGATTGCGTCAGCAATAGCAAAACCAGACATGGATCAAATCAGCAATAGTGATTGATCTACATCCTCCTTCTTAGGCTTCTGCCCATGAGCTAAATACAGGTGATACCGCCATATGTACAACCTTCACCTGGCGTTTCTCAGCAGGCGATGACTCAACCAGCAAAGGTTTCACAGGGGACTTCTCCACAGGCCTTACAGGAGATTTTACCACCAACACCGACCCCACTGGCGGTTCTTTCGCAGGTGTAGAGACAAAGTCCCGATCCCAGAAGTACTCACGGTCTGCTGTCACATGTCCATCGTTTAAACAATCGTATCCATCCTCTGTCCAAAACCCATCATCTGGGTCATCCGCTCAATCGTATCGAACTTGCTGCGATGGCACCAGCTCATTCACCCGTAGAATATGTCTTCGGTTACGTCTGTGGAGACCTCCATCGAATCAAATAGGATGTTGGTTCCATGCACACCTTTTTGACTGTGCCCATGTGGTCATATCCTTTCTAGGTCTGTAGTCGGACAGTCTGCCCCTCCGTCAGCGGTTGGAGTGGACGACTGGAACGGTCGTAATACGCCTTTTGCGTCAGTCTTTTATGTTGCAAGTGTGCCTAAAGTACCTGAGGCTCGTAGACTTGTGGCTGAAGCAGGTGTCTTGAGATGGGAAGAGTGGTTTGGGTCTGTCTGGACATTAGTCGCTGAGCCGGCGAACAATGCAAGCACAGTTTGATAAGCCAGTGACAAGATTTATTACAAAGTGCACTAATTGCAGTGGTTCTAAAGCTGCAAGAAGGGAGAGTTGCCCCGTTTTTGCCATGGTTGCAAAAGGCGCAACCATTTCTGGAGATGTTGCAGATCTCGGCCCAGCAGAGAGAAGACATGGAACAGCATGATGCGAATTTAAAGAAAGTGCTCGAGCGTGCCAGGGAAGTGAACATGAAACTCAATCCCCACAAGTGTCAGTTCCGTGTTAACCAGGTGAGCTACGTGGAGCATGTTTTCACAAGTGATGGCCTCAAGGTAGATCCTTCCAAGACTGCAGCTATCAGCGAGGTAGGTGTCAATGCCAACAGATGTTGCCAGCCTGCAGAGATTTCTGGGCAGGGTAACTTACCTCGGGAAGTTCACTCCCAACTTGCAACGTGCTTTTGACACACTCAAACAACAGATGTCGTGCCCCCCTACCCTGGTTTATTTCGATGCCAATCAGCCTGTCACCTTGAACTGCAACGAATCCCAGTCCGGCCTCTGCACTGCGTGCCTGCAGGATGGCAAGCCTGTTGCCTATGCTTCTAGAACGATGACAGACACGGAGACGAGGTATGCTCAGATCGAGAAGGAATTGCTGGCGGTGGTCTTTGCATGTGTCAAATTCAACAATTACATCTTTGGTAAGGCTGTAACCATAGAGACTGACCAGTAGCCTTTGGTCACCATTTTAAACAAGCCTATACATGCTGCTCCAGTGAGGCTGCAAAGAATGATGCTGCAGCTCCAGAAGTACGACATCACTCTCAGTTACAAACAGGGTGAGCACATGGATCTGACTGGCACATTATCTTGCGCTCCCAGGAGGACAAATGCCCAGCACGCACATGACATGAACCCTTTTGACGTTATGACAGTTGACTTTATCCCGTCAGGATACTTTGGTGGCTTGCACGGCAGAGCATGCCATCTGCAGATACTCACCTCAGTCATCAATCACGGATGGCCTAGCAAGCACCATTTGCTTCTGCCTACTGTTCAGCCCTACTTTCCTGTCCAAGACGAACTTGCCATTGAAAATTGAATTATCAAGAAGGGCCACAAGGCAGTGATCCCGGCCTCGCTCCAACAGGAGTACTTGGGCGCCAACCACAGAGGACATCCTGGTTCCGAGGCAACGGTACAACGAGCAAAGAGCACGTTTTTCTGGCCTGTTATGTCGGATCACATACGCCAGAGAGTGCAGTCTTGTGTTGTGTGCAACATGCCGCATCCACAGAAAGAACATCTTTATCAGCACCCTGTTCCTGACCTGCCGTGGTCCACCGTGGCTATCGACATCTTTGACTGGCATGGCAATCAATACTTGGTCCGGGTAGACTCTTACTCTGGGAGGTTCGAGATCGACTTGTTCTGCACAACCTCTTCTGCGGCCGTCATCAAGAAATTTGCAAGACACTGCTCAGTCCATGGGGCGCCTCGCTCCCTCTTGTCCAATAATGGTGGACAATTCACGAGCCAGCGTTTTATAGACTTTGCAAAAGAATGGGACTTTAAGCACATCACCGGCAGTCCGGAGTATCCCCAGTCGAATGGACTGGCTGAGCGGGCTGTCCGCAGTGCTAAGGAGGTCATGGAGAAGTCCAGCAGAGCCGGGTCTGACGTATGTTTAGATCTTCTCCATCTCCGCAATATTCCATGCGATCGCACTTCTGATACCAGGTATAAAGTACTATTGACACTGAGTCATAAAACTTCATAATAAGTACTTTAATAAGAATACATACAGGAACCATATACATAGGTTCGAAGTCATAGCTTAAACTAAAGGCATGGCTACTCGCATTCCACAAGATGGCATGGTGCAAACCCGATGTGGATTACGGACCGGGTCAGCAATAGCAAAACCAGACATGGATCAAATCAGCAATAATGATTGATCTACACCCAGGTCTCCCCGTTCATCAACACACCCAGGGCCCTGCCATTCATTGTGTAGGTCCTGGCCTGGTTTAGTTTGTCAAAATACACAATTTGTATGTTAAATTCCACCTTTTCCAGTTTCCCAATTGATCTGAATATTCTTGTAATTTGAGACAACATTTTTCACTGTCCACTATACCACTAATTTTGGAGTCATCTGAAAACTTACTCATCATTGCCACCTGTATTCTCATCCAAATTGTTAATATATATAAGATGCACATCATGGGACCAGCACCAATCCCCATGGCACACTATTGGTCACAGGCCTTCAATCTGATAAACATCCCTCCATGCGCCCCATTGTCCCCAATCTATAATTGTTGACTCACCCTCAAGCACATGTGTTTAACTTTCCAGACCTACTTGCCCTCTGTGACCTTTTCAAAGGCTTTGCTAAAGTCCATGTAGGTAACATCTATCAGCCTGCCCTTGTCAATTGATTTGGTCACCTCTTCAAAAAAAAACTCAACTAATTTGTGAGACACAATTTCCCATGTACAAAGCCATGCTGTCTATTATAATCGGTCCTTGCCTTTCCACATGCAAATACATTTGTGTCTTTCAGAATCCCTTCAAGTAATTTTCCCACCGTTGATGTCATCCCACCACCCTATAGTTGTTTGACTTGGCTTTGCATCCTTCTTAAAGGAAGGCATAACATTAGCCACTCTCCAGTCTTCCAGTACCCCACCCATGGTAAACAAAGAGACAAAAATCTCTGCCAGGGCCCATCAAATTTTCTTCTTGCTCTCCCCAATATCCTGAGATATATCTGGTCAGGCAAAAGGTACAGCTGCCTTTATTCAAGACATCCAACGCCTTTCGTAATGTGGATAAGTTTCAGGTGCAGTTATCATTCTGAAGGAATGTTAAGGTCATGTTTCACTGGAGCTTCAGCTAAAAAGGTGGTAAGTTGTGTATTGGTAGAGTTGTGCATTGGTAGATATAGCGCCAGATATCCGGATTCGATCCAGACTACGGTTGCTGTCTATATGGAGTTTGTACGTTCTCCCCATTTCCTGCGTGGGTTTTCTCCAGGTGCTCCAATTTCCTCCCACACTCCAAAGACATACAGGACTGTAGATTAATTGCCTTGGTATAATTGTAAAATTGTCCCTAGTGTGTGTAGACTATTGTTAATATGTGGGGATCGCTGGTCGGCGTGGACTCAGTGGGTCGAAGGGCCTGTTTTCGCGCTATATCTCTTAATTAAATTGAACTATACTAATGTAGCAATGGAGATGGCATTTGGGTAACAATACATTTTTTGAAGAGAGGATGGTGTGTAAAGGGCCTGTCCCACTTGGCCGTCATTTGTGCCTCATATGTAAAATAGGTTGACGATTCGTTACGCGCGATGTTGCGCACAAATCAAACGTCATCATGCCGTCTGGTGCGCGTGACGTCATTAGAATACCCGGCGGTGCACAGCGCCGCATGTTTATGCACGGTGGCGTAACCATGCTACACGTGCGAGGTCGGGATGCCAGCATGCGTACGCCAGTGCACCAGTGTGCGTACCCAATGCGTCAGCGTGCGTACGTGATACGTCGTGCACGTGGCACGCGAGGATTTCGTACAGAACAAAATCCTGGAACGCCGTGCGATACCGTGCGCAACTCCATACTCCTCCACGCCTCTCCGCGTGCCCGTCCCGCGCTACCCACACGCTACCCATGCGTCACAACACGTTGACTATTTAACATATGACACGTAAATGAGGCGCAAATGACGGTCAAGTGGGACAGGCCCTTAAGTCTGTGTCCATCTTGCAGATGGTGTTAAGTACTCAACCAATAGATGGCATGACCTTTACAAGTGGAATAGTCTTTCCTTTATTATGGAAAGAGCCTTTGACAAAGCTGTCCTGACAGCTGAAAATTAGCAAGCAAGGAGGACAGTTCCAGGATGACCCTCTATCATCCGAGCTTCTCAGATACACGTCAGTACAGCAAGTAATCTGCATGCCAATGGAATGTGAATGGTTTTAGTGAAAAGGGAATTGGATGCAAAAGGGCGGAGGTACACTTCAGTCACAAGAGACCACATCTGGTGTACTGTGTACAGTACTGCTCTCTAAGAAAGAATGTAAATGCATTGGCAGCAATGCAGAGAGAGTTTACTGGACTGATACCTGGAAAGTGCAGCCTGTCCTACGATAGAAGAGATAGGGTTGTATCTGGTGTTTCGAAAAGAGAAAAGTGACTTAAATGAAATATATAAGATTCTAAATGGTCTTGACAGTTCTGGGGAGGATAATCACTCTTGTAAGAGAATTTTGAACTAAAGGTTGCTGTTGGAAAACAAAGAATTAAGTCAGAGATGAGATCAAATATTTTCAATCAGCAGGTCATGAGTCTTTGGAATTCTCTTCTTCAAAGGGCAGAGGCAGATAGATGAAAGATTGCCAGAGGTAGACAGCACTGCCAAGCAGAGGTTACATTCAAACCAGCCCTGATCTTACTGAATAGCAGAGTCGGCTCAAGGAGCCAAGTGACTCCTGCTGCTAATTCATATGTATGTATGTACTAAACTGACATTTCAGCTTCAAACAACATCTTTGAAGAGCCTGGATTGAGTGAACACCATCCGCATCCCTTTGTGAATCATTGTGGCAGGCTGAGGAAAGTTGCAACACCTCTGGAACAGGCAGGAGCATGGAAAAGGGAGGAGGTATCAGAGTGTGACAGGAATCTCTGAACTATTGGTCTGAAACATGGTGATGTGCCTACACCACCATCCAAAAGCTGCACGATTTGAATACCCATATGTGCCGCTGAGAGCAACTATATTTTAGAAGTCGCAGTGCTATCCTGTGGAAGAAGGAAGGATTACAAGTATTATTTTAAAAATCCAAGGATTTTACAAACATCACCTAAATAGCTAGTTAATTGATGAATTCCAAGATCGTTCATAAGGAATCTGGAATCAATTCAACTAATGCAGCCATGGACACCAAAGCTTCCCTGCCAACTAAACTATCCAGCAAGTTGAAGGCAGAAATACATCTCACCTTATGGTAAATCGGAGAACCACATCTTTATTTGCTTTTGACTTTTAAATTATTACGGAAATGTAATTATTATTTAATGCAAAGCTCCCTTTTTTTACAATGTCGTTATTACTTCCACCACAATGTACCTACACAGTGGGTTTACTCAGCAGTAATGTTTTCCATGCAAATTGAAACAACTTGCTGCAGGCCTCATCATTTATTCAATGCGCAGGAGGCCTATAATTTATTTACTGCCCTGTGCATTTGGCAGCGCAGACAGAAATAATGTTCAAATGAACTGCAAACCAAATCATTTCCTAAGATATGAACTAACCTAAATAAGGAAAATGTGTAACCTAGTCCAGCAAATTAGCCACACCGAGTGAAGAAGATAGAGCCTGGTGATATTTCATTTTGAACTCTGTGAATGATGGTCTATTGAAAAAAAACGTTTATTTTATTGAGTTTATTACAAACTAAGAATAGTTCTGAACTTTTTGATCGTTCATTCAAGCTGTTTTATAATATGTGAGTGCCAAAAACAACAGAACATTATTTGTCTCAGTGATCCCATTAACTATGGATGTTTTGAACTTTGCTAAAAGAATAATTGATAGTTATTTGCATTGTTTGTTCAGATGACTACTTTGGAACTGTACCATTACTTAATTAATTGATTTAACCTGTGGATAAACGTACCCATTGTCTCTTCACTGAATTTCCTCTATTTACACCAATTGTCTAATTTTGTTAACAGGGATGCTCAGTGTGGAAAGATCCAGTGTCAAGGAGGAGCAAGTCGGCCTGTTATTGGAACAAATGCAGTCTCTATAGAAACTAATATCCCTTTGCAAGAAGGTGGCAAGATCCTATGCCGTGGTACCCATGTCTATCTAGGTGACGATATGCCTGACCCAGGGCTTGTGCTAACAGGCACTAAATGTGGAGAGGGAAAGGTAGGGATGATCAATAACTAAGAACATGTTGACCATCCATTTAAGTAATTATCCAGCCATTCTATTTAGAGTGTACAGTAAATCCTCACAATAGCTGACCACTGGGGTGGGGAGGATGGTATCCATTATTGCCGATTGTCTCTATAAGTCGAGTGGGGGGGGGGTGCAGTTTAACCCGAGAAATGCTGCATTGGGGCTGGTGGGAGGTTTAAACAAGCAAGAATTCACAGGCTGGGGATTCGCAGACCCCCGGCCCCACACGCGTGCACAAAGGACGGGTCCGGTACTCATGCCGGCTTCATGCTGCTCGTTCTCTCCGCTCCTGCGGCCAGAAGCACGTCACGAGGCGCCATCTCAACGGGAAACTGACAGAAATGGGGGGGAGTGGAGGAGGGCGGTGCAATGGGAGTCTCGGTCACCTATAACGGAAATCCACAATGTAGAGGTCCATCACTGTGAGGGTTTACAGTATTATGGTCTCTAAAATTAAAGAGAAATTACCTTTCACTGCGAATGTTTATATTAGAAGGTGAAACATATATTTATGTTGGAAAGATTGAAAGAAAAAACAAACGTTAATGAAGTAGTCCATTCCTTAATATCTTATTTACACTGAACCAATAAAGCACATTTGTGGAGCTGGAATACACTCGAGCAACGAACACTTTTCAACTCAAGCTGTTTGCTGTGGTTGCAGTTTATTTTCAGCTTGGTAAATTATTGGTTTCACAAAGCCTCAAAAAGAGCACAGAGGAGGCTGCAGGCTAGAAACATCCCTGCTGCTTCTCCTGGCTCCAGAGGATATTTTTTTCGATGTCACTTTTAAACTTTTCTCTTATTGATGATCATTAGGGGTTCAATATTGGAATGCAACTTAATGGCTGTACATTTGTCATATCCAGGGAGCCGAGAGATTATTTTAAACTTTTTAAGGCACATAAATATTTATGAATTTAGTACCAGATTGACCACCAACTAGAATTTTTACTGCTATCTTTGCACTAATTTCTACGCAATTTACTGCTGACCTGACAAGTCTGCCATTGCTACTAAAAAGTCGAAGGAGAAAAATAATTTGTATTTGCAGGACAACTTCCAAGTCCTCAGGACACTTCAATACAAATCAGAGCCAATGAATTAAAGATGGTACTTTAAATACTACTGCATTACAGTATCACCCAAGAGAGAGCCTATAGTGGGGACTCAATCACGGACATCTGCCACTGGGCTAAGGCCAACACCTAGAGTACAATGGAATATCTTCAAATCTGTGCCTTGTCAAAAATCTGATACTTATGCCTCACCATTAAGTAGTGCTGTAATATTGTTTATTAATGTTTAAATGAATTTTTGCCTTGCAGTCGATAAGTTTCTCAGTGATATGATGGATAAACCGCATGGGGTATTTAATCAAATGAACAGAGCTGAAATCGGGACCTGTTCATTCCAAATCTTGCTTGCAAATCTTGTACTAAAAATTAATTATAGGAAGAATGTGAACAAAATTGAGAGAGTACAGAGGAGATTTACTAGAATGTTGCCTGGGTTCCAGCAACTAAGTTACAGAGAAAGGTTGAACAAGTTAGATCTTTATTCTGTGGAGCGCAGAAGGTTGAGGGGGGACTTGATTGAGGTCTTTAAAATGATGAAAGGGATAGACAGAGTTGACGTGGATAAGCTTTTCCCATTGAAGGTGGGGAAGATTCAAACAAGAGGGCATGACTTGAGAATTAAGGGACAGAAGTTTAGGGGTAACATGAGGGGGAACTTCTTTACTCAGAGAGTGGTGGCTGTGTGGAATGATCTTCCAGCAGAAGTGGTGGAGGCAGGATCGATTTTAACATTTAAAAGTAAAGTGGATAGGTATATGGACGGGAAGGGAATGGAGAGGTATGGTCTGAGTGCAGGTAGATGGGACTAGGGGAAAATAAATGGTCGGCACGGACTGGAAGTGCCGAGAAGGCCTGTTTCCGTGCTGTAATTGTTATATGGTTATATGGTTATTTGGTTACTATGAGGTGCAAGAATGTGCTGAGTCACTCTTTGTGTCTTTGCACTTTGTGTCTTGTTTTTGGTGAACGAGCAACTGCAGTCTGTGTGCCTACATGATTCCATTATCATCTCCTAGCTTAACGAAGGAAGAGGTTGGTGGGGATTGGGGGAGAGGGGGGTGATCTGCTTGTATTGGGTGGAGCAGAAAATACCATCTTGCATTTATATGAAGTATCCCTTAATAGTAAAATGCTGCAACTTAAAAGAGTAATATCAAACCTAATTTGATGCCAAGGCACAAAATGAGATACCTGTCCTCAGTTTTCCGGTTCTTCCTTGAAATTTGATCAATTTAAATTAGAAAATGAAAAACCAATGCAATATTGTTACAATTGCAAATTTAGAAAACAAAAATACAAACGAGCAAAAACAAAGACTGCATTAAGTATTAATCTAACGTTCAACAAGGGTTTTCTCGGACTGTGTTCTATCCACCAGAAAGTGCTGCACGCCATCTCTTTCTTTGCTGCCTCCATATCCCTCAGCAAGTCATTTCTAAAACGTAATTCCCATGTGTTAGACCTCAGCATGTACTCGCCACCTCCTGATCTCAGCAGCTTCCTCTTGGACTCTAATTCCTCACTGATAGCTTTTGATCACCTCTCCTAATGTATCATTTTTATTGCCACAGGGGCTTTTTTCTAATTACAATTCAATGAAGCACTTTACCATGTTTTTCTACATCAAAAGGAGTTGGGATTGTTGTTCGAGCTACTTAAAGCAGGGATATCTGCAGACTATTATTGTGCATTATACCATAAGAAAAGAGGAGCTGCTTCATACAAAGAAATTGAGAGGCCTGAGAGAGGCACTACTTCCTGCATAACGTATACATAATCAAAGTTATTCATGTACGCTTAGAATAACACAAATGTTTCTGTTTTCCCAGATCTGTCTGAACAGACAATGCCAGAACATCAGTGCCTTTGGAGTGTTAGAATGTGCTTCCAAGTGTCATGGACAAGGGGTGAGACTGTGTATTGTTACTTTTTTTTAATGTTATATTTTTGTCTTAATACTAATTATAAAAAGGCTGTTTGTGAAGATACCCCATTTTCCTGGTCTGTGGAGCTCACTTAAGTGTAATGCAGATATGAAGGCAGCCTCATCAACAAAATCAGTTTAAATCCAATGATCAGTTCTGAAGGAAAAGTTGTTCTGCTTATTTTTAAATTAGCATCAAAAACTGATATTGTTCTCAATTAAAAATATAAATGAGATGCTGAATAGTTGAATATATTCTAAATGGAAAATTAAGTCAAAGCCTGCAGCCAATATTAGCAAAGCAAAATTGAAAAAAAAAATCAAGGCTTGTAATATATGTAGAATTTAAGAAATAATAAGAAAGAGATTAGCAACAACAATCAAAAACACATTTTCATCAGTAATGCCACCTTGGGCTGCAGGTTTCTTTGATGTACTTTTGAGGAAAGATATGAATAAGCAACATTTCTCTGCTGGATATTTTCTGAGAATATTACGCGAGTATGCAAAGATCATTTGAGGTTAAATACAGCAAACACACACAATTGTATGTTGTATGTATGCGTGTGTCGGTGTCTGTGCTTGTGGGTGTCTCTGTGTGTGAGTCTGTGTGGTTCAACACTTCAGGTAAAACATGACTAGAATACTAGAAAAGTAAAACACCCTGGACCACACTCCCCATTATCCAAGTGGTCCAAGTTTTACTCTGATTTTATGCCAAAATATCAAATTCCCATACTCCTTTTTGATTAGAAGATTCAAGATTTAATTTTATTGTCACATGTACCAATTAAGGTGCAGTGAAATTTCAGTTACAAAAAATCAGTCAGATTTCCCTCCAAACACTTAATTAAAGGCTATATTTACTCCAGAGGAACAGGTTGTTGATAACGGCAAAATGTGAAAAAGCTTAGCTGAATTCATCTTAATATTTCTTTAGTTTTTACTCCAGACTGTCAGATGACTTATCCTATTTTTCTTTGAAGTAGCTTCCCACCAAGAAGATTGGGAATCCTCAGATCGACAATCCAGTTTGGAAAACTCATTCAAATTAGTCAGGCCCATTGTACAAACAACATTAAGACATGCTCAAGTGTCTTCCAGTTTCTGGCCCAACTTTAGAATTTTACAAAGATAGACACAAAAAGTTGGAGTAACTCAGTGGGTCAGACAACATCTCAGGAGAAAAGGAATAGGTGGTGTTTCTGGTCAAGATCCATCTTCAGACCCCCTCTGTGATTATCCTCTCTCGCTGATCTCCCTCTGTCATTAGCTTTGGTTTAAACCTGTAGCTCCGCTATCGGATATTTGGTTTAAACCAGCATCTGCAGTTCCTTCCTGCACATTTAGAATTTTCCATCTTCAATCACCCTCATCTGAATTCTTGCTAATCTGTGATTTATATTGCGGAATATTTCATTTTAACACAGTTATAAATAATTTTTTTTCCACAATGGTAGGTTAATACAATTTCTCACTTGTGGATCTTAGTTATTGCACGAAACTGTGATGAAATATTAATATCTGATTGACTGTTATTCCATTTATGTTCTCATAGTCACACCCTAGCTATCAGATTACTTCAAGATTCTGTAAATATTGGTATTCCATTTTTATAACGTTATTTATACATATTATTAATGTTAACAAAAGTCTCCATTGGACACAACTAAAAATATAAATCAAATCACAACATCTATTTTCTCCTGTTGTTTGATAATTTATGATCCTTTTTTTGCACCTGCATATATCCAAAGAGCTTGTATGGCCGTAATTATATTCAGAAGCAATACCAGGCAATATATGAGCTGTCATTGTTTAGCTTAAGTTTATTGCCTTTACTCTTCTGAACGTGATTACTACAAAGTCACGGTTTAGGTTAGCACAGCTACTGATCTAAGTAAGTAAGTTTATTGGCTGAGTATTCACATACAAGGCATTTGCCTTGGTGCTCCGCCCACAAGTAACAACATGACATACAGTGACAGTTACGAATGACTCAGAAATTGCTCAGACTTGATCTACCAATCAATTCCCAAGTTCATCCAGTGAGCTGAATAAAATGCTAACCGTTAAAACAGTGAAGTATAATTGAAAGATAAGCATTCATAAAAGAAGTGAGAAGACCTTCAGATCCATGAAACTCACTCTTTATAATCACCCAAGCAAGCTATCAACGGCAACTAACACAAAATGGTAGTAAAAGAAAACTTGGGGTGACATGGTGGCGCAACAGTAGAGTTGCTGCCTTACAGCGCCAGAGACCCGGAATCGAGCCTGACTTTGGGTGCTGTCTTCACGTAGTTTGTACGTTCTACCTGTGATTACGTGAGTTTCCTCAGGGTGCTCCAGTTCCTCCCACATTCCACAGATCTGCAGCTTTGTAGGTTAATTGGCTTCTGGAAATTGTAAATTGTCGCCAGTGTACAAGGGAGGTCGAAGGGCTTGTTTCCAGGCCATATCCCTAAAGTGTAAAAAAACTGTTGCACTGATGCAATATATAATGGGGCAACAAACTATTATATAGAAAGCTAACTCACGCAATCCTTGCAGATATCTCTACAGAACAGAAATGGCTCAGAATATCAATCAGCCCATTAGCTTGTCATGTGGGCTGGTTAATGGACTGTGGTACAAAGCAGAAAAAAAAACTCGTAAAGTTGAACATAATCCTTAGGGTAGCAAAAGGAGAACTGATATATAATTGAACTGTCCCAGTCTTTTGGTGTTAACATATCTATTTTGATATGATCTTCTTAAAATCAAAAGATAATTTTAAGACAAGAAAAATCACTGTGTTCACCCTAACAAGCTTGTTATAAACATTCTAATGAAAAGGTTCTGGTTATGTTTCCAGCAATCTCCGCTTATCCCTGTCATGACTGCTTTGCCTTTAAGGTGTAGGGGAACGAGTTGATCTTTCTGCTCCTGAGCCTGTTCTGCCACGCAATGAGATAATGACTAAACAGTGACTGAACACTCGGCCCCCTATCTTTCTTTTCCTTGTCTACAAAAAAGCTGTTCTTATAATGACTGGTTTGAGGAACACCTATTATTTACTGAGGAATGGATTTTCACACTCACCACGTCTTTTGTGTGACAAAATATCTTTCCCAGTTACTTACCTAAATAACCAGGCTCTGATTTTTAATCTTATGTTCTCGTGTCAAACACCTCCCCATCAACAGGAAAAGTTACTATCTACCCTGTCAGTTCATTGCAAAGTCTTAATATCACTCTGACAAATCATCTCTTATCCTTTTCTATTTCAAGTCTCCCAGTGTAACTTCTCCCAATAAGTTAAACACTTATGAGCTTTCGCTGAGCTGCTCACAAGGCTAATGCTTCCTTACTAAATAAAGTGTGATCCCCAGTTGCACGGTGCTCCAGATATGGTACAATTAACACCCAAACTCTTCAATGATTTCCTTATAGAAGCTATTCAATCCATCAAGCTAGTACTCAGAGCAATCTCGTCACTTCCATCCACCCACATTTATCCGTGACCTGTTCATTTTATTTAGTAACATCATAGTTATCACTGTAACATCATAGTTATCGTGGATCCTGAAACATCTTGCATCTACACTGTTGTGAACAGTTCCTCCTTTAAACGGATCTTAAACTTATCAATTTTCGACCCTGAAAAATGAAAATTCATGCTCACCTGAAATGTATCTGTCAGCTCTGCACACTCGCTTAATCTATCAAAGACTTTTTGTAATTTTATGCTTTCACCAGCATTAACTACCTCACCAATCTTTGTGTCGCTGGCAAACTTAAATGTGTGGATTTCACCCGTTATCTGGGTCATTAATTGGGATACAGCAGGGATTCATATAAAATAGCACCAGTCATTGGAAATATTAAAGCAACAAGCCAGATTCCTAATCAGTTTAGTAGCTTGACTTCAATATGACAAGCTTTAATTTTTAATCTTATTATACAAATTAATTCAATTGCCTCTTAGTAGCCTTGACAAGTGAGAATTTCGATTGCAAATATTTAAAATTAAGTAAAAGAAACGTTACATTTAAAGTAAGCTTAAACTCAATTTAGTATTTAAGTCTAAACTCCATTTTGTGATTGAAAATGCTGGCTACTACATTAATTCCATAAATATTGTTTAAAGTAAATGATATACATTGCTCAAATAGAGCAATATGAAAAATATTTTAAACAGTTTTAGTAGGATTTCCCCATATGTAGTACTTTGGTTAATATATCTCTTTTTTAAAATGTAATGTTAGTTTAGGTCTTATAATAGGATCTGTAAATATATAAAAGCCTTGAAATAGTGATGAGCACATGTGAAATCTTCACAAGTGCTCAGTTAAGAGTACTGAGCATTCTGCAATATAATAATTACAATTATGTGGGAGAACTTTGAGGCTTTAAACAATATAATTTCATAAAGATTCTCCCTGCCAGAAAGGAAAGACAAAAAGAAGAAAGACATGATACATTTCCTTCCTTAGAACAGCACAGAATGCAATATGATTAAACCCTTTTAAGATTATGAAAAGATGGAGTAGGTAGCAGACTATTCATTATGCCTGAGGTACATAGAAACAAAGCATGTCGAACACACATGGAGAGACTTAAGGGCCTGTCCCACTTACGCGATTTTTTTCGGCGACTTGCCGGCATCCGCCATAGTTGCAGCAGGTTGCTGAAAATGTTTTAAATGTTGAAAATCCAGCGGCAACCCAGTATTCAAATATGAATAATAATCAGAGTAGAGACAAAAAGCACGGAGACCACCATCTCACCAGCCATTCCTTCCTGTTATATAATTAACTACCTTTCGCACATACAGGACACTATAGTCAGTGATATTGTAAAAAGTGAAGATAGTTGTCAATCGTTACAGCAAGATCTTGATCGGTTGGATGGAAATAGTTGATGGAATTTAATACAGAGTCGTGAGGTGTTGCATAAGGGTGGTTAAGGGAGAACCTGTGGATGTGTTACATCTGGACTTTCAGAAGGCTTTCGACAAGGTCCCACATAAGAGATTAGCATACAAACTTAAAGCACACGGTATTGGGGGTTCAGTATTGATGTGGATAGAGAACTGGCTGGCAGACAGGAAGCAAAGAGTAGGAGTAAACGGGTCATTTTCACAATGGCAGGCAGTGACTAGTGGGGTACCGCAAGGCTCAGTGCTGGGACCCCAGCTATTTACAATATATATTAATGATCTGGATGAAGGAATTGAATACAACATCTCCAAGTTTGCGGATGACACGAAGCTGGGGGGCAGTGTTAACTGTGAGGAGGATGCTAGGAGGCTGCATGGTGACTTGGATAGGTTAGGTGAGTGGGCAAATGCATGGCAGATGCAGTATAATGTGGATAAATGTGAGGTTATCCACTTCGGCAGCAAAAACAGGAGGGTATATTATTATCTGAATGGTGGCCTATTAGGAAAAGGGGAGATGCAACGAGACCTGGGTATCATGGTACACCAGTCATTGAAAGGGGGTATGGAGCGAAGGCAGGTACAGGATACTGAGTTGGATCAGCCATGATCATATTGAATGGCGGTGCAGGCTCGAAGGGCCGAATGGCCTATTCCTGCACCTATTTCTATGATTCTCGATTCTATGCATTTTGGGGGCACTAAAATGGGCAGGAGCTACACAGGGAATGGTGGGGCTCTGGGGGTGTTGTAAGTCAGAGGGATCTAGCAGTACAGGTGCATGGTTCCTTGAAAATGGGGTCACAGGTGGAGGGTAGCCAAGAAGGCTTTGGCACATTGGCCTTCATTGGTTTGAGTATTGAAGTTGGGAGGTCATGTTACAGTTATATAAGATGTTGGTGAGACCACATTTAATATTGTGCTCAGTTTTGGGCACCGTGTTATAGGGAAGACGGTGTCTAGCTTGAAAGGATTCAGAGATGATTTACTAGGATGTTTCCAGAACACAAGGGCCTGAGCAATAGGGGGAGGTTGAGCAGGCTAATGATTTATTTCTTGGAGTGCAACAGGATGTGGGGTAATCTTGTAGAGGTGTACAAAATCATGAGAGGAATAGATCGGGTAAACAAGTCTTTTGCCCAGAGTTGGGGAATCGAGAACCAAAAGACGTTGATTTAAGATAAGTGGAGAAAGATTTAATGGGAACCTGATGGGTAGCTTTTTACATGAAGGGTGGTGGAGGAGATAGTTGAGGCAGGTTATTATTGCAATGTTTAAGAAACATTTAGACAGGTACATGGATAGGGTAGGTTTTAGAAACATAGAGGGAACAAAAGCATGCAGGCGGCACTTATGTAGATGGGGCATGTAGTTGGGTCATTATGCAGACCTGTTGCA
Source organism: Raja brachyura (assembly GCA_963514005.1). The sequence goes on along the minus strand of OY740795.1, from coordinate 40,465,047 downwards.
AAATGTTCTCTTTAATTAAACATAGTCCGAGCCAAGTGTTATTTTGAATAAATCCATCTATAGTCTCCTTCCCAGTCCTGTACATTATCGGGGCTCTTAATGCCCCTGTCCCACTTAGGAAACCTGAACGGAAACCTCTGGAGACTTTGCGCCCCACCCAAGGTTTCCGTGCGGTTCCTGGAGGTTTTTGTCGTCAGGCAACCACCTTCAACTAGCATCATAACCGGCTTCAACTAAAAAATTATCGATTTTTAAAAGGGAAACTACTTTTGACCATTAGGGAGACTGACAAAAACCTCCAGGAACCGCACGGAAACCTTTGGTGGGGCGCAAAGTCTCCAGAGGTTTCCGTTCAAGTTTCCTAAGTGGGACAGGGGCATAACAAGCTGTACAACATTCCTTTTTATCATTGTGCTTTTGAACTAATTTTTGGGGAAAGCAAAAGCAAAGAAATTACAATGGAAAACAATGCAATGCACATAAACAAATAGTGGACAGCACTTTATTCCCATATTGCCCCACTGTTTATATATTGAGGGTGAATTTCAACTTTGTTCCGGAGCTTAAAGTAAGATATGAGTCAGGCACATTTTCTTTCATGGGAAGTGGGTAATTTACTGTCTTTTTGTTTTCATTCATTTGGAAAGATAATTTGGCAGCTTTCTCCATTCATTCCTAAATTCAATCTGTGTTATGCTCCACCAGCAAGTTGAAAATTAACCCAGTTTGCTTTTCCAACAAAATTACCATCTGGATTAAAATTTGGCCCATTATTTACTGTTACAATGTAAAGTCGCCAAGTGTAATTACTATTACAGTTAAAAACCTTTTTAAAAAATAATAATAAATCAAGCCAAAATGCTTTACAAGCTGTGTAAAATCCTTTTTAGGTATTAAGGCATCGTTTATGTTGAAAACTATTCTCATTATCGAATAATCGGATGCAGTACTAAACTCTTTAATTTTTACTCATTCAAAAACCCAGTTTAGCTGAATTTCTTATCTATTCATTATAGGATTAACAGGCTTTAGCTGTTTTTGTTTTTTTTTTAATTTGTCATTATTTATTTATTATTTTGTTTTATTTATTTGCATTTCATTTCAATATATTGATTCCTCTTCAAAGGTAAAATGTTATAGATCCCACAAATTCAGATTGCAGGCAACAGGTGACCCTCTTTCAAACTCCATTTGTTTACTATAATATAGTTTTTCTCAAAATGCTTTGAAATTGAGAATATCGTACTTTAAAATCTTCTTCTTCTTGCGTATGGCGTGCACAGCCTAAATGTGTAAGACAACTTGTTCTGTTTGATCTTCTGTTTGTGCACGCCAGGTTGATTGCATTCGTTGAAACAGGGTGGACCACGTGAAGGTTGCAATCTCCCACCCCTACTTTAAAATCAATTTAAAGGTCGTATGAATCTCATTTAAAAAAAACATTCCATGTTTTTAATGTATTTTCCCTACTTCATCTAAAAAGAATTGACTAAAACATTGCAATCCTTCATAGATTACACCAGTGTTAATCAGTGATCAAAGGATGAAGCTCCCAGTAGGTAACTGTCCACCAGCAGAGCCCATCGAAAATGGATGTGATGTTCCAAATGCATTAAATTAGATTGGAAAATTATGTGCAGAGTGTAGTTTAAGTTTAGATGCGTGTTGTCAGGAGTCATGGCTCCCTGCTAGGAAAGAAAATCCAGTAAACTACCCCTTTTTATGCAGCAGAAGTAGACAAGCAATGGGTGGGAGTGTTGGAAGGCCGTGAGAGAACCAAGGATGTGGTTGGCCAAACTTAAAGACCGTTTCTCATTCCCATATTTCCAATGTTCTTGTACTTTTACATTGCCTTCTGTGTCATGTAAAGTTCATTTTCTTTCTAGCCTTATTGTACTCTGACTGAAAAAGCAAGGATGTAAACAACATCCTGATTTTTATTCTGGATCAAGCCATGGGAACTAGGTGTACTGGATCACTTTTGTACAATTCAGTCACCAAAGGGGCTACATAAGATTTGGAGCCTTGATTTACACAAAGTGCTGGAGTGACTTAGCAGGTCAGGCAGCATCTCTGGAGGAAAAAGATGGGTGACATTTCGGGACTATCTTTCTGCAGTTCCTTGTTTCTACATGGAGCCTTGATTTCCTGCCCCTCTCCCAATAATCATTAAATGCATTAAAAAAATATATAAAGCACTGGAGTAACTCAATGGGTCAGGCAGCATTTCTGGAGGAGATGGATAGGCAACTTTTCAGGTTGGGACCCTCCTTTAAGCCTGATTGTAGTGAAGAGAGAAAGCTGGAGAAGAGGTGGCATCAGGAGAAAACCTGCCAAGTGATAGGTGGATACAGATGAGGTGCATTTGATTGGCAGATGGGTGTTCAAAGGCTAGAGATGATTATTATCAATCGTTATTTATTCTTAATCCTAAATGATATATCTGATGCATTGAACATACTGCTGTTACTAAATTGATCACCTTTCTAGTTTTTCTACTTAATACCTATTACGTGAGAATTTTTAAGTATAATAGAAACTGAAGTTTGGTCTGAACAAGGATCTCGACTCAAAACGTCACCAATCTATGTTCTCCACAGATGCTGCCTGACCTCCAGCACTTTGTCATACAGCATGGAAACAGGCCCTTCAACCCAACTTGTCCGAACCCACCAAGATGCCCCATCTACACTCATCCAACCTGCCGTCATTTGGCCCATATCCTTCTAAACCTTTCCTATCCATGTACCTGTCCAAATGTTCTTTAAATGTTGTGATAGCTCCTGCCTCAACTACCTCCTCTGGCAGATCATTCTAGAAACCTATCACCCTTTGTGTGAAAAACCTACCCTTCAGGATACTATAAATATCCTTCCCCTCTCAGAGACCTATGCCTTTTAGTTTTTGATTGCCCTACTCTGGATGAAAGGCTCTGTGCATTTACCCTATCTATTCCCTCATGATCGTATACACCTCTATTAGATCACCCCTCATCCTCTTGCGCTCCAAGGAATAAAGTCTTCGCCTGCTCAATCTCGCCCTATAGCTCAGGCCCTCGATTCCTGGCAACATCCTCAAAAACCTTCTCTGCGCTCTTTTCAACTTAATAACATTTTTCCTCTTAACAGGCTGACCAAAACTGAACACAATACTCCAAATGTGGAATCACCAAAGTCTTGTATATTTCTGTCTTGTGTCTTTTTGTGTAAACCACCATCTTGTTCTTACAGCAAAAGTGTGTTCTTGTCTTCAACTTGTAAACAATTACAAATTATTTTACTTATTATTAGGTTTGCAACAATAATAAAAACTGCCACTGTGACCATGACTGGGCTCCTCCATATTGTGACAAACCTGGTTTAGGAGGAAGTATAGACAGTGGACCCATGAAACTTGAAGGTGAGGATTGACTGCATTATTCTAACATTATTACATATTTCTCTGTCAGCCTTTACACAAGATATCATTTAAATATAGAAACCAGTCAAGGTAACATGAATAAATATGATAAAAAATAAAATTCTGTTGAAGTCTAGTGCGTGCCAACGATTTACAAGGGTTCACAAGCAATCTTCGTGTTGGGACACTGCGACGCCACGGTGAAGCATAAAGTTACCATTGGTGCATGTCATGAATTGAAGGAAAGTCTTGTTCCTCAAGTCCTACAACTTTAACTTTAAAGTTAACTTTAAGTTACAATATAACTTTAAAGTATCGTCTAAAGGGCCTGTCCCACTTGGGCGACCTAATCCGCGAGTTCTGACGGATTTGCCCTCGACTCATACTCGCAGCATGGTCGACACGAGGTCGTAGGAGGTCTTCGTAACTCTCCTTCATGATCGAGAGTGGTCTCCGCGTACTCGAGGCCTCAGCTAGGTCAATATGTTGAAAAATGTCCGCGAGTAAAAAAAAGGTCCCATGGAAAAAAATCGATAGTTTTTTAACTCGTAGGTTTAGTCGTAGTAGGTCATCGTTAGTCGTAGGTAATCGAGGGTAGTCAAAGCTAGTTGTAGATAATCTTCATCATAGTCGAAGGGAGGTCGAAGGAGATCAAAGGAGGTCGTCTTCACTCTCCACTATTCGGTGTCCAATTTTCCTGAAGTTAGTGGTAGCTAGTCTTCAACATAGTCGAGGGAGGTCGAAGGAGGTCTTCGACATAGTCGAAGGAGGTCTTCAACATGTCATTTTTTCTAACTCTTCTAAACTCGCCAATTAGGTGGTCCAAGTGGGACAGCCCCTTAAGTATGTCGCTGGAGCTTTCCGTCGAATGTGGTTCTTATTGCCATCATTACATTGGCCAAAGACCTATTTGTGTGCCTGCCAAGTGGTTTATAATAATCCTCCGAAAGTAAGCAACATTATTGCACAATGAAAATCAAATAAGGTGCTGATAAAGAAAAGTATGACAGAAACACTGCAAATCAGGCTGCATCTGCGGAAAGAGAAACAGTTAATGTTTGAAGTCTGATATCCTCTTATCTGCATTTCTTCCAATCTTCATTACATGTTCATAATGTGGTCTTCTCAACATTGGAGAAGACAAACACAGAATTGGTGGTGGCTTTTGGTGCATCTGCTTTTGTCAGCATGAGTGACCATAAGCTTTCGGTTTCCTGCTATCTTAATTCACCAAGCCCTTGAAAGAATCTGAAACCACGTATGATAATTCTAAAACTAAAGCTTAATTGGAAAGGTTTTGTTCAGGGAGCACAGGGATGGTGGATAGTGATGGCAACATAATGTTATTTCAATTAGGAATTAAAGATTTTCAAATATTGGTATTTTGTTTATTATTGTCACTTGTAAAGTGATATAGTAAAAAGCTTTTGTTTGCTTGCTATCTGATTAAATCAGATCATCCTATACATGAGTACAACATAACCTACCTCATTGCTGACATAGGACCTTTCTCTGTAGCTGTAATATTACAAAAGAATATGCTGCAGTCCAATATATCTTCTAGAAAAATATTCTAAAGTGCAGAATATACTTTTACAGCATTGTAGTGTTACAGTTACAGAGAAAATATCCAATGTGCGCAGTGAGGTAGGTTTGAAGATTGGGAGTGCACCCTACCTTATAGGAGGACTGTTCGGTAGGCAGATAACAGCAGGAAAGTAGTTGTTCCTGAATCTGGTGGTTTGTGCTTTCAAGTTTTAGAATCTTCTGCCTGACAGAGGGGAGAAGAGAGAATAGTCAAGGAAAATGTTTGTGATTATGTTGGCTGCTTTCCCACGGCAGTGTGGTGTGTAGTTGGATATTTATTGGGGGGGGGGAGTCTGGTCTGTGTAATGGAATGGACTACATCTATGACTCTCTGCCATTTGTTGCGGGCTTGGGCAGAGTTGATCTCAAGCCAAGCTGTGATGCAACGCAACAGTATGCCTTCTATGGGGCATTTGAGGAACTTTGCAAGTGTTGTCAAAGACATACCAAATTTCCTTAGTCTACCGAGGACGTAAAGATGATGCTGTGCTTTTTTGACATAGCTCGATGTGGTTAGTACAGGTCAAGTTGGTGAGATTTACGCCTCAGAACTTGAAGCCCTCATGAAACAGGCTGCCAAACTAGAAATTTGTGAATAAACTATCAGTGAGAAAATTACTGAGTTTAATTATACAATTATCAGATATCTTTGAGATAATGCAGCCATCATAATTGAAATTGTGTGTGTTCCTTGTATTTCAGGAAACAACAGCTTGTTTGTGGGCATACTAGTTACCATTTTGAGTCTCATCACAGCTGGCGTGATTATGTGTTTCAAACGGAAAACATTGCTCCAGCTTCTCTTCTCACATAAAATGACCACTGTAGAAAAATTAAGGTAAGACCTTTTTAAGCCGTCAAGGTGAAGATATTTTCACGGTTTGTTCTGGAGACTCTTGCAGATGTTTTGTTGTTGAGAATTCCTGATCAAAGGTGAAGGGTTCAGCTAACCCTGTCTCCCAATCTTAGATAATCAATGTAATCATTACTGTTTCTGCAATCCTTCCCTATTTTGTTACCTTCACTCACAAGTTTAAAAATTCTGCTTTGTCTCTTTAAATATAGAAGTGTGTCTAATTCAACATAATTTTTATGTGTTAAAGGAAATCATTAGCATTGATCAAAATAATACACAACAGTGCCAGAGAATAGAAAATTACCCAATATGGGTCTAATGGCAGTAATGGCAACCAAATATTACACATGCTGTACTGTTAGATTCAATTGACCCAAAACATCCTTGTTTCAGTCCCAAAGAATCGTGTCCGTCCAAGACTTGTATGTCATACATTCAGCTTTTTCTTCATTAGTATTTCTTTAGGTCTGATCTCAAAATGCATGAAATTGCACTCAAACGTCTTATTCACTCGTGTGGAATCCCAAGGATAGGACCTGGTGAACTGATGTGAGTGGTTTGAATCCCTGCTCCCCTGTGCTACTCTCAGTTCACCGGTCCTGCTGTAAACATGCACTGCTGTGTTGGTCACAATTGCCATCATTTCACACTACTTGCTCATTAGTGTTATGGCCCACGTAATTTGAAAGTACAGCTGATGAACAAACCAGTTCATCAAAATGTCAGCTTCAAAAGCAAAAGCTTGATAGTATTTATTTCTGGTTAACAATCAGTGACGTTTTTATTACAAATGTATGAAAGAATTGTTGGCTTTATGGTGATACTCCAATAGAGAATCTGCTGACACCGGCAACTAATACATAAAACAAGGTGAATAAGTGCTTTCCATGTGTAGGAAATAACCACAAAGTGCTTTACAGATGAAGTTAAAGCTGTTAAAACATCTTGTGGTTTTATTCCTGTGTTTATGTTCTATAAATATCTTCAGCTTTCCCTGTCTGTGACTTCAACTTTATCAAATGGCCCAAGAACCAGATATTATTAATACCATACATATAATACGTGGTGAGATATCATTTTGTCTTCAACGTAGCTTTTTAGTGCAAATTATTTGGATGGTGGAACACACTTGGAATGAAATGATGTGTGGCATCATGTCAGAGTATATTCTATTTCACAGGAACTTAAAGCTGAAGATTGGAACTATAAAAAATTCACTGCTGTATATTTGAAGCAAAAAAAAACAACTAGAGGAACTCAGTGGATTAAGGAAATGGACAGATGGCATGTTAGGTTGGGATTCTTTTTTCAGATGTTAAACCTGCCCATTTTCTCCATAGATGTTACCTGACCTGTTGAGTTCCTCCAGCAGTTTGCTTTCTGTTCAAGAATCCAGCATTCCAAGTTTCTTTTGTGTATATGTTGCTGCTTTAAGCAGTTTTTTTCTATGCAGATGGGTTTACTATGATTTATCAGCATTTGATTTCATCGACAATTATGATTATTGCTGCATTAAGTTATTAAAAATAAAATAAAAACCATCCTAAATATATTTCAACAGTCTATTCAAAAGGGGGGCATTCACAAATAACTAATATGGGCAGGGTTGGAACCCATGTACAGGACATGATAAAATATTCAATAGTTTAATTTAATGAACTAGCATTTCATAGCATTTCCTTCCCATATCCCATATAGTCCAGCAGTAGAAGGAGTAGAAATAAGCGTGATATATTTCCAAACTTTGAATTAGTTAACAATGCCAAATCAGTTAATTCGCCAATGGCTTTTGGCCAATGCACTGTATCAACTATGAAAAAACATAAAATCCAGAATGACCCTGGTTGAGTCCACCTGTCTTAGGTTAATAGGCGGAAGCAGCCTCTCTAAGACATTGAAAGTTCTCCTCACATTAGAGAGAATAAATGCAAAGGTCTTGTTTCCCCTGACGGAAATGTCTTGAACCAGGGGTCATAATTTATAAATACTATTTGGAAGGGAGATGAGAAGAAATTTATTCATCCAAAGATTCATGTATATTGGCATCAGATGAAAATGAAACTAAGCTTCTTTGTGCTGTAGACACAGTTCCCAACTGCATAAGGGAAAATAATAAGTCTTTGGGCAAGCCATCAGATTGCTTTTGGTATCTATAGTGCACAAATCGGAGAATGAAAATGAGCAGAAACCCGGAACAATTAAGAGACGAATAAATTGTGTCTGGCAAAGTGTGATCATGTGGAAATGTATGTGTATTATCTTTGACTTTATAAAACCTGTTCAAATTAGCTGTACTAAGATTTAATCTTACTGTATTTTTATGGATTCTACCAGATCTTCTACGCCAAGCCAATCTAGCACTGCCTACGCAACTCCTATCAAAAGACAATCCAAGATATACAAGGTATATTACCAGAAAAAAATATGCCTTTAACCTAAAATAGAGTTCACTGTGTCTTGCCAAAAATATGGACTCTGCTAACAATTTACTCAACTAAGTCCAAAGAAAACATTGTATACCAAATTAACATGCATTCAGGAAAGTATTGAATGATTGTCAATTAACACACACTGCCCGGTTTTATTATATTTAATGTTTGATCGTCTGTTTATTTCAGCAGGCGGAGAATCTTCAGCCTGCCAGCTCATTCCCATCCCCTAATGTTCTGGACCAAGCTGTACGACGGCCTTCCGGATATCAGCCTGTTCACATTAGCCATCCACTGCCAAATACCGTCAGAGGAGCAAACCTGCACTTTTCCCTGACGCCCCAGCGGGTTCTGCCTCCACTGAACCACAGCGTGGGGTCCATTTCTGGAGGACCAAGCCGACCACTGCCAGCCAACCCTTCCTTCAGACATCCACAGGTATGCATGTGTTCTGTGTAGTGCTAACAAGCTGGAAAGTTCAAAGGAAATTTAATACTTAAAAAGAGCTGTTTCTCAAATATTTCTGCAACATTTTCTGGTGAGCAAGGCATTTCAGACATTTTTTAAATAAATATGAAAAAAACAGTTAACTTGGAGTTTTACAGATTCTGTACGTATTAATCAACTAACATACATAAAGTCTGAGGAGGCATGATCAGTTTGTTATATTAATTATTCAGTAATTTATTATTTAAACATGGCTACTACCATGGTACTGTCTGGAAACCAACACATTTCTTAAAGTTCATCAAATATATAATTACCGACTGCAAAATTGTCATTCCACATTGTCCCTGTGAATATGCAAAGTACTGTTTAAAGTGACGAGGGGACTCGGCGGGTCAGGCGGCATCTGTGGAGGGAAAGGACAGGCGACGTTTCAGGTGGGGACCTTTCTTAAGGTTGTGACCCCTGTGACTGTTTGTTTTCCCCAGGTGCAGTAGTTTTCTCCCATATCTCAAAGACCTACTGGTTGATTGGTTAATTGGTCACTGCCAATGATCCCTTGTATTGGTGGTGGTAGGAGAATTGATGGAAATTGGCGGGCTTTTGGGGAGAATTGGTTAGTGGGTCGTAGGTTGGAAAATGGAATTGATGGGAATGGTCTGTATAGCACTTGATGGACTGAATGGCTTTCATACAATCCATGAGAAATATGATAACATTTTGTACTGTTAACATAAGATTCTCTTTTCAATAGAGGATTCGACGACAGTGCCAAATATATGTACAAAATCCAAGTGCTTCAGTTTTTCAATTAAGTTGATTCACTGGGCTAATTTCTCTTGAGATAAGGTAGTGACTCTTGATCCTGCATTTTTTACAAACCATCTGCCAGGATTATGAAGCAGAAATCCTAAAAAATGTTCAATACAACATCCACCATGTCCATGATCACCAGCTTACACCAATTTGGCTTAGAGAGCTGATGGAATGTGGAGCCAGTGTATTTTTGTTGTTTTAATGTTCCAGCACAAATGTTTTCTTACAATGTTGATTATTTTGCAATGTTTTAAGACATGGTAAGGTTTGAGAGGACTGGAAATAAAAGTCTGAAGATAACACAGAAAATATGAAATATCTTGTTGCTGAGAAAATGTTGAGTTATGTTGAAATAGTTATAATTCAGCCAAAGAAAAGTCCACGAGGGCAGGTTAAGAGGGTTGCTGGATCTCCTACTGTGAGCAGCAAGGCTTTCTTATTCTGGAGGAAATCAGGAATTCAAATGTAATTAGATTTAAATTGAGCTCTTTTGCCTTAAAGACTAGAATGAGTTGCCTAATTGAGGGACGGTTTTAGTTAAGTTTAATTTAGTTTAGAGATACAGTGCGGAAACAGGCACTTTAGCCCACCGAGTCCGTGCTGATCCGCAATGCCGGCACACTAACACTATCCTAAACATACGAGGGACAATTTACAATTTTACTAAGCCAATTAACCTGCAAACCTCTATGACTTTGGAGTGTGGGAGAAAACCAGAGCTTCAGGAGAAAACCCATGCAGGTCACGGGGAGAACGTACAAACTCCATATAGACAGCACCCGTATTCAGGATCAAACCCGGGTCTCTGGCGCTGTAGGGCAGCAACTCTGCCACTGCCCCACTGTGCCGCCCCTCTTAATTTTGTCTTTATAGAAACATAGAAACATAGAAAATAGGTGCAGGAGTAGGCCATTCGGCCCTTCGAGCCTGCACCGCCATTCAATGTGATCATGGCTGATCATCCAACTCAGTATCCCGTACCTGCCTTCTCTCCATACCCCCTGATCCCTTTAGCCACAAGTGCCACATCTAACGCCCTCTTAAATATAGCCAATGAACTGGCCTCAACTACCTTCTGTGGCAGAGAATTCCAGAGACTCACCACTCTCTGTGTAAAGAATGTTTTCCTCATTTCGGTCCTAAAGGAATTCCCCCTTATCCTTAGACTGTGACCCCTTGTTCTGGACTCCCCCAACATCGGGAACAATCTTCCAGCATCTAGCTTGTCCAACCCCTTAAGAATTTTGTAGGTTTCTATAAGATCCCCCCTCAATCTTCTAAATTCCATCGAGTACAAACCGAGTCTATCCAATCTTTCCTCATATGAAAGTCCTGACATCCCAGGAATCAGTCTGGTGAATCTTCTCTGTACCCCCTCTATGGCAAGGATGTCTTTCCTCAGATTTGGAGACCAAAACTGTACGCAGTACTCCAGGTGTGGCCTCACCAAAACCCTGTACAACTGCAGTAGAACCTCCCTGCTCCTATACTCAAATCCTTTCGCTATGAATGCTAACATACCATTTGCTTTCTTCACTGCCTGCTGCACCTGCATGCCTACTTTCAATGACTGGTGTACCATGACACCCAGGTCTCGTTGCATCTCCCCCTTACCTAATCTGCCACCATTCAGATAATAAAACTTAAAGAAGGCACTAGGGATAAACCAAGGAAACTGCAGGCTGGTGAGCAGTTGAGCTAAGGCTGGTGAGCATTATATCAATGGTAGGAATATTAGAGTCATAGTCATACAGCATGGAAACAGGCCCTTCAGGCCATATCAGCCAAGATGCCCCATCTACACTAGTCCCACCTGCGCACATTTGTCCCACATCCTTCTCCATATTTCCTATCCATGTACCTGTCCAAATGTCTTTTAAATGTTCTTATAGTATCTGCCTTAACTACCTCCTCTGGCAACTCATTCCATACATCCACCAGCCTCTGAGAAATATTTTTAAAAATTCTAAGGAACAGGATTTATATTCATGGAGAAAGGCAGGGAATGATTATGCGGAATCAGCAATGGTTTGTGCAGGAGAGATCATGTCTCACAAATCCGATGCAGTTTTTTTTTAGAAGGGAACCATGAAAATTGATGAAGGCCAGGCAGAAGACATGGAATAGTTGTGACAGAATATAGGATATTGATCAGTTGGACAAATGGGTAGACTGTTGGCAATATTTAACCCAGCCAAGTGTGAGGGAATGCATTTGGGGATGTTCAATACTAAAAGGATATATGCAGTAAATGTTGGCATTAGAAAGAGTGCAGAAGAGGTTTACCAGGTTTTGTCTGGAAAGGAAGGCTTTACTTATAAGGATGGGCTGGGTTTACTCTCACTGGAACATAGCAGGGTGAGCGGTGATCTTATAAAAGTTTCTAACATATGAGGAGCATAGCTAAGTAGACAATTGCAGTCTTTTTAATTGAGTAGGGGAGTCTAAAATTGAAATAAGGTGAAGGGGAGCAATTTAATAGAGATTTGAAGGGTAACTTATTTGTGGAATTCCCTGCCATTTGTGGAATTCCCTGCCACAGAGGGCAGTGGAGGCCAAATCACTAGATGGATTTAAGAGAGAGTTAGATAGAGCTCTAGGGGCTAGTGGAATCAAGGGATATGGGGAGAAGGCAGGCACGGGTTATTGATTGGGAACGATCAGCCATGATCACAATGAATGGCGGTGTTGGCTCGAAGGGCTGAATGGCCTCCTCCTGCACCTATTTTCTATGTTTCTAACACAGAGGATGATGTTTAGCTGGAATTAGCTGCCAGGGGAAGTGGGAAAGGTAGATAGAATTGCAATATTGAAAAGGCTTTTGAACATGTTCTTAGACAGCAAAGGAATAGATAGAGAGCTAATGCAGGCAAAGAGAATTAGTGTAAATGGGCATCATAGTCAGCATGGGCGAGTTGGACTGAAGGGCCTCTTTGTGTACTGTACAACTCTGTGACTATGGGTGTATTAAAAGTGACCTCCATGTCTCACACTACCGCCTCCAATGTAAAAACTAAATTGTCAAGACTTCGTAATTCAACTGGAACTGCAAGACATTGTGAAGAGTCACGACAAATGTATTATAAAAGCAACATTATGTGGGAAAAAAAACTTTGTAGGAGACAGTAATGCAGATAAAGGTGCTTTATTGACTCTGTTAACTATTATCTTGCAGCTTTGGCATAAAATATGATTTGAAACATCAGTAGCTGACAAGGCAACCTGAATTAAATGTTCTACTTGCATTGTCTCTGCCTTTTAAATAATAATATAATTTAACAGTATTTACATGTCACATTACAATGAAAAAATCTGCTTTGCGATTCCAATCTTTAAAACTAAATTTACATCATAAAATATTTTAACATCCCTGAAGACCCCAAGATGATTTAAGAGATGCAAAAAGATAAAAGGTACAAAAAATAAGAATAATGGAAATGAATCAAACAAATTGCAAGTTCTGTAAATCTAAAATGAAAACAGAAAAGTACTGGAATCAAATAGCAGGCCAGGCAGCATCTATGGCCAAAGATACAGAGCCAGCAGTTCTGGTCAGAGAATTTCAGTAGAGAGCTGATATTATTTTGTGTAGGAAAGAACTGCAGATGCTGGTTTAAATCGAAGGTAGACACAAAATGCTGGAGTAACTCAGCGAGACAGGCAGCATCTCTGGAGAGAAAGAATGGGTGACGTTTTGGGTCGAGACCTTTCTTCAGAACTGATTTAATTTTTCCATCCTAAAACCTTGTCTTATCTATTGAGTGTTTTCAGCATTTTATTGTTTTTATCACAAATACTGGAAGCGCAGATGATAGATGTCACATAAATGTCAGCAGAGGAACAGAAAAATGTTGACATTTTTTGAACTGTTGGTAAAATGGTAAACTCAGTTATTCCCTTTACTACTGGCTGAAGAACTTGATCATTTTTACTTACATTGGCATTACAATAATTAGGGAAGAAGAGGGCCTGTGGACTTGGACATTTTTGTGTGATTATTTAATTCAATTCAATTCAATTCAATTGTGTGATTACTTTCAATTACTTTTTTTTGTCACGCCTAGTTGTATATATTAAATCATTTACTATTAAGGCAAAGTTATAAAAAAGCGATTATTTGCTATTATGAATAAAGCAATAATTGTTCTTCAATATGTGGAACATTGCATATTAACAGCGAACAGAACTGTTTACAGACTATTAAGTAACGTATACTCCTAATTATAATTATGTCAGCAGAAGACTTATTATTATCCATCATTTATGTAGTGACAGCTAACCATATTTGAGTGCAGCAATGCAATGCTTCTGGAACTGTTATCAATTGGCAAACACATTATATAAGGCAGATTTAATTTTTTTTAATCATCTGTAATAGCATAGCAGTAAAATTGAATTAGAATAATTATGAAGATATTAAGCCTAAGTTCAACTTGAACTGTGCACAGACCCTGATTAGTTACTAATGCCATCCCTCTTGCTGAGTGAAGCTGATGATTCCCAGCGTCAGCATCCTGAGCTTCCAATCACATTCTCTCCTTTCTAAAGAAGTCCATGTTCACCTCTAAAACATCACCATTTCTCCAGTCCTGGCCCCATTGATCTCCTGCTGGTGACCATTTGTTACCTATACCCCATTACTCGGTTACTCTTCAGTCAATCTTCCTATCTTCCACCCTCCATAAACTTGAACTTAACTAAAGCTCTGCTGGCCATATTCAAACTTGAATCAAGTCCCAGTGAGCCATCACCCCAAGCTTGCTAGCCTATATAGTTGCCCAATCCGGTGATAATTGGCATTGAATTACTGCATGGTCATGCAACTTCTTTAATCAGAGGGTGGTGAATCTGTGGAATTCTTTGCCACAGAAGGCTGTGGAGGCCGTCAATAGATATTTTTAAGCCAGAGATAGATAGATTCTTGATGGGTACGGGTGTCAGGAGTTATGAAGAGAAGACAGAAGAATGGGATTAGGAGGGAGAGATAGATCAGCCATGATTGAATGGCAGAGTAGGCTTGATGGGCCGAATGGCCCAATTCTCCTCCTATCACTTATGGCCTTATGTCTTCCCATCTCTGTTACCTTTTACAACCATATTTCACTCCAGCTTCTCCATTTCTTTAGCAAACTGAAATCCTTGTATTTTCTACGGCAGTCTGTCTGTGTGCAATACACGCATTTGTTTTCTTTTCCAACTGATTAACCACGTCACTGCAAATCATTAGAAACCGCATTTTGTTTCTCGCGTTCATTGCAGGGGCCTTCTAAACGTAGTCCACCACAGAAACCTCTGCCAGCGAATCCTGTTAACCGGCCATCTCAACTGCATGTCTCCATTCAAAACCCGGAGATCCACATCAAACCTGTCAGGTACGTTATTTAAGGAAGCATTCGTTTTTTACTGGACAATGGGCAAAATCAACCGTGAAAAGGAAAAGTTACGTTGAATCAGATTTGATGATAAATGGCCTGAATGGTTCTGTGCTATAGTAACAATCATTGTACATGGCAATTCTTGGCCCAGGGCTGTGCTGGCCCTCATCACTCAGCAGGTAGCTGGCATCATGGAGAACGGCTACACATGGGATCGTGATCCAGGTAAGAAGGAGCTTTGAGAATTGCGCAGTGAACTTGGGGTACTCTCTGCTCAGGGCAAGTCAATATCTTAGCCATGTTTTTACTTCTGGCTTCATTCATTTAGTTATTAGTTGGTCTATATGAATCATAATAGGTTAGAAAAGTAATGTGCAGGTGAGTCTGAAAATGCAGATGTTCTTGAGTTCATTGGCTGTACTTTGTATGCTTGCATTCTTTGTGTTTCTGCATCGTTAAATTTTAAAAATATCCCAGTTTCAACTAATTTTGGAGGAGCCAACTTTCCTACTGTGCTGAGTTCCAGTTCCTACTCTCATCCAGCTTCTGTAAACAAAATGGATGGAGGGGAATCTGCAAATGTGGCGTATATGGGCTTCCCGATGACATTTGACAAGGTGGTGTACAAATGGATGAGGATGTAAGGGAGCGGGAATGCTAAGGCATGGAAGGCAGTGTTCCTGTACATCGAATCACAATGAGTTACCAGACAGGTGCAGCAAGTGGTTAGGAAGGGAAATACTATATTGTCTTTTACTGTAATGGGGTTGGAGTTTAGATATAGGCAAGTTTTGTTACAAATGTACGGGCAGTTGGTCAGGCCATACCTGAAGTACTGTTCGCTCTTTTGCTCCCCATTCCAAAGAAAGAATATGCTATTGTTGCTGATAATCCAAGATACAAGATAAATGGCCAGTCGTTTTAAACCATACTGCATACAAAAATTCTTGTTGAGGGTAGTGAATCTTGGAAATTATATACCCCAGATATTGTGGAGACTAGATCAACAGATGTGACTAATTGGCGAGTTTAGAAGAGTTTAGGAGAGTTTGAAAAAATGTCATGTTGAAGACCTTCTTCGACTACGTAGAAGACCTCCTTAGACTATGTTGAAGACTAGCTTCGACTAGCTACGATTAGCTACGACTACCTTCGAGAAAATTGGACACCGAATAGTGGAGAGTGAAGAAGACCTCCTTCGATCTCCTTCGACCTCCCTTCGACTACGATGAAGACTATCTATGACTATCTTCGACTACCTTTAACTACCTCCAACTACCCTCGATTACCTACGACTAACATGCCGACCTATTACGGCCTACTACGACTAAATTACGAGTAAAAAAAATATCGATTTTTTCCATGGCGACCTTTTTTTCCTCGCAGGCATTTTTCAACATGTTGAAAAATACGTTGCGACCTAGCCGAGGTCGCGAGTACACGGGGACTACTCTCGAGCATGAAGGAGAGTTACAAAGACCTCCAAGGACCTCGTGTCGACCGTGCTGCGAGTATGAGTCGAGGGCAAACTCGCCAGAACTTGCAGATTAAGTCGCCCAAGTGGGACAGCCCCTATAGTCTGGGAAAATGTTGCATGGAAGAAGGATAGCTAGTGAAGCAGCAAAATAACATGGTGCTCAACCATTAGGGATCTGTTTTTTGACACTTTTAAAAATATTCTTACATACTATTTATCTTTCTCTTTCAGGCCAGCTCCCAAGAAGCCACAGCAACACAATATTAATCGACGTTGTTGATATTCAATGAGAGAAGAACTTTATCTGCCAGCAACTGACCAAACATGTTTGCACTATATAAGAATTCAAAATGGAGTTAAACCTCTTAACCAGCATTGAGAGTAGGAATGTTTCTACCATATATCCATATGTGTGCCCGTATTTCTTGACTGGCATGGACATAGGATAGTAAGATACAGGTGAAGGCCAAACTTGTGCTCACTGATTACTGGAAGAGAAAATACTAGTTCATGGGTCTAATTGAGAGATGCCTTGAGCATAGAATATTGATATATTTTGTACAAGGGAAGTGATCCTGCATCTTACTATCATTAATATCTCATGGAATCAATGAATCTTAGCAATGTTCTGCAACAGTTTCATTGTATCCCATCACTGGTTGTTATTGGTGTAACGTTCTGCCTCCACTTTAAAAATGCATTCTATTCAATTTTTTAAGGACCTTAAAACAAATCGTTTAGACGGTTAAAGCACTGAAATTGAACAGTGCCTTCACTGTATAAACAAGAGTTTGTGTGGGTATAGTGCCTCAGTGCTTTATGATCAGACCCATTCATAGCATTAGAGTTACATGACAGCAGATATACACACAGGAGTCATAATATCTGCTAAATCTTATGAATCCACATGAATGAGGCATTTTAATTTAGCTGAAGTGCTGCATGTGCTAATCGTGACTGAACCAACTGTTTGAAATGCAACCTTGTACTGTAAATAAGAGATAGGTTCACACCACCAAAGGTTGTGATCAAATTAGCTGGCGCTCAACATATTTTGTGTACAGATAAAGGGATTCTGAGCTCCTATTTTTGGTGCTGTGGCTCCTTATGGTGCTGTGTACTTGCTCAGGTACGTGTAAATTATTAATTTATGTTGAATATTTATTACAATGCAGTGCACTGTGGTGGACACTTTTACAGTAGCTGAAATTTCTTAAAGAAAAAACTCTCGAGTGTCATAATTGTGATAATTCTTCAATGAAAACATTCTGCCTAATTGCAGCTGAGCAGAATAAATGCATTTGCTCTACAATTACTAGGGCGCCAATGAACACAATGTGCTATTACTTTTCAAAAGCAGGAATTTAGAAAAAAAATCAGCATCAAAAGAGGAATTCAGCACACATTGGGCTGATTTCACAGAATTCATATAAATCAAATCACTGCATTGTTTCCTTTTTTAGGTAAACCATTTTGTAAAATGATTTTTAAGAATTCCAAACTTGATATTAGTGTCTGATGTAGTTTATTGATTAAACTATACACACATTTTTGTAGCATTTACATAACTAGAAGGTCAGCTAGCCACTCTGAGCTCGTATTTTTAAATGAAATGTATGTAACATTCCATTTAAGCTTGTTCAAGTTAGTTGTATGTTTTAGGTTTTACAGGGAAACATTTCTGCAACTTGTTTTCCTTTGCCATTGACTCAAGATTATGCTTGTGAACTGTCCATTATTCACTAAATTCTGTGTTCAAACAATTCCCTTTGTGTCATTATTTATTTTGTACATTGTCATGCTTTAATCCTTCAAGATAATATCAGTAAGATTAATAAAGCAAAGAACAAAACTGTATTTAATTAGTTTTACCTGTGTAAAATTATACCAGTGATGGGATGTCAGGATGGGATTCCTGGGATTTCAGGACTTTCATATGAGGAAAGATTGGATAGTACTCGCTGGAATTTAGAAGATTGAGGGGGGATCTTATAGAAACTTACAAAATTCTTAAGGGGTTGGACAAGCTAGATGCTGGAAGATTGTTCCCGATGTTGGGGGAGTCCAGAACAAGGGGTCACAGTCTAAGGATAAGGGGGAATTCCTTTAGGACCGAGATGAGGAAAACATTCTTTACACAGAGAGTGGTGAGTCTCTGGAATTCTCTGCCACAGAAGGTAGTTGAGGCCAGTTCATTGGCTATATTTAAGAGGGCGTTAGATGTGGCACTTGTGGCTAAAGGGATCAGGGGGTATGGAGAGAAGGCAGGTACGGGATACTGAGTTGGATGATCAGCCATGATCACATTGAATGGCGGTGCAGCCTCGAAGGGCCGAATGGCCTACTCCTGCACCTATTTTTCTATGTTTCTATGTTTCTATGATAGTATTAGATATTGCATGCATATTGCATATCTCCTACATTAGGTGATAGTTTTATTCTTGAGGTATTTATTGTTTTTTTTCCTCTTATCACATTCTGTTAAGTGATGCTTGGGGACAAAGAAGGAAATCAAGGAATTTACAATTTATAAACCGATCAATAAATTGCTGGTTTGAGAATTGTTCCTCAGTAACTAGAGCTCTCGCTTTGAAATTTTGACCTTTAAATTATTCCAAAAAAATAACAAAATTGGAGGCTTTATAGTTAAGATATTTTTTCCTTTTATTTATTTTTTCACATTTTAATCAAATTGAAC
This sequence comes from Raja brachyura, assembly GCA_963514005.1. The sequence goes on along the minus strand of OY740795.1, from coordinate 40,445,963 downwards.
AGTTTTAAATATACTGTATTCGATTACCGAGGGTGCTTGTAGTACACTTCCTGGGAGGACTCTCCGAGATGGAGTATCCATTTACCCAGCCTCTGTATCCACATTAAGTTCATGCAGATGGGTGTGTTTGAGCAGAGGGCTAGATCCAGTACAATTCACCCCATAGAATACTTGCCTAAATAAAGGGCAATATAATATAAACATTCCAGAACAAATGTGTCTATCAAAGTAAGGCATAGTTTTATTTATTTACTTTTGGAACTGTAAGTATCAATGGCCTTGAGAAAGTGATGGGGAGCCACCTTCTTGAACCATTGTACTTCTTCTGCTGAAACCAGTCCCACAAATCGTTTGTGCGGGGAATTTCATGGTTTAGCCCTGAAGACAATGGAGAAAGGGCGATTTAATTTTAAGCCAGGATGGTGTGTGACTTGGAGTGGTGCTGTCCCGACATGCCTGCTGCCCTTGTGCTTTTTTGTGTTAGAGGTTTTGGAATTGGGGAGGTGCTATCAATATATGCAAGGTGAGTAAATGCAGTGCAATTTGCTGATGGTACGCGCCATGGCCCTATTGTAGTGGTCGGCAAGTGAATCAATGTTTAATGGTGGTGGATTCCGTGCAAGCAACTTGCATGGTATCAGGCTTTTTCCTGCATGGTATCAGGCTTTTTGAATGCTGTCAGAATTGCACATCTAAGCAAGTGGGGAGAAATTCATCACAAATACACATGAAACATGCATAAAAATTGTCTGCCTTTCTTTTAGATTATGCTAGTGATCACTTCTGAGTAACAAAGCATTGATCAGGATTAGCTCAGGCACTTTTGAATGCAATTCACCTGACATCGGTATTACATCTAATAATTTTACAGGCTGTACATCAAACATTTCTCCAGTGTTGACAGAAGTTGGACCTTTTGACGAAAGCCTATGACCTTCATTATTCCCTCACAAAAATCTAAGAGCACATTTGGAAGGATCCGGGAATGAGATGGCAAACAAATATCAACACTGCTCAGCGTGCAACATCGCCCAGCCTCAGTCCTATGGACAATTATCAGTGGTTCTCCCATCAGAGATCGCCGGCTCTTTTAAGAGTTAGTCGTGGGCTGTGATCACTTGTCCCTTGATCAGCCTCAAATCTCACAGAAGCTAAGGGGAGTTGATCTGACGACTTTATGGCCTGCGGTGAGGGGCACAGGTACAAAGATGAGCACAGTGTCTCTCATCCCCATCTTTTCCCAAACGTCCAGGATGCTTCCTGCCTTTCATAGATGTCAACCCAGTTTAAGTCAAATCAAGTTTATTGTTCTATCCACAAGCATGATGAGATACAGGTACAATGAAAATCTTGCTTGCAGAAAGGCAAGCAAGGCACAGAGACTCAGATAACATGCATAAATTATATATAAATTGAATTCTGCAAGATGGTAAAATGAAAAAATATATAGTGCAAAACACAATTAGTAAAAATACAAGCCCATGTCGTGCAAGACGTGGTTCATGGTGTTTCATGGCCAAGGTAGGATTAGGATTGTGCGGGTCATTTCAAAAACATGATGAATATAGGAAAGAGGGTGTTCTTGAACCTGATGGAGTGCAACTTAAGGCAACATGTCCGATGGAAAAGAGGGCATGGGACAGATAGAGGGGAATCTTAATGACAGATGCTGCCTTCTGGAGGCATTGTCTGATGTGGATGTTTTCGATGATGGGGAGAGCCATACTCTGATGGACCAGTTTAAGTCCAGCATTTCCCAGTAGTCAGCACAGCAATGGTAAAACATGGGCATCACATAGGTTGGATTTAACTGTGTCTATCCATGTGCTAAATACATAGTCCATTACTGCTTTCACCCAATTTTCCAAGATTTATCCGGAAATCTTGAGTGGGTGTTAACACTATACTGTCTCTGCTTGATGAACAACAACTTCTGAGTGAACTCATTCTATTTCTGCTTATCATGCTGAACGGGGTACTGATCATGGATGATCAGCCATGATCACAGGCCGAATGAATGGCTTACTCCTGCACCTATTGCCCATTGTCTATTAAACAATAAACTCCTTTGCTTTTGCTTTAACCCAGATAAAATATTTTGTACTGAACATAAATTAATATTCTTCTGACAGAGGCTTCAAACTGAAACTCTGCTTCTCTTTCCACTGTCTTTTTGACTACAGAGTGCTTCCAGCATTTTCTTTTTAGATTTCTCAACTTCATAAATTTAACATAAGAAAACAATGTTGGAATTGCACTAGGCAATAAACTTTAAGACTAAGAGGAAAACATTGTGGTTTGTGTTCAAATGCATTCAATATCGTTCAATTTTCTTTAACTGTACGTTGTGCTTGCTTGTAAAATTGAGAGCACAGTTTATTATTAAAACAATACAAGTGCCACAATAGTCCTCATAGTGCATCACAACTTTGAGAAGCATCTTGTTTAATATGGTTAAAAGATCAATGCTCCACAATGTTGAAGGTCAGGTTCATGGTTAAAAGCATCATACTTCTGTACTAAGAGCACTTTTCTGTCCAGTTCAAGACAACACTGAAAGAAATGACTAACAATTTATCCTGGACCACCATGGCAAAAAAGTGCACCAACACCCCTACTTCCTCAGAAGACTAAAGAAGTTCAACACGTCTCCAACAGCTCATACCAACCTTTTTTCAGTAGAAAGCATCTTTTCGAGATGTACCACAACTTGATTTGGTAACAGCTCCTCTCAAGACCACAAGAAATTGCAAGAGTTGGAGATGTAGCCCAGTCCATCACACAAACCAGCATAATATCCATCAACTCCATCTACATCAGCCTCACGTCCATCAACTCCATATACACCTCATGTTGCCTCGGGAAAGCAGCCAAAATAACCAAAGGTTATTTTCACCTTGGTCATTTCGTCTTCTCCCTTCTCCCATCAGACAGAACAGACAAAAGCTTGAAAGCAAGTACTATCAGTTTCAGGAACAGCTTTTACTCTAGTTTAGTTTTAGTTTAGAGATACAGTGAGGAAACAGACCCTTCGACTCACCGACTCCACACCGACCTGCGATCCCCGCACATTAACACTATCCAACACACACACAAGTGACAATATACATTTATATCAAGCCAATTACCCTACAAACCTGTACGTCTTTGGAATGTGGGAGGAAAACAAAGATCTTGGAGAAAATCCACGCGGTCACGAGGAGATCGTACAAACTCCGTACAGACAGCACCAATAGTACTGTAAGGCATCAACTCTACCGCTGCCCCACCATGCCACTCTTATCAGTCTGCTGAATTGTTCTCCCATAAATAGAGTCACCATCTCCCAACCTACCTCAATGCAGACCTTGCGCTTTATTTATTTGCACTTTCTCTGTAACTATAATGCTGTAACACTATATTCTGCACTGGTATTTTTCTCTGCACATCTGTTGTATTTATATGTAGCCTGATTGTTCCCGTGTACGGTATGACTTGACTGGATAGCACGTAAACAAAGCTTTTCACTGTAACTCAGTATACGTGAGAATAATAAAACAATAGCAACATCCAACATTGGCCTCCCATCCCCTCCTCGTGATCAACTCATGTAAGTTGGGCAACGGATTGAAAAATAAAAGCCTTTTTACACTCACAAAACAAAAATATGCAGAGAAACTGAAAAGAAACAAATCCTTCCATATAAATAATTTATTGGCAGTAACATTTCCAATTTACGATACGTAATTTAAACTGTGAATAAAGGTGAAGTAATATTAATCTGCCCGTGGCTCGGTGCATGCTAAAGGCAATCTCAGTGTTTTCTAAATTTCCATCATCCCAATTCCTATTGTCTTCCAAACTCCTTAAGGAGTCCTTCACATTCTGGAGAAGAGAAAGAATATAAATAGTGCATCATTACACAGGAACAAAAAAAATTAACAATGTCAGTAAATAAAATCTGAACCTATTGCTGAATACAATAAAATTATTCACACTGAGTTACATAAAGGATCTCAGGTACTGACGGATATGTCCACTTCCGAGTTACTCATGGCATACAAATTTGAAACAGAGATAGAGAGGAAGGCACCCTAGGACTGTTAATGTTTCACGGGTGACATTATTACAAGCTGATTCACAAATCCATGTATTTTTTTTAAATCAAGTTTTTTGATATTTAAAAATATTATGAAGTGATGGTGTTTCCACGAAAGTACTTTCACAAAAGCAATTGTTGCTGCATTTGTATGTTTCCTAAATGCATACAAAATAATGGATTTGCAATGAATATTTGAATAAAGGATTAACCAAGGTCCATGGATGACTGAAGTAGATTTAACAAATAACATGATGGTTATTGGATGCAATCACAAGCAAAGAAAAGGAATAAATATTGAATTATATATTGTTTTTAAAATGTTCAAGATCGTCTTGTACAAATTCATTTAAGAAAATTAGCAAATTAGGGACTAATGTCTGCAACACCAATGATAAGGCCATGAAGAACCTTAACTGTTGACCTGTCCAGTAAATGTGGTGTTGAGAGACTTTCTCAGTTAAATAGAGTTTAAGACGGAAGAAGAGCACCTGAAAAGACAAGGATGGCAAATTTCAAAGCTATTTGTGCATCATGAGACAACTGAAACACAGTACCCATCAAGCCGCTAATAAAAGGAATCATTAATCCTTCAGAAATCCAAGCAAAAGTACCCAAAAAGAAAATAGATCATTTATTTTTGTAGCCCCTCTTGTATCAGCCCTATACAACCTTTAATATACCCATGGTCCACCTGCAGATGAATTATACATTGGTCGACCAGAAAACTATAATTTCATTCATTCAGAACACCCCCACATAGGAAGACCCAGCATTATAATGGTTACACCAGTCCAATGCCTAATGCCAGGGATGAAAGTTTTGGTCCAACACCGTTTTCCTGGAAGTAACAAGGTCTACCTGAAAGTGATAATGGTTCCCTGCCCATTTATGCTACTTCATAGGCATGTTCCAGGAGATCAATATTCAATTATATCATATAATTTCTCTTCCCAAGAAAGTACATCAATTTAAAGAATGAGCATAGGTAACACATGATAGGTTGGTCTATACGGTTGGATGACATGGGATCCGGGGCGAGCTAGCCAGTTGGATACACAATTGGCTTGAAGATGATAAGCAAGGCAGCTCTTGGGGAGCGGCCTTGTGAGGGAAGTGCCCTGTGAGTAAAGTGTGAGTCTTTGGCTCGAGAGTCTTCGGAGAGGAGGCTGTGCAAAACACTGGATAGGGAGAGACCGAGGCAAAAGAAGGAGATGTCAAGCAAGCTGATGCAGTGTGATGCTTGCAGTATGTGGGAGGTCAAGGACACTGCTGGTGCCTCTGGATGCTACAAATGTGAGAAGTGCATCCAGGTACAGCTCCTGAAGGACCATGTTGGGGAACTGGAGAAACAAGTGGATGACCTCAGATTCATCCGAGAAACTGAATCGTTCCTCGACAATTCCTTCAGTAAGATTGTTACACCCAAGGCACTAGAAGAGAGAAGGTGGGTGACGGTGAGAAAGGGAGGAAAACATGGAATGCAAAGGTCCCCGGGTGTTGTACCTCTTGTGAACAGGTTCACCCACGTGGAAGCTGCCGGGACAGAAGACGGTATCTCACTGAGTGGCGGACTGGCTTGCAAAACAAAAAGGGCTGATGAGCCAAAACCAAAGAGGCTAAAGTCGGGCAACGCCATTGTAGTTGGAGACTCCATTGTGAGAGGTACGGACAGGGGTTTTTGCGGCAACAGACGGGATTCCAGGATGGTGTGCTGCCTTCCTGGTGCCAGGATCCAGGATGTTACGGACAGAGTGCAGACAATCCTCAAGGGCGAAGGTGAACAGCCGGAAGTGGTCGTGCATGTTGGCACAAATGATGTTGGAAAGAAGGGGATGAATATTTTGCAGCGGGACTTCAGAGAGCTTCGAAAAATGCTGAAAAGCATGACTTCCAGGTTGTTATCTCCGGTTTGCTGCCAGTTCCTCGTGCTGGCGAGAGCAGGAACAGGGAGATACGGGACCTGAATGTGTGGCTGAGGAACTGGTGCAGGGGGCAGGGATTTAGATTCTTAGATCACTGGGATCTGTTTTGGAGTAAGGGGGAACTGTACAAAAGGGACGGATTGCATCTTAACAGGTGGGGGACCAGCATTCTGGCCGGCAGGTTTGCCACTGCTACACGGATGGTTTTAAACTGAATAAGGGGGGTGGGGTGTCAAATGGGATAATCGAGAACGGAGTTAAAGGGAAAGAGAGTAAAGGGATGGTTAATGACCCCAGAATTAACGGGAAAGAAAGCTCACAAAGGGATAGGAGAGTATGGCCAAGTGTAATAGGGATCGATGTGAAAGGGGCCACTTGTCAACATAATTGTATAAGGAGTAAGAGTGTTGTAAAAACAAGCCTGAAGGCTTTGTGTCTCAATGCGAGGAGCATTCGTAATAAGGTGGATGAGTTGAAGGTGCAGATAGCGATTAATGACTATGCTATAGTTGGGATCACGGAGACATGGCTCCAGGATGACCAAGGCTGGGAGCTGAACATCCAGGGATATTCAATATTCAGGAGGGATAGACGAAAAGGAAAAGGAGGTGGGGTAGCGTTGCTGGTGAGAGAGGAGATTAATGCAATAGAAAGGAAGGACATTAGCGTGGAGGATGTGGAATCGATATGGGTAGAGCTGCGAAACTCTAAGGGGCAGAAAACGCTAGTGGGAGCTGTGTACAGGCCACCTAACAGTAGTATTGGAGTTGGGGATGGCATCAAACAGGAAATTAGAAATGCGTGCAACAAGGGTAACACGGTTATAATGGGTGACTTCAATCTGCATGTAGATTGGGTGAATCAAATTGGCAGGGGTGCTGAGGAAGAGGATTTCCTGGAATGTATGCGGGATAGTTTTCTCAACCAACATGTGGAGGAACCAACAAGAGAGCAGGCTATTCTAGACTGGGTATTGAGTAATGAGGAAGGGTTAGTTAGCAGTCTTGTTGTGCGTGGCCCCTTGGGCAAGAGTGACCATAATATGGTTGAGTTCTTCATTAGGATGGAGAGTGACAAAATTAAGTCAGAAACAAGGGTTCTGAACTTGAACAAAGGTAACTTTGAAGGTATGAGATGTGAATTGGCCAAGATAGACTGGCAGGTGATTCTTAAAGGGTTGACAGTGGATGTGCAATGGAAGGTATTTAAAGACTGCATGGATGAAGTACAAAAGTTGTTCATACCAGTTTGGCAAAAGAATAAATCGGGGAAGGTGGTGCATCCATGGATAACAAGGGAAATCAGGGATAGTATAAAAACAAAAGATGAGGCATACAAATTTGCCAGAAAAAGCAGCCTACCGGAGGACTGGGAGAAATTCAGAATCCAGCAGAGGAGGACAAAGGGCTTAATTAGGAAAGGGAAAATAGATTATGAAAGGAAACTGGCAGGGAACATAAAAACTGACTGCAAAAGTTTTTATAGATATGTGAAGAGAAAGAGACTAGTTAAAACAAATGTTGGTCCCTTGCAGTCAGAAACAGGTGAATCGATCATGGGGAACAAGGACATGGCAGACCAATTGAATAACTACTTTGGTTCTGTCTTCACTAAGGAAGACATAAATAATCTGCCGGAAATAGCAGTGGAACGGGGGTCAAATAAGATGGAGGAACTGAGTGAAATCCAGGTTAGCCGGGAGGTGGTGTTGGGTAAATTGAACGGATTGAAGGCCGATAAATCCCCAGGGCCAGATAGTCTGCATCCCAGAGTACTCAAGGAGGTAGCCACAGAAATAGTGGATGCATTAGTGATAATTTTTCAAAATTCCTTAGATTCTGGAGTAGTTCCTGAGGATTGGAGGGTAGCTAATGTAACCCCACTTTTTAAAAAAGGAGGGAGAGTGAAAGCGGGGAATTACAGACCAGTTAGTCTAACATCGGTAGTGGGGAAACTGCTAGAGTCAGTTATTAAAGATGGGATAGCAGCGCATTTGGAAAGTGGTGAAATCATTGGACAAAGTCAGCATGGATTTACGAAAGGTAAATCATGTCTGACAAATCTGATAGAATTTTTCGAGGATGTAACTAGTGGAGTGGATAAGGGAGAACCAGTGGATGTGTTATATCTAGACTTTCAGAAGGCTTTCGACAAGGTCCCGCATAAGAGATTAGCATACAAACTTAAAGCACACGGTATTGGGGGTTCAGTATTGATGTGGATAGAGAACTGGCTAGCAGACAGGAGGCAAAGGGTAGGAGTAAATGGGTCCTTTTCAGAATGGCAGGCAGTGACTAGTGGGGTGCCGCAAGGCTCAGTGCTGGGACCCCAGCTATTTATAATATATATTAATGATTTGGACGAGGGAATTCAATGCAACATCTCCAAATTTGCAGATGATACCAAGCTGGGGGGTATAGTTAGGTGTGAGGAGGATGCTTGGAGGCTGCAGGGTGATTTGGATAGGCTGAATGAATGGGCAGATGCATGGCAGATGCAGTATAATGTGGATAAATGTGAGGTTATCCACTTTGGTGGCAAAAACATGAGGGTAGACTATTATCTGAATGGTGGCAGATTAGGAAAGGGGGAGATGCAACGAGACCTGGGTGTCATGGTACACCAGTCATTGAAAGTAGGCATGCAGGTGCAGCAGGCAGTGAAGAAAGCAAATGGTATGTTAGCATTCATAGCGAAAGGATTTGAGTATAGGAGCAGGGAGGTTCTACTGCAGTTGTACAGGGTTTTGGTGAGGCCACACCTGGAGTACTGCGTACAGTTTTGGTCTCCAAATCTGAGGAAAGACATCCTTGCCATAGAGGGGGTACAGAGAAGATTCACCAGACTGATTCCTGGGATGTCAGGACTTTCATATGAGGAAAGATTGGATAGACTCGGCTTGTACTCGCTGGAATTTAGAAGATTGAGGGGGGATCTTATAGAAACTTACAAAATTCTTAAGGGGTTGGACAAGCTAGATGCTGGAAGATTGTTCCCGATGTTGGGGGAGTCCAGAACAAGGGGTCACAGTCTAAGGATAAGGGGGAATTCCTTTAGGACCGAAATGAGGAAAACATTCTTTACACAGAGAGTGGTGAGTCTCTGGAATTCTCTGCCACAGAAGGTAGTTGAGGCCAGTTCATTGGCTATATTTAAGAGGGCATTAGATGTGGCACTTGTGGCTAAAGGGATCAGGGGGTATGGAGAGAAGGCAGGTACGGGATACTGAGTTGGATGATCAGCCATGATCACATTGAATGGCGGTGCAGGCTCGAAGGGCCGAATGGCCTACTCCTGCACCTATTTTCTATGTTTCTATGTTTCTATGAAGAGATGGTAGACGGTTTTTCTTCATGGAGGCTGTAACTAGTGATGTTCCACAGGAATTGGTGTTGGGTCCACTGTTGTTTGTCATCAACATTAATCTTCTTCTTCTTGCATATGGCGTGCACAGCTTAAAGTTTTAGGACAACTTGTTCTATTTGATCTTATTTGATTGTGCACGCCAGGTTGATTGCATTCATCGAAACAGGGCGGACCACGTGAAGGCTGCAATCTTCCACCCCATCAACATTAATAATTTGGATGCTAATAAGTTTGCAAATGACCCAAAAATGAACAGTGAAGAAGGTTGCAACCTTCCATGATTGGAACTAGATTATTTATTTTGGCATGTCAGAAGTTGTCACAAGTGCATAAAATTGTGAGAGCCAGAGATAAGATATAGAGGCTTTTTCACAGAATAGAAATGTCAAATACTAGAGAGCATGTGTTTAAAATGAGAGAGGAATGCTTGAAGAAGGCATGCCAGGCCGGTTATTTACAGAGGGCTGTTATGTGCTTAGAAGTCGCTTACAGGGCAGGTGGTGGAAGCAGATACAATAGTGTCTTGTAAGAAGCATTTCAATAGAAACATAACCAGGCAAGGAATGGAGAGATACAGACCAGTCAGGCACATGGAATTACTTTAGATTGGTATCCTGGTTTGCGCAGACATGGTGGGCCAAAGAGCCTGTTCCTGAAGAAGGGTCTCGACCCGAAACGTCGCCTATCTCCTTCGCTCCTTAGATGCTGCTGCACCCGCTGAGTTTCTCCAGCTTTTTATGTAACCCCCGTGCTGCATTGTTCAGTTCTATGTTTTATATGTATTTTAGTGATACTGTACTGAATAGATTGCTTTTTGCGAGATTGTCAGTTTTACAATTGCAGAGAATGTCGAGTCCATCAGTGTTCTATGAAGTATTGCACCTCAGGAAGGAACTTAATTAGCCACCATCAGTGTTGTCTGTACCATTGTTTTATCTTGGGCATTCACATTTGTACTGGCTTTAATTAGAATGGAAGCAATTTTGGTATTGCCTCTCACGACTGCAAGTAATAGCAGTGATGACTCTGAATGACAATCACATCAAACTGTCCACATAAGCGCTGAATGTTTTCTGACCTTGTGCCTCTACTATTAGTTACTACTAGACCAAGTGCAGCCGTTGGGTCTGCTCCCCCAACGCAAGATTCTACCACTCACCCATTCCCCCAACGCAATATCGCACCACTCACGCATAGCCCCCAACTCCGCAAGCGCGGCTCATTTCTCCTCATCCCCCAGCACTCTCTCCTCCTTTTCACCCTCCCTCTTCAATCCCTAGAGATGGAGGGGGGTAGAGAGGGAGGGGTGGTAGAGAGGGAGGGGGGTAGAGAGGGAGGGGGGGCAGAGAGGAAGGGGAGCAGTGAGGGAGGGGGGCAGAGGGGGGGCAGAGGGAGGGGGATGGGATAGAGAGGGAGAGGGAGGCTGGTAGAGGGGGAGGGGGAAAGGGGCTGAAAGGGAGGGAGTAGAGAGAGAGGGAGTGGGGTAGAGTGGAGGGAGGGAGGGTAGAGAGGGAGAGGGCGATAGAATGGGGAGAGAGGGAGGGGGGTAGAGAGGGTGGGAGTGAGGGTATATAGGGGGCATCTCCCTCCTCCACACCCCCCCACCTCCCTCTACCACCCCACTCCCCACCCCATCTCCCTCCTCCTCCTTTCCCTCATCCTCCTCCCCTCACTCTCGCTGGGTGTGGAGCAGTGCCAGGGCCTGGAACTCGGCCTGATTCTCGTACTCGCCCCGGACTTGGCTGTGGACTCCAGCCATCAGCTCGGCCGCCGCCTGGGCTCCAGAGGCCTAGTATGGATATTGTGGGCCGAATGGATTCTTGGGCTGGCGGCTCAGTCACTCAAGCCTGTTGTGCTGGCAACTCATTCACAATTGGTGTGCTGGCAGTTGACTCAAGGTTATTCCTTGAAATTCCATTTCAAGCAGGGTGCAAGGCCACCAAATTCAAGTGCAGTTTCATACCACTTCAAGCCGGGTGCAAGGCCACCAAATTCAAGTGCATTTTCATACCATTTCAAGCAGGGTGCAAGGCCACTAAAGACAGCGAGTCATGACCTCTCCCTCTCCCTCTCCCTCTCCCTCTCCCTCTCCCTCTCCCTCTCCCTCTCCCTCTCCCTCTCCCTCTCCCTCTCCCTCCCCCACTTGCAGAGACTGAGCCATGCTCACACTTCCAGGTTTTATAGTTCTTAAGAAGGGGTGTGGCCTTCATGGCGTGATTGACAGGAGAGTGTATCTCAACATTTTTTAAACACTAATAATTATTTTAGTTTTCATCGATGGGAAAAATCCTTGGCACCTGATGAGCGGAGGGGCACCCTGAGTAAGATGGCCAAAAATCACAGCCGTACGTGGTAGCGTTTTTTCTAAAATCAATATATAGCGCAAACAGGAAGTGGTCAAGATTAGACTTTTAATTATATAGAAGGCAAGGCAACTTTAATTAGGCAAGGCAACTTTAATTAGGCAACACAGCTTTAGCATTTCCAAACCAAAGGCAACACAGCTGTAGCATTTCCAAACCAAAGGCAACACAGCTTTAGCATTTCCAAACTAAAGGCAACATAGCTTTAGCATTTCCCAACCAAACGCAACACAGCTTTAGCATTTCCAAACTATATTTTCAAACCACATTAAGAGCACTGACAGGTCAGTAAAACCACTCACAGTTTAGTAGACATGTGTTCAGTGTTATTCACAGCTCAGACTGAGAGACGTGACCCTCTCGCTCCCCCATCTTGTAGAGACTGGCTGAGGCACTCAACACTTCCAGGTTTTATAGTCCCTCCGGAAGAGACATGGCCTACAGGAGAGAGAATCTCAACATTTTTTAAACACTAATAACTCTTTTATTTTTAATCAATGAGGAAAAATCCTCTTGCCGTGCGCAGCGGAGGGGGACTCTAAGTAAGATGGCCAAAATTCACAGTTGTAAGTGGCAGCGTTTTTTCTAAAGTCAATATACAGAACAACAGGAAGTGGTCAAGATCAGACTTTTAGTAATATACATATACTAGACTAGGTCCCACAACGCAGGTTGGGGGGTGGGGGGGTGGGGGGGGCTGGCCAGTGGCATCACTAGGGAGGGCTGGTCTCTGAACGCAATATTGCACCACTCACCCACAGGTCCCAATACTCACCACTCCCTAGAGGGGGGGGGGGGGTGGAGAGGAAGGGATGGTGGAGTGGGAGGGGGGATAGAGAGAGAGGGGGGAGAGAGGAGAGGTGGCAGAGAGGGAGGAGCAGTAGAGAGGGAAGGGGAGGGGGTAGAGAGGGAGAGGGAATGGGGTGGAGAGGGAGGGGGTTAGAGAGGGAGGGGAGGGGTAGAGAGGAAGGGTTAGTGGGTAGAGAGAGGGGAGGGGAGTCGAGAGGGATGGTAGAGGGAGGGGGAATGGAGTAGAGAGGGAGAAGGGCGGGGGGGGGGTTGAGACCCCATCCCATCTCACGCCTCCTCATTTCCTTCATCCTTCTCCCCTCACTGCCATTCCCTGCCCCAGCAACTACCCAGGTGGTAGAGCAACTACCCAGGTGGTAAAGCCTGGAACTCGGCCTGATTCTCATACTCGGGCCGGCCCTGTAGACTGCAGCCGTCAGCTCGGCCGCCGCTGCATTGAGATATCACTCAGGGTTTTTTTTGCCAAAAGTCGGTGAGTTTGGGCTGTTTTTAAAAGGATCAATAACTTCAGGATTACAGGTGGAAGTGCGACGGGAAGATGTTTATCGCCTCCATGGAAAAAAAAGTGAGTAGAATGTGTCGAAATGGGAAGGCTATGGCCTAGGAAGAAAATAGGAATTAACCAGATTGTGCCCAGATGACACACACACACATATACATACAAACAAGAGAAGAGTTTTAGTAATATAGATAGATTAGTGTCGGAAGTTATGGGAAGAAGGCAGGAAAATGGGATTAGGAGAGATATATCAGCCATTATGAATGGCGGAATAGACTTGATGGACTGAATGGCCTTATTAAGCTCCTATCACTTATGACCTTACAACCAGGATATTTGTCAGAACACTTTGGGATGACAGTGCACAGCAAGTCACAAAGATGCAGAAGATGGTATTTGGTCTATTGAGTTCATTCCGATTCCCGACAGATCGATCCCATCAGTCCCATTGGCAGCTCAGCTCCTTATCTCCTTGTGGTCCTGCAATGTACCTTTCACATGTGTTCAATTCTCCTTTAGTCGTTTGCCACCATCACAGACACTACTGGATGGTATAATATGTTGTATCATTGGGACAGGCAGCATGGCTGGAGAGAAGGAATGAGTGATGTTTCGGGTGAAGACCCTTCTTCAGACGACATGAAACGTCACCCATTCCTTCCCTCCAGGGATGCTGCCTGTCCCGCTGAGTTACTTTTAGTGTCTATCTTCGGTTTAAACCAGCACCTGCAGTTCCTTCCTACATATGTTGTATCAGTTATGCCATGATGAGAGTTATTTCGACTTTTTCATCAAAAATCACTAAAAAAAAACAGAATTTAAATTCAGCTGTTACACCAACACTGAGCTGAAATGGAAGCTGAGACGCTGAAACTATACTTGTTAGAAATCAAGATATAATCAAGTACATTACTACCAGATGTATACTTGCACTCTGAAGTGTGTAAAAGGAAAATGTGAACCTTTTATATTATTGAGGTAAGCTAATTGAAAACATATTTATCTTGAAATCCAATTGCATAACAATATCTTTTTATGTAATTAAGAATGGAAGGAAACATGATCACTGCCGCTGCCTACTCATTTCACATCACATCACATCAACATGATGTGTGGGATTATTTAATTCTCTGTCCAATGCCCCTGTTACATTATAGGAGAATTTAGGCCATGTTGTCCAGGGATCACCAACATCAGATCCTACTTGGACAAAGGGTCTCCCCTGAGCAGCAGTGCACTAGGACGCTGGCACATACTGTAAGTGAATTACCTAGCCTTGTCATCTATACCACCTGCCTTCACACTCTCACGAGTCCCACACCTCCCTCCATCCACTCTTTGCCAGACAGTACCTCCAACTCCTTGAGCACCTGAGTTCCATGACGCAATCTCCAATCCCCTTGCCAACCCTGACCATTGATTCTGCTACCCTCAATCTCCCAAAACCCAATCCCATTTCACTCCCTGAGCACCTTCTAACTCCAAACCAAATGCCAGTCCCAATCCCCATCCTTTCAACCACGGCACCCCCACGACCATCAAGTAACATAAGAAATCTTGGTTTCACTCCACTGGCCTCCTGTCCTAACATTACAAATCTCAGGCAAAATCCCATTTCTCACCTCCACAGCAACTCAAATGCTTATAAAGGTACATAATCCTTCCGGACCTCTACTATATGCCATGCCATCTCCCATCAATATCTTCTCATCATTCCAGCCAAAGTACAAATTGCCCATTGACTTGTACCACCACCTTCCCCCACTCCCCCCATCCCCCCCCTTCTTAGCTACAAGACAGTTCCACTCAGATCTGTAGCCATCAAACCCACCCTGCCACCGTCTCTAACTCAGAAAAGAGTGCTGAGTGGTGCTTTTTCATTTTGGGCACAAATGAAGTTTTCAGTCAAGAGCCTTTGATCAAATTGACCATTTCATCCTGCTGCTGTACCCATTTGTTGCACACTTATGGCACATTAGAATTGCTAGGCAATTGTGTCTACATAGTCATCTTTGGAATATATAGTTTCCTGTACTCACACATCCTAACTTAGACAGAGAGAGTCTACTAACTCAATGTTGATCTTTAGCTCAGGCAAAGCGCCCCCCTCCCATCCCTTATTCTCATTTTACTTGGCCTTTTTGATGACACCTCGACTATTTTAAATGAGAACTGCCAAATTTTTGAAGTAATTCAGACAGTCATATTACTAAAACATGTGGAACTAATTAGGATTTTTATTGAATCCATTTGTATAACAATTATAAAACTAGTCCTGAATGAATCCCATACCTCACAAACATCGTTTATCATCCACTCAATCACCTTGAAGTGTTCCCCTTTGTGCACAGAGGATGAGCCCCCATTAATACAGGCTTTCCATGTAGTCAGACTCTCTGAACGCACGTAACAATATCCAGGTGCCCAGCAAATGGAGGGAGCTGCAACATGAGAAGGATATAAATACTATCCCCAAATGTTACATGTTATTTTCTTCTCTTTCAAGTATTTTTCACTTCTCTAAAATATTATGTTTTGGTATTACATTGCTTCAAATAAAGCTTTAATATATAAAGCAATATTTTCAACATGACCAAAATTTAATTAATCACTATCTTAAATCTGGTTGTCAAACCATCAGCCCAATATATTTATACGCTTCTTTTTTCTTCAATACTTCATTTTACCAGTCTTTATCACTATCATACTTTTCGATAACCTTGGCAACAAAGTCGGTCAGAATTGTAACCAACCTGGGATAGTAAAGAAGTTTAATTAGGATCTTATCACTGTTGGGCAGCTACTACATGGGGTGGAAGATTGCAACCTTCATGTGGTCCACCCTGTTTCGACGAATGCAAAAATCCCGGCGTGCACAATCAAATGAGATCAAATAGAACAAGTTATCTTACAACCTTAGGTTGTGTACGCCATACGCAAGAAGAAGAAGAAGCTACTACATGACTACAAGGGAATTCAGGGGCTGGAATCTCGATGTCTGGTGAGAACAACTATCCTACACATGAGGGACAATTTGCAATTTTTACCAAAGCCAATTAACCCACGAAAACCGGTTCAATGTAGGAGGAAACCAGAGTTCCCGGAAAAAAAACAACTCGGGCACAGGGAGAACGTACAAGCTTTGGACATACAGCACCCGTAGTCAGGATCGAACCAAGGTCTCTGACGCTGTAAGGCAGAAACTCACCACTTCACCACCATGTGATCGAATCAAGTAATTTAAACATTCAATACATCTGCAGAGCTTCTTTGGATGTTACAAGAAAATCAGCGCATATAATCTCCCTCTAATTTTATCGGAAAGAGAAAGGAAAAGATTTGCACTTATCTCCTTCTTATTAGCTAATCCCTCGGGATTGAAGATAACTTGCTTCTATCGCTGTATTTGTTTCAATGTACATGCAGATTCTTGCACAGACCGGGCAGAAGGTGCATGACTGAATGTGCGTGGTGGTACCTCATGAGGTGGGATGCTCCCTCTGCAGCTCAGCTCACACATGGACTCCAAGAGAAATACAGTGAGCAACAATAAATACTGTATCACACTGAATACTGCCTATTCTCCCTTGCAAAAAACCCTTTGACTCCATCAAATGGAAGCACCCTCTGCAAATTCGAGAGGCTGCAGAAATTTGTCTCCAATTTACTTACACTTCATTAACACCTTTTACGGCCAGTGGTTCTTCTGAAATGCTATTAATTTTGTCAACAGAGGAAGCAAGCTGACCATATTTCATGTTGCAAATCCTACAAACAGTATTGTAATAATGACCTAATAATTATTTTAAGTGATTTTTAGTGAGGGGTTGTCTTGATTATACCATTGCTTTACAAAATACTATAATGTGATCTTCAACATGGGAGAGCAGACAAGGACTCAATAACAGTAATTCCTCTGCATTGCTTTGAAGCAACACGGAACATCACCTATCTATGTTCTCCAGAGATGCTGCCTGACTCACTGAATTACTCAAAGAACTGCAGATGCTGGTTAACAGAAATATCCAAAGTGCTGGAGTAATTGAGCGGGGTCAGGCAGCATTACTGGAGGACAAAGATAGGTAACATTTTGGGCTCGGACCCTTCTTCATCCTACATTGTTGGGATAAAATCTCTTGAATGGGATTTGAACCAAGAACTTATTGACTCAAAGACATGAATGCTCCCAATTGAAGCATGTTTAATACATAGTAAATGAAAAGTAAATGTCTTCCATTATCGAGTTGTTTTTGGCACTTTTATCCCTTTGTGACTCCACTGGCAGGCATCTTGTCCCATCATATTTCATCCTGCCTGTCAATTTCAACTCCACCAATTCTTACACCATCTGGAACATGTGGAAAATCTTGACATTTGAAGACCATGAGCCAGTTTTTATTGGTGTGTCTGTGTGGGAGAGCTGCTTCAAATTCTTGGGCATTAATATCTCAGGTGACCTATTCTTGTCCTCACACATAGGTCAATGGTTCAATGGTTCTTTATTGTCACATGTACCAAGGTACAGTGAAATTCTTTTATCGCATACATCTCAGTAAAATCATTGCCGTATATAAGTACCTTCTCAGATTAAATACAAAATGAATAGAAACAGTTGGCTGAGTCCATTATGCAAGAGTCGCCGGTTTTGGTGGCATTTTCAAAGTCCCAGCTGCAGCTGGCCATGAAGGCCCGTTGCAGCCATCACCTCCATCAGGATCGTCCAGTAAACCATTGTCCCTCTCCTCACCTGGCAAACCATCTGCCTTTGTGTCCCGGGGGCGCCTCCCACAGCCGACTATGAAGGCGTGGAAGGTAAGATGGCGGTTCTTCTTACTAGGCCTTTGTTCTAACATCTGTTGCCAACGCTGACTCCCTCCACCTTCCTCTCCGGTTCTCCGGTCCTTGGAGCCGTGCAGGAGCCTGGCTCAGTAGCTGCCCTCTCCGGATGGGTTTCCCAGTTCTGTGACGGGTGAGCCAGGCCTGCTGCCAGGGCAGGGTGGCGGCGTGCGGCCCAATGGGAGCTTCTGCCGCGCAGCCCGACGGAGTGCCAGAGGCCCGGAGAGAAGGGACACAGACCACGTCCCTCTGGCTCACTGTTGCCTTGCCGACGGTTGCTGAGGCCCTGGGTGGCACGTTGCCGAGTGAGTGGCCCCGCTACAACACTTGCCCCTCACTCATTAGCTGGGCCTACAATTGGTGGTGCAGTTTCTGCTGCTTGCGTATGCACCGGTAACTCCTGCAGCCGACTGTTCATCCTCACCACCGGATGTCCCTTCTACCCGTCCCCACCAGCTCACGTACTGCTTCCGACCTGCCCCTCTCCCTCTCTACCCCTTCCCCCTCACTCTCTCACTCCCCCCTCCCATCTCTCTCCCCCCCTCTTGTGCTTCTTGTGTGTGGTGGGGGAAAGATTGGTGATCACAGGGCCGGGCGTGAACACTCTTTCCTTGACCCCACCAACCTTACTGAAAACGAAGCATTCCTCAACAAAGGAACAAAATTGCCCACAGCTCCTGGTCTTGCGGGATAGAAGGAATGGGTGCTGTTTCGGGTCAAGGTGCATCTTCAGACTGCTCTGGATAGAAGGAATGGGAAGCATCAGCCATTCCTTGTACCCAGAGATGCTGCTGGTCCCGCTGAGTTACTCCAGCATTTTGTGTCTATCTTTAGTGTAAGCCAGCATCTGCAGTTCCTTCCTACACAATCCTAGACTTGCCTTCTAGTCTTTTTCCAACTGTGTTTTGCACTCATATCTTGTTTGCACAATCTCTTTCTTTTAGAAGTGCACATGCAATTTATGTATCATTTAAGTGTAATTTATTTTTTTGTGACTCTTTTGCCTGTATGCTGCCGCAAGCAAGATTCTTCATTGTGCCTTTACCTTGCCTATCTCGTGCATTTGATAATAAACTTGAACTTGATTTTGAACTTATAATTAGTAGCCCACCAACAGTTGTCAGAAGCTACTATCTGCACCAGCAAAAAAAGTACCAGATGGTGCACACCATCTACTGGCCGCATGCCAGGAGCATGCCAAGGATTCTTCAGAAGCACTTGGACACCAGTGACGATTGCCCCTAACATAACCAAAGGGTTTGCACCTTTAACCCAGCATTCTCTTCTAAACCAAACATCGCCTGACTTGTACAAGTACATCATTCCTTCATCACTGCTGGGTTAACATGGCAATCGCTACATAACAGGATGGTATAGTACCTTTGGCACAGAAACAATAGCCATTGAAGATGGTTCACTGGCATCTTCAAAGCTCTGCACACATTGACTGATGTAACTTTAATCCTCTCAGTAGATTCTACCTGTCCTACTTAACAGTTCCAGCATTTTCTATCTTAGTTCATTAAATATTGGCCTTGCCATTGTTCTAAGCCTTAATAATTTAAAATATTTTCAAACTTCTTTCTCTTCCACTTTTCCCTATAATTTTCTACCACAATACAACTTTCTATTGCCATCCTGTGTTGTTATCTTATTCTCCCCAATGTCACTTATCATTACTTGCTCTTTGTCATTTTGTTCCATCTCAACAGGGTTCCAGTGGTTCATAAAAGAAAATCTAGGTTACAAAACCTCAGACTGATATGAAAGAAACCTAATGAAACTTGATATGAAGGACAACAGGATATCAAGAAAAAATATGTAGGTCTATGTGAAGATAAAAATAGTAACTTCTGGGTCATGACAGAATGGTTTGAAGTGAATATAGTAGCTGACTTCTCAAGGAAGCACAACAATACAAGCTTTGTGATTAAGGAGAAATGTAAAATAGCAAGACGTACAAAGTTCTGACTAAGAATCACAAATCTAAACTCTAGCCACAGTTGCTGACTGAAGTGTGAAGAGCCAAGAGCAAGGCTCTTGTTTCAAAGGGAGATTAAGGATGCTGTGTTCTTTGTTTTATTGAAACATAGTTCACCACTGACCCACCAGACCCTGCTATTTAACCTGAGTGTTTCTCCATTTATCAAATGGACTATACAGAATCCTCAGACGAAGGGAAAGGTGGCAGCACTTCCTTTAGGTCAATGCTTCGTGGTGCACTGATGCGACAGTCTTAGCTCAGTTCTAAGCTGGAGTACCTATTTATAAAATGCTGTCCCTTCTATCTACTGAGGACATTCACCTCTACCATCTGTCGGCAGTCTATATGACACCCCAATCTGACACTGGGCCAAATTATACGTGGTCATCAATTCTCTCGAGACAGCAAACCTTGATGCCCTGTTCATCATCGCTGGTGACTTCAACCAAACTAATTTCAGGAATGTACTCCCCCCAATATCATGAGAATATCTCCAGCCTCACATGTGCTGTTAACACTCCAGATCATTGCTACATCTCCATCAAGTTTGGCCAGTCTGCTCATTTGTTAGTGCTCCTCCTGTTGATTTACAGACAGAGGTTGAAACACAAGACACCATGAAAAGAGTACTCTAGCAGTGGTTAGTTAGTAAGTTTGGGTTGGCTAGCAACTTTGCAGACAACACACTGATTAATGGAGTTGTGGAAGGATGTCAAATGATATGGCGGGATATAGATCAGTTACAGATGCATCCAAAGACATGGCAGATGGAGTTTAATCTGAGTAAGTATGAGACGTAACATTTTGGGAGGTGAGATGTAAGGGAAAATTATACAGTTAATGGCAAGACCCTGAACAGCATTGATGTGCAGATGGATCTTGATGTCCAAGTCCATAGCTCCTTGATAGTGACAACACAGGAGATGGGGTGTAATGGTGGCTTGCATCATTGGTTGTGGTATTAAGGATAATAGTCAGGAAGTCATGTTGTAGCATTATAAAACTTTGGAGTATTTTACGCAGTTCTGGTGCCCCATTAAAAAAAAGGACGTGGACATTTTGCAGAAGGTGCAGAAGACGATTACCGGAATTAGATTAGAGGCTACTAGTTATGAGGAGAGGTTGGAAAAATGTAGATTGTTTTCTCTGGAGCATCAGAGGTTGAGGGGAGACCTGATATAAGTATGTAATATCATGAGAAACATAGATAGGGTAAATAGTCAGAACATTTTCCCAGGGTGGAAAAGTCAAAGACTAGAACACATAGCTTTAAGTAAAAGGGGAAACATTTTTATTTTGGGCAAGGTTTTTACCCATGGAATGCACTGCCAGGGGTGGTGGTGGATGCAGATACGATTGTGGCGTTTAACAGACTTTTACGTAGATACATGGAAATGCAGGGAATGGAGAGATATGGATCATGTGCAGGTGGAGGAGATTCATTTAAATTGGCATTATGTTCAGCACACACATTACAGCTGAAGTACCTGTTCCCATGCTGTACTCTTTTATGTTCTGTAGTCTGTGGTGGCCAATATTCTACTTCAGAACTGCCTTGAATTGATGGATTTCAACACAAAACGTTGAACACCACAACATCCAGCATGAATCAGTGGTTTCATCAATAAATATATTGATGAGTGCATTCTACATGGACAATTAGGGTCTAGCCTAAACAGAAATCTGGGATGAACAGGTAGAGTCACTCTGTGAAAATCCAGATCCAGGGCTTTCAAAATTGATGATTCCACACTGTGCAAGAAGGCCGGGTATGATATCTGAGTGTGAGATACTGATTTACTCCAGCACTGTGTGTCCTTTTCAAAACATAAATTGAGTAACTCTTATGTACAATTCTTTTGACAATTCATTACCAAGATATGACAGAACTATGAAGGGTTCAGAGAAGATTTATGAGGATGTTTCTAAGGGTGAAGATATTTGTTTTCCAAGTAAAGTTTGGCTTAGCTGGAGTTGTTTTCTTTAAAACAGAGGAAATCAAGGGGAGATTTCATTTAAGTTATGTGAATTTATGAGGGGCCCAGAAGGAGCAAGTGGGGAAGGAATTATTTTCTTTACCAAAGAGAAGAATAACACAGGGTTTAAATTTGAGGCAACAGCGAGAAGGATTACAGAAGAATTGATGAAAAATACTTTTGTCAAAAGCGTGAAGCTCACTATGTGAATGCATGGTCGAGTCAGAAATGTTCATCCCTTTCAGTTTCCTTTCAAATTACTTGGATGAGCACTCAATGTTGCACTACAGGCATTTATGTAACATTGTACATTTATGTAAACGTTGAATAAATCTTACTTAAAGTCAGCTTACATAAAGCAGGGAGGTTCTACTGCAGTTGTACAGGGCCTTGGTGAGACCACACCTGGAGTATTGCGTACAGTTTTGGTCTCCTAATCTGAGGAAAGACACTCTTGCCAAAGAGGGAGTACAGAGAAGGTTCACCAGACTGATTCCTGGGATGGCAGGAATTTCATATGAAGAAAGACTGGATAGACTCGGCTTGTACTCGCTAGAATTTAGAAGATTGAGGGGGGATCTTATAGAAACTTACAAACTTCTTAAGGGGTTGGACAGGCTAGATGCAGGAAGATTTTTCCTGATGTTGGGGATGTCCAGAACACGGGGTCACAGTTTAAGGATAAGGGGGAAGTCTTTTAGGATCGAGATGAGAAAAACATTTTTCACACAGAGAGTGGTGAATCTGTGGAATTCTCTGCCACAGAAGGTAGTTGAGTCCAGTTCATTGGCTATATTTAAGAGGGAGTTAGATGTGGCCCTTGTGGCTAAAGGGATCAGGGGGAATGGAAAGAAGTCAGGTACAGGATACTGAGTTGGATGATCAGCCATGATCATATTGAATGGCGGTGCAGGCTCGAAGGGCCGAATGGCCTGCTCCTGCACCTATTTTCTATGTTTCTATGTTTCTATTATGTTCTTCTGAAACATTATTCATAACAAGTGTAATTAAGAAATTACTTTAACTGGGAACATTGATAGTTTATGTTTTGCTTCACTATGTGTGCAATGCACTTGTTTAGCCTACAAGGCAAAGGAGGAAAAATTAAAAAGTGTGATTGTGCTAGGTAGCTCTGACGTTCAGGGAAAACATGATTAATCAAACAGTCAATGAGATTTTGTTATTTCTATAATTCCAGAAAGATACATATTTGTAAACTTCCCCTTTTCTGTGAGACAAGTTGATTTATGCTAGAAAAAAAAGGCAACAAATATTAAATTAAATTATTAAACACAAATGTACCTTGGTGGTTGCTCCTGCCAATAGTTGTATAAGCATTTTATTAATTACATGTGTTATAACTATCATAAATATTTCAGAGATACATATTCACTTTAGGTAACATTTATTCAACATTTACATAAATGGCTAGAGCAATATATGAAACTGACTTTATATGTGTAGATAGCTAGTGTTTAACTCACTGCTTCAAGGTTGTGCACCTGTAAGCTGCCATTGCTGCATATGGAACAAATAAATCAACTCAAACTTATTCCATTTTGAGGTCAGGTTTTATCTGAACTGCAAAATAAAGTATCACCGTAACATAAAACTTAAATCTGCAATTGTAGTGACAGGCAGTAATATCTTGCCCCAATTCACATGGCCCCTTCATGTGTGTTTATTCATTATAAATACTGAGGCAGTCAAAGGGACACATTTTTCCCAACGCTCAGAAATTATAAGTGATTGATATGCGGTTGAGGTTGCTATGGTGATATTGCTATATGGAATATTATATGTAGCTGCCTTGATCATTCACTGAATTTGTACTACAAAATGAAGTTGCTATTGAACAATTAGAATCTGAATATATTTAATGGAATGATTTTCTAAATGTGTTTTAATATTTATAATATACAGTTAGAGTGTTATAGTTCTGTTTGATGGATATTGAAGGCCAGTCATCTCAGCCTAGCACATCGCTGCAGCTTTCTCAGGGCTGAGGTTCAGTTGCTTTCAGTTGATCTGACCTAATGTTATAAGGTTTAAAGTGAGAATTTTTGCTGTTGAGTGAGTAGTTTCAGTTCCATTTGCATTTTTTCAAATAAGCACTCTTGGATCTTGCAGGCAACAAGACCTGTACGACATCCAACCTTACCTGATCAATGGCTGATTTCCACACAAATGACAGGCAATGACTAAATGCACAAAAGGCAATCCAGCCACTTGGCACACAGCAACATTACACAGTCAAATACTTCACAACCAACATCTTCAGGGTCAAGATTAACCAGCAACCCAAGTGAATCAGCTATATAAACTCTGCAGCTACCAGTGTAGGTAAGAGGCATAAATTCTGCGGAGACTGAATCACCTCCTGAACTAGTAATCCTTTCCACCATCAATAAGACATGCTGACTGTGTGATGTAATACTTGGCTCAATGAGCCCAAAGAACACCCACGAGGTACAGCTCAGCCAAGAACAAAACAGCAGCTTGATTGGTAACTCGCCCTCCATCAGTTTAAACATATATTCCCTCTACTACTGAAGCATGCTGCAACCCATGCCATCTACATAAATGCACTACAGCAATTCGCAGAGGTTTCTTCAATAACACACCTCCAAACCTATGGCATCATTCAGCTAGAAGGGCAAATGCAGCAAGAACCTGGGAACACCACTGCCTGCAAGTCCACCTCTAAATTCCAGACCTTGCTAAAGGAAATTAGCTGCCAATGCTTCAATGACACAAGGTCCAAATCCTGAAATGGCTCCTCTGACAACACTGCGGTGGTATTTCCATCCCAGTAACTGCAGCAATTCAAGATGGTGGTTGCAAATGAATACAAAATAATTTTGTTACAAAGAATTGTGAGTTTTTTTCAATTTTATATCCTCATTCGTCTCTCTCAGATATGGTTACTGATGTGAGGAGCATTTGGATATTCCCTGAAATTGTTCTTTAAAAAAATTAGTCAACTCCTACATCTTACTTCACATCTGTTGACGCTCTATAGATTTTCTTTCTCCACAGATCAACTTTGCACCATCTGGTTTTCTACTTTTGCTACACAGCCTAGGGGGCATTCAATATAATTTTCATCTGTAGAGCCTGAATCACAAGAGGAATTTTACCTTCCAGTATTGTTTGAGTTGGCTCGCCATCTAAGGTCTTTGTAAAACCATCAGAAAGCTGTCATGTGGCTGACATTGTGTGATAGATTGAAGTGGGGACCACACAGAAATGAACATGACCTATACCAGGGTGTTTTAATTATTTGTTTCTACAGTGCACATTTTTATGAGCCACAGCAACTGATTTAAAACATTGTTACGATTCTACACCAATACATCTAATACTTAAAATACAAATAGATTCTTAAGTATGAAAACTACCCATTTCAATATTCCATGACCTATCAAAAACTAACCCTAAGATTGAGATATCCATAATCTAAAACTGCAGGTGGAAATATTGAGTGAAATAAATCAATGTAGTGGAAAATAAGCTGATTAAAGTATAAAAGTCTAGAAATATACCAGCTTGTTTCCAAGAAGTAAAAATTTAAACAAATTGTTTTGTCATAAAATCCACAATAGAACTGTCAAAATTCACTACTAGTTTTTGGATTTATTTCAATGTTTTTTTTAAATTTACCATCTTTGTCTGTTGTTATGTTGTTAAGTCTTTTTCATTAGCATTCTGACAAAAGGTTTGTAGAAGCATATACAGAGAGAACGGCAGCATATCAATTATATCCACTTTCAAGTCACTAAAATAATAATAAATAAGTTCACAATACAAAATCTTTGATTCACATACTAATAACGGAAAGCATCCTTTGAAATTATGAAGTGAAAATGTATGCAATTATTGAAAATTGTGTAAACCAACCGTTATGATGTATTCAAGTTCCTATCATTTGCTCAGAATGAGCAATTGCACAACCACACAACCACACAAATATATAAACCATACATCTAATAATTTTATGACTGTCCACTATCATCATTGGTAGACAAAAGTGCTGGAGAAACTCAGCGGTAGAGGCCGCATCTATGGAGCGAAGGAATAGGTGATGTTTTGGGTCGAGACCCTTCTTCAGACTGATATGCCACCTATTCCTTCGATTTTTCCAGCCTCTGCAGATCTTGCTTAAACACTATCATCCTTGGATTGTGTTGGGCTCTTTACTTCATTCATTTCCATAAAAACAATGGATAAATCCTGTCTAAAGGTCCCTCCAGTGTCGCGGCTCTCAATGTTATGAAGCCGGCAGTGTGTTGATCTCCATTTTGTATGAGCAAACGTCTGGGCTCTGGGATTTCAAGATCTTTTGCACCAATTATTTAAATATCTCTAGAATTTACCACGTGAAGGTTGCAATCTTTAAGTAAGTAGGTAAGTAAGTAAGTAAGTGAGTTTATTGGCCAAGTATTTACATACAAGGAATTTGCCTTGGTGCTCGGCCCACAAGTAACAACATGACATACAGTGACAGTTACGAATGACTCAGAAAACACTAAACATTAACAATAATAAAACATTAATGATAAAACACCATTGATCAAGCATGTGAACAAACAAAATACCAGATCAAAGGGAGGCTACAGAGTTTTGGCTGTTGAGTAGAGCAACTACTCGTGTTGCTCTACTCAACTTCAAAAACTGTTTTTATGTCTGGCTGTGGCAGCTTTGACAGTCTGGAGTCGCCTTCCAGAGGGAAGTGATTCAAAGACTTTGTGGCCAGGGTGAGAGGGGTCAGAGATGATCTTGCCCGCTCGTTTCCTGGCCCTTGTAGTGTACAGTTCATCAATGGAGGGAAGGTTACAGCCAATAATCTTCTCTGCTGATTGGACGATTCACTGCAGCCTCCAGGTGTCGTGCTTGGTGGCTGAGCCAAACCAGACCATGATGGAGAAGGTGAGAACAGACTCTATGATGGCCGTGTAGAATTGGACCATCATTGCCTGTGGCAGATTGTGCTTCCTCAGCTGCCGCAGGAAGTGCATCCTCTGTTGTGCCTTTTTGACTGTGGAGTCGATGGCAGCCCCCCATTTAAGGTCCTTGGAGATGATGGTTCCCAGGAACTTAAACTATTCCACAGATGTGACTGTGGTGTTGTTGATGGTGAGTGGGGTGAGGGGAGGGGAGCTCTCTTAAAGTCTACAATCAATTCCACTGTCTTAAGAGCATTGAGCTTTACGTTGTTGCTACGACACCAGGACACCAGCTGTGACACTTCCTGTCTGTAGGCAGATTCCTCCCCACCCTGGATCAGTCCAATCAGGGTTGTGTCGTTCGCAAACCTGAGAAGCTTGACAGAGGAGTCAGTGGAGGTGCAGTTATTGGTGTAGAGAGAGTAGAGGAGAGTAGAGGATACGCAGCCTTGCGGTGCTCCTATGCTGAGTGTTTGCGAGTCCGAGATGTGCTTTCCCAGCCTCACATGCTGCTTCCTGTGGTGCACTTCCACCCCAATCACACTTTGTGAGGCCACACTTTGCCTTGTCGGTTGAATTGAGATCACAAATGACTTACATTTGATGTTAGCAGATTTGTAAAAATGTAGAAAATAATACTCCTAAACTGGTTTTATGTCAATATATCAAAAAGTGGGCCTGATCTGACCCAGAAGTTGCAGCAACTGTTTCCACTTCCATTTTTTCTTTACGCAGCCTTGCAGATCCAGAATTCTCCAGTTCACACTGCCAGAGCTTTCCCACAAAGTGAAGTTTCCAGTGAACTGCAGCAAGATGGCAGACAACTGATCCCGAGACCTCCCACCACCACCTATTGGTCTTTTAATAGCTCACTGTTGCCAAGGGCTTGTGTGTATTTGTCTGTATCTATGTGTATGCAAGCAAGATTTCCATTGTACCCATCCTTCACCATAGTTATGCATATGGCAATAAACTCAACTTGATTTGACTTGAACTGTTTTTAGATGTCTCTGGTGACCCGGGAATTTTAAAATTATTGATTATTTTTTATTTCTAGAAGCAAAATAAGTAAAAATGTGTATTTTTAGTAAGAGTGCAGAATTTAATTTAAAATGTTAACATTATGTTAAATAAAACATTAGGTTGTTTTTGCACAAGATCTGTGTTCTGATTTGCATCAATGGAATTGAGCTATCATGGCTGGCACAAAGGAGATCAAATAAACAGTGAAGAGTGTTTTATTGTTATATGCCCGAAACAGCACAATGAAATTCTTACTTGCTGCAGCACAACAGATATGTAAATATATTACAAGATGCAAAGTCCATCCTGTTACTCAGCTGGGCACATCTGTGCTCTGGCTTAAACTCGGCATTGGGTCAGATGTGATCAATTCCACTAAAAATTATTTTCTTCTTTCTCGTAGCTCATAGTAGGAAGAAGGAGGAAGTTTCATACAAGAGTTAAAATCGTCAATCTCAATGCCAGCACTCAACTACCAGATAAGAAATAGCTAGAGTAAAAAAAGAGTTAATGCTCTTTTAATATGGACCAAAAATCAGTGTGAACACTCAAGAAGCTTGACGCCATCTCAGACAAAGCAGCCCATTTTATTGCTACCCTTCCAGATTCCCAAAATGTTAATCAATGGAATTAAGTTAATCTAAGAGTTAGGTAAGAGATGCAGCTTGGAAACAAACCATTTAGCCCATGCTAACAATCGATTACCCCTTCAAACTAGTTTAATGTTACCCCAACCTTCTCATCGACTCACGAGAGAGCCCAGAGTCAAGACAGTCAAGAGTGCTTTATTGTCATATGTCCCAGATACAACAATGAAATTCTTACTTGCTGCAGTACAACAGAACCTAGTGCTCACTATGCACAAGAATCAATTTTACAGAGACCAATTAACCCGCACATCCTTTGGGATGTGGGAGGAAACTGGAGAACCCGGAGGAAACCTGCGCGTTCACAGAGAGAATGTGCAAACTCCACACAGGCAGCACCAAGGTCAGGATCAAACCCAAGCCTCTGGTGCAGTGAGGCAATGGCTCAACCAGCTGCACCACTGTGCCGTGCAAATGAAGAAATATTTATTACTGGCCTAGGCTATTCTGACAGCACCTCCCAAACCTTGGACCTCCACCACCACTAAGGACAAGACCAGCAAACTCATGTGGACACTTCCATCTGCAGCTTCCCTGCCAAGTGGGACGTATCACTGATGGGGATGAGTTGGAATACAGAAGAGAGATCAAGCAACTGTCCATATGATGCCAGCACAATAACCTGGCCCTCAACACCAGCAAAACCAAGGAACTGATTGTGCACTTTGGAAGGAGTAGGATGGGGACCCACAGCCCTGTTTATATCAACAGGTCGATGGTTGAAAGGGTCAAGACCTTCAAATTCCTGGGTGTGCACATGTCTGAAGATCTTTCCTGGTCCGAGAACACTAATGCAATTATCAAGAAAGCACATCAGCGCCTCTACTTCCTGAGAAGATTACGGAGAGTCGGTTTGTCAAGGAGGACTCTCTCTAACATCTACAGGTGCATAGTAGAGAGCTTGCTGACCGGTTGCATCATGGCTTGGTTCGGCATCTTGAACGCCCTGGAGTGGAAAAGACTACAAAAAGTAGTAAGCACTGCCCAGTCCATCATCGGCTCTGACCTTCCTTCCATCGAGGGGATTTATCGCAGTCGCTGCCTCAAAAAGACCGGCAGTATCATCAAAGACCCACACCATCCTGGCCACACACTCATCTCCCTGCTACCTTCAGAGCCTGAAGACTTCAACGAAAAGGTTCAGAAATAGCTACTTCCCCACAGCCATCAGGCTATTAAACCTGGCTCGGACAAAACTCTGAACATTAATAACCCATAATCTGTTATTTGCACTTTATCAGTTTATTTATTCATGTGTGTATATATTTATATAATGGTATATGTACACACTGATCTGTTTTTGTAGTCAATGCCTACTTTGTTCTGTTGTGCTGAAGCAAAGCAATAATTTCATTTTCCTATCAGGGACACATGACAATAAACTCACTTGAACTTGAACATGAAGTCATGCATCATCTTGACTTGGAGATATGTCATTATTCCTTGATCATCATTAGGTCTAATTCCTGGAACTTCATATACAACAGCATCATTGTTGGATCTTCACCAGAAGAATGGCTGCAGTTGTAGAAAGGTGGCTCACTATCACCATCATAAGTTTATTTAGGGCATAGCATTGCTATCTTTGCTCCCATTCCTATAATGAATTTCAAATATATACTTACCAAGAACTACCATTTGGCAATAGTTGAAAATACATGTGTTTTCTCAGTCTTCAGCTCACTCCATAAAATATATCAACATCAACACAAAGGAAAATGATTTTCCAATTGCAATGTATTCAGTTTGTATTGAACATGAGTGTGCCGTACAAATCTGCAGGAACTTTCTTCTTAAGGTACGAGACACGTGTTGTTAATCAAAGTGATCTTTATTCAGTTGAACAAAGAATAGCTCACACGCGACTGGGGAGGGTTGTCCCAAAGTTCTATATATATAACCGGGCACACCGCTAAGCCACATGGCGACTTCTTCCCGCCAAACCGACCCTGCCAGTCCTAGGGCCGAGGGTTCGCCCAATAAGTGGCCTAACCACCGGGTGGCGCCACAAGACCCCCCCCCCCCCAGAACCAGAGGCACGAAAACGAAATGACAGATGAACAAGGCGCTGCCCCTTCACATTCACCAACAGGGATTGAGCCCGGAGGAAATCGGTGCCCACAACGGCTGGGAGATGTGGCAATCGTGTACGGCCAGGTAAAATGGCAGGAGCCAACGATAAGTGGGACCGTGCAAACCCAATGCATCCCAATGGAGCTGCCATTTACTGCGGTTAACGTGGGCCACCGCTTTCCGTAAACGAGTGTCGACCCCCGATGGGGACAAAACTCTAACCTCCGCCCCCGTATCAACGAGGAACCATTGTCCAGAATGTCGGTCCCAAGCATAGAGTCGGTGTATATGGCTGACCGCAGCAGCAATTATTGGCGGCTGGCCCCGGCATTTATAGGAAACGAGCAGGACAGGCGGCATTGACAGGCCGCGGAACCCCACCATTCATGGTAGTAACACCACTTCCGTTTACTGGCTTCTCCCGGGACTGGCGGCGCAGCCGAGCTCCCGGTGGAAACAGGGCCTGGTCACTGGGCCTTCCAAAGCACTGCCGACACTCGATTGAGCAAACCGCCACCCTGCTGCTTGGACTGCCACAGCTCGCCCGCACACTCCACTAGCTGCAGGGGGTCTTCAAATTTCTCACCCACAAAGAGCAGGCGGATGTCTTCCGGCATCTGCTCCAGAAAAGGGTGTTCAAACAGGAGACATGGCTGACCATCCATAAGAGTGAGCATTTCTCTCATGAGCACCGACGGCTTGTGATCGCTGAGCCCACCTATGTGCATGAGCCGTGCTGTTCGAGGCAGCTGAGCCTGAAGGTACGCAGGACAAGCGCTTAGAAGCCCCCGTACATGTCCGCAGCCACCAGTGCGCGTAGGTAAGGGACCAGGCAACCGGCCGTCTCCTAATCCAGCGTGCCGACCACATTATAGTACCGGGTGTCATCAGCCATGAAGCGGTGAATGTGGAACTGGGCCTCAGCCTGCTGAAACCGCACTTGGGGCTGCGATGACCAGAACTTTATTATTGTATGCTGCTGACAAAAGCCCTACTAGGGACAAGTGTTGCGAATTAGCCTTGGCTAAAAACACTATGATGCATACATCAGATGACTGTTTCAAGTGCATCTATGCTTTTGTATCTGTCCCCATTAAATAAATCTTAATCAATCAATCAACACGGACAGCGTTTTGCTCGGCCGGATCGGCGGCAACTTCGGGTTGTGCGTTGGCTGCTTCCATTTTTCAAATCCAAAATAACTATTTTGGATCATTCGGGGCACCAATATAGTGAGACATGTGTTGTTAAACAAAGTGATCTTTATTGAGTTGAACCAAGAACAGCTCACACGCGACTGGGGAGGGTTCTCCCAAAGTTCTATATATACACCACAGGGCACACCCCTAAGCCACGTGATGGCTTCTTCCCGCCAAACCTAGTCACGTGACCCTGCCAGTCCTAGGGTTCGCCCAGTAAGTGGCCTAACCACCAGGTGGCGTCACAACATGATGGTATCTGCCATTTATTAAAATATAACAAAAATTTGAATATTTGTTGTCTTACTTGTACAGAAAAAATACAGAAGACATAATTTAAAAATTGCAATATTCACAGCGCAAAGATGCATGCTTCACTGATGGACAGAAAGCCATTGATATCACATTACTCTGGGATCCCCAGAGAAGGATGGAAGTCATATCAAAGTCAAGATTATGTAAATATTTTGATTTATTTTGTGATGAACAATCTCTGATTAGAGCATTGATGACTGAAGGGGCAACGAAGGGAGCCAAGAAAAATGACCTTTTCAATCAATGAAGCCCTTGCTAAATAAAGGAAAACAGATCTTGGCAAAGCATTGAAAACAGAAGTATTTACATTGCATTTCCTAACATTTATGTTTCATTATGTGAGTCGTGGATTTTTATCTCTTTATGTATCTGAGATGTGAGACGTGTTTTGTTTGATAGCAAGACTCACCATATTTTTGACGTATGCAAGAACTAAATGTGCCGCTACTGATGGAAGACCTGATATTCAAAACCGTCTGGGAGGAAACATTGTGTGGAGATGAAATAATGGCTAGAACTAATGAACATCAAATTGGAAATAAAAGCAAATCAAGAGATCACCTCAAACTATAAATTGGATGTGATCTTAATATAATGCTGTTAATTCTGGCCAGCAGAAGTACAAAACTTTCAGCCCTTGAATGGCACTTAATTCCGGTTTCTCTAACACCTGAGACATGAAATCAAGTTGACAGTTCAATTAATATTTCCTTTGAATGAAATTGCATCTACAAATAATTTATTATCATTATAAATGCAAGAGATTGCAACATATCATGGAAAAATTATAACGCTTTGAATATCCTTCGCACCACTGAATAAACCAGCTCAGCTTATAGCTGAAACATGATGGCATAAGTTTCATTGCCAATGAACAGCATATTCAATGGCAGTGGAGACAATAACAGACTGTATTATGGGCATAGGATCCTGCACAATTAATTATTTTCAATCAAAATCTATTTGGATTGAGCCCCTTCACAGCATGCTATGCCCCATCCTCTGAAAATTAAAGGCATAAAATAATTTTGGGGAACAGCAAAAAATAGTACCAATCTTGATTAAGTAAATTTAATATGAAATCTATTTAAAATAAATATTTACACAGTACGTACGTAACATGGATACTAGAGTAAACATCATTCCGACAAAAAATCTGCAAGTTTTAAGATTTATAAACACTTTAATACCTTTTGTCTACTGAGATTTCAGTATAAACATTTGCTGATTACATCTATTGAGAACTCCACTACTAGTCTGGACTGCAGATGATATCAATGTGAGAGAGCTAAGAAAGCTGAATTAGTATTAACATGCAAGCTTAAACCTAGATCATTTTTGTAAGTCCTCACAATTAGATGTCATGTCCATAAGGCAGGAAATGACACAATCTTGCAGCAAGAGGGATAAGATTCAGAACATGATAGTTTATGTTATTATAATGCAGGATGAAGTCTTTGCATCTACTCATAAATAAAGTACCACAAAGTAGATTTCATAAATTTAGCAATGACAGTTCCACCGCTAATGGACCCAAAAAAAAGTTAACGGTTAAAAAGTAACATTATCAAGTTCATTGGAGAGAAAAATTGTTTAATTTTAAACTGATAGGATTTAATTTCATAAAGAATGAAAATATGTAACCACGCATTGATAAATTGGTGTCTTCTTGACGCTAACGTGTTTGAAACCAATATACTTCTGCCATCTAGTGATTTTAATGAAAATGACAGTGAAGAAGGATGAAGTTCTTAAACTTATGCTTCCGTCGCAACTTCTTAATGTGGCGTAACAAAACTATCATTTATAGCAAATGATTAATAATCATTGGAACAACGATTAACGAGTTACAGTTGCCAAGCCACTGTAAGCTTTCAACATAAATTATTTTTGGAGCTGAATGGATTGTGTGCTTTAACAGAGCACAAATACAGAAATGTGCTTCGTGACAAAGCAGTGAAGTTACCTGGAAACTGCATTCTGATTCACCAGTAAAAACCCACAATAACAGTACTGCAGCATAAATCAGAAATAAGCTTACTGTTTTCCAAGTTAAATACCATTTCAGTTAAATTAGTTCAACAGTGAAATGTGTGGAAGAAACACATATGGTTGTAGTAACGAGTCTGGGTCAGAACATGGTCAGAGAGCAGGAGAGCAGGAGGAATCACAGAGGGAGCAGTGAGAGAGTGATGGTCAGCTCTAGAATTAGTAAAATGCAACAAGATGCTATGAAAGTATATAATGTGGTCCAGGCTTGATTGCAGGTAGACAAAAATGCTGGAGAAACTCAGCGGGTGAGGCAGCATCTATGGAGCGAAGGAATAGGTGACGTTTCGGGTCGAGACCCTTCTTCAGACTTTTTCAATTTTTCCAGCATCTGCTGTTCTTTGTTAAACAGGCTTGATTGTATTCAGTCTTTTCTTTGACTGAATAGCACACAAACAAAATCTTTGCACTGTACCTCGTGATGTTAATAAACTAAACTAAACTGAAGTATACTTCTATATCAAGGGTTCCCAACCTGGGGTAAATATCGCCTACCCAGGGGGTACATTTCTTGATTCTGGATTTGTACATATTTTTTCTCACTGATTGACTGTGTTTGGTTCTTGTTAGTTGTTCATAAATAAGTGAAATGACATTGTTATGTGCTGTTCAAGTTGCCTGGGGTAAACGGGACGAAAAAGGTTGGGAACCCCTGGTCTGTATTTTCATCAACAAATGGGAGAAATACATTCATTTTGCAAAAACTGCAATTTACGAAATTCACCTGGCACCTCCAGTCACGGTTAACATTAATTTGACTCATTATTGTTGTATGTACAAAGATCCAACGAAAACCCAATAAAGAGGGAAAGACTCAGTCTGAAGAAGTGTTTCGGCCCGAAACGTTGCCTATTTCCTTCGCTCCATAGATGCTGCTGCACCCACTGTGTTTCTCCAG
Source organism: Raja brachyura (assembly GCA_963514005.1). The sequence goes on along the minus strand of OY740795.1, from coordinate 40,410,976 downwards.
AGGCTTTGTCTACCTAAGAGGGAAAGACTGATGATAGACTGGGCTACAATCATAATTCTCTGCAATTTCTTGTGGTCTTGAGTACAGCAGTTACCAAACCAACCTGTGATGCATCCAGATGGGATTCTTTCCAAGTTCAAGTTTAAGTTCAAGTGAGTTTATTGTCATGTGTCCCTGATAGGACAATGAAATTCTTGCTTTGCTTCGACACACAGAACATAGAAGGCATTTACTACAAAACAGATCAGTGTGTACATATACCATTATATAAATATATACACACATGAGTAAATAAACTGATAAAGTGCAAATAACAGATAATGGGTTATTAATTATCAGAGTTTTGTCCGAGCCAGGTTTAATAGCCTGATGGCTGTGGGGAAGTAGATATTCCTGAACCTGGCCATTGCAGTCTTCAGGCTCCTGTACCTTCTACCTGAAGGTAGCAGGGAGATGAGTGTGTGGCCAGGATGGTGTGGGTCTTTGATGATACTGCCAGCCTTTTTGAGGCAGCGACTGCAATAAACCCCCTTGATGGAAGGAAGGTCAGAGCAGATGATGGACTGGGCAGTGTTTACTTATTTTGTAGCTTTTTCCTCTCCAGGGCACTCAAGTTGCCGAACCAAGCTATGATGCAACCGGTCAGCAAGCTCTCTACTGTGCATCTGTAGAAGTTAGAGAGAGTCCTCCTTGACAAACCGACTATCCATAATCTTCTCAGGAAGTAGAGGCGCTGATGTGCTTTCTTGATAATTGCATTAGTGTTCTCGGACCAGTAAAGATCTTCAGAGATGTGCACGCCCAGGAATTTGAAGCTCTTGACCTTTTCAACAATCGACCCGTTGATATAAACGGGACTGTGAGTCCCCATCCTACTTCTTCCAAAGTCCACAATCAGTTCCTTGGTTTTGCTGGTGTTGAGGGCCAGGTTATTGTGCTGGCACCATATGGACAGTTGCTCAATCTCACTTCTATACTCTGACTCAACCCCATCAGTGATAGGTCCCACAACAGTGGTGTCGTTGGCGAACTTGATGATGGAGTTCACACTGTGACCGGCTACGCAGTCATGAGTATAGAGTGAGTGCAGCAGGGGGCTGAGCACGCAGCCTTGAGGTGCTCCTGTGCTGATTGTTATCGAGGCTGACACATTTCCACCAATACGAACAGACTGCGGTCTGTGAATGAGGAAGTCAAGGATCCAATTGCAGAGGGATGCGCAGAGACCCAGTTCTGCGAGTTTGGTAACCAGCTTGGAGGGGATGATTGTGTTAAATGCCGAGCTGTAATCGATGAATGCATCTGTAGAAATTGGGATGCAATATTGGAGACAAGCCGGACTCAATGGGCCAAAGGGCCTATTTCCGCGCTGTATTTCTAAACTTCTTCTTCTTCTTGGTTCTTGGTTACTTGGTCCTCCAAAATATTCCAATTGGAATTTAAACTGGAGGTGGTGAAGGGAGGGTTCAGCCAGAGAGGGTTATTGGGAAGAAAGTGCCACTTTAAATTTAGTTGCATCTGGCTGGGCAACCGTGGCTTGGTGGAGATTATTCCATGCTTTAATAGTGCGTGGAAAGAACGAATTGCTGTACACATCTGTCTTTGAGGCTGGGACCGCAAATTGGATCGAATGCCCTCGTCTGCTCCTAATTGGTTTGGGGTTGGTGTAGGTCTTGTGATCTATGTCTGGCTGACCATTTAACATTTTGTAAAAACAGGTCAAACGGTGAGCTTCACATCTGTCTTGGAGATGGTTCACCCCAGAGAATTCAGAAGTTTGGTGACACTCGCTTCTCTCTCGTAGGTGTTAGTAACAAATCGAGCGGCCTGTCTTTGGACACATTCGATGGATGAAATGTTTTTATCTGTGTATGGGTCCCAAGCTGCAACTGCGTAGTCCAGATGAGGTCTAACAAGGGTGAAATACAGCTTCTCCTTGACAGAAGCTGAACAATGATGGAAGTTGCGCCTCAGGAAGTTTAGGACACCTGTTGCTTTCACTGTTACATGATGAGTCTGACCATTCCAACGTAGATCATTCTGCAATTTGATGCCAAGATACTTGGTTTGTTTGGATTCTTCAAGGGTGACACCAAGTATGTTGTAAGATGTGACGCCTGGATTCCTCTTTCTGGTGACACGCATGGTTTCACATTTGAAAGGGTTGAACTGCATGCCCCATTGTTGTGACCACTCGACCATAGTATCGAGATCCTTTTGGAGAGCACCTTCATCATCAGCTGACTTAATTGGATGGTACAGCAAACAATCATCAGCGAATAGTCTGGTCGTACTTGCGACTTTTTCATGGATGTCATTGATGTAAAGCAAAAATAGGTGTGGGCCAAGTACTGTGCCCTGGGGTGTACCACTCAACACTGGGTGCCAATTGGAGCTCTTTCCGTTCACACACACGCACTGAAGACGTTTTGTCGAGAAACTGGAAATCCATCGTTTCGTGTTGGAACGAATACCATAGAAGTCAAGCTTCCGAAGCAGTCTCTGGTGTGGGATGACATCAAATGCTTTAGAAAAGTCCAGTACAACTAAACTAAACTAAAAAACTAAACCGCTATCTATTCTATGAGTGTAGAGAACATTTGGCTTTACCAGCCACTGTCTGCTTGGCCTTTGTTCTCTTTACTCTCGGGTGAATATTTTAAAGGTTTTTTAGTGAACCTTTGGAAGATTTCAGATGGCAGACCAGCTAGTTAAGTAATATTTCACATTCCATCATATATATATCTCCTGAAGTAAAGGAGATGTGTTTTATTGTCTGTCCAACTAATTACTTCCACAAATGAATGAATTGAGCTTGAGCTGGAGAAAAACACAGGTACACACATTTTAGAGTAAAAACATGTTTTTTAGTAAATTGGTTTGTTTGAGGATAATTGAACATGAAAAGAATAGAAAAATAGATTGATTTACAAGATATAGCTTTCACGAAAAAATAAAATTACAACTGTAGATTATTCTTCAGGAAAGAGAAATTTATAATTAAAGTTCAATAGGTTGAGATTAAGTATGTTATGATTCCCAAAAGATATGTTGAAGGTCAAGTATTATGTGGAGTCTGATGAATGTCTAGATGTTGGTGCCATAATGTCATTTAAAGAGAGGAATGCTTCAAAAATTAACGTTAGAGAAGATGGAGAAGGCACCAGCAGCAACAAACCAAATGGAGTAGATTCTGAATCTGAAGAAGGGTCTCGACCCAAAACATCACCCATTCCTTCTCTCCAGACATGCTGCGTGTCCGGCTGAGTTATTCCAGCGTTTTGTGTCTATCTTCGGTTTAAACCAGTATCTGCAGTTCCTTCCTACACAAATGGGGTAGATGCCTGACTTCATCTGCCTGGAACAGAGGGTGCCTTCCAGAGCAGTCAAACCAAAAATCCATAGCTAGCAGTGAAACCAAAACCACCGGAAATGCTGATAATCTCATAACTAACTTTACTCCCCATATCCTGCTTTTTACACAATCCAAACTTGTTCCCACTTGTAAGCTGTAGATCAGTTTAGTTACTTCTTAACTACAACATAGAACACAACAACCTACCAGCATGTCTTTGAGACCTGAAGAGACACTGGAGCACCCAGCAGTAACCAATATGGTCATGTGGAGAATGTGCGATGTCTACACAGAAGGCACCCAAGGCCGGATTGAACTCAGATCCCTGGAATGCTGAAATAACATCGCTAACTCTTGGATCACAATGTAAATTTTCAATACAAATGGGATAATGACACACTGACACAAATAAAATAACCTGGAGATTGCTAATGGCTCTGTGGAATATAAATCTGCTGTCCTCGCTCAGGATGTTAATATGCGTCAACTCCCCACTATAAACTCTATGAAATGCCCAGCTTTTGCCTGTCACCAAACACTATTGACCGCTGCTCACTGCGCCAAGAAATGATGATCCAAACCAACATTCTCCAAGTCTAGAGCTATTCAAGGTCTCCCTGTAAGATTATAAGCATTCTCTTCCATTGAAAGTTAGCAGCTATCCCCACAAGCCTTTGTAAGTCAAGGTTGACACTATGGATTTAAGAGAGAGTTGGATAGAGCTCTAAGGGGTTGGTGGAGTCAAGGGATATGGAGAGAAGGCAGGCACGGGTTATTGATAGTGGACGATCAGCCGTGATTACAATGAATGGCGGTGCTGGCGCGAAGGGCCGAATGGCCTCCTCCTGCACCTATTTTCTATGGAACACAGTAGTGATTAGTTAACAGTTCAATGCAGGTTTCATTGATTTACCGTGTGTATTGACTTTATGTTTAGTTTTATTCTTGTTTTGTGACTAATAATTTACTGTAATGTCTCCCTGTCATCTTGCAGTACAAGAGGAGTGAGCACCAAAGTAATCACATTATTACAGATGCTTCAGCCGAGATGAACTACATGGGCTCCTGAGAGATCTTTTCAGCTCTGAAGTCTAGAACCACTAAACACGATGTGCATTGCAATAAAATCCAACCAAAACCAAAACCTGGAAGCACATGGTCATCACTCTAAAGGGCACGTGGCTCAGATAGCCTTCCTGCTGCTAAATACTTCCTTCTCAGTGTATACTTAACATGCAACATGAGCCACGTCACTGAGTTCTAATTCAACAGCACTGTTATTAAATCAGTTTTGCAACTGATTGGCATTGCAGTGTGCTTCCTCTGCATATTTAATGCATCTTTTCCAAGATGAAGGTCAGATCAGCTCACACTATGAATGTGCACATTCAATGACAAACTGAAATCAATCTGGCATCTGTTGTAATCAAACAGTAAGCACAGCACTGTGCAGCCAATTTTGCAGCCCTGTTGTTTTTCATAATTCAACCACCTGGAAATTAAGGAATGATGTATGCATTTATAACCATGCTTTAAAAAATAGTCGCTGGTGTAATATAAACAATGAAAACTTGGTGTCTCTTGAGTTTCAGGGAGTTGCACAGATGGCCAACCCCACCCCTGTTTTGCTCAATTAGTTTTAATTATGCTACATTCCAAAGCTGTCAAATAGGTCTTCTCTATGATTAGCGCAATAAATCCCCCTCAGATCTCATCTGGTCTCTAAAGAAGCAGAAGGTTAAAGTCGCTACAAAGATGTTACTAACTGATAGTTCACAATATACAATAATGAACTTTCAAAGACAGAAGATAAAGAACCTGGGAATATTAAAACTGCCAGACATCGGCAAGCAAACATGTATAAAATCAGAAGTGGAAATTTGCTATTCATATAAAAGAGAACCATAAATTCTATTCAGAACGGAGACCAGTACTATTCTCAGATAAATATAGTGTGCTTGAAATTTTGCTGACTGCAAGCTGTAATATTAATTACTTTCCAGACATTGGATCCAAATAGAAGCACAGATTTATATTCTCATAACCATAAAGGAAGAACTAACTTACAAATTGAACATGGTATTTTCCATAATCTTTAATGAGCAAAATCAATGCCTCTATTGATTCTGCACCAAAACTATCGGAAATATTTTTATTTTGCATACTTCCCATACATTATATAAGATAGTCTGAAGAAGGGTTTCGGCCCGAAACGTCGCCTATCTCCTTTGATTTTGCGTACCCTCGATTCTCCAGCATCTGCAGTTCCTTCTTTAACACTATGAGATAACGCGGTTTGCTCGTAATCTTTGTTGAAATATTAAGAGAATAAACTAAAATTGATATAATGATAGATGGTGATTTAGCGGTGCAGAGACGATGACCAGTTTATTTAAACAGATTTTATTACGAAATCATTTTATGGTCAAACAGGTCTACACACATGCGACTGGCCACCACGGTGGTCAGTTGATCAACTGCAGTGCGAAAGCGAAACCGCACGAAAATAATAGCCCCTCCCGAGTCACATGACCGCGGCTTCTGAACGCCGGGTTCGATACCTGCGTGCACCAGCAGGTGCCGCTACAGTGAAATAATATTTACTTGCCTTAGATTCATATTTTTGCACAATAACTCAATTGAGTTTTAGAAGCTAGCGAACGTGGACAAGGAGGACATTGGCAGAGGGATTAGAGGTGACGAGGAAAACATTTACACCCAAAGGGTGGTGGAAGTAAGTAAGTATGTATGTATGTTTATTGGCCAAGTATTCACATACAAGGAATTTGCCTTAGTGCTCCGCCCACAAGTAACAACATGACATACAGTGACAGTTACGAATGACTCAGAAAACACTAAACATTAATAATAATAAAACATTAATGATAAAACACCATTGATCAAGCATGTGAACCAACAAAATACCAGATCAAAGGGAGGCTACAGATTTTTGGCTGTTGAGTAGAGCAACTACTCGTGGATAAAAACTGTTTTTGTGTCTGGCTGTGGCAGCTTTGACAGTCCGGAGTCGCCTTCCAGAGGGAAGTGATTCAAAGAGCTTGTAGCCAGGGTGAGAGGGGTCAGAGATGATCTTGCCCGTTCGCTTCCTGGCCCTTGCAGTGTACAGTTCATCAATGGAGGGAAGGTTGCCGCCAATAATCTTCTCTGTTGATCGGACGATTCGCTGCAGCCGCCAGGTGTCTTGGTGGCTGAGCCAAACCAGACCATGATGGAGAAGGTGAGAACAGACTCTACGATGGCCGTGTAGAATTGGACCATCATTGCCTGTGGCAGATTGGGCTTCATCAGCTGCCGTAGGAAGTACATCCTCTGTTGTGCCTTTTTGACTGTTGAGTCAATGGTAACCCCCATTTAAGGTCCTTGGAGATGATGGTTCCCAGGTACTTAAAAGACTCCACAGATGTGACTGGAAGTCTGGAACTCACTGCATGAAAGGGTGAGAAAAGCAGGAATCCACACAACGCGTAAACAGGACTTCAGCATGTCCTTGATGAGCTCTGACCTGCAGCAATATGAGCCCTGCTAGATGGTGGGATTGGGCTGGGCATATCATTTGCAATGGACACATGGGCACCATGGGCTAAATGGTCTGCATTTAAAAAAAAATCTTCCTCAGCCCCTTTCATTGGAAATTTCAGAGTTGACTGACAAAATGAAGAACAAAGTCATTCCAATCAAGCCTTTCATTTGTTTCCAAACATGCTAAAAATTAAGGAATGGCAAACGCCTGCATTACTGGACAACCCCAAGGGTTTTGGCAATGCTATGATTATTGGAAATTTTGGAAAGTCTGATCACTGATTTTGAAGTCTGATATCTTTGTAGCAGAAAGTCGGAATGATCTTTCAATGAGTCATGCCTCACATTTTAAAAAATGTACTAATCAGTTGATCGCTGTATATAAGGATGGAGGGACGAATTGAAAGAAAGGAGAGGCAAAAGGAAGGTACAGATGAGTTGGGCTCTGACGAGCTGGCCTTCGCTTCCTTTAGCTTTAGGGTTACCTGGGAGGCTGGATTGAACTGGTCTTGCTCATTTGAACATAAATTCATACCAATGCGTGGATTTTAATATGACATTTCATAAAGTCTCTCAAGGTAGGCTAATCCAGAAGATGAAATCCTTGGTAGTTTGGATACAGAACTGGCTGCAGCATCGGAGCTTGAGGGAAGACCTGATAGAATAATATAAAATTATGAGAGGCACAGATAGGATAGTCAGTCAGAACCTTGCTCCTGGGATGGCAATGTCAAATACTACAGGACATAGCTTCATAGTTCAGAGGGGGAAATGTTTAAAAGAGTTGTGTGAAGCAGGGCGTGTGGGTGTGGGTGCCTGAAACCCATTGCCCATTATGGTGGAAGCTGATACGAGAATTTTAAATAAACATAAGGATATGCAGGGAATGGAGGAATATGGATCCCATGTAGGCAGAGGTGGTCTTCTGCATTGAGGGCTGAAGTGCCTGTTCCTGTGCTGTATTCTTCTGTTAAAAATATTGTTGGAGATAAAAACTAAGATATTGCATATAGCTCCTCATATCGCCAACTAATTTCTCTATAGTTAATTCTGCAGTTAACCATACCATATTAAAATAAGAGCCCCAAAGTGGTACTGACGCTATTGATTGGAACTTGAGATCAAAATTTACAGTACATAGAACTGTACAGCACGGCAACAGGCCCTTCAGCCCACAGTGTCCATGCTGAACAGGACAATAATTTAAAGTATCTCTTCTGCCTGCACGTGATCCATAAATCTCCATTCCCTGAATATCCCAGTGCCTATCTCATTGACATATTCCTTCTCATCCATTGCTGCCCTCTGCTTCTGACCTTCTATTTCCCCTCTCTCATTTCCTTCCATATCCCCTCCCTGTTTTCTCCCATTTCTTTCTTTTTCTGGAGCCAAAATTAGGGCCTTGCAGTGTATGCACAAGGCCTTGAGCTAACAGTAAAAATGAACCATACCATATTAATAGTTGATTCATGTCATTTGGTTAATTGCTTCCAACGTGCTTTCTTTGACAATGCTTGAAGTGAAATGCAGGGAACTAATTAAACCTCCACATGTGGCCTCAGCGAGGTAAATGTTGCTCTGCTCACTGTTGCCTTAACTCAATCACAGTGGGAGGAGAGAACAGCTGAGATGCTGAACTTTGTTCCAGTGATTTACTGAGACAGACTGGATATAATGACTTTGGTAGTCACACAGTGAGGTTTACATTATGCTTCAGCGATGGAGTGAACAGACAAGGGAACAAGGTCATTTCTCTTCAGCTTAAAAGGAAATGATCAGGAACAGGAGAAATCTCCAGGCATCATTCTTAAATGGCTTATGTGGGAAGCAAAACATGAAAGTAAATGGACTGGAGGCTCCCTCAGATCACAAATGTTAGGGAGACAAATTTCTTCTAGTTAAAGTCAGATGCAACTGATAATAAAAATAAGAATACAAGAAGCAGCCTTTTCGTGTGACTCTTTGCCCTGTAGCGGATTTTGCTGGGCGGTTTAATTGTCAGCATTCTACCGTGAAGAGGAATAACAGCATTTTAATTTACACTGCTGCTCTTCAGGAACCAGTTCATCTTTCTGGATAATCAGTGATAAAGATACGTAGCTGATACTGAGCCGCCATCTGGACTGGATTGCCTTTGTACTGTAATGGAGCAATGAGTGACATACAACTAATACTACATGCAAGGTTTATTGCTAAGTAAATGTAAATCACATTAACATCTGCAGAGATTAAGCATACTGAATGCAGCATGTGAGCCCTTTTGAAATGGGTTTTCCTAAATCGCAAATTCAAATAAGCTTTTAAGTAATTTAAGAGAGTTAATTGTATCCTACTTGTTGGAATGAATTTTATTGCAATGAATAGTGAGATACACCCAATTTCATATTTTTTAATGGAATAATTTGCTTATTTGGATTTCCTTCTGGCAGCATTATTAAGGACAGCGTTTTCAAAGTAACGAAAGCTTGTTAAACAACCATTCCCCTAATCCTCCCAAAATTACTAAAAACATCTATTATTTCATAGCATAGTCCAGTATTTATTAGTGAATTAGTGGCATCTATTGGTAGAAGAGAAGTATTGCAGTAATTGTTTCTTTCTCACACAAGTTACAGCAGAGAATTGGCGTTGGGATCAATCCATTTGTATACTTGCAGCCAACCCACAGCCAACTTGCAAACAGCAAGATCGCACTAATATCAATGAACTAAATGACCCGTTATCTATTTTATCTATTCATTTTGCAGTATTTTCTCCATGCTCAAAAGGAAGAGCTTTGGCTAAAGTTTTCAGTAAAATATCATATCTCTGACAATATGGCCCTTTCTGAGTAACGTACTAAAGCATCATCCTAGATTAAGTGCTTGAATTTGATGGAATAATGTCAATATGCAGTGCATTCAGTTTCATTCTGCCTCATTTAGGTCACATTTTCAGTCTTTATTATAACCCAATGATGTCACCGCTGCTCAGTGTTCAGCATTCCATCTTTCAACGTTCCTTCAATGTCATACGAGGAAATCATAATAAATATGCGATGGCAATGTTAAAAGCTTCATTTTTGCTTTTCCTAATTTCACAATATTATGAAATTCAATATCTGTTAATTTAGTTAATTGGCTGTATTCTACAGTTCTATGAATGATACGAAGGGCATTCTTGGACAAAATTAGAGATGGAATGACTGACAGATTAAAGAGACAGAAACATCTTGGCACGTAGTTCTCCAGAAACAACACGGACATAAGCAAAACAATGGCTGTGCAAATTGATACATTACAGGTAAGTTATCTTCCAGTTTGTTTTATTTCTGCAGCATTATATTTTGAACATATAACCAAGTCCATCATGCAAAACAAAATGAGCTCCCTACATGCAAAAAGCTTTGTTGCAATAAATCAGTAATGCCATATGAGGATGAGATTGGTTACTTTTAAAGTTTTAAGAGCTTACACATTTATGTTGCCATTTGTATGGATTTTAATACCTTCTTCTTTGACTGAGAAATATAGTTCTTGGCTGGAGACTCCAATTCCTGGTAGTTGATGTTTATTCTGGTGAAGTTCAATACTGCAGTGGTCATTTTGCCCACAACGAGAGGAATTGTCTTGGAGACTTCCACCTGGCCATTTAATAGAAAAAACACTCTGCATAAGCTCACATTATTGGAAAGGGGCAATGATTTCTGTGAACCGCAGCAGATCATAGTCTCAATTATAGTTCTGCAAGATACTTTGAACTGCTCCCCAATAGATCACACTATCGAATCAGGGTCTATAATAGTATTGCTACTTGGTCAATGCCATGAATAGTGTCATAATTAGGAACAAACTATAAGATGCAAAACTTTTGAGCAAGCAAATTCGTCATTTTGGTGATCGAGTGGAGTTTCCAAATGGTCAACAGTAATTACATGAAAACAACTTTAGCTTAGACTGCTATTGAGTGACAATTATTATTTTTATGTTAGAATTGCTCAGTTTTATTTGTATGTGTGAACTCATTCACGTTTGAAGTTCACTGTTGCTCATTATATTTGGAAAATGGATGGCCAATGGAAATTGGTGCCTGAGTTGGAGAGTATATTAGTTATAAGGTTGGAAAAACTTGGATTGTTTTAACCGGACCATAGGAGACTGTGGGGTGACCTGGTAGATGTACATAAAATTATGAGAGGCATAGATAGATCTCCATGGATTGTCGCCTTGTCGTGGTGGAGAAGCTTGTGTGGACCTGAGATCCTCAGAGCGATGCTGTCTGGAGCTATGCTCCTGGTAGGGCCTCCCATGGCGGTAAGGTCGAGGGGGAGGTCTCTGACAAAGAGAAATCCAACCAAGACCTCAACGGTGGAACAGGCGGAGGATGATGGCTGCCTATAGTGGAGCGTCACAAAGGCTGGGAAGGCGGATGAAGGTTGCAGCAGAAAAGGGTCTCCGGTCGTCTTGGACTCCATGCCGCTGGATCCTGACCCAGATCTGTCAAGGACCGTGAGGTGGCTGACTGTGCACCAACCTCCCCACGTTAAACAAAGTCATGCACAGGCGTCCTCCATATAGGGAATAACACCCTGGAGAAACTCATGGTCAGGGGGCCTAAGAAGATAGAGTGGATGGTCAGTCTTTCTCCCAGGATGGAAATGTCAAATATGAGAGGACATAGATTTAAGGTTAGGGAGGGGAATTTTAAAGGAGATTTGCAAGGCAAGTTTCTTTTACACATAGTAGGCGCCTGTAATGCACTACCAGGAAGTAGATATGATAGCAATGTCTAAGAGGCATTGAGGCAGGCACATGAACAGGCAGGGAATGGAGGGATATAGACCGTGTGTAAGTATATGGTATTAGTTTGGATTGGCATCCTGGTCAATATAGATGTTGTTAGCCAAAATGCCTGTTCCCATGCCGTACCGTTATATCTTCTGACCAAATGTAAAAGGTGACATGGAGTATAGTGGAATCCATTTCTAACCATAAAAAGAATCATGGTAGAATCACTTCCCCTCTATGCCAGGTCTGGTAGAACATTATATTGCTGATTGATGCAAACATGGTAAATTTCATTGAAATTATTATGCTTATTATAATGTTAATTTTATTATCTCACCAATAATCCACTTTAACTGGACAATGAGGTTAGTGTGCAGAGTACTTCTGCATTGTATGATTGTAATTGTTACGTTTGTCATTCATTCAGATGTTAATGAACAACTGTGCAGATGAAGGATTCCTTTCAGGCAGAGCAGCTAATAACTCTCTATTCTTAACAAAGGATTATTGAAAGGGAAATGTGTGTCTGACAGAAAACAGAGAGTTGCAAAAAAAGGATCATTTTCATATTGGCAATCAGTATCTTATAGGTTGTCACATGGATCAGTGCTGGACCCACGACCATTCATAATCTACATTGATGAACTTTGAACTTGATTGGCATTCTTTCCCAGTGCCATTTTTCTACAATATCCTTATGTGCCATGATTTCCTTAATATTTAGAAACCCTTTGCACAAATGGACACGAGGACTAAAGGGCCTGTCCCACTTGGGCGAACTAATTGCCGAGTTTAGAAGAGCTTAGGACAGTTTGACCTCCTTCAACTATGTTGAAGACTAGCTTCGACTAGCTTCGGGAAAATTGGACACCGAATTGTGAAGAGTGAAGACGACCTCCTTCGATCATAGGCCATTTATGACTGTGGTGAGAAAAAACTTTTTCACCCAGTGAGTTGTGAATTTGTGGAATTCCCTACCACAGACAGCAGTGGAGGCCAATTCACTGGATGGATTTAAGAGAGAGTTAGATATGGGCTAGTAGGGGCTAGTGGAATCAAGGGATATGGGGAGGCACGGGTTATTGATTGGGGACGATCAGCCATGATCACAATGAATGGCGGTGCTGGCTCGAAGGGCCGAATGGCCTCATCCTGCACCTTTTTTCTATGTTTCTATGATCTCCTTTGATCTTCCTTCAACCTCCCTTCGACTATGATGAAGACTATCTATGACTACTTTCGACTACCCTCGATTACCTATGACTAACATGCCGACCTACTACGACATACTACGACTAAACATACAAGTAAAAAAAGTATTCATTTTTTCCATGGCGACCTTTTTTTACTCGCGGGCATTTTTCAAAAGGTTGAAAAATACGCCGCGACCTAGCTGAAGCCCTGAGTACACGGGGACTACTCCCGAGCATGAAGGAGAGTTACAAAGACCTCCTACAACCTCGTGTCAACCATGCTGCGAGTATGAGTCGAGGGCAAACGCGCCAGAACTCGCGGGTTAGGTCGCCCAAGTGGGACAGGCCCAGTAGCCTCACAGTTCTCTGAAATGAGAATTCCAAACATTCACATTCCTCCAAGTTATGTCATTTCTCAGACTGTGCTCCAGTTTCTAGGCTTCTCGGGCAGGGGGAGCAACCCTCAATCTACCCTGATAAGTTCTTAAAGAATTTTTATTTTTTAATGAATCACCTCTCATTCTTCTGAACTCTGGAGAATACAGCCTAGTCTACTCATACTTGCCACATTCAGAAAATCTGTGACCCCAGAAGATAGCCTGGTTTCTTTTTGTTGCATTAATTCTAGAGCAAGTGCATCCTCTTTAAAGCAAGGGGATGAAAAGCTTACACAAAACTCTACTTGTGGTCTTAATGCAGAGTTCAGGAGGAGAGAGAGAGAGAGAGAGAGAGAGAGAGAGAGAGAGAGAGAGAGAGAGAGAGAGAGAGAGAGAGAGAGAGAGAGAGAGAGAGAGAGAGAGAGAGAGAGAGAGAGAGAGAGAGAGAGAGAGAGAGAGAGAGAGAGAGAGAGAGAGAGAGAGAGAGAGAGAGAGAGAGAGAGAGAGAGAGAGAGAGAGAGAGAGAGAGAGAGAGAGAGAGAGAGAGAGAGAGAGAGAGAGAGAGAGAGAGAGAGAGAGAGAGAGAGAGAGAGAGTTTATTGTCATGTGTCCCAGATAGGACAATGAAATTCTTGCTTTGTTTCAGCACAACAGAATATAGAAGGCATGAATACAGGGCAGATCAGTGTGTCCATCTACCATTGTATAAATATATACACACATGAATAACTAAACAGATAAAGTGCAAATAAACTGATGATGGGCTATTAATGTTCAGAGTTTTGTTTGAGTTGAGTTTAATAGCCTGATGGCTGTGGGGAAGTAGCTGTTTCTGAACCTGGACGTTGCAGTCTTCAGGCTCCTGTACCTTCTATCTGAAGGTAGCGGGGAGATGAGTGTGTCACCAGGATGGTGTGGGTCCTTGATTATAGTTGAATCATTGAATCTTCCAGAAAGAGGCTTTTATAAACAACTTGGTTTCTGCTGACTTCCTAAACAATATTCTAATTATTACCCATCTTTTGTTCCCCTCTTGTAGGTTTGCAATTTTTTTTATTTTCTAAATGTAGTTCAGTTTGGAGAAACAGCGAGCAAACAGGCCCTTTGGTCCACCCCGACCAGCGATCCCCACAAACTAACACTATCCTACACACACTAGGGACAATTTACACATAGGGGTCAAGGAAAGAGCGTTCACGTCGCGGCCCTGTTTCCACAAATCTTTCTATCATCACACACAAAAAGTGCAAGACAGACACCATTGTGCAGATGCCAAGAAGTGTGTTCAGCTCTGGCTGAACCACTTCAAATCTTGTATGTGGACTCGATAAGAAGAAGAATTTACACATACACCAAGCCAATTAACCTGCATACGGATTTGGAGTGTTAGCTAGTTCGCTTTAAAAATAAGACACTCTTCCAAATACCTCTAAAGACTCTTCAGGTTTTAAGAAGCTCTCCTCAGTTTAGTGAATTTACTTGCAGAGACACTGAACACCACCAGGTACAGAGCTGCAGGTGTCCAAGTAACCCATTGTAACCACATAACTCAAAATGCACAGCGTGCAAATCACAATATATTTAGTTCTTGTTTAGCTAGTTGTTCAAGTGAAAATGCTAGCCTACTACACACAGCAACATCCCAGAGATGTAACGCAATGATGGGTAATTGACTTTGTCAACATTGGCAAAAGAAGCTGCTACGAATCATGAAATTAAATCAAAGTAACATAATTTCCTGAAGTGTAACTAACTCCTTTGTGGCAGATAATTTCAATTATATGTTATTGTATTGTATATAAAACAGTCAAAATAAATTGCTCGGGGATAGGCATCTGCTGATTGAGGCTTTGTGGCAAATTACAGGGCATTACCTTTTATCTTAGGTTGAATGAAGAATTTACATTAAAGGAATAAGGACGAAATGTACACAAGCAGATATCATTTCCCAACCATGGCCTGATGTGTAACATTCTTCCGTCTGAAGCAGGAAGTTAAGATTTTGAAATGAGACTACATATTAAACTGAAACATAACCTCCTTCCTTTGTATTCAACTCCCCTAGCAACAAAGAACATCCTATTAGTTATAGATAGACACAAAAAGCTGGAGTAACTCAGCGGGGAGTCAGACAGCATCTCCAGAGAAAAGGAATAGGTGACGTTTCGGGTCGAGACCTTCTTCAGATAGTTTAAACCAACATCTGTAGTTCCTTCCTACACATTCTATTAGCTTTCCTAAATACTTGCTGCACCTGCTTACTAACCTTCTGTGAATTACATTGTCAGTTGTGTAGTATGGAAACAGGCTCCCTGGGTTAATGTCCATGCTGACAAGGATGCCGCATCTAAACTAGTAACTTTTACCAGCATGTGGCCTATATGCCTCGAAAACATTTCAATCCTGCACTTGGTCATTCAAATGTTTCTGCATCTCAGAGGAGTGTATTCTCTAACCTTTTGGATTTTATGCCTTTTTTTATAGTCCTACCAAAATGGACAACGTCATACTTTCCTTTATTAAACTTATTTTGCCAGATCTTTCTTTAGCTACTTAACTTTCTTCAGCTATCTTTGCCCCATTGCCTTCTTCATGACTTAGCTATCTTTCTGTCATCAGCAGATTTAGCAGTCATACC
This sequence comes from Raja brachyura, assembly GCA_963514005.1. The sequence continues at coordinate 40,395,107 of OY740795.1, read as the reverse complement.
TTCAATAGCTTCACCCAAATCGTAGTAAATGCCTACTATGTTCTGTGTGCAAAGCAAGAATTTCATTGTCCTATCAGGGACACATAACTTGAACTTGAACAAGTCATTTATATAATTTGTAAAATGCTGAAGCCTCAACACAATACCATGACATCATTTCAAACATGTGTAGGAAGGAACTGCAGATGCTGGTTTAAATCAAAGATAGACACAAAATGCTGGAGTAACTCAGCGTGACAGGCAGCATCTCTGTAGGGAAGGATTGGGTGACATTTTGGGTCGAGACCCTTCTTCAGACTAATGTCAGGGTAGTGGGTGGTGCATGGATAAGGAATTGTATAGATAAGGATGTGTAAGGTGTGAAACAGGACAAAGGGAATGGAGATCAAGGAACATGTAGAATAGATCATTGATAGTTGTTAGAAGGTAACAACAAAGCAAACAGATAAAATGTAATCAGAGAGAGAGACTGGTTGGAGAACTGGGAAGGGGGAGGGGATGGACAGAGAGGGAAAGCAAGGGCTATTTGAAGTCAATATTCATACCGCTGGGGAGTAAGCTGCCCAAGCGAAATATGAGGTGCTGTTCCTCCAATTTGCGCTGGGCCTCACTCTGACAATGGAGGAGGCCCAGGCCAGAAAGGTCAGTGTGGGAACGGGAGTTAAAGTGTTGAGCAACTGGGAAATCAGGTAGGTTTAGGCGGACTGAGCGGAGGTATTTCCACCCGCGATGTTTGTGCCGAACATAATGCCATGTCAAACTGATCTTATCTGCCTGTACATGATCCATAACCCTCTATTCCCTGCACTTTCCTGTACCTAACCAAAAGCTTCTTAAACACCGCTTTGGTATCAGCCTCCACCACCACCCCTGACAATGCATTCCAGTCCCCCAGCACTGTGTAAAAAACTTTCCCCGCACACCTCCATTAAACGTCCCCCCCTCTCACCTTAATCACTTGTTGCATGATATCTTTTATTCATCTTCAATTTTAATTATATGCCACAATTTGTTTTTTTGTTTTAGAACATGCTGAGTTGTCTAAAGGGCCTGTCCCACCTTCCCGAGTTATTCACGAATTCTCCCGAGTTATTCACAAATTCTCCTGTTTTCCCCTTGATTCAAACTGGCAGAATGTTTGTAACGAGTCCGTGGGAGGCCGTAGGAGTCCATGGATATATCCTAGCGGCTGGTTATGCCAGCCGTAGGTACTTGGGGCTATTTTTTTACTTATGGACACTTTTTATCAGGCTGGAAAAAACGTCCCGACTTACCTGTTGCCCCGAGTACCTACGACTGGCATAATCAGTCGCTACGATGAAGTTATGCCAGCCGTAGGTACTCGGGGCATCAGGTAGGTCGGGGCGTTTTTTCCAGCCTGATAGAAAATGTCTAGGAGTAAAAAAATAGCCCCGAGTACCTACGGCTGGCATAACGAGCCGCTGCGATATATCCACCGACTCCTACGGACTCCCACGACTCGTTACGAACATTCTGTGAGTTTGAATCAAGGGGAAAACTCGGGAGAATTCATGAATAACTCGGGAAAGTGCGACAGGCCCTTTTGGAGATAATAGGACATGACTCTGGCCCCGAATAAGTTTGTTATATAAATATCTGACGCATGGTCTCTGATCTGAAACCTTTAACTTCTTTCCCCACAGATGTGGACTGACCTGTTGAGTATTTCCACAATTCCCTATTATTATTTTAGACCTCCAGCACCTGTTGCTTTACTTTGATTTACACATTTGTTCTGAAATTGCGTTTCCTTTGAGGGGAGGTGTGAAACTGCTCCAGCATTTTGTGTCTATTTTTGGTATGAAACTACCATCTTAGGCTGGCAACTGTCCCTGTGCAGAGGCTGACTTCGTGGGCATGAAGTAAACGTTGACAGTTGGGGACAGCGCGCAAACACAATTAGATTTGATTCCACACACATTTAAATCAACCAGAAAGTAATAATGCGAGTTTCTTTCAGGGCTGACACCAGCCGCTGCAGTGACAGACGGGTTTGGGCAGCCGGTTGCCAAGAGACCGATTACACTGTCCATACTCTGCAGATTCCAACAAGCACTTCCCGGCCTTCATTGTCAAGAGATTAAGTGGCCACATGACCGTATTATTCTGTACAATACTTCCCCGTTTAGCCGGACACGTGGGATGGGACAGCCGGGGAGACACAGCGGCTCTGAACTGAAATAGATGGTCACACAGGAACGGCTTTCTTTTAACCTCCTCCCGAACAACAATTCAACAAGTGGATCTTTAAGACATTCTGATTTTGTTTGGGGGTGATCATTGGAGAACTAAGTGGGAAAGTGTGGAGTTGTTGTGAGCTGCTGTAGCCCGGAGTGGGAGCAGGGGCTGACCAGGGATTAAAGTGCACCGCTCTCGCCGTGTGCCGGGCTCTCTCCTTGTGCCGGGCTGGTTACAATGACCGCTCACCGGCCCTGCTGCTCTCCGACCAGGCACAGTGCAGCGCCCAGCGCCGACCAACGCCGCCCGCCGGAGTTTGCCTCGGGCAGCGGGGATGAAGCTTTGCCCTGCGACGCCGAGCTGGAGATGAACCCCTTTGACGGACTGCCTTACTCTTCGCGCTATTACAAACTCTTGCAAGAAAGGAAACGGCTGCCAGTGTGGGAGGCGAAGGACGTCTTCGTGGCGAGTTTAGCGGCCTCTCGCTTTGTCATCCTGTCCGGGGATGCTGGCATCGGGAAAAGCAGTCAGGTAGGCTGTAGCCTAATGAACTGTACTATGCGGAGAAAATACCGCGTATTTAACTCTGGCAGAGTGTCTGTGTGTGCATAGTGCTGTCAGCGGGGACAAGGCTGGTGGTGGGGGTAGAAGCTGGCCTTGGGGCATTATCCAACTGCTTGGCGCCCCACATATTTGAAAAAGGCGCCAATGGTATCAAAGATGTATCTATTCGGTGGCTGTAGGACCACTGAGGTACAATACCTGCCCTCCACTGTGGAGGAATTTGTCCAAGCGAGCTGGAGGAAGACTCCAACACAGAATGGCAGTTTCTGCTGCTCTGACCTTATTTGAAAGGCTGGCATTGTCGAGTAGCTCTGGCGGAAAGAAACACAATGTAACTGTGTGTTGTGTTTATGCTGTTCCATCATCCAGATAATGTGTACAAGTGCTGAACGTAATCGGTCATGCCTGAACAAGTTCATTCTTTTAATGAAAGTTTTTAACGAAATCTAATGTTCCCTCCAGTTTATTTAAACAAAAGGCTATAACATTGGAAATATTTCGCTTGGATCTCGCACATTATTTAGAATATAGAACAGTACAAATCAGGAGCAGGTCCTTCGGCCCACACTATCTGTGCTGAACATCACGTCAAGACAAAACAATGTAATCTTCCTACACATGAGCCACGTCACTTTATTTTCTGCATTTCTATGTGCCTATCTAAAACCTGCTTAAACACCTCTATTGTATCTGCCTCCCAAACTATTTCTGGCTGCACGTTCTAGGCACCGTCATCCTTTGTGCTAAAACTATTTGCCCTGCACATCTCCCCCATTAAATTTGCCCCTCTCACCTTAAAGATATGCCCTCGAGTCTTTGACATTTCCACCCCAGGAGAAAGGTTCTGACTGTCTACCCTATAATATTTAATAGCTGCGAACTCGGGGTTTGTAGGATCTATTTTCATACATAAGAGGAATTTCAGGAATTCAATGATGACTTCAGTGGGTTACATAACTTGCTCTGTTGGAAGATCAAATGCTGTTCCTTGACCTTGTGTTTAGGCTACATGGGAATGGCATGCGGACGGATAGGCTGAATGAGAAATAGATAGAGAAATAAAAAGTCAGGAAGTGAAAGCTCAGGATTGCCCTTGCAGGCTGAGTAGAGGTGATCTGGGCTGCATCCACATCTTTCTGTAATTTCTTGCGGTCTTAGGCAGAGCAGGGTGCTGACTCTTGGGTCCAGAAGTTTGGAGATGAGTGGTTGGGATTACGGTGTGAAGGCAGACGTATCACCAATAAATAGAAGTCTGACACAGGTGTCCTTGTTATCCAAATGTTCCAGGGATGAGTGTAGGGACCAGGCAATGGCATTTACTGTGCACCCGTTGCGATGGTAGGTGAATTGCAGTGGATTAAGGATGTGTGGAGGCTGGAGTGCAAACTATACTTTGAGTGCAGTTAAGGGAAAAGTTGTTTATGTGAGAACACGTTCAGCCAGCGAAGGAGGCTGGTGATGGAGGGAACTGGTCGTGTTCAAGGAAGAAGCAAAGGATCCTCATACCAACCTGTTTTCCACAGATGCTACCTGACTTGCTGAGGATTTCTATCATTTGCATTTATTTCCAGAATTGCCGTGCTTTGTACTTCACCACTGCAACACTTTAAAAAAAAAAAAATTCTCTTCCTCTTCATTCTTCTTCATGTTTATATTTCCTCAAAATAGATTACTCGAAGTTAACAAGCCTTCGCTTCTCTCTTGTCAACCCGCACCGACGCTTCCTGTGTCATTCAGATTTTTTAGATGCAGACATTCACTTTGATTTTTCTCTCTTCACTCCTCTTCCCACATCCGTTCTCTGAAACTTAAAACGTTTAATTTCTAATTTCCTTGATTTGAAACATTAATTCTCTGTTTTTCTCCATTGATGCTGCCTGACCTTCTGAGCTTTTCCAGCATTTTCTCTATTAATTTTACATTTCCAGTATTTAGTTTCTTTTGTTTCCATCACTATAGCTCAAATTTAGTGTTTTTTTCCTATTAAATGTAATACTCATTCCTTGCTTGTAATCTACATTTCAAAAGTATTTTTAGTTATCTCTCAGTTGTTCAGTTTTCTTTCCTGTACAAATTCATAAATGAAATCTTGTTGACAGCAGTTTTTATCTTGGGAATTGCATATTAATAGAAACAATCTTGCTGATTACAACAAGATATTTTGGTGTTTTCTACAAAGGAGTGTTGATTTTAAAACTAAATCACATTTAAACTTTTAACTCTTCGATCAATTTCTTTCTGCTTTTAAATATCTGGCAGCCCTCCGAGAATATTAACCACTAGCAATGCTTAAAACATTCCAGGAATGCCTATTACTCCTGCTGAACCCAGTTTTTATGATATGTGTAAAACAGCAGTCAGGAATTCACCCGAGGAAATAAATGCTGGAAATACTCAACTGGTCAGGTAAAGTCTGTGATGGGAGAAATAGAGTTATCATGTGGATACAAAGAACTGCAGATGCTGGTTTACAAACAAAGACACAAAGTGCTGGAGTATCTCAGTGGGTCAGGCAGCAAATCTGGAGAGCATGGATAAGTAACTTTTCAGGTCGAGACATTTCTTCAGACAGAGTTAGCATGTCAGGTTATGATGAAAAATCACTGACATGAAGTCTTAATTCTGTTTCTCTCTCCACGGATGCTGCTTGACCTGCTGATATATTCTGACATTTGTAGATTTCCAGCATCTGTAGTTTTTTGTAATTTTTAGGTAATATGAAAGAACTAGATATGAGAATGACCATATACTTCTTTAGAGCCCAGAGGTTCTATTTTGCAGATGTTTCAAACTCCAGGAATTTCCTTTTTAAAGTGATACCTGAAGGACATTACAAAAATTGGTGGAAATTAAAAGCAATTTCCCTTATTATAGCGTGTGATCTAACGTTTGATCATGAACTAACTGAACTTGTATGTAGTAGGAAGGAACTGCAGATGCTGGTTTACACTGAAACAGACACAAAATGCTGGAGTAATTCAATGCGTCAGGCAGCATCTCTGGATAGAAAGAATGAGTGATGTTTTGGGTCGCGGCTTCCGTCTGAAGAATGGTCTCGACCCGAAACATCACCCTTTCCTTCTATCCAGAGATGCTCCCTGTCCCGCTGAGTTACTCCAGCATTTCTGGTCCATCTTCGGTGAACCTATATATAGTATTGATCTGTGAAGCTTATCAGTGTTTTCTACTGTCAGAAGCTACTTTGCAAAACATTGTTGACTCTTTTGGGTTTACAGTATGCTTTCAAACTTTATTATAAACTTTTGAGAGATATATCACAGTGAATGGCAGGGCTCTGGGGAGTTTTGTAAAGTAGAGGGATCTTGGAGTTCAGGTACATAGTTATTTGAAAGTTAAGTCATAGGCTGATAGGGATTTAACCAGGCCTCGAGGGCCTGAGCTATAGGGAGAGCAGGCTAGGTCTTTATTCTTTGAAGCGCAGGAGGATGAGGGTTGATCTTACAGAGATGTATAGATCATGAGGGGAATAGATCGTGTGGACACACCGTCTCTTGCCATGGGTAGAGAAATCAATAATCAGAGAACATAGGTTTAAGGTGAGAGGGGTAAGATTTAATAGGAACCTGAGGGGCAACATTTTTCAGACAAAGAGTGGTGGGTATATGGAATGAGCTGCCCGAGGTGGTAGTTGAGGCAGGTGCTATCACAACATTTAAAAGATAGTTGGATAGGTACATGGATATGAAAGGTTTAGAAATATATGGGCCAAATGCAGGCAGGTGGAACTAGTGTAGCTGGGGCATCTTGGTTGGCGAGGGCAAATTGGGCTGGAGGGCCTGTTTCCATGCTGTATGACTCTATGACACTATAACTAGAGGGTGACAATGTATTGTGGAGGGAGAATTGAGAATGGAATAACCCCCAAAAAATGAAGAGTTGAATAATATTACGAATAACAAACATTTTAATTCGCAGTCATGTGAGTGACTACGTGAAGAACCTGCCAGCCCGCATGCGCGTCATTACGTCTAGCGCATGGCGCAATGACTGACTGGCAGGCGAGCTGCTCCTGTCAGCGGTAAGTTTAAACCTGCAAGGTAAGTTTTTTAACTTATTCCCAGGTTGTGTTTCCTTTGCCAGGATTCTCTGTTTACAGAGTTTGCTTGCTGAATTTCATGGGCGAATTCCGGGCGGCCCGCGGGGAACCTTTCATGGACCGCGGGGAATCCCAGTCAGACCACAGGCATTCCCGGTCATGACCTCGGGGAATCCCGGCCATGGACCGCGGGGAACCCACTACTGAGACCACGGAAGTGCGGGTAGCGGGCGGCGATCGACTTCACTTGAGAGTCGCTGCCGGTGGAGCCAGCGGCTTCAGACTGGTGCCGGTAGCACCTAGGCAACCCCGTTTGGAGGGTTAGCCACAAAATTATATCTCCCTCTCTGAGGAAGGGAGCGTAGGGAAGAGGCCCTTTAACTCAAACGAGTTGGGCCAGGAGGATTCCTGATGGAGAGGATTCCCTCCTTCAATGGGTAACGTCTTTGAACGTTCCAAACCCACATGGGGCACCTGATGGAGAGGTGCTCCACAATGATATACTCCAAAGGAGGGAATTATCAGCACGGGTCTCCTCGGGAGTCCGTGGCAGCGGCACCTTTTTCAGGGCTGCACAATGTCTTCATTCAGGGTCAGTTTCAGTCTGACTCAGAGCAAAAATCCTGACATGGTTGCGCAGGAGGGGCCATGTCAGCGCAGGTATCCTCAGGGACCTGCGGCTGCACCTGTTCTCAGGGCTGCCTACGAATCTCCCGCTCTGTGGAGGGGTGTGCAAGAGGTCAGTGTGCAACTGACTTCAAATTCGACGTATGTCCGTGGAACATCCTGGAGCACATGAATATGGCTTCAAGGAAATACTCGCAAACGAAAGGGTTACTGCCATGGGCAAAAAACCCGGAAGGGGCCAGACTTCCCCTCACGGCTGGCAGTGAACAGCGCTATCAGGGGTGACATTGGCGAAAAGAAACCAGCCGCCGAAGCTTCTCTTCAGGTGAGGCTTATTCCAACAGGTATACCTGGATGAGGAAGCAAAAGCTGTCGGACCAATTAAGGTACCAACCACGAACAAAGCTTCATCGTTTCGGCGACGACACACCCCACGCCTCATTGGCAGTAAGCACTTCACTGAAGCTGATGGCAGCTTGAGAGCTGGGCAGAGGACTTTCAGGCCAAGGTCCAAGCCGGTCTCAGGAACTATGGATCAAGGACCGGAATAGAATCCACATCAGGGGCCCTTGGGCTTGCCATAAGACCACCGGTAGCCATGGAGATAGGTGGGTCTGGCAACAACATCAGCAGCAACGGTTACGGATGTTTCGCTGGACCTCATCCTGCAGGATGAGGTCAAATGCGGCTGCAGGATGGTCAAACAAGCGAACTTCCAAATGTGTTATAACAAACCCATTGCCAGACCGGGGTATTTGCCAACACTATCTTAGGTTCTATTTTAATTCCTCCTGGATGAGTGGGATTACTATGATTATCATTTCGTCATTAAAAAGCATCAGCATGTTTGAATCTATGTCGTGCTTTATTAAATTTCACTCATCCCTGGTCAATTGATGCAGTGTGTGCCGTTTCCACGGCATGAAATCACAGAGCTTTGAAATCTTTATGTAGTCACTCACGTGACTCCGAAGTAAAATAGTAAAATTAAATGAGAAGTTACCAGTTTGCTGTTTGATCTTTATTTCATGAGGAGTTACGATGAGAGATTACGTGCCCTCCACCCCCAACCCTCCCTCATAAAGGTCAGCTGGTAGTTCTAGTTTCTCGAATCTTACTATATTCAGTTCAACAACTGTTAACTGTGATTTCACACCGCTCTTTTGAAGATTGATGCGCATGCGGGCTGGCGGGTTCATCACGTAATCCATCATCGTAACTCCTCATAAAATAAAGATCAAACTTCAAACTGGTAAGTTCTCATTTAATCTTACTATTAATATACCTAATACAGAATAAATTATGGTAATCATAAACTGAAGGGAACCACAGGAGATTCATTTGTATTTGAATTTAGTGGGAATATATAAAATTAGCGGATTATTTATATATATGTGTGTGTGTGTGTGTATATATATATATATATATATATATATATATATATATATATATATATATATATATATATATATGATTGTATTCATGTTTAGTATGACTTGATCGGACATTACATAAACAAAGCTTTTCACTGTATCTCTGTACACATGGCAGCAATAAAAAATACCAATAAGTACATATTGACAAGGCATGTATACAAAATCAATGTGTTTATTAATTTGTTTTTGTTACTGTTCTGAAACTAGTTATCTACAAATGTTGAATGTTAGCTGCCAAAGTATGCTCAAAGGTTGTGACGATCATGATTGTTTCCTTTGTTATCTTTTGCAGATTCCCCAGTGGTGTGCAGAAGATTGTCTCTCCTCCAAGTATCAGCATGGGTCTGTGGTGTGCACGCAGCCGGACAAGCAGATGGCTGTTTGCCTTGCTCTTCGTGTGGCAGATGAGATGGATGTCAACATTGGGCATGAAGTGGGCTACGTAATTCCATTTGAAAACTGTTGCATCAATGAAACTATCCTGAGGTCCGTGTGTGTCAAAATCACTTCTGGTGACCCTTGTTGAAGCATTACTCAAATGGGAAACAATAGAGGTCATGCAGCTGCACGCCCCTTTTCAAGTAGCTGATGCCATATGTTGCTCCTTAGCATATATATTACTCTTTACATGGATTACCAATAGAGTGCAATGATAATGACAGACAATGAGGAAGATGAACAGGAGGGGAACAAGATAAAGGAAAATCTGAGTGAAACAAAATTTGTACAAAGGAATGGATATAATTTAACATCGAATAATAAATTAGATTTTTCATAAAAACTTGAGCTGATTTAAGATAGTTTTATTTTAAAGCCTGAGGAAGAATATTTTTACTTGATACTTGTCCAAGAAACTTTTACTTCTGTCTGGTCGAACACAGAAAACAGTACTGACATTCCATTTTGCACACATCCAAGCAATAAATTAAATGGATTACTTTAGAATGCAAAGCAACATTTCAGGAAGGATTATTTTTCAAATGGCAATTCTAGCACTATGCTATACATGTAGCTAATACCATCACAATTTAAATCTGACCCTTTTTCTCTTATTTATATGTAACTTTGTGCATTTATTTTTATGATAATTAAACAGAAAATGTATGGCACAGAAATTCAAGATAAAATATAGCTGCTTTCTTTTTCAATCACTCCACACTTTTTGTTCTTCCTTTTTTCACATTTGAATAGGTTGAATTATTTCTTGTCTGACAGGGCAGATTACGCTATCACGTCTCTGCTTTTAAATTACTGCTTGAGATGTACTGCAGAAGCCTTTTGAGCAAGGGTAGAATACCTTCCCCTCTCTATTCCTGAGAAATGGACTTTCTCCCAATCCATATGGCTCCAATATATTTTGGACTAATTGCAAAATAAGAGCAGTCCCTCCTCTGCACTTCCTCTCAAGAACACCAGCAGTTTTAAAAAACCTCTAGGTAAGCTTGTCAAATTGAGGTTCGCCACTAGGTCTGTATTGTCGAATTTAATTTCACATATGATCAAAAGTCAATCCATTGAAAAGTTGTTGTTTATGCTGGAGTTCTGTCAGACTGGAAAGATTTACATGTAGGCGAGGGAAGGGGTTCAGTTTAAGGGTGGGGGGGGGGGGGGGGGGGTTCTGTGGCTCTAACCCATTTATTTTCTCATTCAAGCAAGTTCAAATAAAGCAATCCAAATAACATTCTCCTAATGTCCTAGGTATAGCACAGATGAAATGCTTCTGCAGGAGATGATGTCAGACCCTCTACTGAAACGCTATGTAGTTATCATTGTAGATGAAACTCATAAAAGAACGGTATGGACAGATGTGCTGCTGGGTCTTCTGAAAGACATTGTGAGACAGAGAGCAGAACTAAAGGTTGTAATAATAACCTCCCCTCACATGTCCAATATACTGCACACGTATTTTGATGAAGCAACTCTAATACAAGTGGAGAGTAAAGAGGACACTGAGGGTCCACTCGAGTTTGTTTACAGTTCCATGCCTCAAGAAAACTATTTCTTACCAGCACTTAGACTGTTGTTTAACATACACCATACAAGGGAGAAGGGCGATGTTGCAATGTTTCTATCCTGTAAAAAGGTAAGCTTTTTGTTGTTCTCTACATTCCTTCTAAAAGCAAAAGGCAGAAATGGTGATGAATACACAACTGGCATGGCAGTGAAGAAACAACTATTAAAAACAAAAATCAGAAATGAGTACAACTAATGTCTTCATACCCATTACATACAGATTCATTTAAGACTTGACTAATTATGAATTATTTGGCCTGAAATGACATTGGCTTAAGCGTAGCCATTGACTATGAAAGACATACATATGTTTTTTATGTCAGTATACTTAATTTGGTTATACTGTGACACAACCCGCCAGTGCATTTTTTAAGCAACTCCCCACTTGCCCTGCTCCAGTTATGTTATTGGCATTTGCTTGTAACTCAGTTATTTTGAAAAAAAGTACATTTCCAGAAAATGTTTTCACATTATGCACGTGTAATTTAATATCGCTTGTTACACATTCAATTTTTTCTGCCTTTGTCTGCTTCATAAGTATCACTAGTACTCCAATATCTTTCAGGTTGTCTTCCTGTGTGAGGCTTAAAAATGTTGCTAAAGCTTCTGGCAAAGGAGCATCATAACTATGTTCACTCTATAGAGATATGTCCTTTCACCCTGGGTCACTGAAGGGTAAATGACTTTTTGTTTGTCTCTCATCTATTACTAAATTGGACATTAATCATAAAACATATCAACCTTAAACGTTATTCAGTGTTGCACTATAGACCATAAATTAAACCCAGTATCATTTTGAGTGAATGAATTGGATCACTTCAAGAATAAAAATTAACTTTTGTTATGTTACTGATATACTTATACACCTGCAGGAAATTGATGAGGCTTGCAAGATTATTGATCAAGAAGTTTCCAAACAGCATCCGATGCTGAGAGAATTGCTGCCAATTCCTCTTTATCCAGAGCAGACTAGGTCATTTAATAGACCAAGTAACAATTTGGAGAATGGCAAACGATTCAAAAGGAGGGTGATATTGACCACAAGTGCGGGAGACTCTTTACTTTGCATAAGGAATGTGAAGTTTGTCATTGATGTGGGCATGGAGAGAAGGAAGGTGAGTTGACCACGTCTGTAGCAGGTTTTGTTTAAAAAATGTGTTGCTGATATATTTCACAGGATATAAAGCTACTCGGCATTTACAAAGGTTTTTAGAGCAAAAAAGTTCTTTTTTTTTGCATTTAAGAGGGCAATACAAAATGGAACCACACAGATGTTCCCCTGGTATACATTTCCAAGGTCCTACATCATATCTGCATGTTTTCTTCTTCATGGCATTGCTTCATCTTTTTTTTTTAATCTAGCTTCTATTGTACAGATTTTGCATTTTACTTAATTCACAAATATTTGTTGCAGACTTTGCTAATTGTATTTCACTGTCAGTGAGTGATATAACAGGAAAGATTAATTGTTGTACAAATGGGCAACAATTCTAGGGTATTCTAATCTGAAACGTACAGTATGCTTTAGCCACAAAATGCTGAGGCAACTCAGCGGGTCAGACAGCATCTCTGGAGAAAAGGACATTTTGGGTCAAGACTCTTCTTCAGAGTTATTCCAGCTTTTCGTGTCTATACTTCGCACCAATTTAAGAATTTTTTTTCAATTAAAAAAAAAATTGAATGTTTTCATGGTGTTAAAGTAATGAATTAAAGCATTTATTTACCTACACTCCAGGTCATGAGGAAAGTGCTGATGGTGAATTACCAAAGTTAATTAGTTTCAAGTTAGTTTACTTTTAAATTAGCGATCAATTTACTTACAACCCATCTTTATCTCTAATCTCACTGGTAACTTCTAGAGATGCATTGAAAGTTGACATATTTATGTGATTTGGGTCTTGACTGGACCATGTCTACTCCAACTTAAAGTATGCATACAGAGCAGTACCTCTCCCACATTTGGGCCTGCCAAACCATCTCTCACTGCTCCTCATCACAGCATATACTCCCCTCAGGAGGAAAACCAAGCAGGTCATCTATATTACTAAAAGTCCGATCTTGACCACTTTTGGCTCGTTGTGCTGTGATCACAACGCCGAGAGAACGCCGCCACCTACGCCCGTAAATTTTGGCCACCTTGCTCAGAACACCCCCCCCCCCCCCCCCTTCCGCCTTCTGGGACCTGAGGATTTTTCCCATCAATGAAAAATCTGAGAAATATTAATGTTTTTTTTTAATTGCCACTCTCTCTGCTGCCCCTGCTGGTGAGAGGGGAGAGGGAGGGTTGAAGTTAAAAGGCACTACTGCAAAAGGTGGTTTGGGTGCTTTGGGTAGCTTCCTGTTTGCACTGTATATTGATTTTAGATAAAACGCTACCACTTACAGCTGTGATTTTTGGACATCTTACTCAGTCCCCCTTTGCTCAGCAGGTGCAGAGGATTCTTCCCATCAATGTAAAATAAAAGTGTTATTAGTGTTTTAAAAATGTTGAGAATCTCTTTCCTGTCAATCACGCCATGAAGGCCACAACTTTTCCGATGGGAGGGGGAGGGGTTATAAAATCCGGAGGTGTGGGTGTGGCTCAGTCTCTGCATGATGGGGGAGGGAGAGGTCACGACTCTGAGCTGTGAATCAACTGATCACACTGAATGTCTACTGAACTGTGAGTTTGGTGTTTGTGTGGTTTTATGGTGGTTTCACCCTGCTTGAAATGGTATGAAACTGCATTTGAATGTGGTGGCCTTGCATCCTGCATGAAATGGTATGAAACTGCATTTGAATGCTGTGGCGTTGCACCCTCCATGAAATGGTATGAAGCTGCGTTTGAATTTGGTGGCCTTGCACCCGGCTTGAAATGGTATGAAACTGCACTTGAATTTGGCGGCCTTGCACCCTGCTTAAAGTGGTATGAAACTGCACTTGAATTTGGTGGCCTTGCACCCTGTTTGAAATGGTATGAAACTGCACTTGAATTTGGTGGCCTTGCACCATGCTCGAAGTGGTAAGAAACCGCACTTGAACTTGGTGGCCTTGCTCCCTGCTTGAAATGGTAGGAAAATGGATTTGAATTTGGTGGCCTTGCACCCTGCTTTAAATGGAATTTCAAGGAATAGCCATGAGTCAATGCCAGCCCACCAGCCGTGAGTGAGCTGCCAGCACATCAGGCTTGAGGGACTGAGCTGCCACCCCAAGAACCCATACCAGCCAGTGACCAGCCCCCCCCACTGGCCACCAATATTGGAATTGGTGGAGAGGTGGAATATTGCGTTGGGGGACCAGCCCTCCCATGTGAACATGGGACCCAACAGGTCCCACTTAGTCTAGTAAAGATCATAAAAACCTGGCCTGAGGGAGCATTCTCTCAACTGCAGGATTGCTTTGCACATACAGCATGGAATATATGTGAACAACAACACTTACAGGAATACACAGCAACTGTACTGTTCTACATAAAGAACTGCACCGATAATGTCACTGTTGAAAAACGCATCCGGTTTTATCCCAATCAAAAACCCTGAGTGACTAGTGAAGTACAGTCACTCCTGAGAACCCGCAACTCTGCCTTTAGATCGGATGGCAGGGCCCAATACAGCATGGCAAGAGTAGAACTGCGGAGAGGCATCAAAGCTGCAAAGGAGGCCTACAAGAAAAAAGTGGAGGACCATCTCGCACACAATAACCCACGGCAGGTGTGGCAAGGATTACAGCAAATCACCTACTACAAAGGCAACGCACCCGTGACTGGCGGTGCTAACGCCTCGCTGGCAGAGGAACTAAACCATTTCTTGGCTCGCTTTGAGGCAAAGAGGCCCCATGCAGTCACGCTGCTCCCACCGATCTCCAGCTCCCATTCGCTCACTCTCCAGGTGAGGTGGGCGCTCAAGTCGGTGAACCCAAGGAAAGCCGCTGGACCTGATGGTGTACTCGGCAAAATACTCAAAGCTTGTGCGGACCAGCTATCAGGGGTCTTTACCAACATCTTCAATCTTTCCCTGACACAAGCCACCATACCACCCTGTCCGAAGTCAGCTACCAATATCCCTGTCCCTAAGAAGGCACTCATAAATAGTCTCAATGACTACAGACCAATTGCATTAACATTAGTAGTCATGAAATGCTTTGAAAGACTCATTTTACTTCGGAGTCACGTGAGTGACTACGTGAAGAAGCCCCGCCTGGCACTGGATCGGCATTTACGTCGACGCTATCGGTAGAGGAAGAGCTGCAGAGCGCAGCTCCAACACAGCGGTAAGGAAACGGCCCGCAGGTAAGTAAAATTATTTTACTTCCAGGGCGTTTTCTAAACTCCGTAGGCTGGTGGGTAAACCAGGAGGAGTTAAATTAAAATAATTTTTTTTTTTTTTTTAAATTGCGGGTAAAACGTGCATCCCGGGGTGTAGAAAAGTCGGGACAGCAGATTATTGCGGAGCCTGTTCCGCTACCGGTGGTCGTTGAAATACCCGTTAGTGAGGCTTTGATTGCTCCACAAACAGAAACTTTGGAGGAAAACCCAGTGCCTAAAACATGTAAAAGAAAAGCTAAAAGGCCTGAGGTTCCTGAGGACTCTGATTCAGAAGGTCCAGAAAGAAAAGCCTTATGGCTCAGAATGGATCAAATGGAGAAAATGCTCCAAATTATAATCAACCAAGGGTCTAAGTACCCAGAATATTCCCAGGCAGCCCCTCAGGGGGTTCCATATCATGAATGTGGTGCCAGTTTGAATTGGGAATTTGAAACTCCAGTGCCCGGGATTGGGCTGGAGGAAGTCTCCTTGAACAAGTTTCAGGAGTACCAGGGCTGTATGAGACAGACCCTGAAAGTGGTGATTGAGGTCCGGAGTACACACCACAATACAAATATATTGATCCAGGTGTGCCTGATGTGGCACAAAGTTTTGCTATACCTGGAGGAGGCGGTGAGGCCATGGAAGAAAACCTGGCGGCCAATATTAATTATATGGTCTCTCACCCGCTTCAAGAAGCTGTTATGGTTGAGACAGCAGAATTGTATAAAACACTTATTAATTGTGCCTCATTGAAGGTACCTACGGTGAATCCAGGTATTTGGGCGCCAATGTCATCGATGATGCGGGTGCAGGAGATTCAATTTCAAAGAATCCTCAAGCTGATTTCAGCTGGCATTACTGCCTTTGGAAGATAAGTGGAAGGTTGTGGAGTAACCAAAGTTCAGAAGCATATGGTGGCTTTATTCTGCAACTCATTTTTTTTGAGATAAATTGTATGAGGAAGATTGCCATTCGGCCTCTGTTACATCCAAGATTTGCAGGGTTGTGCAAGCCAAGCAATGTTCAAACGCCTGGTTATTTGTCCAGAGAAAATTTGTCTAAACAAATTAAAGAAATGGATGAAGAGGCAAAAACTATTGGCCTTATGAAACCCTTCAGTTTTGGCGAGAAAAGGGCTGGTCATATGAAAAGGGGATTTGATTTTGGAGCTGGAACAAGCAACGAGGCAGGAGTATGATAAGAAAGAATTACCAGCCAGCACAGCCGAATGTGCACCCATTTATTGGGAAAAGGTGATCATTTCATCCAGTTGGAGAGTACAAAAACTTTATCCTATCAATGAAGAATGTTTGGATGAACCTCAGATTGGTGGTAGACTCCGAATGTTTTATAATGAATGGGACAGTATAACAGCTGATCGTGTTGTATTAGATACTGTGTTAGGATCTACCATTGATTTTGTAGAAGGTATGGATCCATTGGGACAGAATAAGCCTAATCATTCTTTGATGTTTTCAGTTCTTGAAAAAATTCAAATTGACAAAGAGGTTAAGAATTTGTGTGAGAAATGAGTTATTGAGAAAACAGGAGAGGATCCACATCAATTTGTATCAAATATTTTCCCCAGACCAAAGAAAGATGGGGGTTGTAGAATCATTTTAGATCTCACACAATTGAATACATTTGTCCAGTATAAACATTTTAAAATGGACACATTCAACACTGCAATGCAGCTGGTATCAACAGGTTGTTATATGGCTACAATAGATTTGAAGGATGCATATTATTCGGTCCCAATTCATCATAGTTTTCGCAGGTATTTAAAGTTTAAATGGATGGGACAGCTGTGGCAATACAAAGCATTACCTAATGGATTAAGTTCAGCACCTAGATTGTTCACTAAATTGTTGAAGCCAGCACTTGCACTGCTAAGGGCACAAAAACACATCGTTATGGCTTATCTAGATGACATTTTAATTGTCAATGCTAATCAGGAGTCAGCTGAAAAATCACTCAGCAACTACAAACTTGTTTGAAAAGTTGGGATTCCTAATTCATCCAACAAAATCTAAGTTACAGCCATCCCAAACCATTGAATAGCTGGGGTTTGTGATTAATTCAGTTACCATGTTGGTAACTTTACCAATGGATAAGGTGATAGTTTTGACAAATGTGTGTCAGAACCTGATTAACAAACCTTATCCCTCCATCCGAGAAGTTGCTAAGGTTATTGGGAAGTTGGTAGCAGCATTTCCAGCAGTAGAATTTGGTCCATTAAATTACCAAAATCTTCAAAGGGCAAAAACTCAAGCGCTTATTCAGCGAGCAGGCCATTTTGATAGGCCAATGCAATTGCCAAAGGAAGCCTTATCAGAATTGCATTGGTGGGTTGAGAATGTTCCACAAGCTGCTAAGAACATTGTAGTTCAGCAGCCAGTAGTGTTTTTGCAAACTGACGCAAGTTCTCTCGGATGGGGGGCTACGGATAATGAGACCAGCTGTGGGGGCAGATGGGCAGTCCAAGAGGATTTATTGCTCCAAACATATGGTATTAATTATTTGGAGCTACTGGGAGCATTTTATGGATTAAAAGCTTATTGTTCTACATTAAAAGATTTGCATGTCCAAATACAAATAGACAATACCACAGCTGTGGCATATAATCAATCACATGGGTGGTGTCAGATCAATATCATGTGATCATCTGGTAAACCAGATGTGGCAATGGTGTATTGGTAAAATATTTGGCTTTCAGCTATTTATCTCCCAGGGAGACAATGTTGTGGCAGACAAAAGATCACAAATATTTTAAGACAATACAGAATGGATGTTAAATCCACAAATTTTCACAAATATTGTCAGTCGGTATGGAGTACCGGACATTGATCTGTTTGCATCTAGTTTGAATCACCAATTGCCCAAATACATGTCTTGGGAACATGATCCAGGGGCAGTAGCGGTGGATGCTTTCTCGCTACACTGGGGGAATACGTTCTTTTATGCTTTTCCTCCATTCTGTCTGATTGGGCAATGTCTTAAGAAAATAGCGCAAGACGCTGCCAAAGGCATTTTGGTGGTGCCAAATTGGCCTACGCAGTCATGGTTCCCATTGATGCTTAAAATGATTGTTGAACCATGTATGACAATTCCCAGTTGCGACAATCTGTTGACACAACCAGTAACAAAAGAAATTCATCCATTGCATGATCATATGAATTTGTTGATCTGCAGGTTCTGACCAGACCATTGCAAGAGTTTGACACTGTCGGACAGGACCGTGGATGTTATAGATGCAGCTTGGAGGAATAGCACTAAAAAACAATATATGTCACATATAAGGAAATGTGACGTGTTGTACACAGTCAAAGATATCTTATACTGCAAACATTTCAAATGTATTGGAGTTCCTTGCTGGGTTACATTTTGATGAGCATTTGAGTTATAGTGCCATTAATTGTGCTCGTAGTGCATTGTCGTCCTACTTAGGACAAATTTCTGACCGGGGTTCAGTTGGGTCTCACCCATTAGTATCCTGATTCATGAAAGGAATTTTAATAAAAAATCCTCCCAAGCCAGATATACAGAATTTTGGGATGTTAGCATTGTTCTCACTTTGCTTAAGCAATGGACTCCAATTACTTCAATGTCTTTGCAAAAGTTAACATTGAAGGTAGTAATGTTAATGGCATTGATATCAGCTCAAAGAGTACAAACTTTGCAATTGTTACGGTTGGATTGCATGCATGTGACTGCAGATAACATTGTGTTTTATGTTTATGACCTGATCAAACAAAGCAGACCAGGGAGAACTGGAGCTAAGGTAATGTTTAAAGCATATCCTATCGATGAAACATTGTGTGTAGTAAGCATTTAACTCAATACATTGAGGTAACCAAAAATCTCAGAGGTTCTGAGGAAGCATTATTGATAACGCACAAAAAACCACATACAAAAATTTCAGTTCAAACCATTTCTAGATGGTTAAAACAGGTTTTGGATCTAGCAGGAATAGACACTGATGTGTTTAAATCTCACTCCACTAGGACGGCTGCTACGTCCGCAGCGAAGGTACAGGACGTACCACTTGATCAAATTTTTAGAGGCCGCAGGGTGGTGTAGAGAAGAAACGTTCAAAGTTCTACAATAAACCTGTTGTCACGGTGCCAGGTTTGGGCACGCAGTACTGGGTTCTCTTTAAATGCTTGCTTTGTTTTATATTATCGATTTATATTATCGATTTATGTTACCATTGACATCATTTATCATTTTTCTTTTGTAATTTTCCCCTACGATAGAGGGGTTATTATTTTAAAAAATTGTTCTTTTTTAAAGGACTTATTACATAAATTGTAACAATGTCTTAAAATACCATTTACTCACTACTGTTTTGACTAAACAGAGAGTCGTATGGAATGAATCTACGACATAAAAAACACAGAGCTTTAAAATCTTCACGTAGTCACTCACGTGACTCCGAAGTAAAATAGTAAGATTAAACGAGAACTTACCTGTTCGAAGTTTGATCTTTATTTGATGAGGAGTTACGATGAGGGATTACGTGCCCTCCGCTCCCAACCCTCATAATATAAATGATCATCTGGTAGTTCTAGTCTATGTTGGGCCTTACTATCTTACTCTGGCTATTGGTTCTGTGTTTTTCATGCCGCTGCTTTCAAGTATGCCGATCCAGCGCCAGGCGGGGCTTCTTCACGTAATCCCTCATCGTAACTCCTCATAAAATAAAGATCAAACTTCGAACAGGTAAGTTCTCGTTTAATCTTACTATTTCACAGCACATCAAAGCCAGCCTCCCTCCAAACCTTGACCCTCATCAGTTTGTGTATAGAGCAAACAGATGGACGGAGGACACCTTCGCCACTGCCCTCCACACTGTACTGAGCCATCTGGAACACCTGGGGAACCATGCAAGGATTCTTTTCATTGACTATAGCTCAGCTTTTAATACGATCATCCCTGACATACCAGTCAACAAGCTGTCGGACAGACTACCCTCCTCTCACCTGCGCCTGGATAAAGGACTTC
The DNA here is from genome assembly GCA_963514005.1 of Raja brachyura. The sequence continues at coordinate 40,374,922 of OY740795.1, read as the reverse complement.
CTCACTAACCGCCCGCAAACAGTCAAAATGGGCCCCCACTGCTCCTCCACCCTCACACTCAGCACTGGTTCTCCACAGGGCTGTGTGCTGAGTCCACTCCTCTATACTCTATACACTTACGACAGCTCTCCCATCCACTCCACAAATTCCATTATTAAATTCACGGATGACACCACAGTGATCGGACTCGTATCAGGAGGAGACGAGGCAGCGTACAGAGATGAGGTCCTGAAGCTGTCAGAGTGGTGTTCTGCGAACAACCTGGCACTTAACACCAGCAAAACAAAGGAAATGGTCATCGACTACAGAAGGCACAGAGCGGACCCTGCCCCGCTCTACATCAACGGGACCGTATCGAGAGGGTTTCCACCTTCAAATTCCTGGGAACGCACATCGTGGAGGATCTCTCCTGGTCTGCCAACACTTCAGCGGTGGTAAAAAAGACCTAGCAGCGATTGCACTTCCTGAGAGTGCGAAGGAGGAATAGTCGAGAGTAGAAGCTGCTAGTGACCTTCTACCGCTCCACCATCGAGAGTGTGCTGGCATATTGTATCACGGTGTGTTATGCCAGCTGCTCAGCAGCAGACAGGAGAGCACTGCAGAGAGTGATCAAAACTGCCCAGAAATTCATCGGCTGCCCTATGCCTTCCCTGGAAGGCATCTCTAGCACTCGGTGCCTCTGCAGAGCCAGGAAAATAATCATAGACCCCTCCCATCCTGGACAGTTCCTGTTCAACCTCCTGCCCTCTGATAGGCGGTACAGCTGCATCAAAAGCCGGACAAACAGACTCAAGAACAGTTTCTTTTCCTGGGCCATTAGAACTCTAAATTCCTCAAATATCCACACAATATGAGATGCTGTCATCCATTCCACTATAAAACAGTCCACTCAGCTAACATTTCTTCTTTTTTAATTCTTTTAAAGTATTTGTTACATGTTAAAGTGTAATATTCTCCCAGTGCAATGTTCTACCTAGGTGTGACAAATATAATGTATATACTATTTTAAGCAGTTAAATAACGTATTGGATGTGTTTTAATCTTGTTTTAACTTGTCTTGGTTACATTGATCAGGAGTAGCCCTCCTAATGTTGTTGTATTTCCAAGTACAATGACAATAAAGGCTTATTATTATTATAAGTAGTGGAAAGTGAGTAGTGCATGCAATTTTCGATCTGAATGTCTTTGCCTGGTTAATTCAAACACCCATTCCCAAAGTCAAATAATTGACCTTGATTTATTGGATAGTATCAGGATTATTCAACTTGTGGAATTGTAAGCACCCTCTACTTGTGCGACCATATGTTTCGAGGCAGTCATTGCAGAGCTGGATATCCAAATGACCAGAAAAAGAATAAGCATTGCTGCAATGTGTCTTTTATGGCAGGATTTATTTTTGCCTTCAAGTTGTCACTATCTTCTATCTAATCCTAGGTTTATAATCCAAGAATCCGAGCCGAGTCTTTAGTGATGCGACCCATCAGCAAAATTCAGGCTAAGATGCGCACAGAAATCACAGACACAGCTACACTGGGTAAAGACTGATATTACTTGACTTAAAATCTCCTTTAAATACAGTGTATGAATTAACATTTATCTTTTGAATATGTTATGCTGAATCTGGTAGAGGGAGCTGTGCTCAACCTTTATGCACAACATGCAAAAGTGATTGATGTTGAAGGCCTAAAACTTTTCTTCTTTTTCCTCGATTGAGATTGAGGATCACTTACTTCCACTCTGGTTTTGCGAGTTGCGAGGCAAATTTAGGAACTACAGACTCTTCCACAGATGGGACATGAAGTGCCTAATGGGTTGGGTTGTTTTATGAGCCAGTGCAGTCCTTCCACTGCTTATGCTAGGGTGCTCCTCCTGCATAGCTTTGAAGTTTTCAATACCACCCCGGATGTTCCATCTCCAGTTCGGCTATCGACTAGAGATTCCCGGAAGTCACTGGAATTAATCAGTGAGGCTTTGAGCACATCCTTAAATCTTACCTGCTGTCCAGCTGGTAATCTATTCCAAGACAGACATCAGAATAGTGTCTATTTCTGGAGTCTGATATCAGACACATGAGAAAGGCAACCTTTTGAATGGGGATGAATGAGGGGTACAAATGCTATGACGTTGGCTGGGGGATGACTTTGATGTTGATCAATTTACCCTTCCATTTATATGGTGAATTTTATGGGTTGGCTTTTGTGGTGCCTTGGGATACCTCCTGTAGGTAGTCCAAATCTCAGGAGCACATAGGTGTCACTGCTGTCCAGTATACCATGTAAACTCTTGATTTTTAAATACCCTTTCCCTCAATTGACTAGAGACTATGTTTATGCATTGAAGGCAATGGTGAATTTTATCTTTAATATCTGCCTTCAGCTAAATATTGGCTACCAAGATACAGAAAGTGGTCCACTATGAATGTTGCTTGTTGCTGGGCAGAGTGGTGCAGCAAAGACCAGTTGGCAGTGCAATTTTGCCTTGTGGTCTATTAACCATACAGCTCATTCTCTCATATGCTATTGTGAATTAGTCAAATATGGTTTCAAGCTCATCCTCCAAGTATGACATTTCCAAATCTGAGCTACGTACTGTGTTTTAACTACTGAGGTTTGGGTGATCTTGGTCTTGGAGCCAGATTGTCATGGGTGGAACAATTTCCATTAGTTTTGAAGTTTAGCTCCACTCCTGTGGAAAATTTGTTTGAGATGAGGTGCAGTCAGAAAGATTAGGTGAAAGGTTTTGTGAAGTGATGTCCCCTAATTGGACACTCTGCTTCACTAAGATGTGGACAATTAGATTGTGGTGTGACTTTAGCTCTTCACTGTGGAGCTTTAGAGTTTCAGCAGGGATACCATCTGCTCCTGAGCCTTTGTATCCAATGCCTGCCTAGATGTTGTACGTATTTGGACAAACGGAATAACCATGTTGGCAATGTGTTCATTTCTTGCAGGCGAGACTTTTGCCATTTTTCTTCCTGGCTGATGCTAATACTGTTATAATCAACATTGTTTACAGATAATTTACATATCCTGTTAAGTCATGCATTCATGGTTGCATAAAATAATTAATCTAAACTAATTGATTTATTCAGGCAAATGCTTCCGTCTATATACCGAGGAGTTCCTAACGAAAGAGATGCCTGACCGCTCACCAGCTCGTGTGCAAGAATCAAATCTTACTCGCATGGTTTTATTCCTAAAGAGAATGGATATAGCAGACATGGGCCAATGTGATTTCATTGAAAGACCAGGTAATGTACAACAAATTAGTGAAATTATGCAGTTCTTAAAAGGCCATTAACTTCATCCCTTGCGTGTAATGGAGGTGGTACACAAACAATCCAAAATTGCATGCATGTAACCTGACAAAATATCTAATGTTTATTTTTATTTAGAAACATAGAAATTAGGTGCAGGAATAGGCCATTCGGCCCTTCGAGCCTGCACCGCCATTCAATATGATCATGGCTGATCATCCAACTCAGTATCCCGTACCTGCCTTCTCTCCATACCCTCTGATCCCCTTAGCCACAAGGGCCACATCTAACTCCCTCTTAAATATATCCAATGAACTGGCCTCAACTACCCTCTGTGGCAGAGAATTCCAGAGACCCACCACTCTCTGTGTGAAAAAATTTCTTCTCATCTCGGTCCTAAAGGATTTCCCCCTTATCCTTAAGCTGTGACCCCTTGTCCTGGACGTCCCCAACATCGGGAACAATCTTCCTGCATCTAGCCTGTCCAACCCCTTAAGAATCTTGTAAGTTTCTATAAGAACCCCTCTCAATCTCCTAAATTCTAGAGAGTATAAACCGAGTCTATGCAGTCTTTGTTCATAAGACAGTCCTGACATCCCAGGAATCTGTCTGGTGAACCTTCGCTGCACTCCCTCTATGGCAATAATGTCCTTCCTCAGATTTGGAGACCAGAACTGTACGCAATACTCCAGGTGTGGCCTCACCAAGACCCTATACAACTGAAGTAGAACCTCCCTGCTCCTATACTCAAATCCTTTTGCTATGAAAGCTAACATACCATTGGCTTTCTTCACTGCCTGTTGTACCTGCATGCCTACTTTCAATGACTGGTGTACCATGACACCCAGGGCACGCTGCATCTCCCCTTTTCCTAATCGGCCACCATTTAGATAGTAGTCGGTTTTCCTATTTTTGCCACCAAAGTGGATAACCTCACATTTATCCACATTATACTGCATCTGCCAAACATTTGCCCACTCACCCAGCCTATCCAAGTCACCTTGCATTCTCCTAGCATCCTCCTCACAGCTAACACTGCCCCCCAGCTTAGTGTCATCCGCAAACTTGGAGATATTGCCTTCAATTCCCTCATCCAGATCATTTATGTATATTGTAAATAGCTGGGGTCCCAGCACTGAGCCTTGCGGTACCCCACTAGTCACTGCCTGCCATTGTGAAAACGACCCGTTAACTCCTACTCTTTGCTTCCTGTTTGCCAGCCAGTTCTCTATCCACATCAATACTGAACCCCCAATGCCATATGCTTTAAGTTTATATACTAATCGCTTATGTGGGACCTTGTCGAAAGCCTTCTGGAAGTCCAGATACACCACATCCACTGGTTCTCCCCCATCCACGCTACTAGTTACATACTCAAAAAATTCCACAAGATTCGTCAGACATGATTTACCTTTCGTAAATCCATGCTGACTTTGTCCAATGATTTCACCACTTTCCAAATGTGCTGCTATCCCATCTTTAATAACTGACTCTAGCAGTTTCCCCACTACCGATGTTAGACTAACTGGTCTGTAATTCCCCGTTTTCTCTCTCCCCCCCTTCTTAAAAAGAGGGGTTACGTTTGCTACCCGCCAATCCTCAGGAACTACTCCAGAATCTAAAGAGTTTTGAAAGATTATCACTAATGCATCCACTATTTCCGGAGCTACTTCCTTAAGTACTCTGGGATGCAGCCTATCTGGCCCTGGGGATTTATCGGCCTTTAATCCATTCAATTTACCCAACACCACTTCCCGACTAACCTGGATTTCACTCAAGTACTCCTTTGACCTGCGGTCCCCTGCTATTTCCGGCAGATTATTTATGTCTTCCTTAGTGAAGACGGAACCAAAGTAGTTATTCAATTGGTCCGCCATATCCTTGTTCCCCATGATCAACTCACCTGTTTCTGACTGCAAGGGACCTACATTTGTTTTAACTAATCTCTTTCTCTTCACATATCTATAAAAACTTTTGCAGTCAGTTTTTATGTTCCCTGCCAGTTTTCTTTCATAATCTATTTTTCCTTTCCTAATCAAGCCCTTTGTCCTTCTCTGCTGGTATCTGAATTTCTCCCAGTCCTCTGGTATGCTGCTTTTTCTGGCTACTTTGTACGCATCATCCTTTGCTTTGATACTATCCCTGATTTCCCTTGTTATCCACGGATGCACTACCTTCCCTGATCTATTCTTTTGCCAAATTGGGATGAACAATTTTTGTAGTTCATCCATGCAGTCTTTAAATGTCTTCCATTGCGTATCCACCGTCAACCCTTTTAGAATTGATTGCCAGTCAATCTTGGCCAATTCACGTCTCATACCCTCAAAGTTACCTTTCCTTAAGTTCAGAACCATTGTTTCTGAATTAACAATGTCACTCTCCATCCTAATGAAGAACTCGACCATATTATGGTCACTCTTGCCCAAGGGGGCACGCACAATAAGACTGCTAACTAACCCTTCCTCATTACTCAATACCCAGTCTAAAATAGCCTGCTCTCTCGTTGGTTCCTCTACATGTTGATTTAGATAACTATCCCTCATACTTTCCAAAAAATCCTCTTCCTCAGCGCCCCTGCCAATTTGATTCACCCAATCTATATGTAGATTGAAGTCACCCATTATAACTGTTTTGCCTTTGTCGCACGCATTTCTAATTTCCTGTTTTATACCATCCCCAACTTCACTACTACTGTTAGGTGGCCTGTACACAACTCCCACTAGCGTTTTCTGCCCCTTAGTGTTTCGCAGCTCTACCCATACTGATTCCACATGCTCCAAGCTAATGTCCTTCCTTTCCATTGCGTTAATCTCCTCTCTAACCAGCAACGCTACCCCACCTCCTTTTCCTTTCTCTCTATCCCTCCTGAATATTGAATACCCCTGGATGTTCAGCTCCCAGCCTTGGTCACCCTGGAGCCATGTCTCCGTGATCCCAACTATATCATACTCATTAATAGCTATCTGCACGTTCAACTCATCCATCTTATTACGAATACTCCTTGCATTGAGACACAAGGCCTTCAGGCTTGTTTTTACAACGCTCTTACCCCTTTTACTTTTCACCTTGCTCCCTATTGCTTCCACCCTCGTTTTACACCCGCCTGCCTCTCTGCTCTTGTACCCATCCCCCTGCCACATTAGTTTAAATCCTCCCCGACAGCACTAGCAAACACTCCCCCAAGGACATTGGTTCCATTCCAGCCCAGGTGCAGACCGTCCTGTTTGTACTGGTCCCACCTCCCCCAGAAATGGTCCCAGTGCCCTAAAAATTTGAATCCCTCCCCCTTGCACCATTTTTCAAGCCACGTATTCATCTGCAATATCCTCCTATTTCTACTCTGACTGGCCTGTGGTACTGGTAATAATCCAGAGATTATTACCTTTGAGGTCCTACTTTTGAGTTTATCTCCTAGCTCCCTAAATTCACCTTGTAGGACCTCATCCCTTTTTCTCCCTATATCGTTGGTGCCAATATGCACCACGACAACTGGCTGTTCACCCTCCCCCTTCAGAATGTTCTGCAGCCGTTCAGTAACATCCCTGACCTTTGCACCAGGGAGGCAACATACCATCCTGGAGTCTCTTTTGCGGCCGCAGAAACGCCTATCTATTCCCCTGACAATTGAATCCCCTATTACAATAGCCCTTCCCCTCTTTTTTCCCCCATCATGTGCTGCAGAGCCACCCATGGTGCCATGAACTTGGCTGCTGCTGCATTCCCCTGATGAGCCATCTCCCTCAACAGTATCCAAAATGGTAAACCTGTTGAGTAGGGAGATGACCGCAGGGGACTCCTGCACTACCTGCCTACTGTTTTGCTGGCTATTGGCCACCCGCTCCCTTTCTGTCCTCTTACCTTTTACCTGTGGCGTGACCAACTCGCTGTATGTGCTGTCCACGACTTTCTCTGCATCGTGGATGCTCCAGTATGAATCCAGCCGCAGCTCCAATCGTTCAATGCGGTCTGCCAGGAGCTGCAGCTGGACACACTTCCTGCAAATGTAGTCATCAGGGACACCGACCATATCCCTGATCTCCCACATGTTGCAGGCTGAGCAAACCATGGGACCAATCTCCACTGACATCTTACTCCCAAATTACTCTATTAAATATATATATATATTTTTTTTTTTTATTAAACACAAAACTTTATTCTTTAAACTTTACTAATAAATAACGAATCTCTAACACCCAGAGTCCTTAGCTCCCAGAATCCTTAGCACCCAGAATCCTTAAACCTGAAGGCAGAAATGGAGAAATGTAAACCCCGGGTTGCAGCCAATCAGCTGCTTCCTCTGGTCCTCTTCAACCAATCAGAGGCTACACAGATTCCCCACCAGATTTCCTCACTGGAAGATGGAACGTTGCAGATTTCGTTCTCACAACAGGTAGCTCCACCCTCTGTCTCCAACGGCTCCCCGGGCCTCTGTGAAAAGCAAGCCCCGCGCTAGGTTTATACTCACAGCAGGTAGCTCCACCCTCTGTCTCCAACGGCTCCCCGGGCCTCTGTGAAAAGCAAGCCCCGCGCTAGGTTTATACTCACAGCAGGTAGCTCCACCCTCTGTCTCCAACGGCTCCCCGGGCCTCTGTGAAAAGCAAGCCCCGCGCTAGGTTTATACTCCCAGCAGGTAGCTCCACCCTCTGTCTCCAACGGCTCCCCGGGCCTCTCCCCGGGCCTTTCACAGCTTCTGACTTTTACCATGGGCAAAATGGATAGTGTATAGCCAAAATGGTGACACCTAGGCCTGGATAAACAATCCAAACTCAAATTCCAATGTGTTCGTTTTGGAGTTTTGGCAGTTAATAATCTTGAATATAAAAAAATCTTAGCAATTATTACCACACAGATTGTTGAGAACAACATTTGGTTAACTGATTTCCTTTAGAAATCAACCACCCTTTTTTGATCTGGCCCATTTGTAACTCCACTCGCACACCAGTTTATTGGATTCTTAAATATCCTCAGAAATGCTTACTGACCCATGCTGTTCCAGAGCAATTAAGGATAGGCATTAAACGCTGGCCTTGTGCCCTAGAAAATGAAACAAAAAGCAAGAAACTACAAAAGGTTAAATGCAGTCGAAATAACAAGCATTTAGAAATTATAGCAAATTGCACGTTAGGATTTCAACTGCCAAATATGAAACATTACAAAAAAATAATTTGGTAATAGCCCAGTAACTGTAAAATGACTTATTTTATTTGAGTGTAAATGGGTCACTGGAACAACCCCAATCATGTATAAAAGGAAATATGTCGTACCAACGTTTATTTCATGGGATGCTTTGTATCTTTGTTTTTGTTTTCCAGAAAGTCTTACCCACCCTTCCCTTCCCCTCCCCACCCTTCCCCCAACAGCTCCCACCCTGACAAACTGGATTCAACACTGCTGCATTTTAGTGCTAAAAATGTCTGTGCAAATTTAGATGATATAGCCATTGTCTTTAGTCAATTATTATTCATGAATCCTTGTACCTACTCATCACTCACAGTGATAGCTACTGTAAGTTGCAGTCTTAAATCTCACAGCTTCATTTAATTTCCTGTAACTAATTATTTGCTTTGCTGGATTGTTGTAGCATGTAATTAACTATCACAAGGTGACCTAACATATTAGTATCTCTAACTGAAGTCTTTCTTTAATCATCTATTATCGAATCGCAGATGAAGATGGATGGGTACATTGATTGTAGAATACTACCGCGTACAAATACCTAGGATTTTAAATTAACTGCATATTTGTTCACTAATTTGCCTTTTCTAACAGCTCCCGAAGCCTTGATGCAGGCATTGGAAGATCTTGATTACCTTGCAGCCCTGGATGATGATGGAAATCTGTCGGAGATTGGAATCATTATGTCAGAATTTCCACTGGACCCCCAAATGGCAAAAGCTCTCATTGCTTCCTGCGAATTTGACTGTGTGCATGAAATGTTAACAATAGCTGCCATGGTGATAGGTACTTTACCAACAATCCAGTCATTTTTTAGTCACATTCATGCAGATTTATTGGAGCAAAGAAATGATGTCAATCTTAAGGACAATAGGTAAAGCAAAGGGGAAGATATAGAGTGCAGAACATAATTCTCAACTTTGTATCCCAATAGTTCCATAGACAAAGTCCAATGTCCACAATAGGGTAGAGGTGGATCAGATAGAACCATAGGTTATGGAAGGATTGTTCTGAAGCCCGATAACAGAGAGAAAGAAGCTGTACCAGTGTCTGATTACATACTTTTTCAAGCTTCTGTGCCTTTTGTCCGATGGGAGCAGAGATAAGGAATGACCAGGGTGGGGCAAATCATTGATTGTGTTGGCTGCTTGGTCTCTATTTCAAGGTACCTCCAAATGAGAAATTATGTATCTCAACTAAACAAATATGAAAATAAACATGTCTAAAGTTGGTGAAAGGGAAAAGGGTGGAGAGCACAAAGAATGTCTCTGACACGATACAGATCAAAGATATTAAAAGGAACTATTTTAAAAATCATTGAACTGCAGATGCTGGAAAATCGAAGGTAGACAAAAATGCTGGAGAAACTCAGCTCGTGAGGCAGCATCTAAGGAGCGAAAGAAATAGGCGATGTTTCAGGTCGAGACCCTTCTTCAGACTAATGTGGGGGGGGGGGGGGGGGGCAGGAAGAAAGGAAGAGTGGGAGACAGTGGGCTGTGGAAGAGCTGGGAAGGTAAGGGGAAAGCAGGGACCATCTAAAATCGGAGAAGTCAATGTTCATACTGCTGGGGTGTAAACTACCCAAGCGAAATATGAGGTGCAGCTCCTCCAATTTATGGTGGGCCTCACTCTGGCCATGGAGGAGGCCCAGGACAGAAAGGTCGGATTCTGAATGGGAGGGGGAGTTGAAGTGCTGAGCCACCGGGAGATCAGGTTGGTTATTGCAAACCAAGCGGAGGTGTTGGGCGAAGCGATCGCCAAGCCTATGCTTGGTCTCAACAATGTAGAGCAGCTGACACCTAGTGCAGCAGATGCAATAGATGAGGTTGTAGGAGGTGCAGGTGAACCTCTGCTGCACTTGGAAAGATTGCTTGGGTCCTTGGATGGAGTCAAGGGGGGAGGTAAAGCGACAAGTGTAGCATTTCCTGCGGTTGCAAGGGGAAATGCCAGGAGAGGGGGTGGGAAGGGACAAATTGACCAGGGAGTTACGGAGGGAGCGGTCTCTGCGGAAAGACGAAAGCGGAGGAGATGGGAAGATGTGGCCAGTGGTGGGATCTCGTTGGAGGTGGCGAAAATGTTGGAGGATTATTTGTTGTATGTGACGGCTGGTGGAGTGGAAGGTGAGGACAAGGGGGACTCTGCCCTTGTTATGAGTGGGGGGGGGATGGGGTGTGAGAGCAGAGTTACAGGGTATAGAAGAGACTCTGGTGAGAGCCTCATCTATAGTAGAAGAGGGGAACCCCCGTTCCCTGAAGAATGAGGACATCACCGATGCAGTTAAGGAGTCAAAAGAGAAACAAATTTGCAAGGAAAAGTGCTTCAGAATGAAGGAGAGTAAGGGGGAAATGTAGAATACCTGAAATATTGAGTTTTTAGAACTAGGGCTTGTCAGACAGAAAAAAAATGTGCTGTTCTTCATTTATATTGAGAATCATTTGAGCAGTTTAGGAGGCCAAGAGGTCATAATGGTTTTGTTTCATGTTGGAATAGCAGTAACCCATAGCAAGGAAAATATCTTGGGTTTCACATTAAGTATAAATCTTTAGCAAAATAGTTGTATCTATAAATCTAATATAAATGCAATATTAATATAGTTTATATATATATTTTTTTTTCAAATGGTGTGCTAAAGCTGGGTGTACAAAATATGAAATGTGCAGAAAATCAACTTTCAAACTGGAAATAATTTTCCAAGGACATATTAAAATATTTCATGTTATTGGCTCAGAATTTGTGATGAACTCTGAAGGAATGGCACTCATATCTGACCTCTAAGAATGCAAAGTTCCAGCAATTTATGTAGTACAAACATCTCCAACTGCAGCTGTGCATTTTAAATAACACATTAGGAAATTGCACCGAAAGTAAAATGCCTCTTTTGCATTTTCTCTTTCATTAAGCTCCTTATTGTTTCTTGGATGCACCACCAGGATCAGACGAAGTTGCACACACGTGTCAAAGGAAATTCTTCAATCCAGAGGGTGATCACTTTACTCTTATAAATGTTTACACTGCATTTATGCAGTGCAAGATGATCTCATCAGCTGAATGTAAGTAGGTGAAAAAAACTGGGAAAGTGAAGAGAATTTTTAAAAAATGGCTAACAATAATTCTTAAACATGGTTTACTGAACCTCACTTAAAAAAAGTTGAATATAATTTTGATAAGAGTCACTAACTCCCTTGCATTTGTTTATAATAATCCAGCCTTTACTGATTATTTTTGTTTCACTTTATCACAGTCTCTGAAGATGAAAAGTGGTGTCATGACAATTTTTTAAGTTGTTCTGCTCTGAGAATAGCAGAGACCATCCGAGCCGATCTGCTGGCCATTATGCAACGCATTGAGCTTCCCATTTCAGAACCTGCTTTTGGCACACAGAAGAATTCATTGAACATTAAAAAAGCTTTGTTATCCGGCTATTTCATGCAGGTAAGGACTTTGAGAGCATGTTCACATTGGTCTCCAATGGGTTTATTACTAGTAATCTTAAATACATGTTCATCTCCACAGAGTGTCAACTGATAAACAATACTCTGCATTTACTTTTATCGTCCTTATCTATTCATTGTACTTCTCATTTAGGTCTGATTTTGTATGAGGTATAGCTGCTTTATAGCCACAATGGAGAAAAATAAATTCCTGATACATGGAGCAATGTTCAAGCCCATCAGCAGTTTAAGATGCAAAGCATGTTGAATCTTTTGAACAGAAACCAAAATTGTGAACTAGTTTTTAATAATAAAGTGAAATAATTCAATTCAATATTATAGAAATTGATCATATCAATGCAATCCTTCTATCCTAGACTGCTCGAGATGTTGATGGATTAGGGAACTACATCATGCTAACACACAAACATGTGACGCAGTTGCACCCTTTTTCAAGCTACTGTTCCTCAAGGCTAAAACCAGAATGGGTTTTGTTTCATGAATTTACAATATCAGAGAACAACTGCATTAGGATCGTCTCAGAGGTGTCACCTGAAATGTAAGTGTTTGAGTTGAATAAGCTCTGGAGACATGTGTGCCCTTAACTTTAAGATGAACTTGTTCTCTGTTATAGCAACAATGAGCTGCATATGCTGGTTTACCAAAGAAAGGTACAAAGTGGCGAGGTAACTCAGGCAATATCGCTGGAGAACATGGACCTTGCAATCACAATTGGTGAACAGCAACAAAGTAACTTTTGGAGTTTTTTGAGGCTGTGACAAGTAAAATGGATGAAGGGGTTGCAGTGGATGTAGTGTATCTAGACTTTCAGAAAGCCTTTGATAAGGTCCCACACGGGAGACTGGTGACTAAAATTAGAGCACATGGTATTGGGGGTAGGGTGTTGACATGGATAGAAAATTGGTTCGCAGACAGGAAGCAAAGAGTAGGAGTGAACGGGTCCTTTTCAGAATGGCAGGCAGTGGCGAGTGGAGTGCCACAAGGCTCGGTGTTTGGGCCGCAACGGTTTACCATATATCTTAATGATTTGGAAGAGGGAATTAGGAGCAACACTAGCACGTTTGCGGATGACGCAAAGCTGGGTGGCAGTGTGAACTGTGAAGAGGATGTTAGGAGGTTGCAGGGTGACCTGGACAGGTTGAGTGAGTGGGCAGATGCAGTATAATATAGATAAATGTGAGGTTATCCACTTTGGCGGCAAAAACAAGGGGGCAGATTATTATCTCAATGGGGTTAGGTTAGGTAAGGGGGAGGTGCAGCGAGACCTGGGCGTCCTTGTACAACGGTCACTGAAAGTTGGCTTACAGGTACAGCAGGCAGTGAAGGAAGCTAATGGAATGTTGGCCTTCATAACAAGAGGATTTCCATATAGGAGTAAAGAGGTTATTCTGCAGTTGTATAGGGCTCCGGTGAGACCACATCTGGAGTATTGTGTACAGTTTTGCTCTCCTAATTTGAGGAAGGACATCCTTGTGATTGACGCAGTGCAGGTTCACGAGATTGATCCCTGGGATGGCGGGACTGTCATAGAGGAAAGATTGAAAAGACTAGGCTTGTATTCACTGGAGTTTAGAAGGATGAGGGGGGTATCTTATAGAAATACATAAAATTATAAAAAGGACTGGACAAGCTAGATGCAGGAAAAATGTTCCCAATGTTGAGCGAGTACAGAACCAGGGGCCAGTCTTAGAATAAAGGAGAGGTCATTTAAGACTTGGGTGAGAAAAAACATTTTCACCCAGAGTTGTGAATTTATGGAATTCCCTGCCACAGAGGGCAGTGGAGGCCAAGTCACTGGATGGATTTAAGAGAGAGTTGGATAGAGCTCTAGGGTCTAGTGGAGTCAAGGGATATGGGGAGAAGGCAGGCATGGGTTATTGATAGGGAACGATCAGCCATGCTGGCTCAAAGGGCCAAATGGCCTCCTCCTGCACCTATTTTCTATGTTTCTATGTTTCTATGTAACATTATATAGAAGAGCTCTTGCACTCTAAAGTGACACTGTGCTGCTGCCGACCATTGCAGAAGAGCGCCAGTCCAGGTAGAAGGGTCACGACCTGAAATGTCACCCATTCCTTCTCTCCAGAGATGCTGCCTGTCCTGCTGAGTTACTCCAGCTTGTTGTCTCTATATTCGGTTTAAACCAGCATCTGCAGTTCCTCCCTACACATTTTGTCTGCTCCACTGCAAAATCTCTTCAAGATGTGTAATTTGAAGTTCTCCTCCTCTCTCATACGACGAGTTTTCCAACATCCTCTCTTGCTGTACCCCAAATCTACGACCACATTTTAACCCAGACTCGCTCCCAGTCACGTGTTTTCTCGGTGCTTGCCTGAGCTTCCATCTTCAATCTCGTGGATTCCCGCTCCGGTTCCAGACATCTCTGTTCGAACCTAACCCGTAATACGGGTACCAACTGTCAATGTGCCTTTTTCCACAACAGTTCTCCTTCCATGCCCTGCATTCTTCACTGGCTGTGATGCGCCGGCACCAGCAGGCCCTCACTCTGACTCTCCCACAGCTCCAGGCCTCACTCGCCCAGACCTGCAATGGACCCCAACTGTACTTCATTCAATGCCAGATCCACGCCCACAACATACGCTTCCTCGCCTACCTGGACTCTACTAAAGATTACAAGCTTGCCTGCCTCCAGACCGGTCCTTCCACCGACACTCCTCGACTCGACTGCCCACAAACCCGGGGCTCCACCACTGGACAACGCCGTCTGCCCAAACACCATGAGGCCAAGCCACGAGGAGCAGCAGCAACATCCACTGCCCAGACCACTGAAACTGCCACCGATGCCAACTCTCACCGCCTCCCTGGGGTCACTGCTGCCGCCGACCATGTCTCCTAGGGACCAATGCCGCCACCGACCCGTACCTCTACTCCAGCACCCCCATGGGCCTCCACCAGGGACTCCGCCAACCCTCGCCTCTCCAGAGTTCCAGGCTCAGCACCGGGCCCAGTCTCCAGGATGCACTCTCATGTCAGGAGAACTGCTGGGTCCTACTGCTCCCCTCACCCCCTACAGGGAACCGCAGTAGTGATGGATCTTCCCCTCACCCCTTTTTTCCAGGTTACCCTAACCACGCCCCCCCCCCCCCCCTTTATGAACACCCACCAGACCTGGCTACGGCCTCTGACCACTCCCCAGCCCTCCTCTGATCCCAACCCTTGTTGTGTCTTTACCACCCCCCCTGACTTCCCCCTTTCTGATACAGAACGGTCTGTCCTCAACCGAGGCGTCATCTTCATTCCCCCCCCACCTCAACGAGCTCTGGGTCCTCCACGACGCAGAGCTTTTCTTCCGTCACCTCCGTGCTTTTATCTATGGGAAGGAGTCCTCACCACCCAGTGATGACCCCTTCTCCAACGGTCCTCCTCCTGGGACACCCCAGAACAGCCTTCTACCCACTCTAGACCTCTTTATTTCTACCTGCCAGCGTGACATCAACTGTCTCAACTTTTCCACTCCTCAAACCCACTCTAACCTCACCCGAAGAAGGGTCTCGACCCGAAACGTCACCCATTGCTTCTCTCCAGACATGCTGCCTGTCCTGTTGAGTTACTCCAGCATTTTGTGTCTATCACCAGTCCAGGTAAAATGCTTCCAACATCCATTGGCTAGTGCAACACTAATATAGAAGTCTAAATTAAATATTTTATTTCAGGAAAAAAATGCCAGTACCATTGATCAAGTTCAGGTTTATACCAATGAAGCCTACATTACCCTCTGTCTAAGATTGAGATGCAAGGATAAATTGGTGGCCTCAGTTGATTTAATCATGATCCCTGCATAGTACAAAGTCACCCGCCAGTGATTGTTAATTATTCCGAGTGCCAGCAGACAATTTAAGTTGCATAAATTCAGCATTGCTGGAAAGTAACCCCGCCACACAGCCACATCAAGATATGTTTGTGAAATCAGCTTTTCTAATTTAAATGTATCTCTCTCTCCAGGTTTGTGCAGCTTACTCCTCCGTACTACTTCAGTAACATGCCCCACAGCGAGAGTAAAGAACTACTACAGGAAAT
Source organism: Raja brachyura (assembly GCA_963514005.1). Next base: position 40,359,001 of record OY740795.1, on the reverse strand, counting down.
TATTGATAGGTTAAAACTGTCAACAGATGGAGAACGACACCATGGGATAAACAAAGAAAATGATACAACAGAGAAAAACCTCAGCCATCCCTATGAAGACAAATGTACCATTCAATAATGGGCTAACTTGCACAATTACTGGATTGGAGAAGATCATAAGCTTACCGCACACAATGTGATTGTAGCACAACCTCTCACAATGAATTGAATGACTCTAAAATCTTGTGAAGGGAGAAGTACATTATTTCAAAGCTTAGATTTCAGATTTACTTTGTAAAAGTTTAATATTCTTTTGCCTAAAAAACAAATTTTATTTGTTCATTAAAACCATATCAATGTAAAGTATTTTGAAAGATATTGTTTATACAGATAAGTATTCTTTGAGTTTATCCATAACTGCATTTAAACGGTCAGCAGGAATTAGCATCACAACACGAAGAGGTTTCATGGGAACGTCATCTAATGACCATCGTCCAGATAGACAGCTGTCACACTCATTTTCCACGCTGTAGCTGAATTTCAGAGAAGATTGCTAGAACAAAGGCAAATAATTAGAAATGGGAAATCAAAATCAAGGTACAAAACAAAATGTATTTGATTTTATATTATGATGGATGCATATGTTTCACAGGCATAACATTAACACATGAATTCATTCACTGCACCTTCTTGTGCATGTGACGAATAAAATTGACTTTGAAATGTGGGACATGCTAACTCTGACATAAGCTTGAAGCATTAATGATCTAACCCAACACCATTGAGCAAATGGCAAGAGGAATAACCCACCTCATAAAAGAACTCGTCTTCTGCATTTGCAAACCTTAAATCTTCTTTCGGTTTGCCCTTTTGATTTGGCTTTTTCTTTCCAACTTCAACACAGGCCTTGCTGATGATAAGGTAATAATGACACTTGCCACAAGATTTACCAGTCTTCTGGGCGTCAACCAATTCTGTTCTAAACAATCAAAAAGTAAGAAAAAAAAACTAGGAAAACATTTCCATGACATGGCTTACAAATAAGATGGTAAATTGAAGTGCACTATTTTCAATTAATTTAAGAACATTGCAGAAGACAGCAACATTGGAAATCAGAAATAGAAACAAATCTTCAGAAGCACTCAGCATCAATGGAAGAATGTGCAGCATGATCTTCAATTGACTGAAGCATAGCAACGGTTTCATAAAATATCTACTATATTATTTGATTATCACTGCATCTGTGACATGCATCATAAATATCCTCCCCACTGTTTCATCCCTTAATTTGTTAGAACTTGGCTCCAACTTTCTAGTTACGAGACTATTTAACTGCTTAGTCTTGTGGAAAGTGGAAAGGTGTACATAACTGCAAATTGTGGATTTCCTACATTATGGAACAAATGCCTACTGATGGTCTTATCTTTATACATTATCCATTGAACCAGGCTGATTTACTGCTGAATTGCCCTTAGGAGTGTAAGGAAGGCATAAAATTCAATCACTATGGCAGTATGCAATTCTGCTATTTACAATTACTGCCTGGTTACACTTATTTTCAAATGCCTTATGGCTAAGGTGTAGTAAACAGTAAAAGTAGAGCATGTACTGATGCCAGGTCACTGGTTGGTGACCCATGATACCTTATGGGTGCCCAGCTGTAAGCTGCTAGATCTGTAACATTCATTGGAGTTTCATTTATCCCACAATAATACAAACTGTTATGTTAGAGATGATTTTGAAATGTAAGCTGTCATTAATAGCTTATATAGGCTGTAAAATGTGCATCCATTTCAGGGGTGGCACAAAATTAGAATTATAGACTGTTCTTGAAAGTTACTGGAATGCATGAAATTAGGCAAGATGCACCAACATTTAAAAAAATACTGATATGGATCTTTTAAGTTACAGAAATAAAACATAACTCTATATCACCAAATGCCATGTCAGAATTCTCAGCCGTTAAATACAAAGAGCAAATACAAAGTGCCTAATGAACAAACTTCTGACATCTCGTCTCTTTTTATAAAACAGAACACGCTAACCAGCAAGTACAATTATCACAGTATGCATTGAACAGCAGAAGCCTTAAACACTAATCAATACTTTGTTTCTATCCATAACAATAACTTTTAACCAGTCTCACTGCCTTTTATTACAACATAATTGCTCAGTATGTGGTCCTTACTGGAGTTGTTTGTGCAGGGGCAGAGCGATCTGAGGTGGCACATTAATGAAGCGCTCACTGATGAGAATGTTCACAGGCTTGCTGTTGTCATTTAGTATTTTTTCCAGCTGCTCAGCTGCCGTCTGATGATGGGTCTTGCACTGGCTCAGAACCAAATCTTTAATCTGTTCTACTGATTCAGTTCCCTAAAATGAGAACAACATCAGATAGTCAAACTAATCATTACAATACCAGGTATAGATGTGTAGCAAAATGGCGCACCATTTCTCACGAGAAACATACAAATCATTCACATCGTCATTCATAACATTACTAGAGCTATTAGAGAAGATACAGTACATTCAAACGTTTATCATATTTTGCTATATGGAATCAACTGCAGCTCATTTTGAAAACTGTAGGGAAATAAATAATCATCAAGTATGAAAAAGGTTTTTTTTGGGCCACTCCATGTTTTATAGCTGAACTAGTCCGGTTTGCATGTGTTTGGTCCACATCTCTAAACCTTACTTTGAAGATTCACCATTGTACCTGCTTTTACCGTTTCTTCTGGCAGCTCCATATGCCACCCACTGCGTGAAGAAATTGCCCTTTGGGTTTTTTAATCTTCACGCCTTAAATCCACGCTCTCTAGTTCTAGACTCTAGCTCTCTAGACTCTGTCCACTCTGGGGAAAAAGACTGGCCATTCATCTTATCTTCACGATTTTGTCTACTACATAATTGCTTAGTATGGGGTCCTGACTGGAGCTCAGCCCTCTTACACTCCAGGGACAATGTCTCAGCCTTGCCATACATCTCTAGCTTTAGTAAAACCTGGTGAATCTTTCCTGCACCTATTTCAGCTTAATGACATCCTTCCATGGCCGGGTAACGGGAACTGCACGCAATACTGCAAATGTGTTCTGAGTTCTTGTACAACTATAGCACGTCATTCCAACTCCTGTATTCCATGGCTTTATCGATGAAGGCACGCATGCTAAACGTCTTTTTCACCATCCTATCTACCCACATTGCCACTTACGTGGAATCCTATCTGTACCTTTTGGTCTCTCTACTCAATAACTCTAAAGGGCCCCACCATTTACTGCTCAAGTGCTTCCCTGGTTTGGGTTAAATTTCACCCGCCAGAGTTGACATCCTTGTGTAAACTTAGATAGCCCTCCTTGTTGTCAAATGTAATATCAATTTTTGTATCATCAAATTTACTAATTATGACAGACTACAATGACATCCAAACCATCAATATAGATGACAAACAACTGTTGACTCAGAGTTCTTTGCTGCACACAACTGGTCACAGGCCTCCAAACAGAAACTGAGCCTCCATTACCACCTTCTGAATCCTTCCACCTAGCCTATTTTGAATCTATTGGCTAGATCAGTCTGGGCTAGCATGAGAGTTTATTAAATAACTTGCTAAACTCCATATAGACTAATGCCCACAACCTTCAACAATCCTTTTGGTGATATCTTCAAAAATTCAAGATTGAGATATGATTTCCCACACACAGTTGCAAAAAGATAAAGATACAAAACTTTTCACAAATTTTTATTTACTTGTCCTTATGACACAGAATAGAGCAAGCAGGTTAGCCATCTCTAGATCAGGAAAATCAATATCGCTGGATTGGAGAGGTCAACAGCAAGGTTCATGAATGGGCAGGGCCTCGAGCAACCTAATTAGATGATAACGAGCCCCGTGCATGAAACTCCTCTAGAAATCTTTGACAGAAGGCAAAAGCCTGGATTTACCCAGGCCATCAATCAAGCATTTTCATTGTTTCCAAATTTCATTATAATTCACAGTTAACAAACTAGCAAAATGAAGTAGTTTCTTTTCCAAGTTAATAGTAGAGAATATGCAAATATTAAGTGTTTTAACCAAATTTTGTGAAGCGGTTTAATTTGGAGAGATAATTTTATCTCCCTAAAAAGTATTGTGTGTTTTTTTTAAAAATGAAACCACAACTATTTTCCTGTCAATTAATCAGCCAATTGCTAGAATATAGGTCAACCCATTTTGCTCACCCGCAAAGTTTGAAAATAAGAGATCTGAGGATTCTGGAAATTTGATACATAACAGAAAATATTAAGGAAAAAACTCAACGAATCAGCATCTGTAGGGAGAAAAAACATAAACATTACAGATCAGTTTGGACAAAGGGCCTTTGACCTGAAGCGTTCTTCATTTCTTCCCACAACTGAAGCCCTACCTGCTGAGTCTTTCCAGCATTTTTTTTATTTTTTAAATATTTGATTTTGTATTTGCATTTTTTAGATTTTCACCTCCCAACTATTTCAGGTACATAATGTAGGTACATAACTACTGTACACCATTTATGGAAATGTACATTTCTTTTAAAGCATAAACATACACAAAGCATCAGATGTTACATAGAAACATTGAAAATAGGAGCGGAGAAGGCCATTCTGCCCTTCGAACCAGCACCGCCATTCATTGTGACCATGGCTGATCGTCCCGAATCAATAACCCGCGCCTGCCTTCTCCCCATATCCCTTGATTCCACTAGCCCCATGAGCTCTATCCAACTCTTAAATCCATCCAGTGGCTTGGCAGGGAATTCCACAAATTCACAACTCTCTGGATGAAAAGGTTTTTTCTCACCTCAGTCCAAAATGGCTTCCCCTTTATTCTAAGAAGTAAGAGTTACTTCAATGACTTGTATTCCACAATGTTCACAAAATTATTTAAGAAATTGTTTCCCAGATTCTATGTGCACTGCCACTAATTATTCCACCCACTAATTTAATTACACGTAACAGATGAAACAAGTATATTCACAAAAGCAACACTTGAATTATTTTATAATAAACAGTGAATGTTACTCTGGGTATCTGCAACTTTCCCCATTCCAAAAATGTTCTGAAAGTTAAAATGTTACCACTCAAGCATACACTCAGATATAAACAAGTCAATGCATGTAGCAGGGCTACCTTTTTATTCATTATCATTGGACCATTATATGTCAACCATGATTCTTTATCAAGTTACACAAAAAGCTGGAGAAACTCAGCGGGTGCAGATTTTTTAAGGACCAACTCCGCTAGGCGGAGGAGGGTGTCAGTGGATGGGTATGGGTTGCTCATCTGGTCGAGGAAGTACCGGAGGGCTTTGAGACCATCCTGGTGGGGGATGGAGGTGTATAGTGACTGGACGTCCATGGTGAAGATGAGAGGATGGGGGCCTGGGGAATGGAATGCGTGGAGCCGACGGAGAGTTTTTTTAAGGACCAACTCCGCTGAGTTTCTCCAGCTATTTGTGTAACCCTCGATTCTCCAGCATCTGCAGTTCCTTCTTTAAAACTTCTTTATCAAGTTATTGATACAGCTTGGCATGGAATTGACCAGATTATGACAGTTTCCAATGATCTTTTAATCTCAGTACTCCACCTGAATTATGGCCTTGTTGAGTTTTTGTCTCATGATACAGTTCTTTCCCTTTAGCCACTCCTTGATAACTGACCACAATTCATAATCTGAGTCAGGTCAGGCGAGGTATCAGGCCAGTCAAGACATGTATCCCCTTCTGGAAAAATTGGGTCAGTACCCTTGGCCTGTGGCATGGTGCAAGGGCTTGCTGGAATATACCAGATCCACGTGGAAAAGTCTTTGCCACCTCAGGCATTATTCTTCTTTGCAACACGTCAATATATTGCTACGATCTCATCATTCTGTCAACTGGGAGCAGCGGACCAGCACCACAGTAGCTGAAACAACCCCAGAACATCTTTTCAAGATGTTTGACAAGCTGGTCGATGTGGCATTTATCTCACCAATTCGCTGACAGATCTCCAAATATGTTGGCTACATTGGCCTTGAACCAGGAAATGCTTTCATCGCTGAATAATACCCTTTGCCAGTCATCACATGTCCAATCTTTATATTTTATGGCCCCATGGTATAATTTTTTGTCATCACACCAGTTCAAAGTCCCCCCCCCCCGTACAGGTCTTCTGGCTATACAACAAATTTCAATGAGGCGTTGGTGCACTGTGCTTTAGCTTATTGAGATTCCCATCTCCAAATCTTTATTCAGGGCATTGTTCATCTTTCTTGGTTCCTCCTTACTTTCCCCAATCAGCAAGACTTCATCTTTTGGAGCAGTCTTCATTTTGCAGCCGCTGCAGCCCCTCCTCTTGAACGATAACGATCCAGTTTCATACCCATAAGACATAGAATTAGGCCATTTGGCTCAGCGAGTTTGCTCACATTTGATCATGGCCGATCCATTTTTCCCCCTTCTCTGGCCTTCTCCCCATAACCATTGAACAACTTTGCAATTGCTCACTATAAGTTCGAACAATATTGATGTAATGTTCATTGTCTGCCTTCTTGTAGTGATATTCATTTTGTGAATTGCTTGATGAGTTCATCTCAAAACATAAAGTGGTGAACCCATGCTGCAAAACTGACACAATGTTGGTGCACGGGTGTTATTTTGCCTTTATGTTGTACGTTATCAGTTTTATATACAAGAACAAATGGTGAACATAGAAACGAAAAATAGCAAAATCATCCAGTGATTTAATGAATTCGCACAAGGATGTAGTTGCACCTCACAAAAGTTTTACTTGCAGTCACCATGGTCAAACAATAAAAATGTAAAAGAACTCAATGGTATTTCATGAACTTAGAAGTTAGCATTCGTGCAATTGCTAAACAATTAAGTTCCCTAAGATGACCTAATGCAGAACAATTAAGCAGCCAGAGTTACAATTACCATGATTCTACAATGTATAGATGACCAAACGTTATTCAAGTGTGAAGAATAGTTCAGTCCCAAAGAATGTAACATTCTGTTTGGACCACTTAATGTATGTAATCTACATACCTTTTTTTCAGTCAGATTTACAACTGTGATAAATCCAAAAACACCACCTTCTTCATCTTCGTCAGTATTTTCATCAAAGATTTCAGCTTGCTTTGAAATAGAAAATAACATTAGGTTTCCGAAACCTCGCTTTGCTTTAATTTCAGAACATATACAATTATAGTACACTACTTAAAAACATTAAGTTTGACAAGTTTAAGGATAAGGGGGAAATCGTTCAGGACCGAGATTAGAAAAACATTATTCACACAGAGAGTGGTGAATCTCTGGAATTCTCTGCCACAGAAGGTAGTTGAGGCCACTTCATTGGCTATATTCAAGAGGGAGTTAGATGTGGCTCTTGTGGCTAAAGAGATCAGGGGGTATAGAGAGAAGGCAGGAACAGGATACTGAGTTGGATGATCAGTCATGATCACATTGAATGGCGGTGCAGGCTCGAAGGGCCGAATGGCCTACTGCTGCACCTATTTTCTATGTTTCTATGACAGGAATATCAAAGTTGTTATACGTCAACAGTTCTTATTCTAAGACACATCATTGGCTTGTAAAGGTAACTTTAAAAAAAACCAACGATATTTAAGAATTAAGATTGTACTAATCTTATTCCTAGCTGAAATGTATGTGGAACAATTTAAATACAAGATTTGGGGAAAGAGAAACTATCAGGCAATATTAAATATTCACCTGAAGCATTTACCCATTCTGAAAGACCTGCTCTGCACACCAATATTCTATTTTACTCTTCTGACTTCTAACCAGCTGCATGACAGCAGTAGGTTCTCAAATAGCCACAGAATTCTCATCCATGTAAATGACCAGCATGCCCAATATCTGTGCAGGTATGTTACAGCAAGGGATTCTATGGGATAAGATAAACATGCATTTGGAAAGACAGGAATGAAGGTATAGTCAGCATGGCTTTGCCTGTGGGGAGATCTTGTCTCACAAATTTATTTGAGTTTGAGGTAACTAAGAAATTGATGAGGGTCGGGCAGTAGAGGTAGTCTACATCGACTTCACCAAGACCTTTAATAAGGTTCTGCATGGTAGGCTGCTCTGTGATGTCAGATATCATGGAATCTCAGGAGAGATAGCAAGTTGGATGTATAATTTGCTTTATGGTAGGAAGTACAGGTTCTTGGTGAAATTTTGTTTTTTGGGCTGGAGAACCACAACTAGTAGTGTGCCTCTGGGGTGAGAGCTGGGCCCTTTGTTGTGTGTCATCTGTATCAACAATTTAGATGAGAATGTACAAGGCATGGTTAGTAAGTTTGCAGACAACACTAAAACAGGTGGTATCACAGCCAGTGAAAGAGGTTGTCGAGATACAGCAGGACCTTGATCAGCTGGGCACTTAAACCAAGGAATGATAACATTTATTCCAGGCTAGTTGTATTTGGGAAGTCAATGGAGGGTAGAATTTTCACAATGAACGGTAGAGCTCTGTCGAGTGTTATAGAAGACGGACCTGGGAGTACATGCATAATTCCTCTAAAGTGGCGACACAGATAGACAGGGTGGTGAATAAGGCTTTTGTTATGTTGGCCTTCATTCGTATGGACATCGAGTATAGAAGTTGGGACACTTTATTGAAGTTATAAAAAAACATTGACAAGGCTGCACTCAGTTTTGTTCAGTGCTATAGGAAAGATGTCATTAAGGTGGAAAGCGTATATTGCCAGGACTCAAAGAACTGTGTTATGGGGAGAGGATATGCAGGCTAGGAATTAATTCCTTGGATCATAGGAGACCGAGGGATCTTACAGAGGTGTATAAAATGAGGGACATGGGGTCAATGTATTATAATTTCTAATAAAGTATTGATTAAGCTACCACAGGCAATTCTTTAATAACAATTACATAAAAGTCTGAAATCAGCACTGTCTGAATTTCTGAATGTTTCCTGCATTCCGTTTTAAGACACATTTTTATGGTTCTGCTTTTCAGTAGATATGAAATGTTAGCATACATAAGATAAAAACAAAATATTCATCGAGAGATCAAGAAAAAATCACTTTTTTTAAAACATAAAATATTAGTTAATTTTAACAAGCTGCATGCACACAGAAAATTTGTTGGGGTTATCAACCAATTTCAGAAATCAAACGAATAACAATATTCTTATTACCCAGTCATTATTATTCCCTAAATTCTACTCGGATACATTTAAAACCAATGTATGATAACCACTTTGTGGTTGATGTTACCGTACCCGAATAACACTTCCAACATAATTTTGCTGTATGATGATATCAGCTAATTCCGTGACATTCACACTGGCCTTGAGAAATAACTGTAAACAATAAAGACAACAGTTGTTAGCATATGAACCAAACCACATAAATTTTCCTATTGCAAGATAGCTTTACACTTCACGTTACCTGCTTTAACAGTCTCTTAATTCCATTGCAATCACCGTCAGATATGGTATGTGCTTCAAAATCTACTTGTACTTCCTGCAAAGCAGAAAACACGGACAATGAAAATTGAATACAGTGAACCCCCCCCCCCCCCCCACACCACCCATGTAACAGACCATATGGGGGGGGGGAGATAATGTCTGTTATTGCCGATTGTCCAAGTGTAATATGCAGCATTTCATGTGTAGAGGCCCATCAATAAAATTTAGTTTGAGCAAAAGTGTACTGCCAGAGGTGCCTTTTCTCAACTGAAAACAAACCCTTAACTATCCCAAGTTCCAAGGTGCTAATACAGGAAGTGGTGGTGGTAAGGCACGACCGAGGACGCAGTATGGGTCGGCAATGACATTGGCAACCCCCCCTCCCCCTCCCTGCCGTGCTCACTCTCCTCCCCCATCAGCAGGCATTATCCCCACCACATAGGCACAGCATCTCTCCCCGCCACCCCAGCCCCTCCAGCTACACCACGCTCCCCACCCTCCGCCGTTTCTACCAGCCACCTCTCGCCCTCACAAACACCCCATTTCACTACCCGGCCGGACGCGCAGTTCAGCCCCGCTCCATCACCCGGATCCCCGGCTGCCTGCTGCCACGTGGGCCCGGGCTCCCGCTGAACGCACCTGCTGCAGGTCCAGCTCGGAGCTGTCGCCGCTTCCATCAGACTCTCCCCCGGAGCCGGTCTCTCCCCCTGATTCGGAGCCGGAGCCGGAGCCGCTGCCGTTCCCCACAGCCTCGGCCACAGCGCGGCGCTTGGGACGTGACGCCATCTTGGTGGACCACCACCGCCGCCGGAAGTTCAGCCCACAGACACTCCCCTGTCCAGCAGCACGGGCGGTGCAGCGGCCGAGTCGTTAACCAGTCTCCCGATAAACTGCGCCTTCTACACGATTCCGCCATTGTCAGCAAAATTGCTGCGGGTTTGTTGGCCAAGTGATGACTCTGTGAAGCCCGGGGCCCGCGACCTTTGACCCTGTCGGCCCACGTGGGGGTAAGGTTGCTGACGTCAGTGCAGGGGGCGGGGCCGCGAGGGCGGAACCATCGAGAAGCGACGACGACGACGACGCCAAAGATACGACGCTGGCGGCGGCGGGGAAATGGAGTAAACGCGCTGCTGCCGCCCACTAACATACATGTCCGGGGCAGCGGAGAGCTCGTATCCACAGGGGCAGGAGAAGTGAGTCCGTGAGAGATAAACTCAACCAATGTGTGAAGCAAAGATAAGGAACCTGCAGATGGATGGTGGCTCTAGTCTATGATCTTTGGCTTACACCGAACATTGACACGGAGAGCTGGAGTAACTCAGCGGGACTGTCGGGCAGCCCCTGTGGAGGGAAGGAATGGGCGACGCTTCGGGTCGAGACCCTACTTCACTCTCAAGAAGGGTCTCGACCCGAAACATCACCCATTCCCCTTCTTTCCACAGATGCTGCCCGACAGTCCCGCTGAGTTACTCCAGCATTTCGTGCCTGTCAATGAGTGTCTGTAACTTGATGCTGTGATACAGAAACACAACAGCCAGGGCACATTCGACGAGTGACTGTGGTAATTGGTGTGATGGGACGAGTGAGGAATAAACATAATATGAGAGAAATAATGAGGGGATGTGGTCAATGAGTGATTGGGGTATTTTGTGATAAAGATATAGTGATAGACACATATAGGACAGATCCCCACCACGGGTAGTGACCTCCCCACCGTCGAAAGGATTTAGGAGTCGCTGCCTTAAAAGGGCAACCAGCATCATCAGACCCATACCACCCTGGCCATACACTCATTTCACCCCTGCCATCGGGATGAAGATATAGGAACTTGAAAACTGTAATGTTCAGGAACAGCTTCTACCCTACAGCCATCAGGTTTTTAAACATTGAACCTAAGAATAAGCTCTGAATTACATAAACTTGGGAGCATTGGTTTTGTCTTTTTGCACTATTATTGTTTGTATATGTAAATATATACTGAACTTCATTTTCGTTTATTATATTGTTTACAGAGCACCATATTTACATATTATGTTGCGCTGCTGCGAGTAAGAATTTCATTGTTCTGTTTTTGAACATATGACAATAAAACACTCTTCACTCTCTTTGATACATGTAACGTAATGTAAAGTAATCAAGACAATGAATGACAAATATGATGGAAATACTGAAGAGCTCCTCCATGTAGAGCAAAAATAATAATGTGAAGGACATTTGCAAAATGATAAGCAGCTATAATGGGTACACTCAAATAACAGATGTCAAAGAACAAATTGTAAGTTAAATTTACTCGGTGACATATACAGATATTTTGTCATCTGGCAGAATGCCAGTTAGAATGGGCAGTATGTATAGTATGGCTGGCCAGTATTGCTGAAACTGCTCCAACGAAAGTGTAGAAACAAGGAACTGCAGATATTGGTTTGCAAAAAAAGACACAAAAGTGCTGGAGGAACTCCACAGGTCAGGCAGCATCTCTGGAGAACATGGCTTGTTTCTACACTTTCGTTGGAGCAGTTTCAGCAATACTGTCCAGCCATACTATACATACTGCCCATTCTAACTGGCATTCTGCCAGATGACAAAATATCTGTATATGTCACCGAGTAAATTTAACTTACAATTTGTTCTTTGACATCTGTTATTTGAGTGTACCCATTATAGCTGCTTATCATTTTGCAAATGTCCTTCACATTATTATTTTTGCTCTACATGGAGGAGCTCTTCAGTATTTCCTTGTCTGAAGAAGGGTCTCGACCCGAAACGTCGCCTATCTCCTTCACTCCTTAGATGCTGCTGCACCCGCTGAGTTTCTCCAGCTTTTTGTGTAACCCTGCCTACTTTCAATGACTGGTGTACCATGACACCCAGGTCGTGCTGCATCTCCCCTTTTCCTAATCGGCACCATTTAGATAATAGTCTGCTTTCCTGTTTTTGCCACCAAAGTGGATAACCTCACATTTATCCACATTATACTGCATCTGCCAAACATTTGCCCACTCACCCAGCCTATCCAAGTCACCTTGCAGTCGCCTAGCATCCTCCTCACAGCTAACACTGCCCCCCAGCTTAGTGTCATCCGCAAACTTGGAGATATTGCCTTCAATTCCTTAATCCAGATCATTAATGTATATTGTAAATAGCTGGGGTCCCAGCACTGAGCCTTGCGGAACCCCACTAGTCACTGCCTGCCATTGTGAAAACGACCCGTTTACTCCTACTCTTTGCTTCCTGTTTGCCAGCCAGTTCTCTATCCATATCAATACTGAATGACCAATGCCGTATGCTTTAAGTTTGTACACTAATCTGAAAAGACAGAAGGTGTGAAATAAAAGGATGCGAGTTGCCAATTTGAAGTTGAAGGAACATATGTAGGGGGGTGGGGGGGGGGGTAGATCAGGGTAGAGTAGGTACAGGTGAAATGTGAGGACCAGGGGAACTCTATCCTTGATCCATCTGGAGGGGAGATAAGATGTGTGCAGAACTACGGTACACAGGAGACCCAATTGAGGGATTTACATATGACAGCAGGGGGGGGGAATGATGTTTACTAAAGAAAGAGGACCTTACAGATGTCCCAGAATGGAAAGCTTCATGTTGAAAGCAAATATGGCATAGACAGAGAATTTATGGAGGGAATAGTGTCTTTGCAAGAAGCAGGGTGGGAATCGGTGGGTTTCTAGTAGATGTAAGTCAATAGTCTGTCCCCTGTAATGACATCAGACTGTCAGCCCTTGTTCTAAATGTACACTGGCACCACCCCCGACTCTTTTTCCACCACGCTGCCTCCTGCACCCGCGTTGGAACATGTTGATATTGCTAACTTTACCATCAACCTGCACCCTGCCCTCAAATTCACTTTGATTATCTCTGACACTCACTTTCTTGATTTTTTTTTGGCCCTAGCAGGGATATACTATCAACTAACATCTACTCTCACAGTTATATGGACTACACCTCTAGAAAAGAGGTGGGGGGGAGGGAAGGGAAGGATCTGGGGGTCCTTGTTCATCAGTCAATGAAAGTAAGCGTGCAGGTACAGAAGGCAGTGAAGAAAGCGAATGGCATGTTGGGCTTTATAACAAGAGGAGTTGAGTATAGGAGCAAAGAGTTCCTTCTGCAGTTGTATAGGGCCCTAGTGAGACCACACCTGGAATATTGTGTGCAGTTTTGGTCCACTAATTTGAAGAGGGACATTCTTGCTATTGAGGGAGTGCAGCTTAGGTTCACAAGGTTAATTCCCGGGATGGGGGACTGTCATATGCTGTGAGAATGGAGCGGCTGGGCTTGTATACTGTGGAGTTTAGAGAGATGAGAAGGGATCTTATTGAAACATATAAGATTATTAAGGGGTTGGACATGTTAGAGGCAGGAAACATGTTCCTGATGTTGGGGGAGTCCAGAACCAGGGGCTATAGTTTAAGAATAAGGGGTAAGCCATTTAGAACGGAGATGAGGAAACACTTTTTTTCACAAAGAGTTGTGAGTCTGTGGAATTCTCTGCCTCAGAACATTGAATTCTCCAATTTTAGGTAACTACCAAACTCCAATCTCTTACCCCCTGCACCTCCTCACCCCTGTGCCACACCTAGACTTGCATGTATGTCTTCCCTCCTCCTCCCCTTCCATCTACATTCCTTCCTCTAGCTTCACAATTTGCAACTCTTTAATCCTTGTCTCATACATTCTGTCTTTTCATTTCTGGCCTTTGTCCAACCATCTGGTAATCAAAAATCCCCCTCAGTTATGTCCACCTTTTAATTGTAGATCCTTCCCCTCCTCTCTTCCAGCTTTCTCCTTCATGCCCTATCACAATCAGTATGAAGATGAGACCCAATCCGAAACGTCACCTCATGTTCCCCAGAGATGCTGCCTTATCCACTAAGTTACTCTAGCATTGTGTCACTTTTCCATGTTTTTCTCAACCAAATGACTAATTAGGGGTTGTTCAGGCCATGCAACTGTATTTGGTAGGAGAGGGGTGACATGTGAAATCTTAACATATTTGGCTAACTCTAAGAGCTCAATGATACTTGCACAGATTTGGCCACATGCCACTGACATTTGTTATGTTTGCTGGCCAGGTTGGATGTGCTAGGAAGATGGAATGCTGAGTTGTTTCAGAACCCATTGTAGTTCTAGGAACATTAAAACATGGCATGCTTTGTGGCTGTCAGAAACAGATGGAAGTTCAATGCCAAAGAGCATACATTCTAGATATGTGGTAAAGAAAGTGATGGATAATGCAAGGAGGAACATGAAAAGTGAACATGTTATGTAAAATACTGAGAAAGGACCTAAGTTTCAGCCAGGTACATTTACAAAGAAAAGAAAATGCACAAAAATAAACTTTTTTTGTTATAGGGTGAAACAAGACAAAATTATTAAGCAAACTGTTTGAAAACAAAAGTGAAAAGCCCCAAATAATTTAATTTTTATATAAAAGTAAACTGGATGCTCAGTGAATAAATGAACTGTGAACTGCAATACAGGAGGAGCCACAGGGGCTGAAGCACTGTTAATCTCAACGGTTAAGGTTTATCTAAAAAGACATTTGTTGAAATTGGTGATGGTTTAAGTTTGTGTGTAGACATCTACTTTGTAAGAAAGGGTGTTGCTAGAAATAGGTCATCAATGATTATTTGACGCAATGCTATCTTGAAATTAAATCTGTAAGTTAGAGTTTATGGTCTTGTGCTCCAAGCTATTTCAGTTATTTGCCATTCGACTTCTTGACAATGTGGATGAAGTGTGAGAAATGAAAGTCCTTTTGCTTAAAGATCCTAAGGAAGCAGAATTGGGACCTGATCCATATGTTCATGTAAGTCCCCTGTAAAATTTCATATCACTTTGCTGTTGTTGTATTTGTTTAGTATAGTAAGTAACCAAAATATTGAAAAATTAGACATAAGGGACTGCAGATGCTGGCTTACAAAAAAAAGACAAAATGTGCTGGAGTAACTCCACTCCAAAATCTTGAAAGTATTTTCTTAGAAATGTTATTCAATGCAACACAGACTTTATGCCTGATATTTTAGTTGAAGATTTTATTTGAATATGCTAGATCTAAATGATGCTTTACAATTTCATATGGAAATAAATCAATTTCTGTAATGTTTTATAACTTGGACTATTTGTTTTCAGGAATTTGCTTCATATGGCCTTCAAGCAACTTTAATTCCTGTTTTATCCTTTGAGTTTATATCACTTCAAGACTTATCAAAAAAGGTAACGGGTAGTGAAATATTGAACACTTAGACAATTAATGCTGTACATTATGTTAGATAGTGAGGTGATAGTCTATGTTAGTGAAGACATCTGAATTATGTCACAGAAAAGATGAAGATTTATGCACCATGATACTGGTAATTCAGAACTCTATTGAAGTTTGCAAATCTTTAAAATAATTTTAAGTTGGCAATGGAACGCAGTCTTTAGGAAATGGATGCATTATGAAATGTGCAGGAAAAACAGCAAATTAAGTTAACATTGAGCAAAAATTATGAACTGAAATAAAGTTTTTTTTAAAAATGCACGTAATCACTTTGACAATATTATAATAAAGAGCCCAAATAGGAATAAAACATGAAGCAATTGAACAGTTATAATATTACCGATGACATTACATTTTAATTTATTATGCTATAGTACTCCTAAAGATCATCAGTTCATCATTGGGTTTGACTGAACCACAAATATTATCACCCTGCTCTCATCTGGAAAAACTGTTCCATCATACTGCTCCATGATCACCCTGATCTGCAGGGATAACACCCAACTTCTTCGTAACCAATCTCCTCTGTCTCCTTCACATTGAACACAGATAACAAGTGCAAGGAGGTCATTTAACAACTAGATTATTCCGTTTTCAGTTCCGACCACTTTTCTTCCTTCTCCTTAAAACCACCAGACCAAATTTTAAATATTTTGTTGGTTCTCTGAATAAACCATCTAGTCCATGAGACCTTGTTCCTTATAGACACAGTTTCCCAATTAAACTGCTAATCGTGCAACTTCTCTTCCTGGCTTCAACAGTTTGTTGGCATTGTTAATGCCTCAGTTACTGCCATTCCCTTCTTTCAATCCAGAGTCATACGTTACCATAAAAAAAAAGTAAATGACTAATTCACTATTTCAAACTACCATCCCCAAATTGGTCTTTACATTCCAAATCTATGCCGTTGTTGTCTGGAGCTTCTTGTTTGAATTTTTATAATCCAGTTTTATTTACCAAGGAACAGCACTGAGGTGAAGCTGATCCCAACCATTAAATATATCCTGTATGCTCATGATATTGATAATCTAAAACTCCTGACATTCTCAATCAGTTGACCACATCTTCCTATTCCAACATTCCTCCAATATTTTCCAAATGAGTATAACAGCATTTACTTACTTCTATTCTTATCGAATCAATAGTAACAGCTTTTTTTCCCCACAAACTCACATAATTACTTCAGGTAATCTTAGATCCATTCTTTTTCCAAATATAAGCATTGTCCATCGTCAACATTATCAGAAAATATGACAGCACTTCCAACATTTACACTAAGGGCCTCAGCATTGTCTTTTTTAACCCTCCAATATTTCTCAATGGATGAACAGTAGAACTGGGAAATCTGAAGCCCTTGTCTGCAGTTCTAGCCACAGTTTTTATCCCCCGATGCTGAACCTAAGCATCTTCATGGAAACCATACAGCACGGAACCAGGCCCTTTAGCACAACTTTCCCGCACTGAGGTGCCCTCATCTACACTCGTCCTACCTTCCCATGTATAGCCCAACAATTCATAGATTCATGCTTAACATTGAGCAAAGCTTCAGTTCATATCTAGGCTTTAACCTAGATCATCTCTGCACCCTGTATTTAACTTTAATTCAATTCTCAGTAAACTTAATGTTATTCAAACCTCTTCTGATTATGCCATAACTTATTTCAAATATGTTTACCCATTATCTTTGTGATTGGTAGCCTACATTGCCAACTAGTTAAGCGAGCCACAGATTTAGAAACAACTCTGTGACTTGTATTTTTTTCTCCTGTGTAATGTTCTCCACTCCCATAACCCTCCAAACACTCTGTGCTCCCTTCACTTCTCACCACCAGAGCATCCACAAGTTTAAATAATGCATTACTGCCAGCTGTGTAAACTTTAAGCTCCGAAGTTTCAACTTTCTACCTTCTTTCCCTCCTTGAGGATGCACAATAAAAATACCTCTCTTCCTCCAAAATGTTCTTTATTTATCTACAAATATCTCCTTTGACAATTCAACTATTTTGTTTGTCTACTCATTGAAGCATCTTAGAACAATTAGATGCAAAATATAAATGAAAAGTACTTGTTGATGTGAATAATATAACTAATGAAACTGGCTTGTGGGTTTTTAAAGTTTACTGCGGGTGTAATATTTGTACAATTACTTATTTATCTCAATAAAACAAATTGTGAAGAATGTTGAAGATGAAACTTAAAATATAAATATTAGAACAGATCTTGTTTACTTGAATTTCTCTCCCGGAATCAGTGACTGAAGTGTGCTCATATCTGCACTTACCCGGGTCTGATGTGGAGAATCTATTTTGCTAGCTCACTACCACCTAAAGTCCATTTATCATAGAGTCATAGGGCACAGAAACAGGCCCTTTGTCCATGCCGGCCAAGATGCCATCTAAGCTCGTCTAATTTGCCCTTATTTGGCCCTAAACGTTTTCTATCTATTTGTATGGTATGAAAGCTGACAATTTTATTAGTTAGCATAATAGAACGGTGCTGTTCCTGATGGTTGGCAGCTTGGGAAATTGTGCTCTTTCAACTGTGAAAATTGTCACTAAGAGTTTAATTGCCTTTTATTCAGATACTTTCACAAATTATTAATATTGAAGGTATAGTTTTCAAACATAAAAATTAAAAGTACATGAACAAATAATTATGAACACCAAATCAAAGCTAAATAATTGTTGAAGCTTTTCCCCAGATAAGCTCTACATGTTGAGTTAAGCCATGCGTAATGTTGCAAGCAACACTTAGCTTAATAATTTTGACTGCGACTATTTGGTTTCAGAATCGGAGTCGACGCAAACAAGGTATTAATCAATACAAGTTTTATAGTGGACAAAGCATTTATACTTAACAACATACTTACCATGCTTGATGGGACCCCCAATGAGTAGCTGCCAGCTCTGTCCGCAGCACAGCTCGCAGTTTTCTCTTGGCCCGGTCATGATCCATTCTGAGGGCGAAGTCCTATAAGCTCATGTGCAACAGGCATGTTTATACCCAAAAGCCCGAGTTTCAAGTTGATTTTAAGAACAACAGTTGAAAGTATCCTTTCAAACTAGAGCTATTTGACGCAACAGACATCGAGCTAGTCTTGGATGTCTCTGGGAAGACAAAGGGTTGCCTTAGTGATCCCGCAGGTGGTCTCATGGCAAGGTCCTTATAAGTTAGCCTAAGCATTCTTCCAAAACATTGAACAAGGATCTCGACCTGAAACATCGCCTAGTTCCTTCGCTCCATTGAATGCTGCCTCACTCACTGAGTTTCTCCAGCATTTTTGTCTACCTTCCAAAACATTCGATCGTTTTTCTAAGCGAACTGCTTGCTTGAATGTGGTGCTGTTAATTTAGCAGAAAAGCATGCATATGACTTTGGCAACAACTCAATTTTAACTGACACACTCCGTTTAACCCTTTCCGAACAAGGAATCATTACTCAACATGTTACAGCCAAACCATCTCCTTACACCATGATTTATGAAAGTTCAGGATTGTACAAATGGATTTCAAAGCATGTGACTTCAGTTTCTTGCTCAATGATGGCAGTTCCAATTGGAGCAGCCAGCAAGAGTCAGCCTGATCTAGCCTTTGTTTAAAATATTATTACATACAAGTAGGAATATCATTTAGATGTCATTTTTTGTTATTACTGTTAATTTTTACAACTACAACTTTATGCAGTTTTAATGTAGGTTGAGGTTGCAAAATATAGATTAGCAGTTTTGTTACATCTGTAACAGTATATAACATTACATTATCACAATATGTTTAATTTTATATCCACAAAGCCCTATACCCACTTTTTTGTGAGACATTAAATCCAAATATGTTTTGTAGCCCGAATAGTTGTGTGCTGAATTTAATTGTCACAAACTGCTGGGAGTATTGATTTAAATTTGTACATTGCTGTAGGATAAATAATGCACTTGTTATGATGCATTTAGCAAATAAACTCATTCATTTCCAATCAATGTCATTCTGAAATGTTAGTGAAAACAATTCTTCATTGACCATGTTATTATCAGTTACTTTAATAATGCTCATCTTATTACAGTTGTATATTAGTCATATGTGAATAATTGGGAATCCTTATAGGATTGAACGGGTAGAAGAACGATCCCGACCCGAAACATCAACTGTCCATGTTCCACACGGATGCTACCTATCTCGCTGAGTTACTCCAGCTATTTATGTCCTTTTTTTTCCATATGGGTTACTTTGTTTCAGATTAGCAAGTAAAAGATGATTATTAACTAGCACATTGGACATGTAAGATCAAATCATTTGGGACAAGAAACATTTGTGAATTTACACAATAAAATGAAAAGTAAGCATTTTTTGAACATTGAATTATTTCTGCTCTTAACTACTGAAATGGGATAAATGCTTAAGAAATGTACAGGTGACGTTTGTTTTTATTATCTAAGTGTAGACAATGTGTTTTCCTACTAGACAAGTGCATGTCTATGGTTGGTTAGACAATTGCTATGCAGAATGATTATATCCCAAGAGAGATTTTAGCTTTTGAATACAATTATAAGATGAAGTTGAGATTCAGTGCTGAAATTAATTGTGATTAAGTATAAGTTCATTTTTTAAAGAAAGTTATTGTGAAAAGTTTAAATACTTGGTCAAGTAATTGTGATATTCACATGAACTTTTATAGTAATTTTGTAATAGGCATTTAAATTGTACTTTCTGCATTGTAAGGGATTACTTCTGCAATAATAGTTTAATTATATTCTGCACATAGCTTGCACACCCTGAAGCTTATGGTGGCCTGATATTTACCAGTCCCAGAGCTGTAGATGCTGTGAAGCTATGTCTGTGTGAGAAGGGGGGTATTAGAGAAGGTAAGTGAATTATTAACCTCTAATAATATTCATATTTGTAATTGTGAGGTGTTATCTCTCACCTATTAATTACTTAAATAAAAATTTAAAAAACACAAAGTGCTGGAGGAACTCAGTGGGTCAGGCCGTGGTGAGTGACCGTGGTGAAACTCGGTCTTGAATAAGCTGGTGTACTTGCTGAGACAGCATGAAGTATAGATGGAGTCACTGGAAGAAAGGTTGGTTTGTGTAATGGTCTGGGCTACATCCACAACTCTCTGCAATTTTTTGCAGTCTTGGATAGAACTGTTCCTGAACCACTGTGATGCATCCCGATAACAAAATGTCCATGGCTCATCTATAGAAGTTGGTAAGAGTTAGGAACATTCCAAAGTTCTTGTCTTCTAAGGAAGTAGAGGAGTTGTTCTGCTTTCTCAGCCATTGCTTCAATAGGGGGGGGTCCAGGACAAGTTGCTCATGATATTTACTCCAAAGTAGTTGAAGCTTTCAACCATCTCTTCTTCAGCGCCGTCAGTGTATGTGTAACACTTGGCTTCCCAAAGTCCATCGCAATCTCATTTGTCTTGCTGATATTGAGGGAAAGGTTGTTGTCTCAGCACCAAGTTACAAGGTTCTCAATCTCCTTTCTGTACTCTGTCTCTTTATTATTTGATATCCTGTGTTGTGAGGAGAATAACCCCAGCTTTTCCAATCTCTCGACATAACTAGTATTTATCCATTCAATCAATCTTGTAATGTCTCAATCCAAAAAAAACGTCTGTGTATTTCCCTCCACAGATGCTGCCTGACCTGCTGATTCTCCCAGCATTTGTTTTTTTGTACATTTTGTCCACTTGCTTTTTAATGCCTTATCATTAAATAATTGTTTACTGATCTATACATATTATAGGCTAGCAACGTTTTCTTTAAATGCAAACTCTGAAAAAAATTACATTTGGTAATATTGTTGATTGTGATTGGTAATTATTGGCATTGAATTATTTTGTCACGTATTGAGATACAGTGAAAAGCTTAAGGAGAAGCAATTGGTAATATAATATCAGGAAATCTATAATCTTGAACTAAATTTCTTTATTTATATTAATCAAATTTCCTTTTTTTTTAACAGCATGGTACAATAATTCTTTAAGAAAACAATGGAATGAAAAACCTATCTATGTTGTGGGAAAATCTACAGCAAATTTGGGTAAGAAAAGTTAGTTTAATGTATATTACAGATATGTAAAGTAATACTTGGAGGGGAAATAAATGGTAAATTAATTATGTTTCTGAAAAGCTATACAGTAAAAAATAATTTTGGAATAGATTTAGAATACGATACTAATTTAGCCTTTTGTAGCCTTTTGACATTTCCCATTTTCACAAGATGAGAATCAGATGCCTGGGAGTGAAGAATAGAAACAAAATAGGATTAAAAGCAGTAATGGAATACCTGCGAGTAAATGGGAAAATATAAAATTAATTGTGTCAGGCAAGGACCAAAAGCTGTTATGAAGATGCTGTAGTCTGGAGCATTAAACAAACTGCTAGAGTAACTCAGGGGGCCAGGCAGCATCTATGGAGTGAAATGGACAGTCAAAGCTTTGGAGTGAGACCCTTCATCTGGACTGAGAGAGTAGAAGGGAAGTAGCTAACCTAAAGAGGGATGGGCCAAGAGCTCGCAAGCGATAGATGGATCAGGCAAGTAGAGGTCGATTGGCAAATAGAGTCACATGGTGGAGGGAAGGGCAGAGATGGCAATAGAGACTGGACAGAGATGTGGAGATGATAAACATCTGAAGATTATACAATCTGATTTAAAAAAGAGTGGAACCAAATAAGGGAGGGGTAGTGGGCTGATGGGAACAATGGGTTTGTGGGGATAAGGACACAGAGGGAGGAGTGTGCGAGTGCTGGCCAGGTAGAGCAGATGGGGGAGGTGAAAGAAAATAGGAAATAATGGAGGGATAGGGGGGGGAGTAAGAACTGGAAATGGGTGTGGTTGTGTGGTCATGGGTTCCCTGATTGATTGATAGTATATAGTTCAGCAATCAGTAAAACATATTTTTTCCTTGTTATAAGTAAAGGAAATTGGCCTTGCACCACTAGGAGAAGAATCTGGAAATGCTGAAAAATTAGCTGCCTACATCTGTATAAGTAAGTGAATAAACATTTAGAATTCTTTTTTTTTCGTATGTAGTTCACACATTTTATTGCTGTGGACATTTATGCATATGAACAACTTTCACACATAATATCATACTGATTTTTATACAAAAAATGTTTTTTTATTTAAGATGAAAAAGTAACTAAACTGGTTGATTTAGAATCATGGATCAGACAGCGTGGAAGCATGGCCTTCAGCCGAACCTACCCACTCTAACAAACATGCCCCATTTACACTAGTCCCATCTGCCTGCATTTGGTCAACATCCTTGTAAACCTATCCTATCCATGTACCTGTCCACATGTATTTTAACATTGTGATAGTCTTTGTCTCAACTCTTTTTATGAGAGTTTTCGCATATTCTTCAATGTATCAGTTATTATACTGAATTTGTTTTTAGTAGCAAATAGTAAGTGTTAATAATATGTGCGATAGTTGGAGATAATCAATCCTATTAGGTATTCTATCAGCTGTGCTGATTCAATTATTCCATGATAGTATTGGTGGAATGCAATGTGCAGTTGCTAGATTAAAGTTGGGCATTCCTTTGCATATTGTTGTGAGTCATATAAAGCAGCATCGTCTATGTCTGCCCAGGCATGTTAGCACAGCTCTGCTTTCAGATAGTTTTATTGTTGGCAGTTTCAGGTTTTTGTATAACAATGAACGATTTTAAAATATATTAAGAAAATCACTAGCTAATTGGCAATTTCAAATTTCAAATGATGTGTCAGAGTAAATAAAATAGATTATGTGAATGGTGTACATATACTACAGAGATCAATGATAACAATTAACTATTTAAAAATATATTAAGAAAATATATTTCGGCCCCATCCCCGACCTCTACCTCCGTTACATCGACAACTGCTTTGGTGTCACCTCCTGCACCCACACACAACTGACTGACTTCATCCATTTCACCACCAACTTCCATCCGGCATTCAAATACACTTGGACCATTTCCGACACTTCCCTACCATTCCTTGACCTCACCATCTCTATTGCAGGTGATACACTCCTGACCGACATCCACTACAAACCAACTGACTCCCAAAGCTACCTGGACTACTCTTCCTCCCACCCTGCTTCCTGCAAGGACTCCATCCCCTATTCCCAATCCCTCCGTCTACGCCGCATCTGCTCCCAGGATGAGGTGTTCCACACCAGGTTATCACAAATGCTCTCATTCTTCAGAGAACGGGGATTCCCCTCCCCCACTATAGATGAGACTCGCACCAGGGTCTCCTCCATACCCCGCAACACTGCCCTCTCTCCCCATTCCCCCACTCGCAACAAGGGCAAAGTCCCCCGGTCCTCACCTTTCACCCCACCAGCCGGCACATACAACACATAGTCCTCCGCCAGTTTCGCCACCTCCAACGTGACCTCACCGCTCGCCACATCTTCCCATCTCCCCCCATCTGCCTTCCGCAAAGACCGCTCCCTCCGCAACTCCCTTGTCAATTCTTCCCTTCCCTCCCGCTCCACCCCTTCCCCGGGCATTTTCCCTTGCAACCGCAAGAGATGCTACACTTGTCCATTTACCTCCCCCCTCCACTCCTTTCAGGGACCCAAGCAGCCCTTCCAGGTTCGACAGAGGTTCACCTGCACCTCCTCCAACCTGATCTACTGCATCCGCTGTTCTAAATGCCAGCTGATCTATATCAGTGAGACCAAGCGGAGACTTGGCGATCGTTTCGACGAACACCTCCGCTCGGTCCGCAATAACCAACCCGACCTCCCGGTGGCTCAGCACTTCAATTCCCCCTCTCATTCCGTATCCGACCTCTCTGTCCTGGGCCTCCTCCACAGCCAGAGTGAGCAACACCGCAAATTGGAGGAACAGCACCTCATATTTCGCTTGAGGAGTCTGCATCCTCTGGGCTTGAACATTGAATTTTCTCAATTCTGTTAACCCTTGCTGTCTCCTCCCCTTCCCACCTCTCCCTCAGCCCTCGTGCTCCTCCTCCTTTTTCCTTTCTTCTCCCCGCCTCCCCACCTCCCATCAGTCTGAAGAAGGGTTTCGGCTGAAACGTTGCCCATCTCCCTCGCTCCTAAGATGCTGTTGCACCCGCTGAGTTTCTCCAGCCTTTTGTGTACCAATGATAAGATGCTATTGGAAAGACCCAAAAGTGAATTCACAGATTTGCGATGGGAATTAAGCACCTCTTAATTATTTGTACGACCACGTCCCCTCCCTCCCAATTTCATAGATGGAAAATGTCGATTTGCATCTTGTGGTTATTTTGATTAGATTTTATAATGCTGTGTAGAGTCTTTGTTAATTAAAAATCTCGTTCTGCTTTCAACAGAAAATTCTTCAATTTCCCTGCCTCTTCTATTTCCATGTGGTACACTTAAAAGAGAGACACTCCCCAGATGCCTACATGAAAAGAGTAGGTATTAATTCTGTGAGGAACAATTAGTGATGAAAATATATAATTAAAATAGAATTGCATTTAGAATTTAAATCTAGACCTATTTCTCAAAAGTGAAAGCCAAATTTCTCAGAAATGTTTGAAAACCTTCCCTTTTCGTTCTAATATTTTACTAGAATATATGTGTCTTCTACACTTGCTCAAAATCAATCTTAGTTGATGCAATAGTTTTAATCAATCCTCATAGGAAATAATGTTGATTAAGAACCGCTGCATTTCTATAGAGAACAATGTACACAAAGTGATGATACAATGCTTAGAGCTTTTGCGCTACAGTATTAACTTTTCTTAAAGCTTACAAATATTTATACTGGTTTCAGATGTGCCTTTGGACAGTCTCGCCATCTATCAAACATCTGCACACCCTTCCTTCCAGCAGGCTTTAAGTGATTATTTTTCAGAGCAGGTATGCAATTCAGATCATTATGTAGTACATTCCTATTTATCCTAAATGAAATAAGACACTGTAAATGAATTATTCAGTGGATTCTGCCAGATAACCCAATCTCTCTGATGGCCACATTATGTGCAACTTTTAAAGAGAAAGGAAGTGTAAAACTGCTGTTAAGGATCTGAAACTGTACTGATTTTAATAGGAATTATAACATTGTAGATTTGAAGGTAAATGGAAAGATAAGTTCCTTGTTTTGAATTATTTCAGATTAGTTTATAGTTTTTAATTATAAGTATTTTGAGCTGATGATAGTTAATGTTTAATTTTAGAATAATTATTTAGTTTTCATTTTATTAATTATTCATTACTTTTATGTCAGTCCTTTAAAAACGAATTAACGGTAGCTTTGCAACAAAAATCTGAGGGTGGCGTATACCAGTTGTCAATCTTTCAGTGGCGTTTCTGGAGTAGGGGTTTTGTTCGTCATTGCACCAACCAATATATAGATCACACAGTGAGAGCTTGGGATACTATAGGCCAACAAAACTTTCCATGTACGTTCTGAGCATGGCAAAACCAAATGCAGCAGGACAAGGCCAGTGAAATATGATCCAGCTTCTCAAGGTAATTTACAGTTTCAAACTAGAAAATAAACTGTTTTCCTCTTTTCTGCTAGGGAATCCCAGCAAGTATTACATTTTTCAGTCCTTCTGGTGTCAGATTTTGTTTGAAGACCATTCAAACTTTGGCTGGAGATTCCATTAATCAAATCAAGGTACAGTATTTGTAAAATGCCTTTCTTGTTGTGCTTGACTGATCTTAAAATCCTTTTAATCATCCCTTTGAAAGTTTATTTTCATGGAACAGAAGAAGCCAAGGAGACATCTATTGTAAAATTACGAGAGGCCTAGACAGAGTAAGTAGGAAGGATCTATTTGCTTTAAATCCGTGGAGTCCCATGTTAAAGTAATCTATACCTCTCCCACATTTCCAGGCAGTCCTGACTACCTTTCTTCCCTTCTTGAAGAAAGGTGCTCAGGAATGCTTGGAAATATTTGAAAGGTAGAAAGCCTTGTCACATTTAAGAAATACTTCATTGCGTAATTGAAGTGCTGCGACCTGCAGAGCAATGGAACAAGTTCAAAGTAGATCTTTTTCCAACTGGCACAGAACTGTTAGACCAAATGTCCTCTTGTATATTAATTGTTTTGCTTCGATGAATGACAAAAGGTTAAGGAACTAGTATGCATAGAATAATGCTGATTGGCAAAGAACCAAAAATAACCCCATTGTTTAAATTACGTGGGTGTTGTTAAAAACATGACAGCGCAGCCAGGGTAAGCAGTGGCGGGTACATGCATTTTTTGCATTCTAAAAGGAATTGGATACACTTCTGGAAAGGATCACATTTCCAGGGTTGCCTGGGAACGTCTGGAGAATGTGGAATGGTTTCAACCTAGATTTCCAAAGAGCATTTGATCTAGTGCCAATCAAACATTATTATGGAAAACAAAATGATTTGGAGGGCAACATGGACATGGATGGAAATGAGCTTGCCAACTGGAAGAGTTCTTGGTCCAGAAGACAGCATATAGGCATGGAGTTTGAAAAAGGGTTCTGACTCAAAACGTCATCTATTGGTTTTCTCCAGAGATATTGCCTGACCCGCTGATTTACTCCAGCATTTTGTGTCTATCTTTGGCATAGATTGTCTGGCTAATAAGAAACAGAGTAGGTTGAAATAGGTAATTTCTGTTTGCAAGATGTTATGTGGGTGCGCCAGAAGGATCAATGCTTGGTCCTCAAATCTTTATAGATTGTATCATTGACTTGGATGAAGGCACCAAAGATAAGATTGCAAAGGATAAGGCACAAAAGTAGTTAGAAATAACATTTAGAAATAACATTTAGAAAGTTGCCGAGGGATTTATATAGATTAACTGAGTGGATGAAGATCTGGCAATTGTGAAATTGTCCATTTAGGCAGGTAAAACTAAGAAGAGTGAATCATCTAATAGAGATTGCAGATGTCTGAGATATTGAGATATTGTTCCATTATGTTTTTTTACATAGGACTGGAATGTAAGTGCAACAGGTAATTAGGAAGGATGGAAGAATGTTTCAGTCTAATGTTAACGGAATTACGTACAAAGATTAGGAGGTTCAGCTTCAAGCATTTGTGTTTTGGGGAGACCACATCTTGAATACTCTGTACATCCTTGTTTAGGGAAAGTTGTAAATGCATTGGAAGTTGGTCGGGGAAAGATTACAAGACAGAGACCTAGTACGAGTCAGTTATTGAAAGGGTGGACAAGCTAACCTTATAACTGCTCAGTAGAGGAAGAAGAGTCTGATTAAAATATATAGATCCTTGGATATCTTAACAAAGTTATAAAAAGGATAGCTTTATCTTGTGGGATAACATAGAGCAAGTGCTCATTCTGGACAATAATAAACAAAACCAAAAAAAATAAAACGATTGGCTGTTTTATGTCAAGGACTAGATTTTTTTTCTCCCAGAGTGTTGTGAGTTTGAGAAACTTCCTTAGAGAAAAGTTGTAATTATGTTTGATAAGGGGTGAAAAGTTACTGGAGTATATGGAAATATGGAGTTCAGGGTACATTCAAAATGATCATGATCTTGAGTGGCCTACTCACACTCATAATTTATATGTTTGTGTATTTTCCCTGTACAAAACTATTTAACCATCTATGAGCTCTGTAACAGGTCAAGACTAGACGTGTTTCGAGTACTGTAACTCTGAAGGTGATGGGTCATGAGTTGAGAATTAGTAAGGGATTACTGAGGGATTAGGTAACTACCCCAGTAAATCTTTTGGACAACATGCACAATAAGATGAAAAGCCTCGTGCTGTACAGTACCCTGGCAACATTGCTTTCTCTTAAATGTGATACATTTCATTCATTCATCCATGTTAGTTGAAAAATTGGTTATTTTGTTAAATTTGTTTCTTTTTAGTTTGCAGCAATAGGACCAACAACAGCTGAAGCCATGGAATCAGAGGGATTGACTGTGAGCTGTAGTGCTGAAAAACCGACACCACAGGACCTGGTAGCTTGTATAAGAAAAGTGCTCTAACAATGCACAGAATACAGAGCAATAGATAGTGGATTATCTCTCAAGGATAAATATGTGCCTAATTCTCATCTATCCTCACTTTGAGTTGCCTTGTTGTTTCATTGTAAAATTACTTTAAATGGGGAATGTTCCAAATGTGTATTGTTTGTAAGACTGGAAATACATTTGTGGTGCCGTCTCTTTGCAGAACTCTCTAAATCATTTACAATCCTAACAGGAATAAGATGAATAAATAAGTGTTAGAACAATATTAATGCGTAAACAGGCCACCATCCTTTGATGTTGAAGAGATTATACATGAATTATCAACCAGCAAGTGATTTTAGCCAGTCTTTCTTCAGCCTTGTAAAAACCAGCAGCTCACCATGGACCTTCTAGAGGTTGCTACATTTCACATTAACTGTGCACTGGATAGACATTGGTATTAGATTTTCTGTTTTTAATAAAATTTTAATTTAGGGAAATGCAATTTATTTTGCTAACCAGTTTTTTTGAATCTTTCTTTCCTGTTGCATATTCCTCGTTGTGACTCTGATTTGACACCGAGTTCCATCACACCATTTCATCCTCCTCATTCCTTCCTTTATTTCTTTCTCAAATATTAAATTCCACTGGTTAAGAAGATTCACTCTTGGACTCACCACTCACTAAGCTACAAACCTGTGACCCACACATACACAGCTTGGCACGATTGCTGTTGGGAGAATTGATGGGCATGCATTGATATTACCATCCATTATATAGCAAAGGGAAGAAAAGATAGGTTAAAAACATCTTGCATGCATGAATGGAAATTGTTTGAGGTAGAAATTTATGTGGTCACTGGCACTAAGTGTGCACATTCAAATATGCTTTTGAAATCCACTTGTTGGTCAATTGTACTTTGACTCTTTTTTTTAATGCTTTGTGTATGGTTGCATTTGTTATTTTATTTTTTTCTAAATATTGAGAATTCTCAAATTAACCTAACATATTTTGCAGGAGTATGTTATACTGCTATATCTGTAAAGAAATTTGGATGGCTTGAAGATTTTGAATGAAATTTGTATGCACTATCTTTAAGAACTGAAATCTTACCTTTTGATTTGATAGCCACATCTTTAAAATGTAATTAAAATACTTTTGGTACAGGGTAAATAATTAATATTCAGGATGATTCTAACATGTAATTGACTACTGTGTATAGCACTGTAAATAATTTCTTCCCATTAAAGCAATGGTCCATTTATCTAATTATGACTGGCAATTTTTATTTGAAGTTCCTTGTACTTTCCAACGGTATTGTCTCAACCTGATATCCTGTCTTACATGGAAATGACATTCAGTACTAAGACACACAGTAGTCATTCCATTTTAAGACATATTTGGGTTAAATCTAAACTCTCAAGAACAGGCAGGGACTAAGGGACTAAACCTGCCTAGTTTGATTTCATTTGATTTAATTTATTGTCATTGTCTTCAATTAAGAGACAACAAAATTATTTTTCCCTTGGTCATACAAATAATCAAAAACACAAAAACACAGAACACAGTAACACAAACATCCCCATAGCGACACCAAAGTTCCCCACTGTGAGGGAAGGAACCAAAGTCCAGTCAACCTCATCACCAATGTTCCCCAATTTTCACCCATAGTCGGGTCCTCCTGAGCCCCCTGCAGTCGCCCGACGGGCGGCCCGATGTTCAGGCCCTCTCACCGGGAACGATGGAACCCCGGCGTCGAACGGGAGAACATCCTCAGCGGTCTGGACATCTGAATCGGCCACCTTTCACCAAAGTCCGCGGCTCCCAATGTCCACAGACCGCGCTGGGCAGATATTCGCGCTAGCGACCCCTGGCAAAGGGTCCCAGGACTCCGCAATGTCGAGGTCAGCGCCACCCGCGTTGGGAGCTCCGCACCCATAGCTCTGCGATGTTGGAGCAGCAGCCCAACACTCCGGAGCTCCAAGCGGCGATTCCAGGTAAGGCCGCGTCCGCTCCGCGATATTTCCAGCACCTCGCCGGCGCTGCTGAAGCTCCGGTCCGGCAGGAAAGGTTGCACCAATCCAGTTAGGCCGCGAGGAGCGGGTTGAGGGCGCGACTCAGATGTGACTGAAGTGACGACTCAGGAAGTGACTGAAGGACGTTTCCCCCTTACTATACCCTCTTACCCCACATAAGATACTGAAAAAACTAAACAAAACATACTTTAAACATAACAAAAAAAACAAAAGACAGCCAGACTGTGGGCGGAGGCAGCTAGCAACAGCGCCACCGGATGTCCAGCCGGATGTTCAATCTGATTCCTGATTTAACACAGGTGGCCATGTGACCAATCAGCTCACAGGAGACAGATGGATTATTTAAAACATCAGTGCAGTAGTCTGCCGTCATTTTAATAGCTATTTTATATTTACCTTCTTCCAAGCCTCAATAAACACACATGTAAAGAGGCACGAATGGCTGAATTTGTAAGATGTACCTTTATAGCACATCCTGAAAGCGTTATTGACGATCAGTTTTCCACACCCCCACTAATGCACCTAATGAGATGATTCCTTTTAAGGTCATATGTTTATGGGATCATTCATCTTATTTTTTTTATTATGATGATTTTCCATCCACCAAGCAGCCTGATTAATGTCCAAAATGTTGTCTGTCCAGTTCCTCCACAGATGTTGCCTACCCATTGGCAGGGCTGCCAACTCTCACGCATTGAGCGTGAGACTCACGCATTTCACAAAATTCTCATGCTGATCACAAATTTCCCGCTCAAAAATCTGCAGGTGCTGGAAGTTGAAAATAAAGCAAAAATCGAGGTCAGTAAAAACCACGAGGTGAATATATATGGTGAATGCATAATCTTTTTCCCGGGATATAGATAGATAATCTTTATTGTCATTATAACATGTGAACATGTACAACAAAATTAAAATGCCAACCAGTCAGTGCACCATTCACACATTTCTAAAAGCTAACGATACGTAAGCATACACACACCACCATAAAATAAGCATAAACACACAACCATACATTCTTCTGTCGATTTCAAAATCCATTTGGTATGTAGCGCAACTGCGCTTATTTGGTGGCTACAATAAGTGTAGTTATTACTGTGGGATAAAAACTTTTTTAATCTGTCCTTGTCCTCATTGATCTGTACCATCTGCCTGACGGCAACAGTTCAAATAGGGAGTGGCCGTGGTGTGAAATGTCCTTTATAATGTTCTGGGATTTCTTGAGACAGTGGGAACTGTGTAGGTCCTCCAAAGTGAGGAGAGGGCAGCCGACAAGCTTCTGGGCGTTGTCAATAGCCCTCTGGAGCGCTTTCCTCTGGGCCGATGTGCAGCTGGTGTACCACATGCATACACAGTATGTTAGGATGCTCTCTATGGAGCACCGATAAAAGGACAGCAGGAGTCTCTTGGTGATGTTGTTCTTCCTGAGCACCCTCAGGAAGTGCAGTCTCTGCTGGACCATTTTCAGTAGCTCAGAGGTGTTCACGCTCCATGTCAGGTCCTCCTCAATGTGGATTCCCAGGAAGTGGAAATCCGCCACCCTCTCCACACAGTCCCCTCTGATGATTAGTGGTGTAATGTCCGTTTTCTTCTTCCTGTAGTCTATTATGAGCTCCCTTGTCTTTGAGATGTTGAGGAGCAGGTTATTCTCTCCACACCACACTGTCAGCTGCTCCACCTCATCCCTGTAAGTGTACTCGTCCCCCCCCCCCAGAGATGAGCCCCACCACCGTGGTGTCATCCGCAAATTTGACAATGTTGCTGTGGTGGGCGGGGGTGCAGTCATATGTGTAGATGGTGTAGAGCAGGGGGCTCAGCACGCAGCCCTGTGGAGAGCCGGTACTGACGCTGAGGGCCGTGGATGTGTGATGGCCCATTCTGACTCTCTGGCTGCGACCCGACAGGAAGCTATTCATCCACATGCAGGTGGAGTGTAGAAGTCCCAGGTGCCCCAGTTTGTTCACCAGTTTGTGGGGAAGGATGGTGTTAAAAGCAGAGCTGTAGTCCACAAAGAGCATCCGCAGGTAGCTTCCCCGCTGCTCCAGGTGGGAGAGTGCAGCATGGAGGGCTGTGGCTACAGCGTCCTCTGTGGATCTGTTCGCTCTGTACGCAAACTGGTGGGGGTCAAAGCTTCAGGGCAGGAGTGATGTGATGTGACCCCGGACCAGTTTTTCAAAGCACTTCATCACCACTGGTGTGAGTGCGACTGGCCGGTAGTCGTTGAGGCTGGAAATGTGGGGGGTTTTTGGGCAAGGGGAATATGGTGGAGGACTTCAGACAGGGTGGGACAGTGGACTGGGCCAGAGACTGCTTGAAGATCCTCGTAAATACTGCAGCCAGCTGGTCTGCAGTCCTTCACCACGCGTCCAGAGATGCCGTCGGGTCCAGCAGCCTTCCTCGGATTCATGGCCCGCAGTGCGCGCTTCACCTCATGCTCCTCTATTTTGAGGGTTAAGCTGCTGTGGACCATGTGGTGTGATATGGCTGTCTCTGGTGGCTCCACTTCAAAGCGAGCAAAGAAGAGGTTCAGCTCCTCTGCCAGCGAGGCATCACCTTCAGCAGCTCCAAGGTTGGTCTTGTAGTTGGTGAGATACTGGTTCCCCTGCCACACATGCCTGCTGTTGGTACTGTCCAGGTGGTCCTCTATCCTTCTCCTGTAGTTTGATTTGGCCTCTCTGATGCCTCTCTTCAGGTTAACTTGGGCCGTGCTGTATAAAACCCTATCGCCAGACCTAAAAGCGGTGTTCCTCTCTTTTAACATCCGCTGGACCTCCCGGGTCATCCAGGGCTTCTGGTTGGGTTAGACACGGATGCATTTGTGAAACTGTGACAGTGTCCATGCAATTTTTAATGTAACATAGTACACTGTCCGTGAACACCTCCAGGTCCTGGTGCTCAAACACATCCCAGTTGGTCCTGTCGAAGCAGTCCGGCAGCAGCTGAGAGCCACCATCAGGCCAAGTTGTGATGGGCTTTGTGATGATAGGAGCAGTTTTCCTGAGGGGGGCATATGCAGGTATTAAAAGCAGGGACA
Source organism: Raja brachyura (assembly GCA_963514005.1). Next base: position 40,325,338 of record OY740795.1, on the reverse strand, counting down.
TATGGTCCGACTGACCCAGGTGTGGTAGTTGTCTAGCCCTGTAGCCCAGCTTGATGTTGGAGTAGACCTTGTCCAGTGTGTTAGCTCCTCTTGTAGCACATTTAACATGCTGGTAGAATATGGGGAGCATTGCCTGGTAGAATTTGGGTAGCATTAGCATCCGGTGGTACGTACACAGCAGTTATCATGACGACAGTAAACTCTCTAGGGAGATAAATGGGCCTGCATTTAACAGTCACATACTCCAGGTCCGGGGAGCAGTGACTGTCTACAATCCCTGTGTTAATACACCAGTTGTTGTTCACTTACACACAGAGCCCTCCTCCTCTGCTCTTACCGGAGTCTCTTGTCCTGTCATGATGCTGTGCGGTGTAGCCTGCTAGCTCGATAGCAGAGTCCGGAATTAATGAATGAAGCCAGCTATCCTTCACGACGTTGTTAGCTGCAGTCTGAAGCCTCAGTTCATCCATCTTGTTAGCGATGGATCTGGCATTCGTAAGAAACAGGCTGGGAAGCGGTGGTTTCAGTAGCTGCCTCCGTTGCCTGGCTAGCGCGCCGGCCCTGCAGCTTCGCTTTTGCCTTCTCTCTCTGCGCCGCCTTCGCCTCCCCCCCGCGGGGATGGTAATCCACGGAGAGCCGGGGCTCCTAGCTATGTCCACCGGGATCTTGTGTGAACGGACATGTAACACTCCGGCTGTAACACTCCGCTCGTGACCAGCTCCAATCCTAAGGTGATCATGCCGGCCGTAGACGTTGTTCGCCCCACAGAAAGTACACGGGACAAAAAACAACACGTACACAAAGAGCACAAAGCACCGACCGAAAGAACATTGAGCTGCTGCAACTGTGTGCGCCGCCATATGTGATTCAAGAACTAGAGGGCATTGGTTTAAAGCAGAGGTGTCAAACTACCAGCCCACGGGATGATTTGGGGGATGATTTAGTTTCTCCTCTGCAGATGGTGTTTATAGGTGAGACACGGAGGTGGTCCCAGCAGGTCGAGATCTTCAGACTAAAGAGGTTGAAAAAAACAGCCATAAAACACAATGACTGGAGATGTGTGTTATCCAACTAAGGGCAGAAGTCAGAATCATGTGTTCATCTTTATTGACGTGACACCATCATAAATATATTACAAAAAAAATAATTTAATGGGGTGGCACGGTGGTTCAGCGGTGGAGTTGATGCCTTACTACCACATGGGTTTTCTCTGGATATTCCGGTTTCTCCCACATCCGAAATAAGTGCAGGTTTGTAGGTTAATTGGCTTCTGTAAATTGTCCCTGGCGTGCAGGATGGAACTGGTGTCTGGTAGATTGCTGGTCAGTGTGGACTTGGTGGGCTGAGGGCCTGTTTCCATATACCTGTAAATGTTTTAAGTATATATATTAATTTAATTGAACCATATGTGATTTGAATTTGTGGCATTAATTTTGTCTTGTTTCTATAGTCAATGGGTAAGGTTGATTGATTTATTTCTGCATAACAGTGATGGAAGTCCGACTCTTGCCTGGTTTCTCTATTTGTTTCTCTATATGTATGCATAACAGCATGAATTATAATCTGATTTCCATACATGAATATAGTAATTCATGTGCTGCCCCTATTAATCAGAGTCTGGCTCTACTGGGAATGTAATTAGGAATGTAATTTTGCCTAACCTTATTCATACCGAATCCAATGTAAAGCATAAATGTTGCATTCAAGTGTAAGTTAAAAGACTCGCTATGGTATGCACCAGATTGCACAATTTTAAGCTGAAAAATGCAAAAGCTCCCTACCGCTCCCAATGGAAGCCCTGCATTGGTCATAGACATCCTGCCAACATGGATTAAAAACAAATTACCAGCAAAATGGCCGCATAGAGCGTCCTTCAAAGATTTCACCAACCAACTTGCCTCTGGGGAGTTATTTGCTCCCATCACCGTTCAAGCTGAAAGATGACGTTTTTGGTCATTTCTGTTTCTATTTTCCAAATTTAAGCTTCTAAGTGTTTTCTTTTTTGGGCATTCAATTTATAGTGCATTCAAATTTTGCTTTATTATTTGCCAAGATCCTTAAATTGCAATTGGTTGAGCACCCTGGCTGGATACAATTCACATTCTCTTTATTTTTATGAATGCAGGTCTTATAAGCAAGTCATGGACATTACGAACCAAATTATGTACTGAACATTCTGAATATGTTTTTTATTTATTGGTCTCCTTCATTGCCAGAACCATGCCACATGCAAACAACACCTCATATTCCACTTGGGTAACTTATAATGCAATATCAACAATGATTTCTCCAATTTCAAGTAACTTACCCTCCCCTCTCTTTCCCCAGTGCCACCATGGTATGCATACATGTATCCCACTACTTAGTCACCCTGCTCCTTTCCCCTCCTATGCATGCTCAACTCCCAGCCCCAAGTCCCACATTTCCCTGTCATTCCCCCCTCCCCTGTCCTATTTCACAAATATCCGTCCCTTCAGTCCTCCTGATGCCCTTTTGTCTCCTTTTTAACTCTCGCCTTTGTCACTTCCGCTGCCCACTTGCCAAATGCCCCCTCACCTGTATCTAGCTATCACTTGTCAGATTTTCCCCACCCTACCTTTCTTTTCCAGCTTTCTCCTGCATACACCGTCAGTCCCAACCCGAAACGTCGAATCTCTCCACAGATGCTGCTCAACCCGCCGAGTTCCACCAGCAGTTTGCTTCTAACATGAGATTTTAGCATCTGCAGCTTCTCGTGTCTCCGTTTTTTTATTCATTGCCTTTTCAAACTGGATATCATAGTCTAAATATTAAATCTTCTTTATGAAAATAAAATGAAATGAAAATAACATTATAGCATCTTTGATTTCCCATACATAAAGTATTTACTACAACTCTCGCTGATTCAACTATTAGCAAAACAAATGCTCCAATTATCACTAGCCTAGGGCTCCTCAGTCCTGTACAGTCCAATTAATAAACCAAAATTGACTGTTTTTACAATAATTACTACAATCTGGGACTCATCAAATTATCATCTACAAATATAAAATGGGTTGCCTAGGTACATTGGACAATCAACAAACAGCATATTTCTCTTATATTTATTTGCTAACACCGCAATTTAGGCTTTTGAATTAAAACTTCCGACGCCTCGGAACTACATTGAGCCTTGAAAAACTCTGCAGTCAAACTGATTGATTTACAAAAGAATCCACATTTCCCCCCTCAGCTGAGCAAATTAACCATTAAATTGGTGTCAACTCTGCAAATTTACAGTTTGCTTTTATCGGCATCCTGAAATGCTCACCAGCTTTGTTCAGCCCCTGGTAAATGTTTACTGAAAAATTCACAAACTGCATTCCTTCCGATGTGTGCTTGTCCGTTTTAATCGGAGCGACGATTCCAAACAGTTTGAGTCACCCAAAAGCGAGATACAATTGATTTAAAGTCGAGTTCTCCAATTGGACTCAAAGGTCCTGATGATTCAAGTCAACGACAGCTGTCAAATTTACATAACTTCAATATGTTGTTTACCAAAAGCGAGTGTGGGGGACGAATTGATGTGAACTGGTGACAGATCTCAGCATGCCATCCTTGCAAATGCAGAACAAAGGGAAGCAACACCTTCTTGTTCGTTTCACCGAACTATATTCCCGTAAATATACCATTGGTCTGTCAATAAATCAACACAGAACTGTCGGGTTAAAACAAAAGTTGTGAAAGTTGAGAAATGCTTGAGAGTGGGCTGGGTCACAGACTCTGCGCCTGAGGTGCATTAACCCCAAACTCCTCGCACGCCACCCAATTCAAGAGCTGGGACTCGAAAAGCCATCAACATGTGGTTGGCTTTCCAGTTGAGTTTGCTGTCGGTTTCTGTCCTTATCTGGGCGAACTGCGAGAAACCTTTTCATAGTCGCGACCACTCGGACATGGCGCAATCGCCGCAACGTTGGGCACCCCTCATCCTTGACCAGGTGGCCGCCGAGGTAAGGAAGCGCGCCTTTCAGTTTGTGTTGCTTTAGTGAACTTAATGCATGGAACTGCATTTCAGTGCCAGGAACTTAACCTTTTGGCTCCTGATGCAACTGTCCAAATGTCTTTAAATTGCTACCTCCTCCAACCATTGTTTTTCTATTAATTTACATTATCTTCATTTGTTCTGGAATATTAAACTGGAACACATCCGGAAATCCTGAATAATAGTTGAAAATAAACGAAACATAATTTTACTTATAGTAGCAATGTTACAAAATGTTGAGATTTAAAAAATCAAGTCAGCAATTTATCCCATCAGATAAAGTATAAAAAGAAGTTTAATTTGACACCTAATTCACTTTCATATCTTCAGTATTAAGAAAGTTATGGCCATTTTCATACTCGGAAATTAACATCTTGTTCCCCATTGCCTTTCAATTGACTTAACTCAAAAGCTGTGATCTGGAACAGTTAAAAGCCCATAACTTTCTTAAAAATTAAGAGAACTCAATGAAATTTTCAGTTATTATAGATTGAAGCATTCTGAAACAAATATGAAACAATCTTACTTGGATGACCTGAAATTAAAGCATATATTTAGTTAGTTACCCAATTGTAGCTAATTACAAAATTCAATGAGCAGATCTAAACATCTATCCATTTCTTAAGGAAAGATAAAGTTTTTTTAAATTGCCTAAGTGTCCAAATAACATTCACACAATAATCCACAATATAACATAATTTTAAAATCTCATTTTCATGAATTTCTGGGCCAAATGGAAGGAATTTAGTGTTTGATTCCTGTAAATTAATGGCCATTTAAATCAACTAGCGAGTGGGTTTTAGTGGAATGCGGTGGATTGGAACGTTGCGGTTAGCTGTGAAGTCGGTATAAAAAATACAGCCAGTTCATACATTTTTTTTGGACCCCATTTCGCAACATGAAAATATTATTAAAGCCTCCCGAAAAACCAACTTTTAATATAAAAATAAACTATTTACCTTTCTTTCTCCCCTACGCAAAATCCTTCCGGTTGTCGGTGCTCACGGCTTTTGAAGGTGATTTTTAAATTACTCTAGTTAATAAATAATTTAGAGTAATTTAAAAATACCTTCATTCATGAAATGTCGGAGCGATTTTTCTTCCGCAACGAAATCGCCCGACATTGATCGATTTTCCCTGCCTGTGGAAAAACGGCACTTTAAGCCCGCCCCCTCTGAAAGGCGCCAAAGTCGCGCACACGGGGAGCGGCAGAACTGCAGCGCTGCTAAAGGTAAGTTTTGCAACATACCTACTTATAGGTTCACAGTTATGTTTTCCAGTTACAAACAGCAAAGTGGAAGCAAATCCGCTGAAAAATACTATAACCAAAAACATTGAACATTTGTCGGCAGTGCAAGTGTTATTACTGTCTAATTGTTTAAATGGCATTAATATCAAAATAATAAAATGATATCAAAAGCAAAGTGATTTTTTTTCCATAATCACACAACGAACATTATAAGATATAGAAACAAGGAACTAGATCAGTCAGTTCAATTCAGTTTTATTTGTCATATGTGGGTTAACACAGGGTCAATGGTACAATGGAATGTGTATGACAAAACACCAGGTCACCTCAGCAATGATATTACAAGGATAAAATTAAGGTTAAAAAAAAAAAGATAAAAATCACATTGGTATATAAAAGACAATAATAAATAAAATAATCAACATATATGATGCGTTTATGAGTTCAGAAGCCTGGTGGCATGATGATAAAAACTGTCCTTAAGTCTAGTGGTATGTGCTGGTATAGGAAAAAAGACAACATGCTGGAGTGACTCAAGGGTGGGTAAGCATCTGGATGAACATGGATATGTGGCATTTTGTGCTGGGACCCTTCTACAGACTGACTGTGGTGAATGGAAGGTGAGGAAAGCCTGAAGAAAGGTGGGGCAAGCCTGGCAAGTGATAGATAGTTACAGGTGAGAGAGGTTTTTTTGAATAGGCAGATGGTTGGAGAAAGGCTAGAGATGAAAAGACTAAAGGTGTGAGATAAGGTTAGAAGAGTTGTGAATTATAAAGTCAGAAGAAGGAATGTAGGTTGAATGGGAGAAGGTGCTTACACCCCAGTCTAGGTGGGGCGTAAGGAAGAGGTGGGGGTTTGGGGGGGGGGGGGGGGGATCCCAAATGCAACTTGCTTTGAGATAGAAAAATGTACAAACTCCCTTGCAAAGGTTATGACTTCATTAGATTAGAACAGATTTGGATTTGTATTTCTCACAATATAGGGGAGGCCATTCATTCCATTGAATCTATAGCAGCTCTCAAAGTAACCGATTTTCGTTTACATGCACATCAACTCCCTTCTGATTCCCCAGCTTCCCCTTTTTACAGTAGTTTACAGTAGCTAATCAACCTAGCAATCAGCCTATCTTCAGGATGTGGATGGAAAGCGAAACACATGGGGAAAAATACACATGATCACAGTAAAGACATGCAACCTACCACACACAGACAATCATCAGTCTTGGGATCAAACCCGTCACTAGAGCGGCAAGGCAACAGCACTTCCTGCTGTGTCACTGTGCTTTTCTTCAGTCATTAACTTCCCATAGTTGAGCAGCTCAATATTATACATTGGTGAAGATGTAAAGACATTAGTGTCTTATAAATGACATAGAAAGAAATGTATATTCAAAACAGTACCGTTATAGAAATTAAACTAGTTGTACTCTCGTTTTAAACAACACAGTCCTGGGTCAAAATATTGGTTGCAACAATCTTGAGTACTTGTCTGTTCATTTATTGTTCAGAATAATTTCTGTAGATTGATGTTGCATGTTAACCAATCACACACCAGCCAGCATCTCTAACTCCACCCCACTATAATACTTATACTAACACTTGTTCCCCAGCACCGACAATTGGAGCAGCCAGGATGTACTAACAACTAATCATCCTTCATGCTGTTAAGTATAAGTGCTGATTAAAGATGTATTTGAATCATGTACGGAGTCTAGAAGTCATTTACAATTTCCATGCTGAATGTTTCCCACATCTTGGATTTTTTTTTTAAGGAATACCTGTCCAAATATGGATGGACTGAACAAATAAACTGGGAGAATGTCAAACACCTGAACCAGAAGAATTTTGCTGATGAGCATCCAGCTCCTAAAGATTTGATAGACCTTATTGAAGAAGGATCATCTTCTTCCAGACAAAAGGAGCAATCTCAGGCTGAGCCCACTAAAAACATTGCCTACACAGAAGCCTTAAAACAATTCCAAAAGGCCAACGGCATACCTGTGACAGGAGAATTAGACAAAGCCACTAAGGGAGCAATGAACAAACCGCGATGTGGAGTCCCAGATAAAGTCTTGTCCGATGATATCTTGATGGACAATAAGACATCCACTGACAACCAAACTGTCGGTTTAAACAAAACTGCCACTGAAACCAGCAATACTACTGGCACGAGTCCAGAGTCAAAAGGTCGCAAGAAGCGTTTTTTGCATCTATTACTTTCTCCCACACAACAGAAATTGCCATTTGACGCTAACATGGATAAGGCAATGAGAATGGCCTTTTCGAAATCAAAGCTAACATGGCGCCTGATGGGAGAAAGTTTTAGCAATCAGCTATCTATTGAAGACCAGAAAAATGTGCTCAAATTGGCTTTTAGGATGTGGAGTGAAGTCATTCCATTAGAGTTCGAAGAGAATAACGACTCTCCTGCTTCAATGGTCGACATCAAACTTGGCTTTGGAAAAGGTAACATCAATGTCTTCTTGATGCACACATTGTTCATAGCTTTATTTACCAAAGCATGAAATAAATAGAATTTTGTATTTAAATTAGATTATTAATATATATCAAATTTAAAATTTGATATTTTGCCTTAAAACAATAGTGATTGTATATATATATATTTGTTCATAAATTCATAGGTTCCAGCCACCGAATTAAGCAATTCAGCCCATTAAATCTCTGCCATTCACGGCTGATCTATCTTTCCCTCTCAACCCCATTCTCCTGCCTTCTCCCCATAACCCCTGACATCTTACTAATCAAGAATCTGTCAATCTCCGCATTAAAAATATCCATTGACAACCTCCACAGCAAAGAATTCCAGATTCACCACCCTCTGACTAAAGAAATTCCTCCTCATCTCCTTTACGCTGTATAACTTAATTTATGTAAACTTGACTTGACTTGAAGCATAAGGAATGATCAGCTAACATGAAAATCTATGTTCATTCTTGCCATAGGTCGTCATATGGGTTGCACACAGACATTTGATGGCAATGGACAGGAGTTTGCTCACGCGTGGCAATTAGGTGACATTCATTTTGATGATGATGACCATTTTACCACTCCAAGTAATGAGAATGGAATTAGCTTGCTAAAGGTAAGATTTTTCCTCACATTCTTTACCATTGATATATTTCTTCCATTCAGAGGCTTTACTGAAATTGGCAAATAGACATTTCCAAAATTATATTTGAAGAAAATGTTATTAAAACTGCCATATTATCCACTTTTCCTCCCCAGTGATTGTGCAGATACACCATGTTTTGTCCCAATCAGTCAAAACGGGTAGTATTGTTACAAGTTTAGTTTAGCGATGCAGTGCGGAAACAGGCCCTTTGGACCACCAAGTCCACGACGACCAGCGACCACCGCACATTAACACTATCTTACACCAACTAGGGATAATTTACACATACACCAAGCCAATTAACCTACATACCTGCACGTCTTTGGAGTGGGATGAAACTGAAGATCTCGGAGAAAACCCACGCAGGTCATGGGGAGAACGTACAAACTCCGTACAGACAGCACCCACAGTTGGGATCGAACCCGAGTCTCCGGCGCTGCATGCGCTTTAAGGCAGCAACTCTACCGCTGCGCCACCGAGCTGCCAAGTTGCAGTTATTTGACATTGACTGCAGTAAAAGTGTGCAGCATGTAGATTTGGGCTCTAACACACAGTCCAGAAAAGAAGAAATGTATATACTCTATGATTTATAGAAATGTACAAAAAAATTGCGGCAAACAGATTGAGAAGATATCTTACGTGACAGAATGGTATTAATGCATAGAGATTAATATATAAAATATAAATACATTTCATGCACTGCCCTCACATTGGATAACAATGTGGCTTATATTAGCAGAAAATTGAATCTAACAAGGCTAGCAATGAGGTAATAAGAAATAAAGATAATAATAGTTTGACATTCTTCTTCAATGTTAAGTGAACTGGATGAATTAGATGTCTCTCATATGAATTATCTGGTTTGACTTAATAATCAGAAATGTAATGACATGGCTATGAAAATGTTTGTGCAGATCTCTGAACAATAGGAAGAAAATAAATTATAAATGTTCGCTGTCTTATTAGATACTGCGCTCTGTTTTACCCAATCTGCATTAACAGTTGGGGGGAAATATCCAATGAGGAAGGAAGCAGGGAAGAGGAGGATGGATGTTCTTACTCAATGTTGTCCATATCTGCAATTATCTACCTGAAAAGGTGGTAGAAATAGATTGTAAATAAACTTAAGAGCTAAGAACGAGGAACCCAAACGGTTAGCCGCACAGCGCAGTGCTGTAAGGAGAGTACTGCTAAACTTAACTTGCATTTAGTTGCATTTAACATTTGAGGCAGTCAATAGTTTGTAGCAGGATAAAGGGTTCCCTCTTACTCTGGGACAGTAACACTAATTGGTGTATCAAGAACTTTCCTGGTTGTGCACTGGAGTGAGCACTGCATCTATTCACATATTCTGACCCTGTTTTAATGTATAACACACATATGAAAACAGACCTGAAGTCAATAATGTACATTTTGATTTTAGAATCATCCAGGATTAACCCATGACAGAAACATTTCTTATGGGTAAAAGACCAATTGTTTTTCAATGAATTAAATGTTTAAATCTGCCCAATGTTCAGGTGGCTGTCCATGAACTGGGTCATGTATTGGGTTTGCCTCACAGCTACAGGACTGGGTCAGTAATGCAGCCCAGTTACATCCCACAAGATTCAAAATTTGAACTGGACTGGCTTGACAGAAAAGCCATTCAGCAACTCTATGGTAAGAATATGTAATTCAAACTTAAATTCTAGCAAAAGCTACTGTCAGAAACAGAATTGAAATTTGCAAGATATTTTTGTAATTTTGTGGAAAAACGAAGTGGATGCAACCAGTAACCAAGAAGCAAATGTTCAATTATTTGATACACAAAGCAGTATCAGACTTTGCTTTTCAAAGGGCACGGCCAAATATTAAATAATTACAGCTCACTCTGAACCGTTTAGTCACAAAAAAGCAGATCTTTGTAAAGGTATTTAAAAATGTTCAAAGACATATGCTTTGTATCAAATTACATATTAGAGTTAGAGAATCTGATTTAAATTATATTCTTAAGACCACGTGCGCATGTTTCAAAATAATGCATTAAAAATACCCATGAATGGTTCTTGGATTGGAACATCCTGATAATTCTTTTCTGCATCCTTGTTGGGAGGCAACTTTCACTTATGAGGAGACGTTAGATAGCTGGGTTTGTTTTCCTTGGCATGGAGGCAACTGAACAGGGATTGAGGGGTACAGGATAGATAGTGAGAAACCTTTCTCTACAAGAGGCATCTAAAACCAGCGGGCATAGGGTATAACATGAGTAGTTAGAGGATTTAAAGACATCTGAAGACTTATTTTTCCACTTAGTGGATGGTTGCAATACGGAATGCCGGGGCTACCTGAAGTGAGAGAAATCAATGTTTCCTTTATCGTCGTTACCTTTTTGCTTATCTTTCATTCATTGTTCGCCTCTCCACATCACTGTCTATATCTCTCGTTTCCCTTATTCCTAACCAGTCTGAAGAAGGGTCTCGACCTGAAACGTCACCCATTCCTTCTTTCCAGAGCCTGTCCCGCTGAGTTACTGCAGCTTTTTGCGTCCATCTTCGGTTTAAACCAGCATCTGCAATTCCTTCTGACACATGCTAGTAAATAGGATTTGTTTTGATGGTTACTAGATGGTCGGCATGGATGTGGCAGCCAAAGATCATGTTTCTATGTTGTATTACTAAATGAATAACTTCAGGTTTCAAGATTAAACTCCACTTACCATTGCTCATCAATATCATTCTGCAACCCAAGACTATCCTGCTCACTATAGACAACACAGCATATTCCCACGATGTACGATTCTGTATGTCCAACCTTGTGTTTTTTTGAGAAGGGAATGATGACAAAATGCTCATGCAATACCTCTCTGTACCCACTGGTCTGCCCAATGGTCATATGTTACGTTCCTGCCAGTACACCTAACACCTTTGGAGGTGACCAGCTGACTAAATGTGCCTTTTGGGAGAATAATGTTTGAATATACGCAATGAATGGAAGGTCTGAGGAAGTACTAAGAATTGGAGAGACCTAGTCAACATGTTAACGGTTCCTGAACGCAACTGCACAGGCTGTCAAGGTGGTTAAGAAGCCACATCAAAGCAATGGCCAAGAAAGCACACTAACGCCTCTACTTCCTGAGAAGGTTTAGGAAGTTTGACATATGCCCAACACCCCTCACCAACTTCTGCCATAGAAAGCATTTTATTGGGATGCATCACAACATGGTTTGGGAGCAGTTCCATCCAAGACCACAAGAAATTGCAGAGTTGTGGACATAGCCCAGACCATCACACAAACCAACTTCCCTTCCATGAGCTCTATCTGCACTTCACACTGTCTAGGCAAGATCACCAGCATAATCAAGAACCAGTCTTGCCCCAGTCATTCACTCATCTCCCCTCTCCCATCAGGCAAGGGGTATAGAATTTTGAAAATTGAATACCTCCAGATTTAGGGACGGTTTCTTCCCATCCGTTATCAGGCAACTGAACTGTCCTCTCTCCAGCGAGTGTGGTCCTGACAACACATCTTTCTCATTGGAGAGCTGTAAACTATCTTTAAACAGACTTTATCTTGCACTAAATGATATACTCGGTTTCTGTACGTAGTGGACAGCTTGAATGTAATCACGTCTTTGCAATCATGTGTAGACGGCAAAGCACGCAACAAATACAAATTTTCACTGTACCTTCGTTCACGTGACAATAATAAACTAATGAACAAATTCTAGATTAGTTGTGGCACACAATGAAAGAGCAAGGATGTTATGGCACAACTATATAAAAAGTTAATGAGGCCACCGGAGATCGTGTATCAGGTACACTGAAATCTAGAGGAGTTGGAGATGATAACAAAGATAAAAGGATGAGGAATCAATGAAAAGGTGGGTGTTCTGCAAGGTGTGCCTTGGAGTTAAAGTTTCTCAGTTACCTACATGACTCCCAATGCGACACTACAGATTTAAGACCTTGTTTATCAAGCTGTATCCCGTTGCAGGCACCCCCAGGATAATATGGTTCAAGTTCCTTGCAGACAACCAGTGTTGCCCAGGGAATGTTGACATCAAATGCTTCACTTATTTGGAAAAATTCAATACCACAAAGATAAATTAATAACTAGAAATGCCAGGTCAAATGTTAGCAATGGTGCAATGTAACATGATCTATTGTGGGTTTTATTGATTTTCATTAGCATAGCATGAAAAACCATGATCTCATCCAACCTCCAAACTATTTGCATTTGTTTCCAGGTACAGTTCCTCATCAGGTTCAGACAGGGTTCTGCTCCAAAGAACTGTTTGTAACCTGAACAGTTAGCAAGCCTGAAACAAGGCCACTCAACAATATATTTAGATAAAAACATGGGCCAACCAAGAGCAATGTATAATTAAATCAGACATTTATCTCAATACAAGATTCAATATTACCACAAACAGTTCCCACAGGGCAGATATCAGATGCTGTATATCAGCTAGCAAATCCACCCTGCTGTTCTCTCAACCATTAGTTCTTATGTACAGGCTATATATAGGTCAGGCATTTGTAACACGATGAGGACCTGTATACATTTCTCTGGGAAAATACCCGTCATCTAATATCTAGCTCAGATACATTCTTGTGTAACATGGTCATAAACCTCTTCCACAATGGAATCTCCACCAGCCATCTTGTCAAAGGCAAATGTTCATCCATTTAATGACAGCGATCCAAATGTAATTGGTAACAAGTGGTCTAGAATTGGAGATGGCAAGGGTCCAGGAAGAGAGAGATAAGCTAAAAGTCATGCCAAGAATTTGAAAAAAAAACCCTTTTTTTTCCTACAAAAAAGCTCTATTATACAATGTTGCTGCAATATACATAGTTGCTTGTCATCATAATACATGATAAGGCTTGCATTACAACGGTTATGGTTGAGCAAATTATTTAAGACAATTTGGCAAATAGATTTATATCCCTTATTCTTCATAGGTATTTGTGAAAGTCCTTTTGACACGGTATTTGACTGGATTCACAAGGAGAAAAATCATTACGGAGAGCTGATGATTCAATTTAACACATATTTCTTCCGAAATGAATTGTATTGGCTTTATGAAAATCGTAATAATCGAACACGCTATGGAGATCCCGTTGCAACCTCAGTTGGATGGCAAGGAATTCCAAGTGCTGGAATTGATGCAATTGTGCACATATGGACGTGGACAAGAGATGCCATCTATTTCTTTAAAGGTGATTTAATAACCAACATAGTTATTAGCAGTTAATTAATGGAGAGATGCTTTCAATGTGAATTTGTACTCTTATGCAGGTACTCAGTATTGGAGATATGATAATGAAAATGATCATATTTACACAATGGACACCGAGGGAAACAGATATCCCATGTTAATTTCTGACGGTTTTCCAGGTGTTACAGGGCCTGTCGATGCAGCTTTGTATGATAGGAGAGACCAACATATATATTTTTTCAAAGGACCAAATGTAAGTATTTTTACTTGGTCTTGGGCCACACGTGACAACAGATACAAATCATTTTTTACTCAATCCTAGTTATCCTGAGAGCATTAAGAGTAATATACGACAGGAAGGTGTGCAAGCAACATCAGAAAGAGATGGGTCGATATCACCATCTGCTATTAAGACATATAGAGAATAATTTAAGATAAATTAATTGTTATGAATTGGAATGGGGTGTCAGAGCAAGTTAAATTTGACTGAATTAGTCATACAGCATGACAACTGACCCTTTGGCCCAACTTGCCCATGCCAACCAACATGCCCTTTGGGCATCTGCCTATGTGTGGCACATATCCTTTTAAACCTATCCTATCCATGTACCTGTCCCAATGTATTTTATACATTGTGTATCTGCCTCAACTACCTCCTCTGGCAGCTTGTTCCATGTGCCCACCACCCTTTGTGTAAATGTGTTCCTCCTCAGGATCCTATTAAATCTTTCCCCCATCACCTCTGCTTCCTTCCATGAAGTCAATTCTCTATCCAGTCGCCTAGCTCTCTCTGGATTCCATACGATCTAACCTTCCAAAGCAGCCTACCTGGCAGATCCTGATCAAGTGCTTTGTTGAAGTCCATATAGATGATGTCCAGGGCTTTGCCCTCATCAACATTTTTAGTTACATCCTCAAAAAAACGTACTTGTGAGACACTATCTCTCATGTACAAAACCACACTGACTCTCAGCCCGTCTATCCAAATGCATATATATATATATATACACACACACAACTAAGAATACATGCCTACCATTGATGTTAGGCTCACTGGCCTCTAGTTCCCAGGCTTTTCCTTGCAACCCTTCTTAAATAGAGGCATAACATTAGCCACCCTCCAGTCTTAAGGCACCTCACCCATACCTAATGAGAAGGGTCTCGACCCGAAACGTCGCCTGTCTCCTTTGCTCCTTAGATGCTGCTGCACCCGCTGAGTTTCTCCAGCATTTTGTGTACCACCAATGATTTGTATATCTCAGCCAGGGTGCCTGCATTTTCATATGTAGCTTCCCACAGTGTTCTTGATATCTGATCTGGTGAGGGATATTTAACCATCTTCGTACACATTTTGACATTCAGTGCCTCCTTGACTGTAATACCGACTGTCCTGCACATTTTCATTAACTTTTCCAAGTTCCCCAGTCTTCACATCTTTCTCCACAGTAAACACAGGAGAAATATCCATTGACATTGGCCACCGACATGCATGCTTCGGTTTCTAAGGGGCGCTATTCTCTCCCTAGTCACTCTCTTTCCATTAAATCTACATAATCCCCTTGGATTTCACTTAATATTATCTGCAATAGCTATCTCCTGCTCTCTTTTTGCCCTTCTGCTACTCCTCAGTTCCCAAAACTCCTCCAGGGATACATTTGAACCCTTACTCAAGTTGCAGAAGTTAATGCAAATTATGTAGAAACAGGGAACTGCAGATGCTGGAATCTTAAACAGGAACCCCCCCACAAATTGCTAAAGTAACTCAGTGAGTTAGGTAGCATCTCTTGGAAACATGGAGAGGCGACATATCGGGTCAGGTCACTTAGTCAGACTGATTGTAGTGGGGGAACGAAAGCTGAAAGAGTGGTGTGGGCAGGACAAAGCCAGGCAAGTGATGAGTGGAGCAGACAAAATGTGAAGGAACTGCAGATACTGGTTTATACTGAAGATGGACACACAAAGCTGGCGTAACTCAGCGGATCAGGCAGCATCTCTGGAGAAAAGGAATAGGTGACGTTTTTGGTCGGTACCCTTCTTCAGACTGAGTCTCATTGTTCTATATTTAACTACATTTATTTTCTTTACAGGTTACTACTTTCAATGTGAATACCAAACAGGTTATTGGACCTCCAAAAAGAATCATAGATGTATTTCCACCAGTAGTGCTGAATGATCATCCCATTGAAAATCTAAATGCTGTATACTATTCATATCACCACCAATCAATCTTTTTCTTCAAAGGCAATTTCTTTTGGAAAGTAGTTGATGATTGGGATATAAAGCAGAACCCAATACTGCCAATGAATGGATTATTGCCCAAAAGAAATATATCAGAACAATGGTTTGATATTTGCAATGTTCATTATTCTATGCTGAACTAGATGCTGAAATTAATACCGTTTTTAATTGCTAATGATAGGCTTTAAAATACGACAAAGGCTATTTTGAATTGCAAATGCACCGTTAGCCTGCTTTTGAACCAAATGCTGTAGTCTTATGCCAAAAAGTATCCAAACTTAAGGACAAGAAACATTTAAAATGACAAACCTGTATGTCTGAGACAAACTATCATACAATTCTAAATATTAAAATAAGGGATAAAACATTTAAATGTGTCAAACTTAATATGTAGTATTTTAAGTGCAGACAGTACAGCTATGCAGTAAAAAAGATACTGAAATTAGTTTTCTACTAAGCTACTGCATAGATGGTTATAACTGAATAGCCAACTTACTGCTTCTGGTTAGTTATTTGTTTAGTACAAAGGACAAGTGAAAGTAGTTGCTTTCTTATTTATTAAATATGTTTAAGAATGTCACATGGTATTTATACCTATTGGCAGCAGAGTGAACATTTTTCCAAAATATAATACATTTCTGAATATTGAAATGCCACATAGCCCTCAAGGTTTGATTAAACCATACAGCTAATTATAAAAGATGATAGAATTAGTTTCTGCTTAGCATCTAATAGTTGTGTTCCCTCTTTCTCTATCAACTTAACATTTTTCAAACTGCCTGACAAATCTCGAGGTGGATTTACGAAGACTGGTTCTCTAAATAAAATAATCTCATTCAATCTACAAAAGGAAGAATAGCTCAAAAGGAAATAAACTTATGAATAAAATACCAGAATTTTCATCAACATACTAATTAAAGAGTCATTCTTTGCACATTCCAAATGCATGCTCATGTTATTCATTCAAATCATACATTAAAGTTACAGTATAAATATTGACCCCTGATTTATATTTTTTGCATTCAAATTGCCCATTAAAGAACATTGCACATTGTTTCAAATATACAATTAGTTACAAATTTTACAACTTGTTAGCAAAAATCCTGTATACAAGATGCACACTGTAAATCCTGAAAATCTTAACTTATCACTATTGAACACTTTATTAAAAGCAATTTTATTGTGAAACTAGAGATATTTAACATGTTGAAACACACAAGAATATCATGTGCACACACAAAAAAACATTTTAAATAGCACTTTTCATGATGGAACATCTCAATGCTTTACAATAACAAGTATTTCATTGGACCTGTTTATCAGTTCCAACGCAAGCCATACAATTTTTAAAAATCTTTCCTAGATTGATTGAGTAGATTATCTGCAGGTTTTTCAGAAAGTTAGCGATAGTGATCATTATGAAAAACATGCACATTGAGAATCTCATCATTCATCTCACACATTATCAGTAGATTGCCTAAATATCAATAATGAAACTCTCCATCTGCATAGAATTTATCATCCAGGCTTTTAGTTGATTAAGTGGTGAGTAACATCAATAGGCAATGACCATTCTTGTAAAGATTACCCTGACCGTCAACTCCACTTTATTGCTCCTTTCTCGTAAACCCCTCTGCCCTGCACATTCATTAACGTACACAAACTTTACTGGATTGGCCCCAATGGTGCCATAGCTATCAAATTACATAAAGAGTGGCTGTTCTTCAACAAGAGGCTCCTTATCAATTCAAATGTATGTTGGGAGCATAACAGAACAGTTAGGAATGTGATGGAACATACCATTCTCTTGGGATGGGTTCAATTTCAAAGTAAAAAAAAATGGAAACTACCCAAAAAAAAAAAAACCTGATAAGAAATGTGTTCATACTTAAAAAGGTACTACCCCTCTACTTCTGGTAGACAATACACACCAAATATATAATGGACTGCAGAAAATCTAAACATTCATTTGACACTTTCTCAAACTCATCACCTCATTTAACAACTGCCTGGAAACATCTCCTTCGCGAATGTTGCCAGCTTATTAGCTTAGACAGGTATTATGATTCACTTGTTGCTGGTTCAGTCTCAGCTAATGTAGTCGTCAGAGTAGCTTCACCATGTATATAATAGAAAGCCTTGCACTTCTCAAAGTTAAATAAGGCTAGGAAATAAATCCTGTCTGAAACATACATTCTGAGAAAAAAGCAACTTTATGGCCCAGAGCTGATCAAGTCTCTACAGGTCTTATGCTTTCATTTTGAAATGAAAAGTAAATTTGCAACGAATGTTTTATCATTATTGTGTGAATATTCTATTGTAAATTGCAAAGTACTCCAAATATCAGTTTATGACACTGTAGATTGTCTTGCGAGTTGATTTTGAGAGCAAAAAGTTTTATTACGGCACCTTTTAGTTCTACACAATTCTGAGTGTGTCATTTATGTTGCCTGTAGTTGCATGGTTTATATTTCATGTAGCAACTCTGTGAAATTTTGAAATTCCATTTACATACATGTTGAAAATAATAAAAAAACAATATTATAAATAAACTTTTAAATTGCTATTGTTACCATTTTCCTCCTCCTTTCTTGTTGACAGTGACTCATACGGGGATACAGATCTCAGTTTCCCCACCATAATCATTCATATCTGACAAGTTTGAGGTAGTAAGTTTCAAGTAACTACAAAATGTGAAGATACCATTGTCAAACCTAATCCTGCATTCACCGGAAAAAGCCAGCAGCAGCAGGAAACATAAATTGTTTCACCACACACCCTAACTCGGGAATGGCATGGCTAACTGGAGCACCATAACTACCAATTTGCCCGATACTAGGTAACGTATAACAGACTAAGTTCCCAGATTTGGATTATGTCATTACAACATCCAATAGTAAATCAATGTATTGCTTCAAATAGGCGATACTTATTTGTTGCAGGAATACCTTCCAGACTAGTAACACCGTATGATTATAACTCTGTAGAACATTGAAGCCTGTTGAAGTTTGAACAGATTGCATCAACTGCCTGTTCAGATAGCATCAAGTCAGTAAAGATAAGCAATATTCTAATGATGCTGTCATTACGGTAACAGAGGACATCTTGTAGTCATTAACTCGATAATTGTTTTAATAAACTCAGTATCACTTCCACCCTCTGCAGTAGAGAAGTGTCCTTATCTGCTGTTGCCCGCAGTAACGTTGAATAAGCATATTTGTAGTTTTTCAATGCCATCTGATCATCAATGATGCCACTATATATTAAAGAAAAACAGTACAAGTTTAAGAATGCAAAATTTGAATCAAATCCCATTTATTATTTTCCCCCAATTGTACCATATTTTCCAAATTGGAGCACATTTTATCACTTTGATTCCCACAATAAAATCAGAACACTTGATTCAAATTAAGTGACTTTTCTGGACTTTGTGGTTGAATGACAAATAGCTTTGAAACTGCAATAAAAGGCAATTTTATGATCTTGTCTCCTAATAAATTTTAAGTAGATGACAAGACAAGGGACAAAACTTTATGAAATTAGATCCCACCAGATTAAAGGATAGGTGTGGACCCATCTCAAAAAATGATTCAGATTTCAGCAGGGGCAGGCCATAAACAATTTGATCAATATTAAATAATCTCCACATATTGTGGTAACATTAAAAAAAATCTAATCCCAATGTACCTGGGAAATATTTGGAAATCAAGTTATTAATGAATAGGAAAACTAATTTACCTGCTTTTTCTTTTTGTCGTCAGCAATTTGATAAGTTGAAACAGAAGAAAGGTAAGCCGGGTTTCAAACATGTTGACAAGTTTTAGAATCTCTTCTTCATTAAAGATAGAAGAATCATTTTCAGGTGCATTTCCCTCCCGATGTTCAAGGCAATCACTTTGCTGGATCAATGGATACAAACATGAAAAGTTAACACAAAATAATTTTTCTTCTAAATATGTAAAATGAACGTCAGAGTAAAAAAAAAAAAACCTGGCTCTTCGACCCACCATATCCATGCTGATTGTCAGGTACCCAATCTTACTCATCTCATTTACATGCACTTGGGCCACAACTTTTATGCCTTTGTGATTCAAGACTCATTTAATTCTCAGTATGTAGGAAAGAACTGCAGATGCTGGTTTATATCGAAGGTAGACACAAAATGTTGGAGTAACTCAGCAGGACAGGCAGCATCTCTGGAGAGAAGGAATGGGTGACGTTTTAGGTCGAGACCCTTCTTAACTCATTTAATTCTTAGATGTTCTAAGATAGAGGCAGCTTAGAACATCTGAGCTGCCTCGATCACTCACTCAGTGCTTTCCAATTTTCACCACCGGATAAAAAGTTTTTCCTCAGAATCCCACTGAGTTTTTTTTGCCCTTCCTAACCTAACTTTAGGACTGAGATGAAGAAAAACGTTTTCATTAGGACGGAGATGAGAAAAAACTTTTCCATCCAGAGTTGTGAATCTGTGGAATTCTGTCACAGAAGGCAATGGAGGTCAATTCAGTGGATGTTTTCAAGAAAGAGTTAGATTTAGCTCTTAGAGCTAACGGAATCAAGGGAGATGGGCAAAAGGTAGGAACGGGGTACTGATATTAGATGATAATATTGAATGGCTCGAAGGACCTACTCCTTTACCTATGTTTCTATTTCCAAGCTCTCTGCTGTCAGACATCTTTGCTAATGGAAAAAGATTCCTTTTACAATAAGATTCCAATAATTTCAGGATTTTAGTGGTGACAGATTGCACGTTTTCCTGAATATTGGATATTACCCCTCTTAATACACCAATGCCCCTGTCCTACTTAGGAAACCTGAACGGAAACCTCTGGAGAGTTTGCGCCCCACTCAAGGTTTCTGTGCGGTTCCCGGAGGTTTTTGTCAGTCTCCCTAATGGTCGAAATTGGTTCTATGTTCTGGCGATTATTTAAAAAATTCAAAACCGGCCGTGACTAAAAATACGTTGCCGTTTTAAAAATCGGTAATTTTTAAGTCGAAGCCGGTTGCGATGCTAGTTGAAGGTGGTTGCCGGAGGTTGCAGGTAGTGGAAGATAAGACCTCCTTGGTGGAATAAAACTGGGTGAAAAAAAGGTCTTACCTTCCACTACCTGCAACCTCCGACAACCACGTTCAACTAGCATCGCAACCAGCTTCGACTAAAAAATTAACTCCAAAAATTTTTAAATGGCAACCTATTTTTAGTCGCGGCCGGTTTTGAATTTTTTGAAATAATCGCCGGAACATAGAAGAAGTGGAAACCACTTTCGAGGGAGACTGACAAAAACCTCCGGGAACCTCGGGGTGGGGCGCAAAGTCTCCAGAGGTTTCCGTTCAGGTTTCCTAAGTGGAACAGGGGCATTACACACTATTAATTTGAGATGATACATCGTAACATAATACATTTTCCATGGGCCCTGGTGACGTTCAATGAACATAGGGAATGGTCACCCAACAAAATGAGCCAGATGCCAAACCATTAGGATTGGTGATCAATAGGATAGTGGACAATTGGAGTTTTTCTTATTAATCTTCTCAACGTGCATCACCTCACACTAAAAATAAAATTCCATCGGCCATCTCTCTGCCCATCCTACCAACTCATCAATATCATCCTGTAATGAAAGACTGTATTCCTCATTATCAACACCACCACCATTTTCCATGTCATTTGCAAAACTTTCTGGAACTTTTATTGCAAATATCTACAATGGCTATTATAATAATGAAAACTAGTTTATACATTTTGATGTGTTAACACCAAATATAACTAATTTCAACTCAGATTGATTTTAGCAAGTCAGTTGCCATCTGGCATATAAGGCCTGCTTTAATAAGTGCCTTAGGTACTGGCCATCTTAAACCTTTTAGTAAGCATGCTCCTTTCTTGATCTTATGAAAAATAGAATATGCCAAACTCCTGCGCTCACTTGCCCCAAAATTGTACAAAAATAGTTACCTGTGCTTGAACACATGCCAGTTCACTTTGTATCAGTTGAAATGGATATTCTGAATTAATGATTATATCCAATGCGCTTGAAAGAGTCTTCAACTTTGAGGCATTGCTATTCTGATCTGCAAATGGAGAAAAGGGAACCTCACAATTGTGGCAAGCAGGCTTCATTTAAAAAAAGGATGCCAACATAAAGACAAATTAAATCATGGACGGACATGTCTGCTTTTAATTTAAATTCTGTGCATGATGTTTTAATTTCAAATAATGATTGTTTAAAATGAAACAGCCTGGATCTTAATTTTAACAAAAAATGCTTTTGATTGAAAATAATGAGCACCAAAGATCACGATCTTTCAGTGGATATGTTATTCTATCGAATCACTGATTGGGAGAACTTATTGTGGTGTGCCGACCTGGGAACTGCAGCCAGTCCCGGGGTATGAGAGGGACCTGGGAACTGCAGAAAATTAATGGAAAAACACGTGAAAACTAATGTGAAGAACAACACCAAGTTACACACTATGGCATCCATCCGCTCACAGACATGGGTCCTGGCCCCTATGCAGAACAAGGTTGCCGACTCCTGTTTAAGTGTATACAAAAAATGTACTTTGAGTTCCAAGATATTCTACTGAGAACCTCCAAAAGAATATCTGCTTATCATGAAGAACACAGATGCTCCATACCCACCAGCTTTAATCTTCGAGTGTCTCAGTTCACTAGTCAACTTATCCACTTATTAGGAATAGCTATATTTTCAAAGTATTAAAGTGTAGTTGTTGAAGAACTTTATATTTACTTACTTGCCATCTGAAACTCTGAAAATGCAACCCGCTCTAACTGAACTCGTAGAAGCTCACAAGGTGCATCTTTCAGCAAATGAAACAGCTTTACAGCCTTGTTGTAATGGAGATCAGCCAAACTGCGGTACTGCTTACGGAAATGATCATCGCCAACCTGTATTTATAAAAAAACTGATTGTACATCTTTCCTGTTAAAACCAATGTTCTGTTGCTGCTTTGTTAGGATGCGAGCTAAACCAATAAGAATATTTTTTGCCAGATTCTTTATGTGTCAAAATGTAGAATTATTGTATTAATAATACACATTGCCTTTCGAATTTCTTTAAATTATCCAAATCATTTGACCAGAGCTAGCTGACAAATTTCAAATTTTAATAATCACCAGTATGATTTCCACAATGTGAAAGACGCTTCATTTTTAATGGATAATAAATCAACATCTCAAGTCGGGGCTTTTTTATGTAGCAGGATTGTCACATTGTGTTTCCTGAGATTTTGTGCAAATGACAAAGCTAGGTGCAATCATATGACGGTTTCACTGCAGATTTGGCTAGATTGTCAAAGAGTGTAGAAAATTAAAAAGCTATGCTCCAGTCTTCTGATGTCTCATATGTGCCTAATGAAGTTGCAAAGATTTGTCGGGAGCTCAGCAATCTGCTCTCGTTTCCCTATAGCATTCTGCGGTAGATCGCACCTAGAATTTATTCATCCTTCGATTTGCCTTTGTCAAATTTGAATTACGGGTTTAAAAATTATCTGGAAATACTTCAGGAAATAATTGATTTTTGAGTTACAAACTAAATCTTGCTATGCAAATGTCAGATGTGCAGTTTAAACAATACACACAAACTTGATTTAAAATCACCATATACCTGGTTTCGAAGGGAATTATGATACATTGAAGCAAGTCTATGATGAATGGTTGCAGCCCGATATTGACACAACGGTTGTCTTGCAGATTCTGTGTGTGTATCACAATACTTAAGGGATTTCATCATGAAATCGGCGACTTCCCTCTCAATCTGAAAAATCGTAAGAAATCTCATATTACTTAACAACATCCTACCTATAAACCTTCTATAATCCCAACTTCAAGTGACTGCTGACGCAGTAATAACAGGGAAAGTTACATGGAATACATGTTCTCCCCCCACCCCACCACATTTCTTCCTCTATACTTCGCTGACGAATGTTAATTTAGCACGCTTTGAGATTTAGCACGCTCTAGGCTATCATAATCTTATTCAGATGATTACACATCACTGTCAGAATACCAATCAACTTCAAAAAGTATTTTCACTTGGCTGTCTGAATAATACAGAATGATGATTAGGTAAATAAGATGAGGTATTAAAATACTTAACATTTCCTCATATTCATCGTTAATCTAAGATTTAAAGACAAACTGGTGCATAAAATATCCAGTACATTTTAAAAAACAGGGCTTATAATCACGGTTTATGAACCATATCCGCAAACAACAATCAAATTTAGCATGAAAACAGTTATTTAATTTCTTGATTTTTGTTCTTAATTGCTCATGGGTACCAAAATAATTTGCTATTTTGTAAAGAATCTGCATGATTATATTATAGGGCGAATAAAAAAAAATGGTCTTGTTTTCCCCCCCAAAAAGTGTTAATATATTCAGAATTTGTTTAAAAGGATGCAAGGTGCTGGAGTAACCCAGCGGGTCAGGCAGCATGTCTGGAGAACATGGACGCGTGACGTTTTGAGGTGAAACCCTTTTTCATTCTCTACCAGATCCACCCGGATTTCAGAATCTGCATCTTGCTCTAAATTGTTACATCTGCATTTTTGTGACATTATCTCAATAACTTGTTACAGCAGAGAATTTTAAATAATATTAATTTCTTCACTTTTAAATAAATAACTTTTGCATTGGAAACTGATGAAAGTGCAACTGATAAAAAAGTCCCATGAGGAGCTTTGGGGACTTTGGTGGATGGCAATATATGATGGGTGTTAGCAGATGGAATCCTTCTTGAACAACTACTCCACCCAGAATCCCTAGTGCAATCATTTTGGTCACTGAATACTGGAAGTATTCATTGTGAGGCATTGAGACCTTGGCAGAGACAAGTCCACAGAAAACATAGTCCTGTAGCTCTCATCCAAGATGGCTGCTGGCTGTATTAGACAGAAGCTAAGGCCGTGGCTGACAGGGCTCAGCCTTCATCAATTTGTTTAGGAATCCATGAGGTTTTTTTACATCATCTGACACCGAGGTAATAAAAACTAAATCTAATTACAAATAATTATTACATTTAAAAAATTGTTACAAAGTCCTGGATTTAAAGATCTCCAATCAAGTTTGGTACTGGGCGAGCTGTGATAATGGGCTATTTCAGTGATCCTACAATCATTCTCCATAAAATGAAATTCTTCCAAAGCGCTGTCAACACATTCTACCACATACTACCCCAATCACCGCTGTGCTCGACTGGGTTCAAACCCAAAAGTATGATTTTTTTAATTACCCTTGCTTTCCAGTCGTTATGTTGTTTCCCCCACTCAAATATTCAGCTTCAGAAAAATCCCAAGAACTTCTAACTTTGGTATTTCATCCAAATCCAATTTTGATGGCTATGCCTTCAACATGCTTAGTTCTAAACTGTTTTTTCCCTGTTCTCTCGCCGTAGCAGTGTGGGGACAGTATTGTTACTGGTTGTCATCTTATAGTCAAATAATTTGAAGATATTTATCATAAAATGTAAAACATGGCTACATGGGCAACTAAATGAAAGATTTCCAACAATCATAGATGAAGAAAAATAAACATTTATCATTAATATCAAAGCACATTAATATTAATGTTATGATATGGTAAATAAATCACTAATCTGATTGATAAAGTGAAACAATATATTACAAAGTAACAAACTTAATTTTTCTATACCAGTTCCTGAGCTTTTCTCGACAATGGAGCATAATCCTGTTCTAGTGTTGCCATTGTAAAGTAGGTTGTTGACAGCTCCCATTTCACAGAATCCCAAACAGCTGGATGCTTCTCCCATCTAGTGAGTGATCGCATTGCTCTTAGATAATAGTCCACAGCCTAAAAGTAAAATAAAGATTTTTCAAGCTTCAGGAATAGTCAAATTCAAATCATGCATAATGCTTTAATGTTAATTTGTATGAATACAATCAGATGTTTGGAGTTCAATAACCATCATGCGTCTTTGTAACGTTCAAACTCCAATAGTTTTTTTTACCTGATGTAGCAGGCCCTTTCCACTGTACAATGTCCTACTTATGTCAACCCATACATATGAATGGATATTTGGGAGATTGGCAGAATGGATCTGCTGGCTGCTGTGGACTGCAGGCATTTTCTGCATTGTGGGAACTCAATCCACTTCTGCATTTCTGACTTACAAATGCTGCAGGTTATGAACATTCAGAAACAGAACCCTGTTGTAATCTGGGGAGGAATTATCTACATTTTGGAGCATCGTCATGCCATTTTATTTCTATGGTAGGAAAAGCTTCCAGGTCCAGCCGGCCAATTCCCGATTACCATGTTAAACACAATTGAATGTAACAGGCAAAACACCTACAACTTTCTCATTCATTTTTCAAAATCCAAGCTGTTAAAAATTAATGCAGCACATTTTGTGATATTTGCATTAGAACTTCTAATAAACAATGAACATGTGAGAAAATGAACTTTATACACAAGTAACAATTTGAAAAACACTACTCTTCCCATCATGAAAGTGAGAATGACCTTAGGCTTTCTTCATAAGCACATTTAGAGAGTAATTGTAGCAAAGGATGTTACATGGCCCATTGAGTACTTTTGAACACAGGCCTACAAGCTCAAAAATAAGACACAATGCAGGTTACCTATGGAGGGAGCTCATCTGAAGACTCGGCACCAATTTTGACAAAGCATAAGGAATGCTTTTTGATTTTTATGAATATTGTTTACGTTTTTCCAAAGACTGAATGTTTTTAGCCTATTATACCGTTTTGATTATACTTGCAACTGGACTTCCCCCACTCCTCCTCTAACGTGGTGTGCCTTTAAAAATAAAACAAAATTGCTGGAGTAACTCATTAGGCCGGGCAGCATCTCTGGAGGGCAGTGATATGGATAGGTGACGTTTCAGCTTGGGTTCCTTCTTTAAACTTCAATGGCCACACAAAACCATAATGAAGGAGATCTGCAGAAAAATCTCCAAGTGTTTGTTAAAGTTTATGGTGGACTGATAGATTAATAAAGCTTTTCAATGAGTACTTCCAGTTATATTGAATTTTTAAAAAGTATCTTACAAGTACTAGACTTATGCACATTGTACTTCATGCAGAATGTAATCATGTCATCGTATGTATATTGAAGATATCTGGAATATTAAGATTGTACACTTTGTTCATACATATTTCATCCAGAGTTAACTGCCGAGTAACGCTGAAAATATAATTCAATACTTTTACAATGCAAGGAAAGTAAGCCATAAAATACATGCCTTGTTATAATACAAGGCTTCCTCAGGTGAAAATTCCCCTCGCTTCAAATTGGCTCCAGTAGTAGCATGTGCCTGCGCACAAAGTCTCATCAGTCTGCCAGTATTACAAAGCAATAAGGCAGCATTGGTTTCATCCTCTATGGTCTCAAAGTCTTGAATTCCCTTTTCGAAGTAGGAAAAGCTTTTCTTCCAAAGTTCTTGTTCTAATGCTGTGATGCCCTTGCTTCCTGCATTGGATAAAACATTAAGTGAATTTAGATTTAATTAATTGCAATTATATTTAATACTTTTTCCGATGCATTAATTATTAAGAAATGTTTAACTATATTTTCCAATATCTAAAATCAGCAAAATGGCTTTAGACAGTTTTCAGTTCACTATAAAACTACACAGTGCAATGGTATATCTAACAATAAATTAACTGAAAAAGTCGTTACCTGTTCCCTCTGTTTGCATAGCGGCAGATTGATTCATGTAGAAAACTCCAACCTCATTTCTGCTATTGCCTAATCTTTTTAACACTTGCGTATGTTGCTCCACAACATTAACTTTCCGTTCACAGGCACGCAGCAACTCATTTGCTGCCTCATAGCATTTGCAGCTAACTGAAAGTTGGTATTCGAGATCCAAATAAAGCTCTGTAGCCCAGCTTAAAGCTAGAATAATAAGACTATTACAAATTAAATTGGTGAAGAAAAATAATAAAGAATTAGCAGTGGAAATCGTCACTCATCATTTACAGTGCTTTAAATACACTGGGTCAGAATTTAATTGCTATTTACATTAACATGGAAAGTAGAGATTTACAGGTGTAAACTTATCCTCTATTTATTTAAATGTGCAGCAGCAGCTTCATGTAAACAAGGTAGTTGAGATCTTTAACTATTTTTAATTCAATGGCTATAATTTGTGTGTCACACTGCTAAAGGAAGGAGGTCATTAACCCGGAAAGTGCAGAGATTTATGAGGATATTGCAAGGACTTGAGGGACAGCTATAGGGAAAGTTTGGACACTCAAGGACTTTATTCCTTAGAATGTAAGAGGTTGAGGGGTGATCTTATAGTTGTATAAAATCCTGAGGGAAATAGAAAGGGTGCACAGTCTTTTACTCAGTGCATGGGGAATCAAAGAGCAGACGACAGGTATAAGGCGAGGGGGCAAGATTTAACAACAACCTTTTCACTCAGGCATTGGTGGGTATATGGAACAAGCTGCCAGGGAAGACATTTAAAAGACATTTGGACTGGTACATTGAAAGGAAATGTTTAGAGGGATATGTGACAAATGAGACTAGCTTCGATGGGGCAGCATGGATGACATTGACAAGTTGGGCTGAAGGGTCAGTTTATGTGCTGTGACTAAGTGTGATGTGCATATTCTGATCTGTTTAGAAACTTTTAATTGTTTAAATTCAGAAGCTGCCAGATGTTCTAAGATTAACCTTCAAAACAAAATATTCAATAAAAGTAAATAAAAACATTAATTTAAGTATAATTACACAAACAAAAAAAGAATTACAGCAACTTCCTCTCAAAGCTGTGTGTCTTGATTCAAATGAGTTCCTGATATCTTACTAGGTCTAAGCCAGTGCAGCAAAAACAGAAAAAAAAAAAGAACCATTCATGGGACAGATGGCAACAAGAAGCTTGATGTTTCAAATCAATATCCCATAAGAATCCAATGCAGTTCTGTGATCAGATTCCCCAGAATAATTCCTGAGGAAATACCTCAACTTCACATTTTACTGCTGGCATTGAAGGGGAATTTAATGCCAGTGGTCAGGAAATGATTGGCAAGGAGTAATCTGCACGTATGGGATTTGCATACAAGTACATAACTGCCAAGTTCAATTACACCAAAACAGGTTATTGGATAAAAATCAGAGATCATTCTATACCCAGAACATAACAATGGTATCTGCATTGCTTTTAGAGGTTCAGGAAAGAAAAGTCCAAGTCCATCTGAGGTCCTTCCAGCTCTGTCCATATTTGACTGCCAACCACAAATATTGATTGTAACAAAATGCTGAAGTATAATGCCCTCCAGTTAAAGAAAAATGCCTACATTGATTCGTCAATCACCCATAGACAAAAATGCTGGAGAAACTCAACGGGTGAGGCAGCATCTATGGAGTGAAGGAATCGGTGACGTTTCAGGTCGAGACCCTTCTTCAGACTGATGTGGGGGTGGGCGGGGGGGGGGAAGAAGAAATGAAGAGGTGGAGACAGTAGGCTGTGGGAGAGCTGGGAAGGGGCGGGGAAGGAGGGAGAAAGCAAGGACTACCTGAAATTAGAGGTCAATTTTCATACTGCTGGGGTGTAAACTGCCCAAGCGAAATAGGAGGTGCTGCTCCTCCAATTTGCGGTGGGACTCACTCTGGCCATGGAGGCGGCCCAGGACAGAAAGGTCGGATTCGGAATGGGAGGGGTAGTTGAAGTGCTGAGCCACTGGGAGAACAGGTTGGTTAATGCGAACTGAGCGGAGGTGTTGGGCGAAGAGATCGCCAAGCCTGCGCTTGGTCTCACCGATGTACAGCAGTTTGCCCAAATGTATGGAGTTATCTTAATCAATTAGCTTCAGTCTTTAATTTTGTGTAAATATAAAATAAAGATGAAAACCAACCTTGGCAACTAGATTCTCTGTGGAGACTATGTAAAATTTCTTGATCCTCTCTGGATTGGTAGCTATATTCCTCCTGGTAAGCTGCTCGATTACTAGCATTTTGTGCTAACATTAACTGAATGTCACCATTAAGTGTCAAGCACTGACTGAGAAAGAATAAGACTTCAGGTGACAAATTATTGATAAGGCAGCAATAGGCATCTATCAAAAGAAAAAAGTACAAATTAATACATTATGCTTCAAGATTAACTGTAATATATTGCATGGTTCTGTGGCTACACTCAAGTATTTCAGCACCTTTTATTTCTCTTAATACAGATGGAAACAGGCCATTCGGCCCATCGAGTTCATGCCAACCACTGATCACACTAGTTCTATTTTATCTCACTTGCACATCCACACACTACAATGAGGCACAATTTAGTCTAATGTACAAAATTGCAGGTCTTTTGTGATACGAGTAAAAACCAGAGCAAACCCATACAGCCACAGGGTCAATGTGCAAACTTCACGCAAACAATCCCCGAGGTCAGGATTGAATTCAGGTCTGAATCGCTGTGAGGCAGCAGGTCTATCAGTTGTGCCATTCTGCCACAACTGCATACTGTTGTATAGAAGTTTATTTTTCCTTTACTGCTACATTATAATATTCTCACTGTTGTACACTTACATGTTTATTGATATTAATATTAAAGAAAGACTTAAACCATTTGACCAGGTCTTGGATACCTGGCAAACAAAGCTACTTTCCCTCAGCACAACTTCCTTCTTAGCTTCAAGATCCCAATTTTCTCTAAGAAAGCTTCTGATAGTGGAGTTGCAGCTAAAGCAATAATAGTGTTGCAGTAAAAGGCTTACCCCATTGTTGAATGTCCACTGCCTATCACAAATGGACTAGCTGCCACTGCTTGATGGGTGACCTTAGGAATGACCCATGAACCTGCTAAGCTACTTAAAATCATAGTTGAGTTATGACAGAACTGCATACACTCGCCATATTTCAAATCCATTAATATACGGCAAACATGGATTTGAAGGTAACAATAATTCTTGTAGTTCAGTTCAGTTCAGAGATACAGTGTGGAAACAGGTCTTTCGGCTCACCAAATCCATGCCAACCCGGAATCACCTGTACACTAGTTCTATCCTACACACTAGGAACGCTTTTATAGAAGCCATTTAACCTACAAACCTGTACGTCTTTGGAATGTGGGAGGAAACTGGAGCACCCTGAGGGAACCCACATGGTCACAGGAAGAACGTACAAATTCCGTACAGATAGGAACTGTAGTCAGGATTGAACCTGGGTCTCTGGCGCTGTGAGGCAGTAACTCTATCGCTGCACAACTGTGCCACCCTTAATGTTGTTTATAAAGCCTAGTGACCTATTCTATGAATAGTGAGGCATTAACTCAATGTTATAAAATTAGCAACTTTGAGAAAAATAATTTGAAAATTTTCATTTCATTTTCTGAGGTTAACTACGTCATATCTGCATTCAATTAAAACTGAAATTAAGTAATAACTGGTAAAAATTTAATGATCCAAAAATAATGTAATCATTTTCTAACAATAATTAATACCCCTCCATAAAACTTGCTAGAAAGATGGACTTCAAAACCACGAGTCATTAAACTAATATTTTAAATCCATATTTAACCTCATAACAGAGCATGTGCAACATTAATTATATAGTCACTTACCAAGAGACTGTAAAGCAAGTTTAATGTATCTCAAAGCTCTACCATACTTTTGCAGAGCATTAGCTGCATCGGATAGAACAAAGTAAGCCCTTGAAGCTTTAAAGATGAGGTTTAGTTTCATTTGATATTGCCACGTGTTTGGTATCATTCCAGACTGACTGGGAAGTTTAATTGTTGCATGAACTGGACCGACTGTGAAAAAAAGTACTTGAAATTAAAATAAAATTATATACATATATTTGGGTACTACTACATTTGTAACATTTGCATGGAAGTTAAAGAAAACATAATATATTGAAATGATTACATGCTAAAATATTAAAATTACTTTGTCCGATAGCTTTGTATTTTAAAAGCAAATAACAATTAGCAGCTTTTGTGAATGTACCATTAAACTACAAAATATGAAACGATTAGAAAGTCTAATTTCGCAAAATAAGGTATTGTATGAAGTGTTTAGATTGAATATTTCTTACCTTTGTCTAAAAACAGAGCAATTTGTTTCTGAAGAACTTCGTGACCTGTGCATTCAGATTCATCTGCATACTTCAGCGGGATTGGAATACTAGGATCAGCAGCTGGGAGATCACTTTCCTTTTTAATACTCCCATCAACAGCTTTCAATCCCTGAAATAAATATTGGCATAATTAAGATCAGCAAAACATTTTTACAGTGAAGATAAATATCAAATTACAGTATGTCATTTCTGTTTGGATTCTAATGTAACAGTAAGTTGTGGTACATAACATTTAACAGGTGTTTGAATTGTTTAGGATTGTAATTAAAATTTAGCATTCACGTAATCAAGTAAAACTCAACTGCTAGATATAAAACGCAATTACCAAGAGAAAATATTAATTTTGAAAACGAAAGCAGTAAAACTTTCAACTGGTAAAATTCAAAAAGAAATTCTGAAAATCATACCTAGTAGAGCAGGTCAAACACACACATATATATACACACACACACACACACACACATACATACATATACACACACACATATACATATATAAACACTTTTTTGGCACATCGCAATTGTGTGAAATATGCAAAATTGTAAAGCACAATCATGAAAGCATGCAAGCATTTGCACAACATGATTGTTGAAAGGAAAACAACTGCAAGCTAGTAAATTACCTCCAGAACGTAATTGAGAACAACTCTACATCGTTCCTCTGTGTCACGACAAACCGGGAAGGCACAGCTGGGCTTAAAAATAAAATACTGTGTAAGGTATCCTGATTTTAAATTAAAATTAATCTAATTGGTTTCAAAACCAAAGTATTTAGGATTATATAATTTGCTCCTACTTTAAATAAATATATTTCAAGAGAACCTAGACAATAATATAAATTTTATTACAAGATAAAAGATTAATTAATAAATTTGATAATGTTTTAATTAGTAATTAGGACATTTGGAGTATACATTTCCTTGTAACAAAAATAAACAATTTGCTTCTACTCATACCCTTATCTGATGTGTCGATTTATACTTTTCAGGTACGGACAACTCGCCAACAGATCGAATGACAGCAATGGCTTTGGTATCATCTGAAGGATCAGAACCATTGCTGAATGAACCATTATCATCACTGTCCTCTGGAAGATCCTCATCTTCACTATAACTATCATCAGAATTTTCATTCAGGGTTGATCCATTTTCATCTTGTTTTGGGGGCTCATTCAGTTGGAAAAGTTCTGAGATCATGTAATTGGCTGACGCAATAAACTGCACAAACTGAAATTTTAGTTGAAATAACAAATAGATAAGTGCATCATTTAAAGTGTAAAACCTTCAATAGATGATAAATGTTAGAGCTTGCGAAATATTAATTTAGATCGAGAAAATTATTACAGCAATCATCTCTGGAAAGCTCCAAACTACAGTCAGACATTTAATCGCCCTTAAATTTGGGTATGCAAGATTTTTTGTTTTTCCTGATATCAGATCTTTCAGTTATCAAACACCATTGGCACCACACTTTCCGCCTGTATGCCCCAGAGGGGTGAACTCCTGGCCAGCCAATCCAGAGGCATTTCCAGTTACAAGTGGCCAGTCTGTCCCAGAGCAGCTTTTAGAGAAAAGGCTGCCCGTAGTCTCACCTGCCATGCAAATGTTTTTGTCAATCAATTCCCACCTAGCTCTCTCATTTACTCTCATAAACAAGGGAACTCCAACTATCTATTAGAATTGTATCAAAAAATCATACATTTTAATGTCTCCTGAAAAATATCTGGATGGTTAACATTGCATAAATATTGACGCAATGCCATTTTTATAAACCACTAGGCCAAGGGGGACCCGTTGGGTCCCGTCCCCTCAACACACACACTAACCACCCCCCACACACACGGGGGGGGGGGACGCGAGGAGGGAGAGGGGGAAGGAGGGGGGGGGGGGAAGGAGGGAGAGGGGGAAGGAGGGGGGGGGGGAAGGAGGGGGGGGGGGAAGAAGGGGGGGGGGAAGAAGGGGGGGGGGGAAGAAGGGGGGGGGGAAGAAGGGGGGGGAAGGATGGGGGGGGAAGGAGGGGGGGGGAAGGAGGGGGGGGGAAGGAGGGGGGGGGAAGGAGGGGGGGGGAAGGAGGGGGGGGGAAGGAGGGGGGGGGAAGGAGGGGGGGGGAAGGAGGGGGGGGGGGGAAGGAGGGGGGGGGAAGGAGGGGGGGAAGGAGGGGGGGGGGGGGGGAAGGAGGGGGGGGAAAGGAGAGGGGGAGGAGGTTTTCAGTGTACAACTGGCCATCAAAATAAACTGTGGGTTTCTCCAGAGCTGCCTTTCTACTAGTCTCTGAAGATCAAAGCAGCTGCCAACAACAATTATTACTTAAAAAATGGCAATAGCAAAATGGCAAAGAACCAGAAACTAGTCTGGTTCTTTGCTACAATGTCATAATGGTAGTTAAACGAAGTGCTCTTGGAATACAAATACGTGGTATGTAATGTTGAGAATAATGGCATTTATGACTGTTTTAAAATGTCAGGATGCTAATGATTTTCATGACAAAATGTAAAGAATTTCAGAGTCAACATTGTCCAATTAGACAAAACCATATAGTTTGTACCTGAGGATGCCTTTCTTTGTCCAGTAATTTAATGCAATTTAACAAGAGCATTCTTATGATACCGTAATGTTTTCTGTTCTGAACTTTCTTCATCATCATGTTGCTAGCAACCCTGTAAACCACAATGTATGTTAATCTAAATTTTGGTGAATGTACATTTAAATGATTTGAAAAGCAGAACAACTAGTCAACGACAAACAAATTTAAATTGTACTGCACGGTGTGTAATAAATTGGATGCTATGTCTGGCCTTGCCTTAATGCTTCTGCCCCATCTCCTTCCTTTATATTTATTCCGCTTTACTCGTCTGGTTTTAATCCATCTTGTGGAGGGGGTGGTGGGTAGCATTGTCAGATTACAGAAATAGAGCCAATAGACAATAGGTGCAGGAGTAGGCCATTCGGCCCCTCGAGTCAGCACCACCATTCAATGTGATCATGGCTGATCATCCCTAATCAGTACACCGTTCCTGCCTTCTCCCCATATCACCCGACTCCGCTATCATTAAGAGCCCTATCAAGCTCTCTCTTGAAAGTATCCAGAGAACCCCTCTGAGGCAGAGAATTCCACAGACTCACAACTCTGTGTGAAAAAGTGTTTCTTCGTCTCCGTTCTAAATGCCTTGCCCCTTATTCTTAAAATGTGGCTCCTGGTTCTGGACTCCCCCAATATCAGGAACATGTTTCCTGCCTCTAGTGTGTCAAAACCCTTAATAATCTTATATGTTTCAATAAAATCCCCTCTCATCCTTCTAATTTCCAGAGTATAGAAGTCCAGCCGCTCCATTCTCTCAGCATATGACAGTCCCGCCATCCCGGGAATTAACCTTGTGTACCTACGCTGCACTCCCTCAATAGCAATGTCCTTCCTCAAATTAAGGGACCAAAACTGCACACAATACTCCCACAAACTACAAACAGCAATTTTAACTTATCTTGACAGGTTTCATCTCGAGAACACAATGAATGAATGGTTTGTTTCAGTCATGCATTAAAAAGAACAAAACTTTACAATCTGCGTGAATATGAATCAACACTGTATCCATTTCACACAACGTTCACATAATCAATGACCGAAAAAGGAATAGGCTGAAGCCACAAAGCTTATTTTTGCCTATCCTATACAATCCATAAGATAACCCAGAATATCAGCATTACAAAGGAAAGAAAAAATATAAAATGCATTCTAAATTGTAATCCTTACTTATTTTACATTTTAACCATTTTACATCCTAATCCTTAATTATTTTAAATTTTAAGGCTTTTTTGAAACTCAACAGAGAGCTACAAAATTTCAACTCATCACTAAGCCCGTTCCATAATTTGACTCCCAAAACTGAGACACATCTATATTTTACATTGGTTCTCACTTTACATTTCAAAAATCCACAACCCTCTTAAATTATAATGTCCTTCTCTTAATTTTTTTTTTTGAATACTAACAGGAAGGCTTTTATTCCTAACTGGGAAGAGTATTTCTAATGTCTTTACATGCACAATATCCAAACATTTTAAGGTACCGGACTTTATGAATAATGGATTTGTAGTTTCACGGTAAGAAGCTTTATGTATTATTCTAATAGCTCTTTTCTGGAGTTTAATTATAGGGTCTATATTTGTTTTCTATACATTTCCCCAAATTTCAACACAATATGACATATATGGCATTATAAGCGAGCAATACAATATATACAAACACTTCTTATTCAACAGATCCTTTGTTTTGTAAAGAATAGCAATGGATTTAGATAATTTCCGTTTGATGTATTCTATATGTGGCTTCCAACAAAGTTTATGATCTATAATCACTCCCAGGAATTTTGTTTGATATACTCTTTCAATGTCAACTCCATTTAAATTCAATTTATTTCACAATTAACCCTGTCACCACAAAACACCATTAAAAGAAAAAAAAAGTCATTTAGGGATAATTTATTATCAAACCATTTTTTTTAGCACTATCAATTCCCTTTCTGCTGTTTTCAATAGTTCTTTTATATCCTTCCCTGAACAAAATACATTTGTATCATCCGCAAACGTAACAAACTTCAACGTATTGGATACTTTACAAATATCATTTAAATAAAGTATAAATAACTTAGGTCCCAGTACCGAACCTTGTGGAACACCACAGGTTACTCTTCTAAGCTGTTAATTTTTACATACTGAAACCTATTACTTAAATAACTTCCCAACCAATTTTGTGTGACAACTCTTATACCATGACATTTCAATTTCTGCAAAAGGAATGATTAATTGTATCAAATTAATTGTATCAATAAATACACCTACAGTGTGTAGTTTCTTATCTGTTGCTGTTGCTATATTTTCTACAAAATCCATCACCGCTAAAGATGTCGATCGATTACTCCTAAACCCATATTGATGATCACTCAATAACTCATATTTCTCAATGAAGTCATCAAGTCTATTCACAAATAGATTTTCATGTCTATTCACAAATAGCTTTAGAAAATGGAGGTAGCAAAGACACAGGTCTATAATTTGATACAATATGTTTGTCACCATTTTTATAGATTGGAACCACCTTAGCCATTTTCATTTTATTGGGAAAAACACCTTTTAGAAAGGATTTATTGCATATATAGGTAAAGGGCTCGAGGACACAATCAATTACTTCTTTTATAAATGACATATCAATAGTGTCACCATCAGTTTATTTTTTATCCTTAAACTTTCTGACTACTTCTAACACATCACTCTCACAAACTCCAACAAAGAACATTGAATTGCTGTTGTTAAATTCAAAATCAAAATCAGAAGCTGTTTAGTACCACTTACCTGAGAAAAATAAACTCAGATGAGGGAAAACATTCTATTAAACATCCTTTCTGAAGTATATACAAAATTCAAACCAATCAAATGTTTAATTCTGCTTTACCTTTATAATCAAATTAATTGAAACAAATTGCTGTCACAAAGCTAACATAAATCTAACAATTTTTACTAGAAGCATAGAAAAATAGGTGCAGGAGTAGGCTATTTGGCCCTTCAAGCAGCACATCCAGTCAGTATGATAATGGCTGATCATGTAAATTCAGTACCCCGTTCCTGCTTTTTCACCATATCCCTTGATTTCTTTAGCTAAATCTAACTCTCTTGAAAACATCCAGTGAATTGGCCTCCACAGCCTTCTGCGGCAGAGAATTCCACAGATTCACAACTCTTGGTGATAAAGTTTTTTTCTCATCTCAGTACTAAATTGCCTACCCCTTATTCTTAAAATGAGACCCCCTGTTCTTGACCCCCCCTAACATCGGGAACATTTTTCCTGCATCTGTCCTGTCCAATCCTCTAAGAATTTTATATGTTTCTATAAGATCCCCTCTCATCCTTCAAAATTCCAGTGAATACAAGCCCAGTCGACCCATTCTTTCATCACATGTCAGTCCTGTCATCATGGGAATTAACCAGGGGAACCTATGCTGCACTCCCTCCATAGCAATAATGTACTTCCTCAAATTAGGAGACCAAAATTGGGCACAATACTCCAGGTGTGATCTCACCAGGGACCTGTACAACTGCAGTAGGACCTTCTTGCTCCAAAGCTCAAATCCTTTCGTAATGAAGACCAACATGCCATTAGCCTTCTTTGCTGCCTGCTGACTTGCAGTGACCGATGTATAAGCACACCCAGGTCTCGTTGCACCTCCCCTTTTCTTAATCTGACACCATGCAGATAATAATCTACCTTCCAAAGTGGATAAACGCACATTTATCCACATTATACTGCATCGGCCATGCATCTGCCCACTCACCCAACCTTATCCAGGTCACCCTGCAGCCTCATAGCATCCTCCTCACAGCTCACACTGCCACCCAGCTTTGTCATCCACAAACTTGGAGATGTTACATTTAATTCCCTAGTCTAAATCGTTAATATATATTGTAAATAACTGGGGTCCCAGCACCGAGCCTTGTGGCACCCCACAAGTCACTGCCTGCCATTCTGAAAAGGACCCGTTAATTCCTACTCTTTGCTTTGTCTGCCAACCAGTTCTCTACCCCAATACCATGTGTTCTAATTTTGCACACTAATCACTTGTGTGGGACCTTGTCAAAGGTTTTTTGAAAGTCCAGATACACTGCATCCACTGGCTCTCCCTTGTCCATTTTACTTGTTACATCCTCTATAACTCTGGGGATGAAGCTGTTCCCAAGTCTGGAGGTGCGGGCATAGAAAGCCTTGTAACGTCTGTGGGTTGTAGAATTTCGAACAGGCTAATGCAAGGGTGTGAGGAGTCTTTATGAATGCAGATGGCCTTCCTGAAGCACCGTGTATTGTAGATGCCCTCCAAGGCTGGTAGCTGTGTCCCAATTATCTTCTGCGCTCTGGGGCTCAGTACACAGCCCTGAGGTGTGCCGGTACTCAGGGTGATAGTGGAGGACAGGTGCGGGCCCAGTCTCACTGCCTGCGGTTGCTCCGTAAGGAAATTCAGGATCCAGTTGCTTATCGACGAGCTGAGGCCAAGCTGGTGGAGTTTGGTGGTGATGACCGTGTTGAAGGCAGAGCTATAGTATATGAAAAGCATCCTCATGTACGGCCCTGTCTTTCCAGGTGAGTCAGGACAGTGTGAAGAGCCAGAGAGATGGCATCCTCTGTGGATCTATTTGCCCTGAGTCTAGTGAGGCATGGATGTTGGATTTGATGTGTGAGAGGACCAGCCTTTGAAAGCACTTCATGGTTATTGGTGTTAAGGCAACCGCACAGTAGTCATTCTGGTTGGTGATTTTGTCTTTTTCGGCACCGGAACTATGGTAGCTGACTTCAGGCACTTGGGGACCGTTGCCAGAGATAGATACAGGTTAAAGATCCTGATGAATACCTCAGGCAGCTGTACAGCACAGTCCTTAAGTACCCTTCCTTGGACTCCGTCCGGGCCTGCAGCTTTACGTGGATTGACCCTTCGCAGAGCGCACTGTACATCCTGTGTGCTCAATGTTAGGACCTGTCCCTCCGCCATGGCCGGGGTTATTCCACTCCTGGTGGTGTTGCCAGTTTCGAAGCGGGCAAAGAAGGTGTTAAGCTCGTTGGCCAGTGTGATATCACTGTGGGGGCAGGTGGGGCTGCTCTTGTAGTCAGTGATGTCCCTGACACCCTGCCACATTCCTCTGGATTTGCGGTATTGAAGTGGTCTTCCTCCCTTTGCCTGTGAATGTCTTTGGCCCTTTTTATACCTTTGTTTAGCAATGTTACAAAATGTTGAGATTTTAAAAATCAAGTCTGCAATTTATCCCATCAGATAAAGCATAAAAAGAAGTTTAATTTGACACCTAATTTACTTTCATATCTTCAGTATTAAAAAA
This sequence comes from Raja brachyura, assembly GCA_963514005.1. The sequence goes on along the minus strand of OY740795.1, from coordinate 40,285,550 downwards.
GTTATGGCCATTTTCATACTCGGAAATTAGCATATTGTTCCCCATTGCCTTTCCATTGACATAACTCAAAAGCTGTGATCTAGAACAGTCAAAAGCCCATAACTTTCTTAAAAATTAAGAGAACTCAATGAAATTTTCAGTTATTATAGATTGAAGCATTCTGAAACAAATATGAAACAATCTTACTTGGATGACCTGAAATTAAAGCATATAATTAGTTAGTTATCTAATTGTAGCTAATTACAAAATTCAATTACTAGATCTAAACATCTATCCATTTCTTAAGAAAAGATAAACTTTTTAAAATTGCCTAAGTGTCCAAATAACATTCACACAATAATCCACAATATAACATGATATTCAGATCTCATTTTCATGAATTTATAGGCCAAATGGAAGGAATTTTGTGTTTATTGCCTGTAAATTAATGGCCATTTAAATCAACTAGCGAGTGGGTTTTAGTGGAATGCGGTGGATTGGAACATTGCAGTTTGCGATGAAGTCGGTATGAAAAATAAAGCCGGTTCATACATTTTTTTTGTCCCCTTTTCGCAACATGAAAATGTGATTACAAAAAACCAAGTTTTAATGTAAAAATAAACTGTGCACTTTATTTTCTCCCCTACGTTTGGTCCATTCTGCTGTCGGCGTTCAGAGCTTTAGAAGACGATTTTTAAACTACTCTAGTTAATAAATAATCTAGCGTAGTTTAAAAATAGCTTAATGAATGAAATGTCTTTAGCAATGAAATCGCCCGACATTGATCGATTTGGACTGTCTAGGGAAAAACGGCATTTTAAACCCGCCCCCCCTCTGAAAGGCACCAAAGTCACTAACACAGGGAGCGGCAGAACTGCAGCGCCGCTAAAGGTAGGTATTGTAACATACCTACTTTGTTCAGGTTTGACCTGGCAGCATTGTATGCTGACCTGTCACCGGATTTAAAGGCATTGTTGCGTGCCCTTAGCAGATTCTGTACCTCCGTGTTCATTCACAGTTTCCGGTTTGGGAACATCTTTATTTTGTTGTCCACTGTGACAAACTCCACACAGCAGTTGATGTAGGAGAGCACAGTGGATGTATACTCCTCCAAGTCTATCTCTGTAGCACAGGTTGCCTCTTGTGCAAACAGGTCCCAATCAGTGTGATCAAAGCAGTCCTGGAGTAGTAGGGTGGCGTCCTCGGGCCATATTTTGACCGTCTTTATTGCAGGATTGGTCTTGCGGATGAAGGGTTTGTATGCAGACAGTAGAAACAATGAGAGATGATGGATTGTCCCAGGGGTGAGCAGGGGAGAGCTCTGTATGCATCCTCGATGTTGGTGTACACTTTATCCAGCATGTTCTCTGGCCAATTTATATGCCTCTTCCTTGGATTTAACACTATCCTTGATTTCCATCATTAGCCATGGTTGAGCCGCCTTCCCATTTAAATTTTTTCGCCAGACAGTGATGAACAATTTTTTGGAGTTCATCCATGCAATGCTTAAATCTTTGCCATTGCAGCTCCACCATCAACCCTTTAAGTATAATTTGCCAGTCTATCCTAGCCAAATCCCGTCTCCTTTCTTTAAGTTCAGGACCCTAATCCCTGAATTAACTGGGTCACTCTCCATCCCAATGCAGAATTCCACAATATTACAGTCACTGTTGCCCAAGGGACTTTGCACAACAAGATCGTTAACAGATCCTTCCTCATTACACAAACCGAGTCGAGGATGGTCTGCCCTCTAGTCGGTTCCTCTACATAATGGCTTAAAAAACCAGCCCGTATACATTCCAGGAAATCCTCCTCCTCCTCAGCGTTGTTACCAATTTGTAGATATGTAGATTAAACTCACCCACGATAACTGCTGTACCTTTGCTACACGCATCCCTAATTTCCTGCTTGATGCTATCCCCAATCTCCATACTGCTGTTTGGTGGTCTGTATACAATTCCAACAAGCGTTTTCTGGCCTTGGCTATTTCGCAGTTCTACCCATACCAATTCTACAGCATCCAAGCTAATGTCTCTCCTTACTATTGCATTAATCTCCTCTTTAACCAGCAATGTCACCACACCTCCTCTTCCTTTCTGTCTATCCATCATGAATATTGAATGCCACTGCATGTTTAGCTCCCAGCTTTGGTTACCCTGGAGCCAAACAGTGGCATGGAGATAGGGTGCAAGTTGCATCAGGCGTTAAAATTAGCATTAATTAGTAACAAAGGTAATGCCACGGTGGTTATGGGAGATTTCAACATGCAGGTAGACTGGGAAAATCAGGCTGGTACTGGACCCCAAGAAAGGGAGTTTGTCGAGTGCCTCCGAGATGGATTCTTAGAGCAGCCTACACTGGAGCCTACCAGGGAGAAGGCAATTCTGGATTTAGTGATGTGTAATGAACCGGATTTGATAAGGGAATTCAACGTGATGGAACCATTAGAAGGTAATGACCATAATATTATGTTTTAATCTGCAATTTGAGAGGAAGAAGATAACATTGGAAGTGTCAGTATTGCAGTTGAACAAAGGGGGTTATGGAGGAGGCATGAGGGAGGAGCTGGACAAAGTTGAATGGAAAGTGACCCTAGCAGGATGACGGTGGAACAGCAATGGAAGGTGTTTCTGGGAATAATCCAGAAGATGCAGGATCATTTCATTCCAAAGAGGAAGAAAGATTCTAAGGGGAGTAAGAGGCAACCATGGCTGACAAGGGAAGTCAAGGACAGTATAAAAATAAAGGAGAAGACGGATAACATCGCAAAGATGAACGGGAAGCCAGAGGATTGGGCAATTTTTAAAGATCAACACAAGGTAAATAAAAAGGCAATACGGGGAGAAGAGATGAAGTACGAAGGTAAGGTAGCCAAGAATATAAAGGAGGATAGTAAAAGCTTCTTTAGGTATGTGAAGAGGAAAAAATGAGTTAACACAAATGTGGGTCCCTTGAAGACAGAAATAGGTGAATTTATTATGGGGAACAAGGAAATGGCAGATGAGTTGAACAGGTACTTTGGTTCCGTCTTCAATAAGGAAGACACAAACAATCTCCCACATGTACTATGGGACCGAGGATCTAGGGTGATGGAGAAACTGAAGGAAATTCACATTAGTCAGGAAATGGTGTTGGGTTGATTAATGGGACCAAAGGCTGATAAATCCCCAGGGGCTGATGGTCTGCACCCCAGAGTACTCAAGGAGGTGGCCCTAGAAATCGTGGACGCATTGGTGATCATTTTCCAATGTTCCATAGATTCTGGATCGGTTCCTGTGGATTGGAGGGTAGCTAATGTTATCCCACTTTTCAAGAAAGGATGGAGAGACAAAGCAGGGAATTATAGACCAGTTAGCCTGACATCAGTGGTGGGGAAGATGCTGGAGTCGATTATCAGATGTCATAGCGGCACATTTGGATAACAGTAACGGGATCGGTTCAAGTCAACATGGATTTAGGAAGGGGATATCATGATTGACAACACGAAGGGGATATCATGATTGACTAATCTTCTGGAATATTTGGAGGATATAACAAGTAAAATGGACAAGGGAGAGCCAGTGGATGCAGTGTACCTGGAATTTCAGAAAGCTTTTGATAAGGGCCCACAAATGAGATTAGTGGGCAAAACTAGAGCACATGGTATTGGGGGTAGGGTATTGACATGGAGAGAAAATTGGTTGGCAGACAGGAAACAAAGAATAGGGATTAACAGGTCCCTTTCAGAATGGCAGACAGTAACTAGTGGGGTGCCGCAAGGCTCGGTGCTGGGACCGCAGCTATTTACAATATATATTAATGATTTACATAAAGGAATTAAAAGTAACATTTGCAAATAACACAAAGCTGGGTGGCATTGTGAACTGTGAAGAGGATGCTATGATGCAGGGTGACTTGGACAGGTTGGGTGAGTGGGCAGATGCATGGCAGATGCAGTATAATGTGGATAAATATGAGGTTATCCACTTTGGTGGCAAGAATGGGAAGGCAGATTATTATCCTAATAGTGTCAGGTTAGGAAAAGGGGAAGTACAACGAGACCTGGGTATCCTAGTACATCAGTCACTGAAAGTAAGCATGCAGGTACAACAGGCAGTGATGAAAGCTAATGGCATGTTGGCCTTCATAACGAGAGAGGTTGAGTATAGGAGCAAATAAGTCCTTCTGTAGTTGTACAGGGCCCTGGTGAGACAACACCTGGAGTATTGTGTGCAGTTTTGGTCTCCAAATTTGAGGAAGGACATTCTTGCTACTGAGGGAGTGAAGCCTAGGTTAAGTCCCGGGATGGCGGGACTGTCATATGATGAAAGAATGGAGCGACTGGGCTTGTTTTCACTGGAATTTAGAAGGATGAGAGGGGATCTTATAGAATCATTTAAATTGTTAAGGGATTAGACACACTAGATGCAGGAAACATGTTCCCGGTGTTGGCGTAGTCCAGAACCAGGGGCGACAGTTTAAGAATAAGGGGTAGGCCATTTAGAACTAAGATGAGGAAAAAAAATGTCCACACAGTTGTGAATTTGTGGAATTCTCTGCCTCAGAAAGAAAGTAATGGATGCCGATTCACTGGATGCATTGAAAAGAGAGTTAGATAGACTCATCGGGCTAGCGGAATCAAGGGGTATGGGGAGAAGGCAGGAACGGGATACTGATTGTGGATGCTCAGCCATGATCACATTGAATGGTGCTGGTGCTGGCTCGAAGGGCTACTCTTGCACCTATTGTCTATGAATCCATAGCTATCTTAAACCTAATAGAGCAGTGGTCACTGGTCCCAAAATGTTCATCCACAAGCCCCTCTTAATTTCCTAAGACGAGACCAAGCATTGCCCCCTCCCGTGTAAGGCCCTCTACATAATTGCCCGAGGAAACTTTCCTGAACACATTTGACAAATTCTGCCCATCTATACCTTTTGCACTATGACATTCCCAGTCAATATTGGGAAAGTTAAAATCCCCTACTGCGACAACCTTATTCTTCATGCAGCTGCCTGCAATCTCCTGGCATATTGGCTCTTCTAATTTCCGTTGACTGTTTGGGGGCCTATAGTACACTCCCAACAAGGCGATCATCCCCGTCTTCTTCCTCAACTCTACCCATTTTGTCTCACCTGACAAACCATCAGTTACATCATGTCTGACCACTGCCATAACATTCTCAATCAATAAAGCAATACCCCTTCCTCTTTTAGCCCCCGCCTCCCCCTGAAGCATATGCAGCCTGGAACATTAACCTGCCAGTCCTACCGCTTTCTTAACCAGGTTTCTGTAATGTCTAAAACACCCCAGTCACATGTGACTATCCACAGCCCGAGTTCATCTGCCTTAGCTGCCAGGCCTCGTGCACTAAAATAAGTACAATTCAACCAATAGTCCTTCCTTGCTCCCTGCCTTTCTCTTGAATTATTGTTCTGTCCACTATATTTTCTTGCATCACCATTTTTAATGACTTCCAAACTCTCACCTGCCTCTGTCCTACATAGGATCCCATATTAAATCCACCTGTGGAGCACTAGTGAACCTGTAGCACTTGTGAACCTGCCTGCCAGGATATAGGCTCCCCTCTTTAATTGTTCTGCTCAATGTTACAAACCACTTTCAGTTAGGCCTCAGACAGTTAGAAGGAATCAAAAACTTACTTGTACAGTAAGACTGCCACAGGCATTGTAAAAGGATTTTGATATTTGTCTTCGGATGTTTCTTCACAAAGTGTTGTCAGGTCATAAAGTTTTACAATATCACTTCCGCTTGCTAGAAGAGGCAAAAGTATCAACAACGGTAAACATTCACTTTCCCGAAAGCCAATTAACAGATAAATCTTTCAACAGACACAAACACGTACTGTAATTTGTATTAAAATGTCATGATAAATTTGGCCTGACTAATCATATCTACAAAGACTGTCACATATTGGAAAGATTACATTAAGCAAAAAAATCAAATCAAAATAGCATCTACCTCGTCTCAATGTAAAATGTCAAAATTCTTACCCCATAGCCTAAACATGTAAAATACATCAAAGTAATATTAAAAGTAATATGTGTATGGAGGAACTGCAGATGCTGGTTTACACCAAAGATAGACACAAAATGCTGGAGTAACAGTAGGTCAGGCAGCATCTCTGGAGAATAGGAATAGGTGATGTTTTGGGTCGAGACCCTTCATCAGAATGTGTCAGGGAGGGGAACAGTGGAGGTATGGGAAGGTACAGAACAAAGATGAACCTACATTAATCATTCAGGAAAGGTGCTGCCCATAATGGTCCATAGTTGGCTTGGGATGAGTTTATAATGAAGGAATACAAACGGTGAGATTAGCAAGAGGACTAGTGTGGGGGAAGGATGGATAGGGAGAGAATGCATGGGTTACTTAAAGTTAGAGAAATCAATATAATGCCTCTGGGTTTTAAGCAGCCCAAGCGAAATATGAGGTGCCCTCCAATTGTGCTAATAAAGTATATTTGTTAACCTAACGCACTGCAATTGTGTTGATACATGTCACTTGTAATTTCAACTGCCACTATTACTTATAATATCACAAAGTGGACTGTTGACTCTTACTTTACCAATATGATATAATAAAAATAGGTCAAAGGTTGGTATATGTTTATTAGTGGTCGCCATCGTCAATAACTAATTACTATATTTCTGCCTGGCTTTATATTTCTCATTGCTTTAAGGTACTCTAGGGTAAGGTATCAAGTTCCATTTATTATCACATGCACCAATTGGTACAGTGATATTTGAATTACCATACAGCCATACAAATAAACGTGTATGGCTTTATACGATAGAATTTAACATGAACATCCCCACACAGCATAATCAATGTTTCCCACTGTGAGGGAAGGCAATAAAGTTCAGCCATCTTCCTCTTTGTCATGAGCATTTTAAAAAAAACTTGTAAAGCTAAAACAACAAATCAAAGCTAGTTAGGCAAACATAGGTACAACGTTTTGCCTTCTCACTCACTACTAAGAACAAAAGTATAATGATTTCACACATAATAACAATGGGTAAGAGATATGCATATTAACTAAGTCAATACAGAATTATGTAATGCAGGGTACAAAAAATGAAAATCTATAACATTGCTAGAAAATGATAAGCAGCTAAATAAAAGCTATTTCTAAATTAATAATATATAACACAACAACAGATAGTCAGCATAATGTTCTTTAAAAAGATCCTGGTTTCAATATAATTGTAAAAGCTGACCTTTAAAAAGCCAATATGTATGTCCTTCTTTAGTACAATTTGCCTTCAGAAACGATAGGATATTCTGAGCAATGTCCTTAACTACTTTTGTGGAGAAGCTGGAATTATCCAAATTGGGGATATCTTCTGTCTTTATCATTTCATATCGCTGTGTAAAAAAAAAATTGACACAAATTAAAAATTGGGATAGTAACAAAGAGTAATGTCCTGAATACACAACTTGAAGAAAATTAAAAACATAAAACACTTTAAACAGAAAGACATTTAGACTTCCCATCAATTTCTGGAGCAAAACATACACTGAGGAAGGCTCAAAAGGAAGAATCAAGCCAAGAGAAGATTCTTAAGTCATCAGCCAGAGACCAAGTATGATTGATCCTTGAAGAAGAAGCAAGCCTCCATAATCTCAAGGACTACTTTTGTGCAAGTGTTCAAATGAATTCTCCAAATGATGCAAAACTTGCTTTGCACACTGACATAATGACAGATGATATTTCAGAAAAGCTAAGACAGGCGCACAAAGAACTGCCACAAATTGAATTTTAGATTAAGTTATTTTGTGCAGTGAATAAACTCTTTCCAAAATATTTATATTGTGATTTGGGTGCTGCCGAGGAAAATGGAAGAGTGCCAATATAAATTAAGCATAGTAGGCAAAAGAGAAAAGAAAGACTGAGCATAATTGAAAATGAGATGCAGAAAAATGCAAAAATGATCTGGGTGAAAGAAACTGCCGCAGCAGATGGTGAAAGTGGGAGGGCCATGCCAAAATGAATACAGAAGATGTCATGAATGGTTGCCATTATGTTTTAAGGCAAATATTGGTAGCAGACTGTACTCAAAATTGATCTATAAAATCAATTCATAAAGCTGATCAGTTTTCTTTCAAGATCCTGCATCATTACAAGCATAAAATGCTTTATGAGCTAGTTTAACCAGCCTGTTTTAGAAGTTTATCCCCATCTTTGTAATAAAGATAATTGAGCTTTAAGTGTAAGTAAGGAAGTAAGTTTAAGTTTATTGGCCAAGTATTCACATACAAGGAATTTGCCTTGGTGTTCCGCCCACAAGTATCAACATGACATACAGTGACAGTTACGAATGACTCAGAAAACACTAAACATTAATAATAATAAAACATTAATGATAAAACACCATTGATCTAGCATGTGAACCAACAAAATACCAGATCAAAGGGAGGCCACTGATTTTTTTTGGCTGTTGAGTGGAGCAACTAGTCGTGGATAACTACTGCTGAGGATCAATGGGTCACAAATATATTTTTTCGCCCCGTTATCTAAATGTCCTGTCATGAAAAAATGAATCACGAGGTGGTGGCAGAAGTAATGTTGTGTCATCCGCAATATTGTATTAATTCCCAAATGCCAAAAAGGCCATATCACCAAAAGTGATATTTATTATAGAAAGCGCAACACCTGTTTTCTGAGCATTCTTGTCACATCACAAGTACTCAACATTTTGGATCCTCATTTCTGGAGAACGATGAAAATGTTTTAGTGCATGCAAAGTTGCTCACTTTGAATGTAATTGAAAACATCCGAAATGGTAATTGTAATAAAAACATATTGCAACCATGAAGAAAATTTTCTTACCTGTACAATCCCATTAACATGAAAGCACATGACCAGTTCTGGAACATTGCACATTAGATTATCTAGCCAATAGTCGATCCCTGTCAATATATTAATTGGTTTGTTGCTATCTCTAAATAAAAGTAAAAGTAAAGTATCAGAGACAATTTATGAAAACTTTTATAACGGCATCTTCTCCGGTACAATCACATCCTTGCTAAATTGTGGTGACCACAACTGCACACAATAACAAGTGTGGTCTAACTAATGTTTTCTAAAGTTGCAAACAATACACCATCTCTTGTATTCTACGCCATGGCTGATGAAGCCAAGCATCCATACATCTTGTTCATCACCTGCTCCACCTGTGTTGCCACTTTCAGGTACCCATGGACTTGTACCCCAAGGACACTCTGTTCATTAATATTCCCCAGAGCCATATCATTTAGTGTTTATGTCCTGCCCTTATCCACCCTTGCACAATGGATCACCTCACAATGTCAAGATTAAATTCCATCTGCCATTGCCATACTCAACATTCCAACCGATCTGTTATACTGCAGCCTTTGGCAACCCTACTTGTTATCCACAACAAAAGTTTTATGACATTTGTAACAATCATACTTATTGAAATCCAAATAATCAATGGATAAAATATTTAGTCAGTTTCTATGCGACTGAATCCACATTTTTTAACTGGAAGAATTTCTACACTAGATAAAAAAGAAAAATGAAATCATTCACAATTTAAGACATTACTCCTTTTTACATATATAATATATTTTCATGTATTTTTATAAATTCATATGGTAATGTAGATTAGATCTTTTGGGAGTCTAAACTTAATATCATATTGCAGCTCCTTAAGACAGTATCTCTAAACAGTATTTTTTAAATGCGAGTAAACGTTTGTTTCAAATTGTTGGCAATCATGGACACAATTGAACAAACTATTTTGTTTGCAAACTTAACCTTCAGAGAATGGAAATGAGCACAATAACAAGGAGACAAGAGATTGCAGATGCTTGATTATGGAACAACAACAATACATTGGAGGAACTCAAAGTTTCAGTTCAAAATCGAAAAGACAGACAGGTGGGCAGAGAGGGTGGGGTTGCCCTGCTGGTGAGGACTGAAATTCAGTCCCTTGCAAGGGGTGACATTGAAACAGATGTGGAGTCGGTATGGATAGAACTAAGGAATTGTAAATGTAAAAAGACCCTGGTGGGACTAATCTACAGGCCCCCATACAGTAGCCTGGACATAAGGCGCAAGTTGAATCAGGAGTTAAAATTGGCATGTAGCAAAAGTAATGCTGTGGTTGTTATGGGAGATTTCAACATGCAGGTAGACTGGAAAAATCAGCTTGGTACTGGACCCCAAGAAAGGGACTTTGTAGAGTGCCTTTGTGATGGATTCTTAGAACAGCTTGTATTGGAGCCTACCAGGGAGAAGACAATTCTGGATTTAGTGTTATGTAATGAACCGGATTTGATAAAGAAACTTGCGGTTGATGAGCCATTACATGCAAAACATAGTCAGGTTTAATCTACAATTGGAGAGGGAGAAGAGTAGATCGGAGGTGTCAGTGTTGCAGTCGAATAAAGGGGACTATGGGGCCATGAGGGAAGAACTCGCCAAAGTTGACTGGAAAGATACACTAGCAGGGACGGCAGTAGAACAAAAATGGCAGGTGTTTCTAGCAATAATACAGAAGGCGCAGGATCAGTTCATTCCTAGGAGGAAGAAAGATTCTAAGGGGAGAACGGGACGACCATGGCTGACAAGGGACGTCAGGGACAGTATAAAAACTAAAGCGAAGAAGTACAACGTAGCAGCAGGAAGTAAGAGGATTGGGTAATGTTTAAAGAACAACAGGAGATAACCAAAAAGACAATACAGGGAGAAAAGATGAGGTACGAAGGTAAGCTAGCCAAGAATATAAAGCAGCAGTGAAAGCTTCTTTAGGAATGTGAAGAGGAAAAAATTAGTTAAGACCAAAATTGGACCCTTGAAGACTGAAAAGGGTGAATTTATTATGGGGAACAAGGAAATGGCAGATGAGTTGAACAGGTACTTTGGATCTGTCTTTACTAAGGATAACACAAACAATCTTCCTGATATAGTAGTGGCCAGAGCAGGGCTTTCGCTTAACTTTTTTTCCCTGTTGTCAGCAAGGCAACCTTGACAGCTTTTTACGTTGCCAAATGACAGTTTAGGTGGTCATTTAAGATGGCTTGCATGACGCGTGCGATAATGTGCTCGGACGAAGTGCGTAATTACCAGTCGGAGTTATGCTCAATGAAGCATTCACATATTATTTCTGCTTCAAATAAAGTCACAAACTAAACATATTCACCAATCAGGACATGATATATACCACAATGACATGCAGCAAAATTATAATACAGTATCTCAACTCTTTTTACACATTGCAATTAATGCAATTTCTATTATTTATTTCCACTTCCAAACAAAAATGTGGTTGGATTAGTCAGTGTATGATCAACTTGTGTCAATAAATCTAGGACCATGATAACATATATGCTTAACCATGCACACTACAGATTGATGCAAGCATGTTTTTTGTGAAGGACTGAAAATTATCATGACATGGCCATAGCATAGGTCGTTATTGCTATTGGTACAAAAACACTCTCGCTTCCCACATAATTTATCCACAACAAAATATAGTTTGCAAGGAATTTTCTGAAAGCATTTTATGATAATAGCTGTTAAAACTGACTATACCCATCTGACAGGTTAAACATTACACTAACTAACAAGGGAATGGGGATCAGTGCGGGATGGAGAGGAGGGGGTCTCAGGATAAGGGGGGTGGAGGGGGGCATACAAGAAAGAGAGAGAGAGAGAGAGGAAGGGGCAGAGGAGGTGGTAAGGAAGGTCAGCGCTCCTCGGACAACACCGGCATCATCAAGCTTTGGCCGTCCCTGTCAATCGCCAAGTGCCGCCACCAAAGGGAGAGGCAGTTGGGATCTCCTCGCCACTGCCTCCCCTCCTCCGCCAACCAACAGGAAGGTGCGGGGCCTAGCGGTGCAGGTGCTTCAGATGCCCGGCCTCCCTCCCGGCCTGCTGCTGTGCAGGGCTGGTCATTCGCTTCGACCCTCCGTCACGCCACCTTAGCATGGCAGAAGAAGTTTAATGCGGATAAACATGAGGTTATCCACTTTGGTAGCAAAAACAGGAAGGCAGATTACTATCCAAATGGCGTCAAGTTGGGATAAGGGGAAGTACAACGGGATCTGGGGGTCCTTGTACATCAGTCTATGAAAGTAAGCATACAGCTACAGCAGGCAGTGAAGAAAGCGAATGGCATGTTGGCCTTTATAACAAGAGGAATCAAATATAGGAGCAAAGAGGTCCTTCTGTAATTGTACGGAGCCCTAGTGAGACCACACCTGGAGTATTGTGTGCAGTTTTGGTCCCCTAATTTGAGAAAGGATATTCTTGCTATGGAGAGAGTGTAGCGTAGGTTTATAAGGTTAATTCCCGGGATGGCAGGACTGTCATATGCTGAGAGAATGGAGCAGCCCGGCTTGTAAACTCTGGAGTTTAGAAGGATGAGAGGGGATCCCATTGAAACATATAAGATTGTTAAGGTTTTGGACACGTTAGAGGCAGAAAACATGTTCCCAATGTTGGGGGGGTCCAGAATCAGGGGCCAGAGTTTAAGAATAAGGAGTAAGCCATTTAGAACGGAGACAAGGAAACACTTTTTCTCACAGATTCTCATGGGAGAATAGAGTTTTCATGAAAAGAAGCACTTTCCATATTGGGATTTACCTCAGTCTTAAGCTGACAGCTGGATATTTTCCACCACCAAAAATAGGCATATTTGAACCCACAAGCATGTGAATATCTTCAAATGTCCATAGAATATTCCTCACAAAATCATTTTTCAGCCCCTTTGGAATAAGAAACACATTATTAATATTTGTAATTTTTTAAATATAGCTGTGAGTAAAGGACAAACAAAAGCCGTTAAAATGGTAAAGCTAACAAAAAATAACAGTACCAATTTGATCCATTAAAATCGCCAATCAGGACCTATTATACAAGTGCCTTTAATTTAGGGAATTTATTGGAAACGGTCATCTTCACCATACCTGACTGTTTTCCCCTTCATTCAAAAAAGTAATCAGGTTTTGTTCGTTCGGGGTAGAGGCCACCTGCTCTAATACATGTGTGGCTCCCAGAGGAACATTCCCCTGCAAAAAGTGCAAGCATGGATATTTTTACCCAATACACACACTATTTTATCATTTGAAAAGAATGTTAAAATATTAATACAATAGAGCCTATATAAGATCAGGTTCACAAGACACTCTCCATCACTTCCCAATTAGATTAATTTGCTGAAAGAGTCCCCATTTCAGATTAAAATTTGAACAGTGCTTTCAAGCAAAAATCAATTTCCCATTTTAAAATGCAATTCCCTCCAAATGTTTAGCTTTGGAAATTTAAATGTCTACCTACCAATATCTGACCAGCACGGGAATATACAGTAAGTAATCAGTGCTACAGTAATTAAACACTATCTATAACAAAATCACCAAAACTGATGTTTAATGCATTACTATAAACTTAACCTAATGAAATAACCTCAGAAACATAGTTCAATAGATATTGGAGTATTATATTTTGATTCAAATAAGGATGCCTTCGTACATGTATCAGAATAATTTTGAAGTAGTTTAACAAAAATAGTATATAACTGCTAAATCTGTACTGTTAAAATGCGATGCAATCATAATAAATGCCAACTTTCTAAGAAACTATGCTTGACTCACAATGTGCAGAAATAGATTTAGAACTTGTATTTTTTTATTCCATTTCAATTATGCAACGTGCAATGCTGTGCAAAGGAATACAAATGTTTATCCAAAATATCATACTTGGAGAGGGAAATTGCCCACATAATTGTAATAGAAAATATAATTGAAAAACATTTTATACTGGATTCAAGAATTTTACAATAGAAACAAACATCAGTTTAATACCAGATATCAATGGCTTTTCCTATATGTTAACTGGTGATTAAACTTCCAACTGAACTTTTAAAGAAATCCACCAAAAGTCTTGATAAAATTAGGTTGCAAATATTTACAACACATCATTTAATTTAATCTAAAGAAACCAAGAAATGTATTCAAAGATGAAATAACTACCTGCTCTTGAGGATTTCCATCTTCAGGGACAGAAGCAGGGGTTCTCATAGGTGCAGGCCACGATTCCTCTACTTCTATTTGATTTTCCTCAGGCTGTACTATAGGAGTTGGAACGGCTTCTGCTGCACAATCCCCATTGATGCTAGAATGTTTAAAATAGTAAATTTTAAGTTGATAACATTTTAGATAGTTTGAAAAGCAAGCTGTAAGAAAATAATCTGCCATGCAGAAAAAGATCAATGAGTGCAATTTGAACATTAATCATTAACAAACGGAAATAAGGGGTAAAGCATGGGGCAGATTGAACTGACTTAAAGTTGGTGGTCTCGCCGCAGCAGCTCATAATTTAAAACTCCTAAGTAAGCTCAGCCAAATGTCACCATAACTTCTGTTCTGCTTCTGGATTCAATATGGAGAAGGAATGTCAGGGCCCGAGGGCTGAGGGAGAGGTGGGGAGGAGGCAGTCTGGGTTAACAGAATTGAGAAAATTCAATGTTTAAGCCCAGAGGATGCAGACTCCCCAAGCGGAATATGAGGTGCTGTTCCTCCAACTTGCGGTGTTGCTCACTCTGGCCGTGGAGGAGGCCCAGGACCGAGAGGTCGGATACGGAGTGGGAGGGGGAGTTGAAGTGCTGAGCCACCGGGAGGTCGGGTTGGTTATTGCGGACCGAGCGGAGGTGTTCGGCGAAACGATCGCCCAGCCTCCGCTTGGTCTCACCGATGTAGATCAGCTGGCATCTGGAGCAACGGATGCAGTAGATGAGGTTGGAGGAGGTGCAGGTGAACCTCTGTCGGACTTGGAATGACTGCTTGGGTCCCTGAAAGGAGTGGATGGGGGAGGTGATATTAAATCATGGGTTATTACCCATAATAATTGGCAATCCTTTAATAAATGTTGACCTTTGGCAGAAAGTGCCACAAACTGTATAATTGTAATTATAATCAGCTTAAGATGTAAATTTAATGTTTTTCTCTATTCTCAGATTTTCTTTAAATTATTTTAACATGCCTGGGTTTCAACCTGTGAAATACTGGGACACACAGATTTCACTTTGGCTTCAGTAATAAACTGCAATAACAAATGTTTGATGCTAACATAAGAATTGATTGCGATGCAATTACGCCACATTCGTTGGTCAAAACTGATTAATCTGGTGTCTTGGATAGATCATATTAGTGTGGCACTCACAGCCTTTCTACATACCACCAACATCGCTTGGTTCTCAAAACAAGTTGTGATGCAACCCAACTTGCATAAAACAAATTTTTTAGACTGATTAAATAATCAAGCTAAATGAAGATACGAGATAGAGATTCTCTGATGAGAATGAGGAAAAAAGTGAATCTTTCTTTTCTACTGAGCCATCGAGGCAGAGCTGGATAGATTTTTGGATATAAAGTGGATCAGAGTATGTAGAGTAAGAGCAGGAAAGAGTTGCTGAGGTAAAAGTTCAACCTTAATCTTAATAAATGGCAGAACAGGTAAGAGGGGAACTGAACGCTTTTTACTTGTTTTCATAGTTCTGAGTTGTAGAAATAAAATTCTGCAACCAATTATTTTATCAGCAGTAAAAACATCTGTCTGACTTTAAAATATTTAAATATGAAAGATTCCCCAGACCAGACTTGTAGATTTAGCCAATGCCCCAAGTCCAGCAATGACAACAAAAATAAACTCTTAAATAACAAGAAATGTTGGTACAGATATATATAACAAGATTTATATTTTAACTATTGTTAAAATGCATACTCACCTATAATAGAGAAATTTGGAAAGAATTGCTTTCTGATAAAAATGTTCCCTGCTCTTTTTTTTCCTCTGCCATTTTGGATCCACAAGCCTTTGATATAATTCTTTTAACCAATTCCAATCTCCTGTCTAAAAGAAAGTAAATGTTGTTAATTTCCAAAAAAATAAGAAAGTTATCTGAACAAAAAAATCCAAATAACCACGGTTTATAAGAAGGGCTAAGAAAGTTGGCTCAGTATCTTTCTGATGGAGCAGTATTTCTCAATGTCTATAAAATTCATAAAATATCACTGCAAGGATTTCATTATGAAATCAAAACCTGATAATTTGCATCAGTGATATGATCAATGCAGTTTCTCCACAGAATTACTATTTGCCCCAAGAAAAAAATAATATTCTGAGCTCTGGTATACATTTTATGTCAAAATTTAATTATTTTAGAATATCCCCTCACACATCATTGAATACGGGCAAGAAAAACATCACATTAGGAAAGTGTGAAGGATGTAAAATGTCTGTGAATGAGTAAGAAAGTAGCATTAAATATTTCAGGTGTGATCCCAACCTGACCCTAGCTCATGTTCTAGTTTAGATGAGACACCAATGAATCTGTTTGAGGGCAGATCCTTCATTAAATGTGCATAATTTTTTACCCGTTCCATTCTCAACGCTGGCTAGCTTGGCTACCCAATCCCTTCAGGAAATCTTCCAGCTGAATCTGTGCAAGAGGGCAACTAGAAGGACAGTGAACTCTACCTTTTATGTCACTCCTCATTGATCTGGATGAGCTTGACTACAGGTTCTCTCCTCCAACACCATCCACTTGCTTCCCAATCTACCCTGTTGACATCCGAATGATCAGACCACATACCAACAGATTCCCAAACCAAATTTACATCCACAGCCTCACTTTCATAAGGCTGCACTGATCTTCCTGCTAACTTTGGCTTGGTAAATTAACTCCAGCCCTACTTGATTCCTCACCTTCTATTCATGGCAGTGGCTTATTTGTATTGGACTTCCTGCAGGGGTGGGCAAATGGAATGGGAAATGGTAAAAATAATTCCATATTTCAATTCCAGGAGGGAAGAGTGTGAGTATGTGTGAGCGTGTCTGTATGTGCGTGTGTCTGTGCGTTTGCGTGGATGTGTGTATGTTGGGCGGGGGGGGGCGGTTAGAGGGAGGAGACTGGGGACTTAAATTATGGAATATCTGCTGCATTGCAAACTATTGAGAAGCAGAAGCAGATCAGCAAGCGAGCCAGATATATTAACAGCTTATCAAAAACAGAAATTAGTTTTAATGGAATAAACTCTTGATTCTTGATGGCACTTTTAACAGGAGAACATTTTTTCAGGCTTAAATGAAACCATTGAAATAACTTAGAATATAGCAGATAACCCTAATTTGTTTCAGCCTTTCTCATTTTCCAAACAATACTTTGACCAGTACATTATGACACCAATAGACCAAGTCAAATTTATAGTTACTATAATAAGCACATTTTCAGTTACCTGAGATGAGGTGACAAAGAGTTCCTGAAGATCTAATTCATCAAGCAGGAGGGTCCTTCCAATGCGGTGAACACCCATGCTGACATGTGATTTGCTATATGGAATCTTCAGCAACTTTTTAATGTTCTAATTTTAATAAAGGATGGCATTACAATGATTGTCACAAATTATTTTTTCTATAAAATCGAATTAATAAATGTCCTCACAATTTAAGTGAGCATTCATAGAATACTCTTATCACTACTTAATAATCCAAAATATATTGTCAACTTCATCATACTAGACACACTGACATAAGCAACGATTATTCAATGACACAAAATTAAACACGCATTGTATTTCCACATTCAATTCTTTAGAATATTCTTTGTGTGTCAGTTTTAACTTAATACTTTAAAAATTAAGAGTTACATTTTCTTTTAAATGAATGGTTCATGTGCTTTAAATAATATGGTTTATGTTGGACACAAGATTGAAAAATAGACATTTGGTTTCTAATTTAATTTGTAAAGTAGAAACCTCAACTGGTTTATATCCATGTAAATATGTACACAAATTAAAAATGCAATATGAAATGAATATTTTGATGTTAAATGTAAATAAACAGATGGCAAAGTTGTATCAAAATATTCAATTTATCTCAAATAGAGCATTCAATCTATCAACCAGCAACATATAGCTTGCCATGCAATTACATTAATAAATAACTGGGTAACAGTAAACACAGGAACAATGATGAATCACTGCACTTGCTCCTGATCAGATTTTCACATGCTTTCTTGGAACAAATACATAAATAAATAATGCCTTCAAGGTAGAAATGCTTAAGATTCGATTGAGTTTTCAGATATTTGAAAGGAGTTGGACAGGGTAGGGAAAGGTGTTGCCAAACATATACACATAATCTGTCTAGATTCCCACGTTTTCTCATTACATTGCCAGATTATTTTCAGTAAGGATTGCAGATGATAGCAGGATCAAGTATGAAATATCCATCATTGCATAATTGCATAATCACACATGGTTAGGACTTTTCCATGGAACAGTGACTGAGACAACATTATCAGTGACAGTCCATTTAAAACACACACTTGAATTACCAATGCATACAACACTGGACTAAATATGAGTAAATAGAATTAGTATGGATAAGTACAATTATCAGCATTGACGGTGGGCTGGAGGACCCCTTTCTGTGCTGTAGAACTTTATGGCTCTAATAAATCATAAACAAGTTTGACTCATCATACTTGACATCAAATGAAATGGGGGGATTTTTGTTTCAATAGAGGGGGCGGATCATGGATTTATTACCAAAACATTGTAAAAATATCTAAATAGTGATTTTATCGGAATGAATGTCATTAGGTATTTTCAAAATTAGCTTTAATGCAAATTGATTTCAGTAATGTAGTAATGCTATACTTGTTCCTGTTATGTTAACACCAGAAAGAACTGCAGTGAAAATTAAGATTCTACCTATATTTCAGTGGAAAAATAAGAAATTGTACCAGGATTATGTTGTGGTTTACATTCAACCTAAAACCTAACAGTTTAAGTAACAGTTAATCAGGATACTTCAGAAAATATATATATTTTTTACACCTCCAATCAAGTGGATCAGAAACTTTTCCAAACAGGTTTACTAAAACCTTTGGTGATATCAATTTAAGTATATCTTTGAAACGTATTTTAAGAGTTTTAAAATATATTCTTTCATGTTATTTGAAAACTTCAAAATCAATAATTACATAAATATTAATAATTAAAATTAATACATTACCTCTGAATCAGACACAACGTCAACATCATTGCCGATGCAGTCAATAAAGTCATATGCCATTCCAAAGCTTGGGGAAAAATAAACTGTTTAATGAACCTGATAATTTCTCAAAATAAATTCCACAAATTAAACAAGGATAATTGTGATGAACGGCAATTCATGTCCAGTACTTTATTTTAAAAATCTGTTTTATATTTGGCTACTAGTAAAAGGTGGTATAAGTTAAATTGGTAGACTTACGGTTCCTCATCATAAATTACTTGACAATCTTTTGAAATGGTGCATGAGCAGGTGCAGTTAAAGAGTTTTGAATGTATTTTAGTTTAGAGATACAGCGTAGAAACAGGCCCTTCGGCCCACCATCCGTGCTGACCAGTGATCCCCATTACACTAGCACACACTACACACTAGGGACAATTTATAAGTTACCGAGGCCAATTAACCTACAAACCTTCACGTCTAAGGAGTGTACGAGCACGCAGAGAATGCAATTATGGAGAACGTGCAAACTCCGTACAGGCAGTACCCATAGACATGATTGAACCTGGGTCTCTAGTGCTGTAAGGCAGCAACTCTACTGCTGCTGCCTTCAATACTTTGGATTTACAATCCAATTAACAGTCAGACTAGCTAACGCTTTTAGATGGGGCAAGTGGTGCTCCCTACAAGATTACTTTTAAGTAACACATTTCTAAGATCTCCAAATTGTTTAACCATACAATTCTGTTGAAATCCATGTGAAATCCAGTGTTCCTGCATCTCAAAATTAACCTAGAGCTGAGCAGGTAAAGCAAACAGCACCTCCCAACAGTTATTGACTTCCCTCTGAACAGCTGGCATCCTTCCAACTCCATTTCAAGTAAATTGTACACAAATCCCATTGTAGGACATCAAACGTGGGTCAGCTGTGACTTTCATTTCTCTAATTTACAACAGCTGCTACCCCACCATCCCTTCGGCCTAACCTACCACCATCATAATTAGTGAAAATAATTCATCAGAAGCAATACAGGATACTTAAATATAATAGGAAATTGAAAGAATAATGATTCAAAGAAACTTTCAATATATACCTGGAAGTTACTAAGACATTTTCTGCAGCCAATTTCCAATTTTGCTTGAAATGGTTTTATTAAAACATCTATGTGCAATTATTATTCCGCTCATGAAAAGTCAGTACAATGCAAATCATTGAATCCTTATGCATAAAATGAATCCCTTAATGTCAAATTTGATACATTTATAAAATAAGATTTTTTTTTAAAATACAAGTGAGATTGCGTTTTGAAACAAGCATAAATTATTCACGAATATATATGCAGTTCTCAACAATTATAATTTGAAAATGTGTCACCTGGAAAATGGCTTGCTTTTTTTGCTTGTACCAAGCGAGGTTGCACCAGTTTGTCCAAGCTGACTAATTCCACGTAACCAATTTGCAGGCGGCAGTTTAAGGTCGGTTTTTTCTTGAAGTAGTGCATAAGCAGCTGGAGGTGGGACAGCAGAATATTTTACCACTGCTGTACTCTTCACTTCATTGTCACCGAGAATGCTTTCCTATTGTAAAATGAAGCATTAAATCCATGAAGACAGAATTATAAAATCATGACATGCATTCGATATTTTTGCAGAATTATTCTGACCATTCATTCAATGCATTACATTTAGACAGCTTCACAAGCCAATCCCATGACATACCTGATTGTATCATTCAGTCTGAGGGCTTTTCCCTTCCTTGGATGGACTGTAAGCCTTCTTTGGGCAACGTTAGCGGTGGGGTCTGCAACTAATTAATATCTTGTGGTGCTCAGATGTGGCTGTCCTGGCAAGCTGATGCTTCTCGGACCTGAAATATCTGACTGTGAAGTGCCGTCCATACTACCTGCCACTATCCTGCTATCCTGAGAGCAGTCCACATCCCTCCCCATGTCAATATCAAGCTTGCTCTGAATGAACTGTACTCCACTATCAACAGCCTTGAGACAAAATACCCCAATGCCCTTGTTGTTGTAGTCGGAGACTTCAATCAAGCCAACCTCAGGGGCGTACTACCAGCATGTCTCTTATCTCACCTGAGCCTGAACAACCTCGATCCCAGCTACACATCAATAAAACATACCTACAGCTCTGTCCCTTGGCCATATTTCGGGAAATCTGATCACCTTGCTGTGCTTCTACTCCCCCTGGCTACAACAAATACTGAAGTAGAAGGATCTGGTACAGAGAGTTGGTCAAAGCTGGTCCGCAGACACAGATGACATCATATGTGACTGCTTTGAGCCAGTGCACTGGTCCATATTCATGGATTTTGCAGCCAACCTGAATGAGTACACCACTGCTGCGACTGACTTAATTTGCAAGGGCTTATTAGTGCATGCCGAAGAAGACAATCTGAATGTTCCCCGACAGAAAAACCATGGAAGAACTGTGAGGTACATTCACAATGAAAGCTAAGACTGTTGTGTACAAGTCAAATGATCCCAAGCAATACAAGACATTTTTGCAAAGCTATCAAGGATGCCAAGAGACAATATGAGGATAAACGCGAGTCCTGGTATAATCATTCGGACATGCGCAGGATGTGGCAAGATAGGAATACTATAACTGGCTACAAAATGAAGTCAGACAACACCACTGGTGATAGTGCGGTCCTACCTGATGAACTTAATGCTTTCTATTGTAGACAAAATGGGTGGAGAAACTCAGCAGGTGAGGCAGCATCTATGCTTGACTTCATTTTGAGCAGGTGAGGCAGCAACTCATAGATGCTGCCTCACCGGCTGAGTTTCTCCAGCATTTTTGTCTACCTTTAATTTTTCCAGCATCTGCAGTTCTTTCTTAAACTTAATGCTTTCTATGTTTGTTTTAAGCAGAAGAACCATCCATCCCTTCAGACACAAATGTGCCTCTTCCCAGGGTCACTGTTGAGGAAGTTAGATTGGCCTTCCTGCTGGTGAACCCACAGAAAGCAACTGGCCTAGCGGGAGTATTCACAGACATCTTTAATCTCTCTCTACTCCGTTCCGAGGAACCCATCTGCTTCAAGAAAACCACTATCATCCTCGTGCCAAAGAAAAGCAAGATCTCATGCCTTAACGACTACCGTCCAGTAGCCTTGACATCCTCCATCGTTAAATGCTTTAAAAGTCTAGTTATGGAACGCATTAAATCCAATCCATCAAGCAACCTCGATCCTCCGCAGTTTGCCTACCACCACAACAGGTCCATGGCTGATACCATGTCCCGAGCCCTACACCCATCCCTGGCTCACCTGGATAAGAGAGACACCAACATCAGACTCCTATTCACGGAATACAGCTCTGCTTTTAAAACTATTATCTCATTCAAGCTCATCGCCAAACTTGTGGAGCTTGGGAGTCATCACTCATCTGCTACTGGATCCTTGACGTCCTGACCAACAGATGTCAATCAGTGAGGACAGGGGACAAATTATCCTCATTGATTATCCTCAACACTGGTGCTCCGCAATAATGCGTTCTCAGCCCCCTTATTTACTCCTTGTACACCCACGTCGGTGCAGGCAATGACAAATACAATTCAATTTACAAATTTGTGGATGACATCATCGTTGTGTCAAATAATTATGAGACGGAGTACAGGAGATTAAGAACCTTGTGACCTAGTGTCTGGACAACAACCTATCTCACATATCAGCAAGACAAAGGAGATAGTGATAAACCTTAGGAAGTGAAGCTGTACATTCACAGCCCCAAAGTGGAGATGGCTGAAAGCTTCACATTCCGAGGGGTAAATGTCACCAACAACTTGTCCTGGACCATCCATATTGAAGCACAACACCTCTACTTCCTTGGAAGCCTCAGGAAGTTTGGCATGTCCCAACAACTCTCAGCAACTTCTACAGATGCACCATAGAAAGCATTTTATCAGGGTGCATCGCAGCATTGTTTGGGAACAGCGCCATCCAAGGCCGCAAGAAATTGCAAAGATTTGTGAACGTAGCCCAGATCAACACACAAACCAACCTCCCTTCCCTTGACTCCATTTGCACCTCATGCTGCCTCGGCAAGGCTACCAGCATAATCAAGGACAAGTCACCTTGGTTACTCCATCTTCTCCCCTTTCCCATCAAGCAAGACGTATGGGAGTGTGAAAACGCACACCTCCAGATTCAGGGACAGTTTCTTCCCAGCTGTTATCAGGCAACTGAACAAGTCTATCAACAACTAGAGAGCGGTCCTGAGCCACTATCTACCTCATTGGCGACCCTTGAACTATGACTTAAAGTATGACTTTATATTGCACTATTCCCTTTATCATGTATCTGCACACTGTGGATGGCTTGATTGTAATCATGTATTGTAATCATGTTGACTGGTTGGCACACAACAAAAGCTTTTCATTGTACCTCGGTATGCATGACAATAAACCAAATTAACTAAACATTGACTTATTTCCCTGTAACCTATTTTATCTCACATGGTATCAAATTTCCCCACAAACAATTCTCAGACCACTCACTTAAATGAGTAGTAATTGGCAATAGTGTTTAATCTGCCAATCAACACATCTTGGGCATGTAGGAGGGAACTGGAGCATGCAGAGAAATCTACACAATCAGAGAACAAGCAACTTCATACCACACCCAAGGTCCATTTTGAAACTGGGACATTGAAGTCACAAAGCCGCTCTACCTGCTTCTTCACTATGCCATCTAAATCAGCTCAGTTTAGA
Source organism: Raja brachyura (assembly GCA_963514005.1). Next base: position 40,261,810 of record OY740795.1, on the reverse strand, counting down.
TAAAGCATTTATGAAAATATGATGCCAACTTATTTTTTTTTTTAGCAAAATTATAAATGTAGTTCTCAGAATATATAAGACAGAACTTCTAGATAAATCTTAAATAGATTTTCTCTAATTGATGACATCTTTGGTTTGCAATAATTGTGTCTAGAAGTACACCCAATTTGCCTTCATCAGATTTCTAAAATAATGCAAGTCATCCTATCCATTTATCCTGTCAGAGGGTGCTGATCCCAATATAAGTTGAAATAAAATATTCTGGATCAGAATGTCTGATATGTTGTTTTGTTGGTTACTGAGGTAGTGGTTGCAGTATCATCCATCTGTATGCAATATCACCTGTGACCAACCTGCATCATATCTTTGCATAGTTTCTTTCAGCGCACAAAAATATTTAACATATAGTGCATTGATACAAGTGTCAAACACTTGGGTACAAATAAAGATCAGATGGGAACTATTTTTATTGGCATCTCCAAATTGAGAGTGGAAGATTAACACAGTATGTGAACCATAGAAAAGAACGGATCAATTTGCAAATTAACATACATAAAGTTCAACGCAGATGGAACTATTGCAAAATGCCTGAATCACATCTTCCCTTGCATTTTTTACTTTGGGAAATTGATCTATGATTGAGCCTTTGAATTGAATGAGTCTGAACCAGAATAATTAGGACGTGCTCTACTTCAATCAAAAGCATCTCTGGATAACTGGACAGTATGTCACAAAGGTGCAAGGAATTCATTTTAAATGAAGAGCATATTGCTTATCAACTGTTTCTGTCGTTGGGTATCATCTTCTTCCAATCAGCAGCTCTAGGCAGATCGGCGTAGGCAATAATTAAAGATAATTAGGAGAAGGATTAGCTGAACTTGAGTAAAAATATTTTCACACAGAATTTGCCAGGAATCCAAAATTCATTGCCTAAAAAGGTGATCTGTGGAAGTACTTGATCCATTTGAAAAACACTGAGTAGTTGCTGGGATTCATCTGAGGTAGTACTGTTTTTGTTCAGCATAGATGGGCTGGATCTGTTGGTTTCTGCAATTTACATACAACTTCATTATTAAGATGTTAACCATTCAAATTACAAAAGAACACAGATAAAAAACAGGAAACAGTGATGTTACTGAACACTAAAGGAAGCCGCATTTGAAACTACATTAAGCCTTTCATTAAAAAAAAATAAAATTAGTTTCCTCTGTTCCAGACGACAACCCTGGGTAGACATTGTTTATGAAATCTACAATTATATAATTCTGACAATATCCTCTTCTCTCTGTAGTTCTCACATCCACTTTTAATCATGGTTATCAAGACTGCACATAGCACTATAATCACCTTCTCCACATTCATGGATTTAAGAGCATGTATTCCATAAAGCCTGCTTTACAATTCTCACTATTGACCGAGTTATTTGCACACCATTGCCTTGTTTGCCTCTCCAAATAAATTACCTCCACCTATCCAATGGAATTCCACCATCACTCTTCTGCATAGCTGATCAGTTCATTGACATTTTTCTGTTGTCTACAGTTTTCTTCCTACCTGTTAACTTTGGACAAGTGTGTGTAGTTGACGGAGTAGAAAGCAGCTTGTTTCATGACCCTTTGGGAGATATATTGGGCTTCTAAATTCTGAATGTAGTAATTCTGTTGCCATTATAAAAGTTTACAAAGATGGCACCGTGCATTGATGAAGCAAATACACTGTCAAAAAAGCATCAACAAGCATCTTAATAATCAGTCAGAAAGTTGATCAACCAGTCAAAAACAAACCTTTCCCAATTATGTCCACCAGTAATTTCTTTGTAACCTGGTTCCTAGAGCCAAACACATTTATACAAGTACAACTGCTCTCCTGTCGGCAATAGCAGAGCCCATATTATTGACAGTGGTTTGGCTTGACGTATTCCACTGGGAACATCGCTCACTCATGACTGGATTCATTTCAAGAATAAAGAAACAAAAAGGTTCTAGATGGGAGCATTTTCTCAGAATTAGTGGCTTAACTAGGATGACTTGATCCTTGCTTCCCAAAGCTCAGTCATTCAACGCAAAAAAGAGAATCAATGTTTTATAGGAACCAACATTTCAGACGCCAATAGTGATCACATTGGAATCCATAAACATAGATACTCAGCCCGGCAATATTTATGCTGTCAATTCTTTTATTTGGATTACTTGGATTTTTATCTTGTCAGAATGGTGCAAGTGGCAAATGTATTCGGCCACATTGGTTTAATAAACTGAGTAGCTAATCATATCAGGAAAATTAAAATTCCATTATTGAAACCTCAAGAAAGGGAAGAAAACATGGAATGCAAAGGTCCCCCGGTGTTGTACCTCTTGTGAACAGGTTCACCCACGTGGAAGCTGCCGGGACAGAAGACGGTATCTCACTGAGCGGCGGACTGGCTTGCAAAACAAAAAGGGCTGATGAGCCAAAAACAAAGAGGCCAAAGTCGGGCAACGCCATTGTAGTTGGAGATTCCATTGTGAGAGGTACGGACAGGGGTTTTTGCGGCAACAGACGGGATTCCAGGATGGTGTGCTGCCTTCCTGGTGCCAGGATCCAGGATGTTACGAACAGAGTGCAGACAATCCTCAAGGGCGAAGGTGAACAGCCGGAAGTGGTCGTGCATGCTGGCACAAATGATGTTGGAAAGAAGGGGATGAATATTTTGCAGCGGGACTTCAGAGAGCTTGGAAAAATGCTGAAAAGCAGGACTTCCAGGGTTGTTATCTCCGGTTTGCTGCCAGTTCCTCGTGCTGGCGAGAGCAGGAACAGGGAGATACGGGACCTGAATGTGTGGCTGAGGAACTGGTGCAGGGGGCAGGGATTTAGATTCTTAGATCACTGGGATCTGTTTTGGAGTAAGGGGGAACTGTACAAAAGGGACGGATTGCATCTTAACAGGTGGGGGACCAGCATTCTGGCCGGCAGGTTTGCCACTGCTACACGGATGGTTTTAAACTGAATAAGGGGGGTGGGGTGTCAAATGGGATAATCGAGAACGGAGTTAAAGGGAAAGAGAGTAAAGGGATGGTTAATGACCCCAGAATTAACGGGAAAGAAAGCTCACAAAGGGATAGGAGAGTATGGCCAAGTGTAATAGGGATCGATGTGAAAGGGGCCACTTGTCAACATAATTGTATAAGGAGCAAGAGTGTTGTAAAAACAAGCCTGAAGGCTTTGTGTCTCAATGCGAGGAGCATTCGTAATAAGGTGGATGAGTTGAAGGTGCAGATAGCGATTAATGACTATGCTATAGTTGGGATCACGGAGACATGGCTCCAGGATGACCAAGGCTGGGAGCTGAACATCCAGGGATATTCAATATTCAGGAGGGATAGACGAAAAGGAAAAGGAGGTGGGGTAGCGTTGCTGGTGAGAGAGGAGATTAATGCAATAGAAAGGAAGGACATTAGCGTGGAGGATGTGGAATCGATATGGGTAGAGCTGCGAAACTCTAAGGGGCAGAAAACGCTAGTGGGAGCTGTGTACAGGCCACCTAACAGTAGTATTGGAGTTGGGGATGGCATCAAACAGGAAATTAGAAATGCGTGCAACAAGGGTAACACGGTTATAATGGGTGACTTCAATCTGCATGTAGATTGGGTGAATCAAATTGGCAGGGGTGCTGAGGAAGAGGATTTCCTGGAATGTATGCGGGATAGTTTTCTCAACCAACATGTGGAGGAACCAACGAGAGAGCAGGCTATTCTAGACTGGGTATTGAGTAATGAGGAAGGGTTAGTTAGCAGTCTTGTTGTGCGTGGCCCCTTGGGCAAGAGTGACCATAATATGGTTGAGTTCTTCATTAGGATGGAGAGTGACAAAATTAAGTTAGAAACAAGGGTTCTGAACTTGAACAAAGGTAACTTTGAAGGTATGAGATGTGAATTGGCCAAGATAGGCTGGCAGGTGATTCTTAAAGGGTTGACAGTGGATGTGCAATGGAAGGTATTTAAAGACTGCATGGATGAAGTACAAAAGTTGTTCATACCAGTTTGGCAAAAGAATAAATCGGGGAAGGTGGTGCATCCATGGATAACAAGGGAAATCAGGGATAGTATAAAAACAAAAGATGAGGCATACAAATTTGCCAGAAAAAGCAGCCTACCGGAGGACTGGGAGAAATTCAGAATCCAGCAGAGGAACACAAAGGGCTTAATTAGGAAAGGGAAAATAGATTATGAAAGGAAACTGTCAGGGAACATAAAAACTGAGTGCAAAAGTTTTTATAGATATGTGAAGAGAAAGAGACTAGTTAAAACAAATGTTGGTCCCTTGCAGTCAGAAACAGGTGAATTGATCATGGGGAACAAGGACATGGCAGACCAATTGAATAACTACTTTGGTTCTGTCTTCACTAAGGAAGACATAAATAATCTGCCGGAAATAGCAGTGGAACGGGGGTCAAATAAGATGGAGGAACTGAGTGAAATCCAGGTTAGCCGGAAGGTGGTGTTGGGTAAATTGAACGGATTGAAGGCCGATAAATCCCCAGGGCCAGATAGTCTGCATCCCAGAGTACTCAAGGAGGTAGCCACAGAAATAGTGGATGCATTAGTGATAATTTTTCAAAATTCCTTAGATTCTGGAGTAGTTCCTGAGGATTGGAGGGTAGCTAATGTAACCCCACTTTTTAAAAAAGGAGGGAGAGAGAAAGCGGGGAATTACAGACCAGTTAGTCTAACATCGGTAGTGGGGAAACTGCTAGAGTCAGTTATTAAAGATGGGATAGCAGCGCATTTGGAAAGTGGTGAAATCATTGGACAAAGTCAGCATGGATTTACGAAAGGTAAATCATGTCTGACAAATCTGATAGAATTTTTCGAGGATGTAATTAGTAGAGTGGATAAGGGAGAACCAGTGGATGTGTTACAGCTAGACTTTCAGAAGGCTTTCGACAAGGTCCCGCATAAGAGATTAGCATACAAACTTAAAGCACACGGTATTGGGGGTTCAGTATTGATGTGGATAGAGAACTGGCTAGCAGACAGGAGGCAAAGGGTAGGAGTAAACGGGTCCTTTTCAGAATGGCAGGCAGTGACTAGTGGGGTGCCGCAAGGCTCAGTGCTGGGACCCCAGCTATTTACAATATATATTAATGATTTGGACGAGGGAATTCAATGCAACATCTCCAAATTTGCAGATGATACCAAGCTGGGGGGTATAGTTAGGTGTGAGGAGGATGCTTGGAGGCTGCAGGGTGATTTGGATAGGCTGAGTGAATGGGCAAATGCATGGCACATGCAGTATAATGTGGATAAATGTGAGGTTATCCACTTTGGTGGCAAAAACATGAGGGTAGACTATAATCTGAATGGTGGCAGATTAGGAAAGGGGGAGATGCAACGAGACCTGGGTGTCATGGTACACCAGTCATTGAAAGTAGGCATGCAGGTGCAGCAGGCAATGAAGAAAGCAAATGGTATGTTAGCATTCATAGCGAAAGGATTTGAGTATAGGAGCAGGGAGGTTCTACTGCAGTTGTACAGGGTTTTGGTGAGGCCACACCTGGAGTATTGCGTACAGTTTTGGTCTCCAAATCTGAGGAAAGGCATCCTTGCCATAGAGGGGGTACAGAGAAGATTCACCAGACTGATTCCTGGGATGTCAGGACTTTCATATGAGGAAAGATTGGATAGACTCGGCTTGTACTCGCTGGAATTTAGAAGATTGAGGGGGGATCTTATAGAAACTTACAAAATTCTTAAGGGGTTGGACAAGCTAGATGCTGGAAGTTTGTTCCCGATGTTGGGGGAGTCCAGAACAAGGGGTCACAGTCTAAAGGGCCTGTCCCACTAGCGCGCGATTAGACGCGACAAATTCGGACGCGGGGGTCGCGTGGGGGTCAGGCGATCCCGGTGCGAGTGAAGGGCCTGTCCCACTAGCGCGCGATTACACGCGCGACGTCCGAAGGAAGGACGTTAATTTTCATCACGTGACGATGCGCATGAGCATGCGCGTTGCACGACGTCGGGCAGTGACGTCATCACGCAACGCCACGCTGAAGACGCACAACGTCAAAACGTCATCACGTTAATCACGTTCTACACGTGATTCTGCGCGACAGGATTTTGCCGCGCGTAATTTTTTGAGCAGTGTCGGTTTTTGGACACTACGCGCGATGTCGACACCAGCTACACACAACTCGACGAGACTCCGGCGATCGCAGTGGGACAGGGTCACGCGAGGCCGGGCGACTAAAGCGACCACGGTAGGTCGCGCTTGTCGCGTCTAATCGCGCGCTAGTGGGACAGGCCCTTAAGGATAAGGGGGAATTCCTTTAGGACCGAAATGAGGAAAACATTCTTTACACAGAGAGTGGTGAGTCTCTGGAATTCTCTGCCACAGAAGGTAGTTGAGGCCAGTTCTTTGGCTATATTTAAGAGGGCGTTAGATGTGGCACTTGTGGCTAAAGGGATCAGGGGGTATGGAGAGAAGGCAGGTACGGGATACTGAGTTGGATGATCAGTCATGATCACATTGAATGGCGGTGCAGGCTCGAAGGGCCGAATGGCCTACTCCTGCACCTATTTCCTATGTTTCTATGAAACTAATAAAGACTAGTAAAACTAGTAAAATTTGATGGGGTGAAAAAAAAAAGTAATACAATTGGCAATTCAGATCGGGCAATGCCTGAAGCATGCAGTAGATCAAACACCATCTGTACACAGACAGGCACGCTAACACTGTGGATGTTCTCCATGCGATTTCCCCAGGAGATGGGAATCCCACAAGCGGTGGACGGGAAGCAAAGGTAAACTAAACAGGAACCATGTGCGAGTCACTTCCGTGTTATGATTGCAGGCCAACAGCACAACGGCTCGATGTGTTTTTACATTTATAAACAGCTGGGTTGTTTTGTTAAATTATTTGGAGAAGTCCAGCTCATCAGCGAGTTTCACCGCCCGCGGTGTGCTTTGGAAATAAGAGCTGGGGACGGAGGGAAAGGGATCCTAAACGGGGAAGGTTACGTAGACCGAGCATCGTGTGTCCCGGACGGTTTCAGTCGCGGATTAGACGAGAGCGGACGTGCCGCTGAGCGGCGGCATGAGGATGCCCGCAGCCCCGCTGCCCACCCGGCCGCTCCACCTCAACCAGCCGCGGGCTTCAAAAGTTTGAGGACGGGCAGAGCAGACGTTTATACCTGCTTGAAGTCGGCGTCTTCCCTGCCGCCGTCCCGCATGTCGGCGGCGGTCCGAGGGGGAGAGGAGCCGCCGCCGGTCCCCGCCGCCCCCGCAGCAGCTGCTGCCGTACATTCCCGGGGCTCACTGGCCTCCATCCCTTCCTTGGCTCTGCGCAAAAAGAGCCGACTTCCTGGAGAGAACCATCGAGCTGTTCCGGAACCTTCTAGAAAATAACCGTGGGCACGCGGATCAGCGGAAGGTGTCGAAGCCGCGGCTCACAAGGCGGCGAGGGAGGGAGGGAGGTGATGAGGGCGGGCCGTGTGCTCCAGGCTAAAGATCATGGAGCTCTATGATCTTCACTCGGCTCAGCAGCAGCAGCAGCAGCAGCAGCGAGCGCGCAGCCGCGAGCGCACCGGAACACCGAGCTGTCACCAGAAACTTCTGCCGCACGGGACGGCCGGCCGGCCGGCGGGCGCGTCACTTCCGGCAGGAGCCGGTGGGCGTCGCAGCAGCGGGAGGCTCCTCCATTACATTACCCCCCCTTCAACCCGCTCCTCCATCACATCAAACCCCCCCCCCTCTGCTTCAACCCACTCCTCCATCACATCACCCCCCCTGCTTCAACCCGCTCCTCCATCAACCCCTCTGCTTCAACCCGCTCCTCCATCATCAACCCCCCCCCCCGCTTCAACCCACTCCTCCATCACATCACCCCCCCTGCTTCAACCCGCTCCTCCATCATCAACCCCTCTGCTTCAACCCGCTCCTCCATCATCAACCCCCCCCCGCTTCAACCCACTCCTCCATCACATCACCCCCCCTGCTTCAACCCGCTCCTCCATCAACCCCTCTGCTTCAACCCGCTCCTCCATCACATCAAACCCCCCCCCCCTCTGCTTCAACCCACTCCTCCATCACATCACCCCCCCGCTTCAACCCGCTCCTCCATCAACCCCTCTGCTTCAACCCGCTCCTCCATCATCAACCCCCCCCCCGCTTCAACCCACTCCTCCATCACATCACCCCCCCTGCTTCAACCCGCTCCTCCATCATCAACCCCTCTGCTTCAACCCGCTCCTCCATCATCAACCCCCCCCGCTTCAACCCACTCCTCCATCACATCACCCCCCCTGCTTCAACCCGCTCCTCCATCAACCCCTCTGCTTCAACCCGCTCCTCCATCATCAACCCCCCCCCTGCTTCAACCCACTCCTCCATCACATCACCCCCCCTGCTTCAACCCACTCCTCCATCATCAACCCCCCCCCCCCGCGTCAACCCACTCCTCCATCATCAACCCCTCTGCTTCAACCCACTCCTCCATCATCAACCCCTCTGCTTCAACCCACTCCTCCATCATCAACACCCCCCCCCCCCGCTTCAACCCACTCCTCCATCATCAACCCCTCTGCTTCAACCCACTCCTCCATCATCAACCCCTCTGCTTCAACCCACTCCTCCATCATCAACCCCCCCCCCCCGCTTCAACCCACTCCTCCATCATCAACCCCTCTGCTTCAACCCACTCCTCCATCATCAACCCCTCTGCTTCAACCCACTCCTCCATCATCAACCCCCCCCCCTGCTTCAACCCACTCCTCCATCATCAACCCCTCTGCTTCAACCCACTCCTCCATCATCAACCCCCCCACCCTGCTTCAACCCACTCCTCCATCATCAACCCCTCTGCTTCAACCCGCTCCTCCATCATCAACACCCCCCGCTTCAACCCACTCCTCCATCATCAACCCCTCTGCTTCAACCCATTCTCCATCCATCCCGCTCGCCCCCCCACCCACCAACAACACGTGGAAATATTGGGGGGGAATTTGTTTTGCTCTCCATGGATGCTCAGCATTTCCAGCAGCTGTAGTTTAATTCTGGCTTTCACGTCTCAGCGTGGTCGCTGAACAAGTGTAGTTACTGCTGTGGGAGATGCAGCAGCCAGTTTGCATGCAGCAAGATCCTACCATTGGGATGTGTTAAAGACACAATAATCTTCCTTTTGGTCATAGTGGCTGGAAGCCTGTATAAGGGGGCGGGGGTGGTTTGTTTGCAGAAGCTTGATGGGTTCTTTCCACATCTGTCTGAGAGGTGCCGCTGAAGGTCAGCTTGGATTTCCTGTAAAATAGACCAAAAAACAGGCAGCATTACCGAATAGAAGGAATGGGTGACGTTTCGGGTCGAGACCCGTCAGACAGTGATTCAGGAGAGAGGGAGACCGGAGATATGGAACGGTAATGTGTGAAAACGAGGCATCAAAGGAGATGGAGGTCAAGGAAAATGTAGAATAGATCATTGTTAGCTCGGAGGTGACAACAAAGCATACAGAGCTCAAATTAAATCAGCGGGATAGTCAGACTGGTGGGGTGGGAGATTGCAACCTTCACGTGGTCCATCCTGTTTCAACCAATGCAATCAACCCAATGTGCACAAACAAGATCACATAGAGCAAGTTGACCTACAACTTTAGGCTGTGCACACCATAGAAGAAGAAGTCAGACTGGTCAGAGAACTAGACAGGACTGCTGGAGACAGATGGAAAGCAAGGGTTACGAAGTTAGAGAAGTCAATATTCATACCACTGAGGTGTAAACTACCCAAACAAAATATGAGGTGCTGTTCCTGCTAACTGCACTGGGCCTCACTGACAGTGGAGGAGGCCCAGGACAGAAAGGTCAGTATGTGAATAGGTGGGGGAGAGAAAGTGTTCAGCAACCGGGAGATCAGATAGGTTTAGACGGACTGAGCAGACGTGTGCAGCGAAATGATCGTCGAGCTGGAGCTTGGTCTCACCGATATATAGGAGTCCACACCTGGAACAGCGGATGCAGTAGATAAGGTTGGAGGAGGTGCAAGTGAACCTCTGCTTCACCTGAAAAGACAGTGGGGGTCCTTGGACGGAGACGAGGAAGGAGGTATAGAGACCTATATGCATCTCCGCGGTTGCAGGGGAAGGTAGCTGGGGAGGGGGTGGTTTGGGTGGGAAGGGACGCGTTAACCAGGGAGTTGCGGAGGGAAGGGAGGGAAGACTGGTCTCTGTGGAAAGGGGTGGAAATGGGAAGATGTGGATAGTAGTAGGGGATCCCGTTGGAGGTGGCAAAATAATTGGAGGATTATGTGCTGTATGCGACGGCTGATGGGGTGAAAGGTGAGGACTAGGGGGACTCTGGTCAAGAGTGGAGCTGCGGGATAGCGAGTAGATTTCCTGCACATGTCTGGGTATGAAACCTTCAGCCTTCCTATTAAAGTGATGTGCCAAAGCGTAGCTGATGGAGACTTTATTTTTCCCTATGTAGTCCTCACTTTCCACACCTTGTCCATGAGGCTAGACAGTCAGTGGAAGGTTATGACCACAAGCCATAGTTATGTTCATGAATACTTGCACCCTATTTCTTTCTCAACCTTTCTAGCTTTTCCTTCAATGCATATAAATCCAATTCCAACTGCTATCAAGCTTCACAATCAAATCTCAATGAATCCAATAATGTCTGTCCTATATTTACAGATGTTAGTTTGCAATTCTTGCATACAAACAGACATCTGTTTTGTTTCTTCCATCAAATCTCTTAAAAATAGATGTACTTCCATTAGGTCAGCCTTCATATTATTTAGAATAGAGCCTGTTTATACGTTCCTTAAAAGTTATGATTGCTCAGTTTGTGCATCAAAATTGTAAAGCATTTTTGCATCTTCAATTTCTCAAAAATCAGAACTGTATAGATGTCTGAATTTGTCAAATGAACTAACAAATCCAGTGTAGGCAAAAATGCTGGACAAACTCAGCAGGTGAGGCAGCATCTATGGAGTGAAGGAAATAGGCGACGTTTTGGGTCGAGACCCTTCTTCAGACAAATCCAGTGGTGATACAAGAAACTGCAGATGCTGGTTTACAAAAAAAGTCACAAATGTTAGAGTAACATAGTGGTTCATGCAGCATCTCTGGATAACAAGGATAGACAATGTTTTAGGTCAGGATCCTTCTTCAGACCAACATTCTTGTTCTCTACATTTCAGTTAAATTTCTCAAGAACTATGGCGCAGTAGACCTGCTGCCTGACAGCACCAGAGACCCGGGAAACTGTAGTAACCCGACTACGGGTGCTGTCTGTATGGAGTTTGTACATTCTCACTGTGACAGCATGGGTTTTCTCAGGGTGCCCCAGTTTCCTCCCACATTCCAAGGACTTGCAGGTTTATAGGTTAATTGGCTTTTGTAAATTGTCCCAAGGGTGTTGAACAGAACTAATGTACAGGTAATCGCGGGTTGGGGCAGACTCGGTGTGCCAAAGGGCCTATTTGCACACTGTATTTCTAAATTAAACGAAACACTAATTCCATTGGCAAGTTAGCTTGCATCCTTACTGTTACTTTTTAAAATTGTTACTTTTAATGACGTGATTCCTTTGGTCCTCCAATGCATTTAGTCTATTATTTTGCCAAGAATAGGTGACCTCCATTGGTTTTATTCCAAAATGAAAATTCCATCACTTTTCTACAATGAAATTCAATTGCCAAGGATTAATTATGATATGTGAAACCTATTGCTTTACAATGTGGCCTCTCAACACCATTTCAATTTCTGAAATGAAATTTGGAGAAAGATCAATTTCTCATTTCCAAAATTGTGATTTCAGATTAACTATGTTCAATAGCTGACGATTCACTGGCCTCTGAGGTAAAAATATCCAAAGATGCACAATCCATACCTTACTCCTTTATTTTTTATCCCTACATCTGACTCCTATTTATTGACTATAACTTTGCCTCAACACCACAATCCCAACCTAACTCCTTGAGTCAGTACTCCCTCTGAACTGGAACGTTGACATCCTGACCCATAGACCACAATAGAGAGGCTATGCGGCAAAACACCATCCACGATAAATCTCAACATCTTTGCTCTGCAAGGATGCAATGTCAGCCCTTTATTAGCCCAATGTCAGTCCTTGTAACATAACAACTGTGCGGCTAAATTCTGCTCTAATTCCATTTACAAGTTTGCAGATGATTCTACTGTACTGAGCCAGATCTTGAACAATGATGAGATGAAGTACTGGAAGTAAAGAAAGAACTTGGTGACATCATATCAGACAACAATCTCTCACTCAATGTCAGCAAGATGAAGGAACTAGTTGTAAATTATGCGCAACTGATCATAATAGATCATTAGATCAAACATAACTTTAATCACTGTTGTACAAGCACAGCATAGGAAGCTGTCAGCCGACAGGACCTCATGCAGCATGTGACTGACTGCAGGAGGAGGGGAGTGCTGTTATAGCTCTGGTGATGGGGTGGAGTTAGTAAAGCTAGCAACATGTGGTTAGTGGCTGAACAGCATCAATCTACACTAGTTAAATAACTTCAAGAAGTGAGGTGATGCACAACTCAGTTAGCATCAATGGTGCTATGGTGGAGATGGTGGAGAGCTTCAAATTTCTAGGTGCAAATATCTCCAACAATTTGTTCTGGACCTACTGCATTGACGCTAGGACCAACAAAGCACATTAATATCTACTTCCTCAGAAGACTAAGAAAGTTTGCCACATATCTAAGGACCAATACCAACTTCTACAGATGCACCATAGAAAGCATTCTATTGGGATGCATCACAGCTTGGTAGTGCAACAGCTGCACCATGAATGCTAGAAATTGCAGAGAATTTGGATGCAACCCCAGTCTATCACACAAACCAGCCTTCTCTCACCCCATTGACTCCATTCACACTGCTGCCTCAGGAAAGCAAACAATTTAACCAAGGGTCACTATCTACCTCTTTGATGATGCTCGGACTATCCTTGATCGGACTTGGCTGGCTTTACCTTGCACTAAATGTTATTCCCTTATGTATCTACACACTGTAAATGGATTGATCATGTATTGTTTTTCTGCTGACTGGTTAGCACGCAACAAAAGATTTTCACTATACACATGTGACAATAAACTAAATTGAAACATTTTCACCCTGGTTATTCTTTCTTCTCCCATTTCCCATCAGGCGGAAGATACAAAGGCTTAAATGTACATAACACCAGATTCAAATTATTCTCATTGTTTTCAGACTACTGAATGGCCATTCCATCAGCTAGGGTATACTGTGCTCCCGATCTTCCAACCTACCTCAATACAAACCCTGCTCTTTTTTATCTGCACTTTCTCTGTAATTGTAGTACTATCATGCTATAACACAACAAGTTTTTACACAGAGAATAGTGGGAACCCGGAACATATTGTCAGGAGTGGTGGTGTAGGCTGATATGATAGTGCCATTTAAGAGGCTTTTGGATAGGCACATAGAATTGCAGGGGGTAGAGGAATATGAACCATGTACAGGCTTTGAGATTAGTTTAACTAGGCATCATATTTGGCATAAATGTTGTGAGCCGAAGAGTTTGTTCCTGTGCTGCACAGTTCTATGTTCTAACATTGATATTCTTCACTGGTATTTCTCCATTTCCATTATCTGTCATCATTGTGTATGGGTCTGAAGCTTCATTATCTTCATGTATTATTTGATTGAATAGCATGCAAACTAAGCTTTTCACTATATTACAATATAATTGTATCATTCTAGGTTCCCCAACCAAATGAAACCAGCTCTTGGCATCTACTTTGCAAAGCTGCTTAAGTATCTTCTATGATATAATGAGGTCACCTCTCATTCTTTTAAAACTCAGAGAATGTAGGCTATTTCTACTCAATATTTTTGTGTACCCGTGCTAGGTGCCAATCAATTATATGTAAGGCAGAGTCTCAAAAATAAGTATAAAGAGACGTAACTCGCCCACTGGAAGTTCATTCCACACCGCTACCACTCTCTGAGTAAAGAAGTTCCCCCTCATGTTACCCCTAAACTTCTGTCCCTTAAATCTAAAGTCATGTCCTCTTGTTTGAATCTTCCCTATTCTCAAAGGGAAAAGCTTGTCCACATCAACTCTGTCTGTCCCTCTCATCATTTTAAAGACCTCTATCAAGTCCCGCCTTAACCTTCTGCGCTCCAGAGAATAAAGACCCAACTTATTCAACCTATCTCTGTAACTTAGCTGTTGAAACCCAGGCAACATTCTAGTAAATCTCCTCTGTACCCTCTCTATTTTGTTGACATCCTTCCTATAATTGGGCGACCAAAATTGTACACCATACTCCAGATTTGGTCTCACCAATGCCTTGTACAATTTTAACATTACATCCCAGCTTCTGTGCTCTGATTTATAAAGGCTAGCATACCAAAAGCTTTCTTTACCACCCTATCTATATGAGATTCCACCTTCAAGGAACTATGCACGGTTATTCCCAGATCCCTCTGTTCAACTGTATTCTTCAATTCCCTACCATTCACCATGTAGGTCCTATTTTGATTTGTCCTGCCAAGGTGTAGCACCTCACATTTATCAGCATTAAACTCCATCTGCCATCTTTCAGCCCATTTTTCCAACTGGCCTAAATCACTCTGTAGACTTTGGAAATCCTCTTCATTATCCACAATGCCCCCTATATTGGTATCATCTGCATACTTACTAATCCAATTTACCACCCCTTCATCCAGATCATTTATGTACATGACAAACAACAAAGGACCCAACACAGATCCCTGAGGCACCCCACTAGTCACCTGCCTCCAACCCGACAAGCAGCCATCCACCATTACCCTCTGGCTTCTCCCATTCAGCCACTGTTGAATCCATCTTGCTATTCCTGCATTTATACCCAACAGTTGAACCTTCTTAACCAACCTTCCATGAGGAACCTTGTCAAAGGCCTTACTAAAGTCCATATAGACAACATCCACTGCTTTACCCTCGTCAATTTCCCTAGTAACCTCTTCAAAAAATTCAAGAAGATTAGTCAAACATGACCTTCCAGGCATAAATCCATGTTGACTGTTCCTAATTAAACCCTGTTTATCCAGATGCTTATATATATTATCTCTAAGTATCTTTTCCATTAATTTGCCCACCACTGAAGTCAAACTAACCGGTCTATAATTACGAGGTTTACTCTTAGAACCCTTTTTAAATAATGGAACGACATGCGCAGTACGCCAATCCTCGGGGACTATTCCCGTTTCTAATGACATTTGAAATATTCCTGTCATAGCCCCGGCTATTTCTACACTAACTTCCCTCAATGTCCTAGGGAATATCCTGTCAGGACCTGGAGACTTATCCAGTTTTATATTTTTCAAAAGTGTCAGTACTTCCGTCAGTACAGTAAATAGAATAAACTATCCATAATACAACTTAGGAGATAGGTCCGTAGGTAAGAAAACATATCTATTCATCTAGTCCTGGGTTCAAGCTTCCGTCAGGTATCAGCACCAGCCCATTCTACCCCTTCAAATAATCTATGAACGGAGACCATATTCTAGTAAATAATTCTGCTTTGTCAATTAAGACAAATCTAATTTTTTCCAGATTTAAGATCTCCAACATCTCCATAATCCATATTTTGATTGTGGGGGATGCGGGGTTTTTCAAAAATTTTAATACACCTTACATAAGGTCAGTTGCATATTGACCTTATGTAAGGTGTATACATGGATATACAAATTATCAGAACATAAAAATTTCGAAATTTAAAAAAATCTTATTTACCAGTCTTCTGAATATCTTCTTGCTTTTAGCTTCACATAGCTTTGCAATTTTTTTGTTGTGCTTGTATCTTTCCCACCTAACCTTTAATCATTAGCAATTGACCTTTTCATTTAAGTATTTAATGTAAATTGGTTCAATCAACATGTGTTGTCACATCTCACTAGTTACATACAGTCAACACAGAAATTGCTTCTATTTCTGTACTTTGTTTTCTGTCAGGTTACTGGATGCTCTTTACATATCAATGTATTTACTCCAAATGGATTGCGAGACACTACCTTATTAAATGCTACACAATTAAAAAATTAATGTCATTTGGAGTAAATTGTGAAAACATCTCTAAAGTCTGAGAACCATGTAGTTGGAAGCGTCGACCTACCTCTTCCAGTCGCAATGGTCACATTTGCAGACATGAGATGTTTCAGACAACACGTATATAGTACTACCATTTATCAAACAAACTCCATTTACAGAGTTGCCGGGAAAGTTGTGTTAAGTTTACCTGGTTTAGACAAATTGATGTTCACTTACAGGGAAGCACACATATAACATTTCATTTATCGTATCAGTGATTTATAAGGTACATTCAACGCTACACATGCTGCGGGGCAGTTTTGAAAATTGGCTGCGATTAGTGGTTGCAACTTTGATCTTTGTCATTTCAAATATATTCCTCCTTTGCCATGAATACTTCAATGGTGATCCTGCTGAATGCCCATTCTCTAAAACAGCGAGACGGAATTTTGGAGGCAGGCCAACTGAGTAGTCAAAAAGCCTACTACTGCCGATGAAGGGCCGGGATGGATGCAGAACTATGGAAAAAATCACCGAGGAACATTATTTTTAGATTGGAGGTAGCCTCCAATATTAAACCATACAGCGAAAATCAACTGGCAACGTTAACTCTGATATTTTTGCAACAAGTTATTTCCAGCATTCTCTTGTTTTTGGATCGGGATATTGTTTGCCGTGAAGGGCGTGTTTTGTGTTCCTATGGTTTCTGTAAACTTCACGCTCACCACCGCGGATCTGACTCACGGGCAGGACTGTGCAGAGTGAGCCCTGGAACACCAGTTCCGACATTACATTTTACTATTTATTTTCGTATATCTCGTCTAATATTTACCTACTATTGTTTGATGTGTTTGTTATTAGCAGCAAGGAAGCATTCTGAATCGTCCCACTGCCTCTGGATAGGATGCCCAAAGGAAGGCACTGCAACCCGTGCACGCGAAACGATGGTCAATGGGTAGGAAACATAGAAACAACATTTATCAAAACATTTCTATTGCGCAATTTTATTAAACAATGGAAGACAATTTAAATAATGGTCCGGTTTGTTTGAATTCGCATTAATTATTTTACCAATAATAAATTACAAATGAACTTTTATTTGAACAAGTAACATTTAATTTTTAGGGTTTTTTTTGAAAATTCTAAATAAAGTTGAAAATTCTAAATAAAGTTGAAAATAAAATCCAAAATGACATTAGAATTGTTGTTCGTTAATAATATCTTGTAATTTGAGCATCTCTCGTAACACAATGATTTTACTTAACCTTTGGAGCTATTCATTTCATGCCAGCTCATTTCTTTTAACAAAGGTTATTTTTTAAATATTTTGCGTGATTGATGTTGTCAATTACAACACTTCATCTAAGGAGCAGGGTCAAAAACTAAAGGCTTTAAAGTGAATTAACTACAATGGAGTGGATCTAGTTTTTTGTCATTGATATAGATATGTTAATATAAACAATTTAACTGCGTTATTGTTTCAACACTTGGCAGAAAAATGTGTACGCATCTAAATAAATAAAGGTATTATTTCATATTTATCCTACAAGACAATGACCAAATTATGTCATCCACAGCAGAATTTGTAATATCATCTGGTTGTTCACATTCCTGAGGCATAGTATGGTCTTCCTCAACTTTTGTTGGGGTCACAGAAAAGTCCCAGTACAGGTTACCTTGTCTGAGATGGATTCAGTTTAAAGTTCATCTCTCCTTGGGATCAAATACAATGATTTCACCAGGCTGATGTCGGCAAGTAGAATATGTGAAAACACTATTCCAGGAAATGTCAGAAAACTATTGGTCAATAGTTGGACTAGTGATCTATCAGATTATTGGTCAATAACTGTTGCAGGGCACATGTATCTAGCAATATAAAGATCCCTTCCTTCCATTGCATTGGGATTTTCCCAAAAGTCCTAACCAAAATAGGTAAAAAATTGCAGCAGGATCTTGATCGGTTGGACAAGTGGGCTGAGGAATGGTTGATGGAATTTAATACAGAAAAATATGAGGTATTGCATTTTGGGAGCACTAACTTGGGCAGAAATAAAGTGAACTGTAGGGCTCTGGGGAGTGTTACAGTGCAGAGGGATCTAGGAGTACAGGTACATAGTTAGCTGAAAGTGGCATCACAGGTAGATTGGGTGATCAAAAAGGCTTTTGGCTCATTGGCCTGCATCAGTCAGAGTATAGAAGTTGGGAGTTATGTTGCAGTTGTATAAGACGTTGGTGAGGCCGCATTTAGAGTATTGTGTTCAGTTTTGAGCACCATGTTATAGGAAAGATGTTGTCAAGCTGTAAAAGGTGCAGAGAAGATTTACGAGGATGTTGCCAGGACTCGAGAGCCTGAGCTATAGGGAGCGGTTGAACAAGCTGGGACTCTATTCCTGGGAGCACAGGAGGATGAGAGGTGATCTTATAGAGGCGTACAAAATCTTGAGAGGAATAGAGGTAGAAACACACAGTCTCTTGTCCAGAGTTTGGGAATCAAGAACCAGAGGACATTGGTTTAAGGTGAGGTGGGAAAGATTTAATAGGAATGCGAGGGATAACATTTCCATGCAAAGGATGTTAGGTGTATGAAACGAGCTGTCGGAGGAGGTAGTTGAGGTAGGTAATTGCAACGTTTAAGAAACATTTAGAAAGGTAAATGGATAGTACAGGTTCAAAAGGATATGGGCCAAATGCAGACTAGTGGAACTAGTGTAGATGGGACATGTTGGCCGGTGTGGGCAAGTTGGACCGAAGGGTCTGTTTCCACACTCTATAATTCTATAGGTCATGTGGTACTGAGCTACTGTAACAACTCAAAACTTCTGAAATGCAAAAAAAAAGGCTCAATCCAAAAAACATCCAAATTGGTTGGCTTCTGCCTCACCTCACGAACCACCATGCCAGCAAAGTATTGGGTTTAATCGGTGGTTTATCAGCAATGAGTGTTCAAACATAGGGGCAGCAGTTGTTCTCTGGCTAATGTCTGGCATTTTTGATTTCAACCAGATCTTGATATTTTATATGTAGATCAGGGCATCTTTTGGTCCATTTGAAAGGAACTCCCTTTGGACAATTTCACCTAACATTAGCATCTCACAAGGCTAATTCAAAATTGTTATAATATTGCAAGAAAATGAATCCTACTGGGGAATTACAAGTATAATAGAAAGAAAGATCTGTATTCCTATAGCATCTTTAACTTAACATTGAAGTACTTGGCAGTCTTTCAACTCCTTTTGAGATATAGTCATTGTAATGTAGAAATCATTCATCCATTTGCACACAGCGAAATACCAAAAACCAAATTGCTGAGTTTCTCCAGCAATTTTGTCTACCATCGATCTTCCAGCATCGGCAGTTCCTTCTTGAACATCCATTAGAACTCACTGGTTCTGCAGAAAAACATTTGACATAGTTGATGCTTAAGGCCTTTGATGTCTAAACACAATCACTATTCATTTGCTTCCTTTGGCCTAAGTGTAAGATCCACTGAGCTATGCTTTGTGGTGAATTTGTGACAAAAAAAAGGAGTAACTGTTAGATGGAGCTCTATACATATTTGAAGCTGAATTTTCAGTGACTCTATACTAAAGGTTTTCACCAGAATGTCTGAGTTAGGAAATTTGCAATGAACATCCCAGATTAATGGCGTTAACCAGCTACTTAAAGGTGCCCATCATCCCACAAGCAATTTTCTTTATATTCTTTAGCAAAGATGCCATCAAATTTCTATTGAGGTACTCTGAAATGTTAAATAATAGTTGTTAGAAAGTGTTACCTATAAAATTTGATATCCATGGGCACTTTGGAATCTGTCCTGCAGCAGGAAGTGTTTAAGAACTGGACCTGGCAGGTTTACAATACTCCAGGACCTATGTGGTGGCTGATCTATTGTCATGTCTCATTAATGTAATGTGGAAAGGTAGTGTACATGAGAGACTGTATTAATCTTAATTGAAAATGTGTGAGTGACTGCATTAATGGTGAAGGTGGTGTTGTCTAGCATGTTTACTGCGTTAGATTGAATGGTGATTATGGTCAAGCACCAACAGATTTGAGGTTTCTGTGTTTTGTCTCTGTCATCCAGTTACCCCGATACACCAGTAAGTAATGGCCTTATGGACATTGTTGTACACCTCATACATAAATAATAAGAAACTTGCCTGCTTAAATTACTGAAGAAGTTACAATGGAAACCCTTAGATTTAGTGATGCATTCCAATCAACATCAGAACCCCCCCCCCAACTAAAAAAAGACAGCAAACTGATAAACAAAATAAAAATATTCTATGTTGTGTGGTAGATTCTAATAATAGAGCATCAGTTTTCTTAATTTATCTGAATGTTGACATTTTCATCATTCTATTACTGATAGACCATCAACAGGCCTTGCCTTCCCCAGCCTAACACTTCATGGGAAATTATCATGAAAAGCAATTGATGCAAAATGTTAATTCTGTTCATGTCTTCAATGATGCTGCACAAAGTGTTGAATAATATTTTCAGCACAATCAACTGACTATCATGATATGTAACAATGGGGGACATGTGTAGACAATGCAAACTCCACATATATTCTTCATATGGGACTTGAATCAGAAGAGTGATCCATTAGGGGTCAGTAAATAACTTTCAGCTGATTTTGAAAGCTTATTAAGCATTGCAATGACCCACATCCTTTTGCTTCATAGTATGCATCCTAATGATATAGTGCTATTGTCAGAAGAGTTCATAAATGTTCTGTTGTTTTAGTTTCCCCATCTAGATGTGCAAGAACCCACATTCACTGCTGTTTTGAAATCTACCAAAGGCAAATGTATTGCAATGCAAGAAAATAGTTTTTCTCCAATCCAGTTAAACGATAGATTACCATTATTGTTCAAAGTGAGTGAGAAGGTAAGAGCGTAAGCTTATTATTGAATGTGATATGTTTACCTCCGAGGCCAAGCCTTACATACAAATGTTTTTCCTTTGGGATAATATAACTCATTTATATTCCAGAACATTTCTCTGTATTCTATTTGTGCTCACTGTTTAAAAGAGACCATTTTCAAAAACATTTGCCCAGTTATTATTTGTTCTGCCAAAATTAAAACTTTGACACCTAATGCAAAGGGGGAAGTATTCCAAGTATTCTGATTGAGTTTTGAATGTAAATCTGATGATTAATTTAATGCTTACAATTCACAATATTTCCTGTTTAGTTATGCTGTAATCCAATAAATGTGCTATTTCTTGAAACCCCCACTGTATTTTATGTCATAACAGCTGGTGTCAAAATAGAGAATTCTTCTATTTCCTTTTAAGACTGGATTAGATTGTTCAAATATTTGGCTTTGACAATTAATATTAATGTCAAAGTTCATACTTTCTGCAGCTTGGTGAATTCACAAAAATGGCTGCTTTGATAAATTGTGACAAAGGGAGGTACAGACTCAAAACGGATTCTCTATTTCCAAAAATAGAGAGTCGGTTGAGAGGATATTGAAGTCCTTCACAAAATGACATTTATTGTTTTCTCTTCTGGTTGCTATTATACTGTAAACATTCTTGATAAAGTTTTTACCATTCATGTTGTGTTATGGGATATTGAATGTCCACCCAAATAGACGGCTAGGACCTCAGTTTTGTATTGCATCTGAAGATATTAAATCCAATTGCCTCAGGAGTGCATTGAAGTCCAGGAGTTGGCTCAAACACTGATCCCCTTTGTGAATAAACCTGCATTGTTCTCATCACTGTAGATTGATGGTAAATCTTATGTACTCCTGAAACATGTATTTTGTTAGTATCTATTACAGGGGGATTTTCCATTTTCAGCACATGATAACAAATACAGCTTGAGACACACAGGCGATCATCTTGACTTAGTAAGTATTTGACTTTTTTGAAGCTTTACAAACCATTCCATTTAATATACATTCATCATGTTTGGAATACAATTTTACTGACAGTATCGGTGCATTATTGAAATTGCTTTCAACCTTTATAAAAAAAGATTGAAATTTTTTTGAAATTCCAAACTTGTTTTTGTTTAAAGGTTGTGAAATTCTACGGTTCTTTTCTCCTCAAAGGTTCAAGCTTTCCTGCACCATAATTTTGTTGTATTGGCGGAGAACAGAGAAAATTGAGTTAATGATGGAACTTAAAGCTGTCAAATTAACTTCAAACTGGTTCTGAAATTACTGGGGATTTTCTTTTAGAATTTGAGTCATACAGCATGGAAATTGGCCCTTTGGCTCAACTCCATGCCGAGCAAGATGCCCCATCTAAGCTCGTCGTATTTGCCCCATATCCCTCCAAACCATTCATCCCTGTACCAGTTCAAGTGTCTTTTAAATGCTGTTACAATAGTTTGTCCCATATACTCACCACCCTCTGATTGAAAACCTTGGCCCTCAGGTTATTAGTAAATCTTGCCCCTCTCACTTTAAACACATGTCCTCTTGTTTTTGATTCTCCTACTCTGGTTATTCCCCCTATCTATTTCCCATCATGATTTTATACACCTCTATAAGATCACCCCTCAGCCTACTGCATTGCAAGGATTAAAATACTAGACTTCCAAACCTCTTCATATAACTCACCCACTCAAGTCCTGGCAACATCCTCGTAAATCTACTCTGCACTCTTTCCAGTTTAATGACATCCTTTCTATAGCAGGGTGACCAAAACAGAACATAATACTCTAAGTGTGATCTCACCAATGTCTTGTGCAACCGTAACATAACATCCCAGCTTCAATACCCTGACTGACTACCAGTGTACCAATAGCCTCCTTGACCACCCTATCTACCTGTGACACCACTTTCAAGGAACTATGTACCTGTACTACTAGAACCCACTGCTCTACCACACACCCCACCTTGGTTTGACTTCCCAATATGCAACACCTTGCACTTATCTGCATTAAACTCTATTGGCCATTCCTCAGCCCACTTTCTCAGTTGAGCTAGAGCCTTGTTGATATTAAGCTATTTAAAGTCAATTAAGCCTTGTTTGAAACAAAATAAACTCTGTTAACATTGCCTTCTTGTCATTTACTTAAATCAGCATCACTCCTCTTCTCATAACCATTTGGACACCATTGTCCAGAGCTATATATTAGTCTCCCATTGGGAGAGATAAAGCATGGAAACACACCCTTTGTCCCACCGAATCCCTGAGATCATCAATCACTCATTTACACTATTACTACAATCCCATTTTCATCACTTCCCACAGATTCTCCAACTCATCCACACAGTAGAGGAACGTTAAGGTGTACACTTAAGCTATCAATCCTCACATCTTTGGAACATGGAGGAACTGTTTACCCCAGGCTAAATCCACATAGTTACAGGAAAACATGCAAACTCTACAAAGATAACTCCCAAGATCAGGATCAAACCTGTGTTTCAGATGCTGTGAGCATCCAACCACATATATTAGAAGATATATCTCCATATCTGTAACATTGCCTATCTCAGCCCTTGCCTGAATTATGAACAGATAAAATTATCATTAAAAACGCTTATAACCCTAGACTATTCCAATGCACTCCTGGACAGTCATCATTCTCAATAAATATTAGATCATGGAAAATTCTGTTGCTCTTGTCCTAGTTCACATTAAGTTCCAATCAGCCAAATGCCTTGCTCACTGACAAACCCAGTCTCCTTATAAGAGAAGACAACTGTGATTTAAAACAAACTTGTCCATGTTTTCAAATGGTGCCATAGTCTTGATGCATTTCACCAGTAATAAAAGCCTCAGAGATATCTGTCCTCCTCCAGTTCTGATTTCACACCTGCCTGATTTTAATTGCTCCACGATAGACATCTGTTTATTCAGACTCAAGCCACTAGCTCTGAAATGTCATCCCAAAACCTCCCTGCCTCTTTACCCATTTCACCTTATTCCTTTAAGATCTATTTTTTTCATAAAGCTTGATGTTTAATATTTTCCTTTCAGACTTGGTGTCACATGTTGTTAATATTCACATGAAGTATAATATGCTATGATATAATATGATTCGAAAAGCATAATGCTCTCTTATACTGCCTTGTCAAGTAACTTGGGCCTTCACCATGCATTATATAAATATACAGTGCATTCAGAAAGTATTCAGACCCCTTCACTTTTTCCACATTTTGTTACGTTACAGCCTTATTCTAAAATGGATTAAAAAAAATTTTAAATCATCAATCTACACACAATAGCCCATAATAAAAAAGTGAAAACAGGTGTTTAGACATTTTTGCAAAGTAATTAAAATGAAATAACTGAAATATTACATTTACATAAGTATTCAGACCCTTTACTCAGTACTTTGTTGAGGCACCTTTGGCAGTGATTACAGGCTCAAGCCTTCTTGGGTATGACGCTACAAGCTTGGCACATGTGTATTTGGGTAATTTCTCCCATTCTTCTCTGCAGATCCTCTCAAGCTCTGTCAGGTTGGATGGGGAACGCCAATGCACAACTATTTTCAGGTCCCTCCAGAGATTTTCGATCGGGTTCCAGTCCAGGCTCTGGCTGGGCCACTTAAGGACATTCACAGACTGGTCACGAAGCCACTCCTGCATTGTCTTGGCTGTGTGCTTAGGGTCGTTGTCCTGTTGGAAGGTGAACCTCCGCCCCAGTCTGAGGTCCAGAACGCTCTGGAGCAGGTTTTCTTCGAGCATCGCTCTGTACTCCATTCATCTTTCCCTTTATCCTGACTAGTCTCCCAGTTCCTGCCACTGAAAAGCATCCCCACAGCATGATGCTGCCACCACCATGCTTCACCGTAGGTATGGTATTGACCAGGTGATGCCTGGTTTTCTCCAGATGTGACGCTTGGCATTCAGGCCAAAGAGTTCAATCTTGGTTTCATTAGACTAGAGAATCCTGCTTCTCATGCCTTTTGGACTGCTGCAGATGTAGTTGTCCTTCTGGAATGTTCTCCCATCTCCATAGAGGAACTCTGGAGCTCTGTCAGAGTGCCCATCTGGTTCTTGGTCACCTTCATGACCAAGGCCCTTCTCCCCCAAAAGGTCAGTTTGGACGGGCGGCCAGCTCTATGAAGAGTCCTGGTGGTTCCAAAGTTTTTCAATTTAAGAATTACGGAAGCCACTGTGCTCTTCCAGAAATTGGTTTATACCCTTCCCCAGATCTGTGTCGCGACACAATCCTGTCTCAGGGTCTACAGGCAATTCCTTCATCTTCATGGCTTGGATTTTGCTCTGAGATGCATTGTCAACTGTGGGACCTTGTATAGATAGGTGTCAATCAGTTTAATTTACCACTGATGAACAATCAAATTCAATAAATCCGCAGGGCCTGATGGTCTGCATCCCACGGTACTTAAGGAAGTGGCTCTAGAAATCGTGGACGCATTGGGGATCATTTTCAAAAGTTCTATAGATTCAGAATCAGTTCCTGTGAATTGGAGGGTAGCTAATGTTATCCCACTTTTTAAGAAAGGTGGGAGAGAGAAAGCAGGGAATAGTAAGATTGAACGAGAACTTACCAGTTCGAAGGTTGATCTTTATTTCATGAGGAGTTGCGGTGAGGGATTTCGTGAAGAGCCCGCCGGCACGCATGCACGACATTCTTCAAAGTAGCGGTGTGGAATCACAGAAACAACAACAGAAATGATTTGGCATAGTAAGATTAAAGAGACTCTAATTACCAGTTGAGTATGATCGAGGGTTGGGAGCGGAGGGCACGAAATCCCTCACCGCAACTCCTCATGAAATAAAGATCAACCTTCGAACTGGTAAGTTCTCGTTCAATCTTACTATTTCATTTCGGAGTCACGTGAGTGACTTCGTGAAGACTTCAAAGCTTCTGTGATTACATGCCGTGGACCACGTCCATGCTGACACACCACTAGCAAGGATGGATGGGAGTAAACAAGTTGATGAAACCAGGTTATACTGAAACACAAAGAATATTTATTAATAACACAGCAAAATCCCCTTATTCGGGGACATCCCCACGTTCTTGCCCGGCGTTCAGCACGGCCTCCGCGAACTGTAGGGGAGCAGCAACAGGCTTATTATAGAACCGCTGGAACACAGCTTCGTTCGCCCATCCTGCTGTGGCGAGAATATGGTCCATGGGCACCTCCATGACCCTCGCCGCCGACGTCGATGCAGCCCTGGTGGAGTGAGACTTGAACACATTAGTGTCAATACCTGACTTACCCAAGACGATCCGGAGCCACCTGGATATCGTCTGGACTGTCACTCGATGGTGAGGTCTTTTATGAGTGACAAGCAGGTATTGCTCCATTCCTCTGATGCTCCTCGTCACCTTGACGTAGTAACGGATATGAGTGGCTAAACATAGCCGAGCATCTGCGGGGTATGCCGGGAACTTCAGCTGCAGCCCTGTGCACCCAGGTCTATGCTGCTTTAGTAGCTCATCAATGAAAAAGACTACTTCTCCAGGGGTAGACGTCATCCTATCAATACGGAGCTTGTGGAGCGTCTGAACCCGCTGTGCTGAAGTCAGCGCTAGTAACATCACCAGTTTCATGGTGAGTTTGTCCAGCTGTAACCCTTCCATGAGTGACCACGTCCTGAGCAGGGTAAGTACATCCCTGACATCCCAGGTGATGTGATAGCGTGGTGTAGGCGGATTCAAATTCAATATTCCCCGCATTAGTCTGGACACTAGCCTGTTTGATCCTACCTCGATGTTGAGGTAGAATGACAGCGCACTCCTGGCGCTGTTGATGGCACTGTAACTTAAGTGTTCATCGTGGTGCAACCCCGCGAGGAATTCCAGGACGTCGGCTATGGAGACATCATCATAGGCGATGCGAGAGCGGCTGCAGTAGGCTTCCCACTTGACAAAAGTATTCAGCTGGGTCAAGTCAATAATCACTCGACAACCTCCATCCTTTTTTGGTCTAGTAAAGATATTGGAGACAAATTCAATAGGTTCGTGCATAGTTTTCTCTATCACGCCTTTTTGTTCCAAACGAAAAATTTCAGCTGTGCCTGCTGCCTGTTCAACGGCAGACAGCGTAAACTTCCGTTTAGGCATATGCTGGGATGGAGGAATGTCCCCGTGAATAAATTCAATAGTATGACCCCGAATATTCTGCAAAATAAACTCATTTGAAGTAACAGTCTCCCATGCCTCAGAAAAGAACAAGTCGCCCTCCAACATGTGATGTTAAAGGAACAGGAAAGAGAAAACCAGACCGCCTTACCTCCATGGTCACCGGCGATCCTTGACATGTTTGGTTGGCCGCGGAGGTGCTGGGTTGGGTTGATGGTGGGGTGGCTTCATTTTCCACTGGGGTCGTTGTGGACCTGACCCCAAAAAAGACCGCTGCTGCTGGCCCTGTTGATATCGGTGCGGTGTCGCAGCATATGGTCTGGCTGCTGAAGCGGCCGAGCCTCGCGGTCGAGCAGGTGGAGCTTTTGGCACCGACGGTCTGGGGGCGATCGGAGACCGCATGAGTCCCACCGTCTTGGCTACCTCGTCAAGCTCTTTGACTCTCTTCGGAAGGTCCTCTCCGAAGAGTTGTCGGGGCGGCGGTGGCGGTGGTGGTTTACACAACCCAGCGAACTTAGGGTTGATGGATGGACGGATGCTGTTTTTTCGGAAGGCATTGATTTCGTGTTGAGTGGCACACAAAAGTGCCAAAGCATCCTCCTGGTCCAACGAGAGATCACCACCATCGACCGACCGCGCAAAGGCGGTAATACCGGCCGTGAGGAGTTTTAAAATCCGCTGGAGCTTCAGCTCCTGATGGCGGATTGCCACGCCGATGTTGCCCCATATGGGCGTATTGACCACAGGCACATTAAGGGCATTGCAGTTGGAGGGAGGTTTGTGGCGATGAATAGCCTGCGAGAGGACTTCCTCCTGGAGCTAATCCTTCTTCCTCCGGTAGTTCGCTAACGATGGAGGCTGGTGAGACGGCCCTGTGCCTGTCGATGTTGGTGGACGCTTGCTGCTGTTGATTATGCAGCAGAAGCTCCAGCAGCCGCTCGATACGGTCAATACGCCCACCACCCTGAACACTCGAGTGGTCGGAGTCCTCCGGCTCAGAAAAATTGCCGGGGCTCCTGTCATCGGCCCGCACCTCGTCGAGGTGATCTCGGTGCCGGTAGTTGTCGCTGCCGGCCGCCGAAGCGAAACCGCGCGATTCCCGCGCGGGAGAGGTGTTCAACCGCCTCCGTATGGCGGGAGCGGAAGCCGTTGCCACAAAGGGCCCTGACGGCTGGGGGTCGGCTCCAGCAGAAGCATGGAGACCCGATGCCCGCGCGGGCTTGCCGGCTGTCCACATCGTGGACGATGCCGACGCATGGTCTCGTCCTCCCATCCATGGGGGACTCGGCGACCGAGGCGGGACCGTACCCAAGCCCCCCGTCCCGGCGGCGGGGTTTGGGAGTTGGGTAGCAGACCTCACAGACCCAGGTCCCGCCGTTGCACCAGACCGCAACTCGGCGGCAGGTGAAGCCTTAGCCCGTACCGGGTTAGGCTTACGGGCTCCTCCCCTGCCCTTCTTCGAAGGGCTAGCGGAGGGGGGCCGTGCAGCCGCACGAGACCCTTTCCCCATGGTCGCCGCTGGCGACCTGAATGTGGCAGGGTCCACCTGTTCGGGTGGCACCCCGTTGTCGTCCTCCACGAACTCCTCCTCGGAGCTGTGGCGAGTCAGCGGGTCCCGACCTGCGGAAGCAGGAGGCATCGGTCTCCCCGCCTTTCTCCCGGCCCCAGGTGTAAACGATGATGAGGGCGCCGGGCCGGTCGGTCGACGACTTCGACCAGACATACTGACAAAACTCCAATCCACGCCCTTACTGAAAGACAAACAGACAGCAAGGGCCAACCAACTTAAGGTTAGTTTCACTTACCTAAGCGGTCCCTTCTGAAGGGCTGGCGGGGAGCGCACCCCACCGCCAGCTGTCGGCAGCAATGCGTTGCGATGATATGTCGCGCATGCGTGCCGGCGGGCTCTTCACGAAGTCACTCACGTGACTCCGAAATGAAATTATAGACCAGTTAGCCTGACATCAGTGGTGAGGAAGATGCTGGAGTCAATTATAAAAGATGAAATAGCGGCACATTAGGATAGCAGTAACAGGATTGGTCCGAGTCAGCATGGATTTACGAAGGGTAAATCATGCTTGACTAATCTTCTGAATTTTTTGAGGATATAACTAGGAAAATGGACTAGGGAAAGCCAGTGGATGTAGTGTACCTGGATTTCAGAAAGCATTTGATAAGGTCCCACATAGGAGATTAATGGACAAAATTAGAGCACATGTTATTGGGGGTAGGGTATTGACATGGAGAAAAAAAATGGTTGGCAGACAGGAAAAAAAGAGTAAGGATTAACAGGTCCCTTTCAGAATGGCAGACAGTAACTAGTGGGGTACGGCAAGGCTCGGTGCTGGGACTGCAGCTATTTCCAATATATATTAATGATTTAGATGAAGGAATTAAAAATAACATTTGCAAATTTGCAGACGACACAAAGCTGGGTGGCAGAATGAACTGTGAGGAGGATGCTATGAGAATGCAGGATGACTTGGACAAGTTGGGGGACTCGACAGATGCATGACAGATGCAGTTTAATGTGGATAAATGTGAGGTTATTCACTTTGGTAACAAAAACAGGAAGGCAGAAGAGGGGAAGTACAACGGGATCTGGGGGTCCTTGTTCATCAGTCAATAAAAGTAAGCATGCAGGTACAGCAGGCAGTGAAGAAAGCGAATGGCATGTTGGCCTTTATAACAAGAGGAATTGAGTATAGGAACAAAGAGGTCCTTCTGCAGTCATATAGGGTCCTAGTGAAACCACACCTGGCGTATTAGAAACATAGAAATTAGGTGCAGGAGTAGGCCATTCGGCCCTTCGAGCCTGCACCACCATTCAATATGATCATGGCTGATCATCCAACTCAGTATCCCGTACCTGCATTCTCTCCATACACTCTGATCCCCTTAGCCACAAGGGCCACATCTAACTCCCTCTTAAATATAGCCAATGAACTGGCCTCAACTACCCTCTGTGGCAGAGTTCCAGAGACCCACCACTCTCTGTGTGAAAAAGTCCTTCTCATCTCGGTCCTAAAGGATTTCCCCCCTATCCTTATGCTGTGACCCCTTGTCCTGGACCTCCCCAACATCGGGAACAATCTTCCTGCATCTAGCCTGTCCAACCCCTTGTGTGTAGTTTTGGTCCCCTAATTTGAGGAAGGACATTCTTGCTATTGAGGGAGTGCAGCGTAGGTTTTCAAGGTTAATTCCCGGGATGGCGGGTTATTTCCCGGGATATGCTGAGAGAATGGAACGGCTGGGCTTGTATACCCTGGTGTTTAGAAGGATGAGAGGGGATCTTATTGAAACATATAAGATTATCAAGGGTTTGGACATGTTAGAGGCAGGAAACATGTTCCCGATGTTGGGGGAATCCAGAACCTGGGGCCACAGTTTAAGAATAAGGGGTATGCCATTTAGAAGAGAGATGAGGAAACATTTCTTCAATGTGATATTTCAGTTATTTCTTTTTAATTACTTTGCAAAAATTTTTAAACCTGTTTTTGCTTCTTCATTCGAGGGTACTGTGTGTAAATTGATGATAAAAAAATGAATTTAATCCGTTTTAAAATAAGGCTGTGACGTAACAAAATGTGGAAAAAGTGAAGAGGTCTGAAGACTTTCTGAATGCACTGCATATAGTAGCAATGTTACAAAATTTTGAGATTTAAAAAATAAAGTCTGCAATTTATCCCATCAGATAAAGCATAAAAAGAAGTTTAATTTGACACCTAATTTACTTTCATATCTTCAGTATTAAAAACGTTATGGCCATTTTCATACTCGGAAATTAGCATCTTGCTCCCCATTGCCTTTCAATTGACTTAACTCAAAAGCTGTGATCTGGAAAGGTTAAAAGCCCATAACTTTCATAAAAAGTAAGAGAATTCAATGAAATTTTCAGTTATTATAGATTGAAGCATTCTGAAACAAATATGAAACAATCTTACTTGGATTACCTGAAATTAAAGCATATAATTAGTTAGTTATCTAATTGTAGCTAATTACAAAATTCAATGAGTAGATCTAAACATCTATCAATTTCTTAAGAAAATATAAACTTTTTTTAAATTGCCTAAGTGTCCAAATAACATTCACACAATAATCCACAAAATAACATAATTTTTAAATCTAATTTTCATGAATTTCTGGGCCAAATGGAAGGAATTTAGTGTTTGATTCCTGTAAATTAATGGCCATTTAAATCAACTAGCGAGTGGGTTTTAGTGGAATGCGGTGGATTGGAACGTTGCGGTTAGCGGTGAAGTCAGGAGGAAAAATACTGTTTGTTCATACATTTTTGGGACCCCATTTCGCAACATAAAAATATTATTAAAGCCTCCCGAAAAACCAACTTTTAATATAAAAATAAACTATTTACCTTTTTTTCTCCCCTACGGAAAATCCTTCCGGTTATCGGTGCTCACAGCTTTTGAAGGTGATTTTTAAATTACTCTAGTTAATAAATAATTTAGAGTAATTTAAAAATACCTTCATTGATGAAATGTCGGAGCAATTTTTCTTCCGCAATGAAATCGCCCGACATTCATCGATTATCCCAGTCTGTCGAAAAACGGCACTTTAAGCCCGCCCCCCTCTGAAAGGCGCCAACGTCGCGCACACGGGGAGCGGCAGAACTACAGCGCCGCTAAAGGTAAGTTTTGCAACATACCTACATATAGTGTTTTCTGTTGATTTGCATACAACATTCAAATTCTGACATATACACATGCCATCAATGTACTGTTTTTTCCTGTAAGATGGCTGTAACCTTTTCCTCTATGTCCACTATTGCCTTCTTTCAGTAGGTGTGGAACAGCATCAAGTTAAAAATTCCTAAATATTACTTCTTGTTAATTTTTTTTTTTTTAAATGCCATTTTTTAAATTCTTTATTACAATAAGATTTATAAGAAGAAGTTAAGCTATGCTACTACAATTTTGCCATAATATTATTCCCCCGAGGTGCTGATTTGCTTCTTGTAGCAGTTGAGTAATCAATAATAGTAAGATTAAACGAGAACTTACCAGTTTGAAGTTTGATCTTTATTTTATGAGGAGTTACGATGAGGGATTACGTGAAGACCCCGCCAGCACGCATGCGCGACATTTCTTCAAAGCAGTGGTGTGAAATCACAGAAAATACAGTCACAATGACTAATATAGTAAGATAAACAAGAGAACTTCCATACCAGGTGATCTTTATAATAGAGGGTTGGGAGCGGAGGGCACGTAATCCCTCATCGTAACTCCTCATAAAATAAAGATCAAACTTCAAACTGGTAAGTTCTCGTTTAATCTTACTATTTTACTTCGGAGTCACGTGAGTGACTACGTGAAGATTTCAAAGCTTCTGTGATTTCATGCCCTGGAAGCTCCATGCTCACACACCGCTATACTGGGATAGGAGGATGAACGTAATTCAGACATAACACTGGCTGAAAAACAAAGAAGGTATTAATCATACCTAAAATGATATGCCCCACATTGGGTAAATCATGTAACAGAAACCCAACATATTCCCCTGCAACGTCTCAGGAGCGGCCACGGGTTTATAAAAGAAGAGCTGAAAAGTCCGTTCACTGCTCCAACCCGCTGAAGCAAAGGATGTGGTCCATAGGAACTCCCATCATCCTAGCCGCTGATGTGGATGTAGCCTAGCTTATAAGACTGGACCCGTTGTGCTGTTACAAGTGCCATAAACATAACCATATTATATGTAGTTATCCAGAGAGAGCCCCGATATAGGTGTCCATCCTCGAAACATAGAAAATTCTATGCCTAAGTCCCATTTATGAGTGTATCTGTCCTAGGGGAAAAAGAATTAATACCCCTCATCAGATTGATACCAGAGGGTGTGATCCTATACGCAGGTGATCACCCCCTTGGTCCAGGTTGGTAGGTAGGGCACTCCTGCAAATTTAAAGGCACTATAGCTCAAACCTTCATGGAAAGAAGGGTGGCCAGAACTCCTGCAATCCAGTGATGGTGGCCGAGTCATATGAAGTGTTTGTTCTGAAGAAGAACACTCCCATCTGCTGACATATGTCAGTGCTGTCCCTGGTGGACTCCCTCACGACGAAGTGATGACATAGATCGTCCTGTCGGAGTATCCGAAGTCCAGAAATGGCCTGTTCAGAAACAGCATCAATAGGTTAATGCGGTTATGGCACGGATAACTTACCTGTCACAGGGTGTGCCAACAGGCCCGGCCGTTTGAGGATCCGAAAGCAGTGATCTGCGGCCATCTTTGAACTGCTGGGGACCATGGTAGGGTAGGCCAATCGGGAACCCCGAAATACCCGATGCGGAGTCTATTAAATTTTGTAAGACCCGACTGATGAGGCAGAAGGGGGAAAAAGTATAACAACAATCCCCCCAATGCAGCGAGAAACATCCATCGCTGCCGGCCCCGGTCCCGATCCAACATCCATTCAATGTTGTCGTAGAATTGCGTGACCTGGTGTTCTCCACCGCATTTTGTTTACCTGAAAGGTAAGTGGCTGAGATCCAAATCTCTTTATCCAGACACCAGTGCTAGTTGTAAAAAAGGCAATTCATCACATGATATCGATTTTATTCCCACAAAAGATTAATATAGGCCACCACTGTGGTATTATAATTTGACCCATACATGCAACTGGTGCATATCTAAGCAGTAGGCCCCCGGGATGCACTAATGCTCCCAGTATTTCCAGATAATTAATCCCTAGTGCTCCCAACAGGGTTAATCTTGTGCATACCACCTGCCACCACAAACAGTGGTGGTATTAGCTGCTCCCCCCCTAACACTGGCATCAGTCTGTAATGTAACCGAGGGATAATGATAGTGATGGATTTGGAACAGAATAGAGCATTTCCCATCCACCAATTTAATTCAACTCTTGCCCTTTCCTGATAACTTCATAGGCCTGTCGAAATGGTATGACTTATGAGAGCTATAATTTTAGCTCTTTGTAGGTTTTGATAATGTAGCGGTCCGAGTAGCACTGCGGGAAAAGCAGCCACTATCTCCCCAATTACCACGGCCACCTACCGTATGGATGGATCCCTGATGCCAGTAAAGCTTCTGCAAGCTTTTGTCAAGTCCACCACCTTGTTCGGTGGTAAGGTGGTAGACATTTGCACCGAGTTAATGGTGAACCCCAAGTAATCCATGGTAGTAGAAGGTTCCAACTTTGATTTATCTGGATGTATGATGAACCCCAGCTTTGGAAAAAGATGTTTTTTTTGGCTAGTACTGCCAATGTAGCCGTTTCCAGATTTTCCCCAACAATGAGGATATCATCAAGATAGGCCATAACAGTATGATATGTTTCCTTAAATAGGCCAAAGCTGGTTCCAATAATTTGGTGAACACCCTGGGTGCTGATGATAACCCATTGGGTAAGGCTATCTATTGCCATAATTGTCCCATCCAGATAAATTAAGGTATTTCCAATGATCCTTGTGTATTAGTACTGAATAGTATGCATCTTTGAGGTTAATGCATGCCAAGTAGTACCCATAGCTATAAGCTGACTGCTGTGTCCAAAGTGTCTATTCATTGAACAGAAGTATTCAGTTCGGTCAGGTCTATGATTGTGCGGCATCCGCCATCTTTTATTTTTGGTAAATATATTAGATATGAACTCCTGTAATTCTCTCAATTACCCCTCTAATAGTTCAGCATGGCCCGCCGTTCTTTCTTTGTGAAAGTATAAACTTTCGGCTAGGCGAATGCTGGACCGGGGCAGGGAGTTCGTCAATGAATTTAATTTTATAGCCCTGAATACTTCCGAGTATGTAAGGATCAGAGGTAAAAGTGCAACCGGTCTCCCCCATAAGATGAGTTTTAAACATATGATGTTCCTGGGGGAGGCAGACCCACCTACCTCCAAGGTATTGCCGGCGTTGCGGTCCAATACCACCGTATTTCTTCTGTTGAGTTGATGCGTTGTAGGGGTGGCACATTTTCCAAGAAGGCCGGGCTGGGCCATGGCCTAAAAAGGCTGTTGTGCAGGTGGGCCGGCCTTCGAGCTTTCACCACCGGACGATCTGGAGTGATTTCTCTGTCCGGTGGGTGTGTAGGGGTGCTGTAGCTGTTGGTAGTGTGCTTGGAGGTACTGGGTACCTTATCAGCCCTATGGCCTCCTTTGTCCAGGTCTTCATCTGTTTGGGGAGCTCCGCACAGCAGATTAGGTGGTTGAGCGTACCTGGTTTACATAACCCCGCAATTGGGGTTGAATAGCTCTTCCTGTAGTTATATTCAAACTGTATTCACAGTAAGGCCAGAGCATCGTGTTTCTACCGGTAGCTCTATACCCACCGCAATACTGGCACTCCCGAAATTCCGGCGGTCAAAAGCTTCAGGATCCTCTGAAGTTAGACTCCTTGCCCTCTATTCGCAAGGCTCATGATCCCCCAAATAGGGTTATTCACCGCAGGAACAAATAGCGAGTACAATAATCAGGAGCAAGATACCTATCAGCTATAGCAATGATGGCTAGCTCCTGAAGCTGGTTAGTAGTCATAATAGAACTAGCTGCCAGTTTAGGGTGGATAGCTAACCTTTATTAGAAGGAACTGCATGTTACTCACCATATCCAGAACTCTTCACTGCACCCCTGACACTGTAGGTTTGTTCAGCCAACTCCCCCTCTTCAGGGTCAGCCCAGTTTTGACCCCCAATGCTCCCCTCCGAAGAGGGAGAGACATTTTAGGCAGTCCATAATAGGATCCTGCCGTGGGCCTGCGAAGAGGCCCACTGTGACCCTGCCCCTGCTAAGCAGGTCACGCTGGAGCAATAGCTCCACCATCCGCTCTGCGGGTAAGACGACCTCCGTTGCTAACAGCGAACGGGGTGTCCTTGGGACTGGACCCAGCTGAGTCGGCAGTCCCGATCGACTTCCGGGTGGATTTACCGCCTGTCCGTGGCGAACCAGTCCCGGTGGATTTACCGCCTGTCCGTGGCGAACCAGCCGTTTTGGTAAAACCAAACGTTTTTTCTCCGAGCTGCAGGTAGCACCTGCAGCTCGGGGAAAAAAACCCCGGGTGGATTTACCGCCTGTCCATGGCGAACCAGCAGCCCTCCCGGGCGGAACTTTGGGAGCTGCAGGTAGCCCCTGCAGCTCGGAGAAAAAACGTTTGGTTTTACCGCCTGTCCGTGGCGAACCAGCGGCCCTCCTGGGCTGAATTCGGGAGCTGCAGGTAGCACCTGCAGCTCGGAGAAAAGACGGCACGCTGCTGGCTGCGCTCTATAGCAGCAGCTTTTGCCGCTACTCCACCGCGCTCACCACTCTGGTGAGTCTTACCGTTCCATCGCTGGAGGAGCCCCGCTCCTCCCGACTGTCGCTTCCGCATGCGAACGACGATATGTCGCGCATGCGTGCTGGCGGGGTCTTCACGTAGTCACTCACGTGACTCCGAAGTAAAATTTATAATAACTAACCTCTAAATGTGAGGTGACATCTTTTCCCAATTGTTTTGATTCCTTTGAACATAAACTCCTGTTGCGGCTATTTTGAACATAATGCTCATTGAAACAGTACAACAGTCTCTGTACTATTATATTAAAATCACATACTTTGATTGCCTCATATCATATATCATCATGATTTTTTCAAGTTTCCTGTTAAGAAAACAGCAAGACATTATGTCAGCATTCCCCACGTGTGAATCAGGCCGAATTTCAGTTGTGATTTAAAACCTATCAAAGATTACTGCCTTTTGCATTAGGCGTAGGGAGCTCTGGAAGGATGATAGCATGGGATCCAGCGAGAGATAGTCATAGAGTGACACAGTGTGGAAACAGGCCCTTCTGCCCAACTTGCCCACACCAGCCAACATATCCCAGCTACACTAGTCGTACCTGCCTGTGTTTGGTGCATATCCCTCCAAACCTGTCTATCCATGTACTTGTCAAACAATTTCTTAAATGTTGGGATAGTCCCTGCCTTAACTACCTCCTCTGGCAGCTTGTTCCATACATCCACCACCCTTTGTGTGAAAAAAATTACCCCACAGATTCCTATTAAATCTTTCCCCTTCGTCTTAAACCTATGTCCTCTAGTTGTCGATTCACCTATTCTGAGCCAAAGAATCTGTGCATCTAACAGATCTATTCCTCTCATGGTTTTATACACCTCAATAAGATCACCCCTCATCCTCCTGCGTAATTGTTTTGTTTAGTTTAGAGATACAGCGTGGAAACGGGTCTTTCTTCCCACTGAGTCCATGCCAACTAGCGATTATCTGTACACTAGCTCTATCCTACACACTGGGGACAGTTTACAGAAGCCAATTAAC
The DNA here is from genome assembly GCA_963514005.1 of Raja brachyura. Next base: position 40,224,457 of record OY740795.1, on the reverse strand, counting down.
CCACAAACCTGAAACAGGCACAAAGTGCTGGAGTAACTTAGTAGGTCAGGCAGCATCTCTAGAGATGTTTCGGGTCGGGATTTTCAGACAAAGTAAGGGGAGGGAACCGGAGGCAAGTGGAGGTAACTGCATTTGGAATGTGGGAGCATGGGGAATGTGAAACCAGAGCACCCTGAGAAAAAGTACATGTTCACAGTGAGAATGTACAGGCAGCACTCGTAGTCAGGATCAAATCCGGTTGTCTGGCACTGAGGCTGCAACTCTACCACTGCGCTACTGTGCCATCTTAAATTGGTTCTTTTGTTATGTTCAGCAGCAGCTCACAAATAAATAGCTGCAATCAAAGGGAAATGGCCCATAGCTGCACATTTCTCTCATTATTAGTGACCGTGACAGTCATTGTTAAATTCTTCTGATTAAGTCAAATATAGAATTTTATAAATACAGACTTAATAGTAAATTTTAGCTCTAAATATCATTTTAGAACTTCTAAATAGAAATATTGATTTGGTTGATTAAACCATGGCAGAATAGAAGAAATGGATTGCGTAGTTCCTGTTCATTATTTGGAATAAGATGAACTAATTTTTGTTATATTCCTTTTAGTTATTTGGTTATAATTAACATTAAGTTCATTATCCTTCCCTGTTATTTCAAATTGAAATAATAGTTTATTACAATTATTGTTGGTGGTAGTGGGACAGCAGGTAGAGCTGTTTCTTCATAGCTCCAGTAAGCCTTGTTCAATACTGACCTTGGGTACTAATTGTGTGATCTCCTTGCAACTGTGTGGATTTCTTCCACACAATTGCTTCCAAACTCCAAGGTTGATAGGTTAATTGGCTATTGTAAATTGTCCCTGATGTGGATGAGCTGTGTGAGAGAAGGACAATGTTGATGCATTAGTGTGAGCGAATACATTACAAGGAAATACGTAGCTAAATGGAATTGCTCTGACATAGACTTTGTGGCCTCCTGCCATGTACAGTTTTGAGAAAATCTGAGAAATATGGAATTATTATGTTAGTGCATGCATGGGATTCATCAAAGTCACAACAGATCCCCATCTATATAACACAAAGCATTATCATGGTTGGCCAAGTGATTGAAATTATTGGCACACAAATTCCAAATACTGTTTAGATGATCTGTTTCCCCAGACATAGATTCACCAAGTGACGAAAATGCAGATCCACTGTGTAAATGATTACGTTACACAGCCTGGAGTTTAAAGTCATCTTTAATTGTAACACATAGTATAACGGTACAGCAGGTTGTTAGTTCATCATCACAGCTTCCAGGACTACCATGTATAGGAAGTGGGTGTTAATATAAAGCATACAGTAAGGTGGGGTTAGTGATGCTACGCTACTATGATTGGTTCACATGCAATAACGAATCTACACACTGTATCCTCAATGGTCATTAAAACATGCACAGAATCACGCATTACTGTCTCTACTCAAGATGCACGTGACTTCTGCTCCTTTCTAATAATTTATTTGCGTCGAAAATGTGATGAAATGATGAATTTGTTTCTATCTGATTAAATGGCTCTCTACTTTTGAATTGTGTGTTATATTTTCAATCATAGGGACTGGGACGGAAAAAGGTCTCTGGAGAAAAGCAGACTGTGCATAGCGTTGAGCTGTGGGACCCTAGGAAAGCCTCCATGATGAATAGCAGATTTGGTATTACCATATATCAGACATCTTACCTGGGTAGCCAGGATACGGAACATCCTAACTACAGACGTTATCCCAAAATTCCCAGCGAGAGTTCGCAAATGGCACAGTCTCAAAATTCTGCTGATTTAATGTGGTTTGGGAAAAATAATTCCCGATACAGGATTCCGATGGAAGTTTTAGGAATTACTCAACGTTCTCCCCTTCCTACTGACAAAAAGTTTTATCGCACAAGATTCCTTCCAAAATAACTACTTAAAGATCCCGGGTTACACAAAAAGCTGGAGAAACTCAGCGGGTGCAGCAGCATCTAAGGAGCGAAGGAGATAGGCGACGTTTCGGGTCGAGACCATTCTTCAGATCCCTATTGATACCTATTTTGATTTTTGTATATTCTTACATTAATAGAAAATAAATACATTGCCAAAATATGCACAGGTGAAATTATGCATTCTCTGGATACTTTGTCGTCGTGCAAACACAGATTTGCATTCATTCCTAATAAGTATTTCATGTATAGTATACTGTAAATTCCACAATCATTATGTTTCCTGTTGGAAACTCCCAGTGTTTTACCGAGGTGCTTGTTAATTTTCCACATGGCATTTCATGTCAATATGCACATAACCTGTTTCAATAGAGAGACAGGAGGACATTTTAAGATGTATTTCCCCACTAGAAATATAACTGCACTATTGCAGTGGCTGCCTAGCCACCAGTCTGTCTGTCCTTTCTTCTGTTTTGTTATTTTAAGTATGTGTTAAAAATGATGTTTTAGTGTTCCTTGGTTTGTTTTATGTGGAGGGGGATTGGGGGAAACTTTTTTTCAATCTCTTACCTCGATGGAGATGCGATTTTTCTCCGTATCGTATCTCCGTCCGCACTGCGGCCTAACATCTTGGAGTTGGCGGCCTTTGCTGGAGACCGATGGGTGCTCCAAGCCATGGGAGTCTGCGGGACTTTAACATCACGGAGCTTGCGATCCCTTTGCTGGGAATCGAAGCTCCAACCGCTGGGCCTGTGGACTTTAACATCGTGAAGCCCGCGCTCTCTGGTAAGAAGAGGCCGACTCAGGAGCCCCATGCCCTGGAGAGATTTTTAACCGCCCCGATGCGGGAGTTTCGATCACCCCGATGGGGGCTTCGATCATCGGCTGCGGGGCCTTTGATTGTCCCGACTGCAGATGGTTTGACTGCCCCGACCACGGGAGAACAAGAGGAAACAGATTGAACTTTATTGCCTTCCATCACAGTGAGGAATGTGGAATCCACTGTGATGGATGTTTATGTTAACCTTCATGTGGTTGTGTGTCTTGTTGCTTTTCATTTAGTACGGCTGTATGGTAACTCAAATTTCACTGTACCTTAATTGGTACATGTGGCAATAAACTGACCTTGAAACCTTGAGCTTAATAAACTAGTAATCTTGAAAGAGGTAGTTGAGAAGTGAGGTTTAAACTGACCTTGAAATATTCAAACCCATTGAATCAGACCTTATCAGAGATACCATTCAAGTGAAAGTGTAAAGTATTGTGGTATTGGAATTTTGCTTGACTACCTGCAATGTTATTTAGAATTATGACTTTATATCATTGGAAACTATATCAAATTGCTGAAGCAGATACTGTATGGGGGATGAGAGCGAAGCCCTATTTGCTTTCACCAGAAAGGGAGGAAAAGAGCAAAACCTGGAATTAGATCAAAGGGGGATCTGTAATCACAGATATTTGGTTCTGTGATTATAGCTCCCCCTTAATAGGAAGAGTTTTGCTTTAGAAGTAGGGCCTGTCAGCTATGAGGTGACTGCAATTCCATCAGTCAGCACAAGGTACATCTCATCAATTCATCAGTGGATTAAGCCCTCTTAAAATAGAGAAATAGAAAGTAAGGAAAGGATATCATAGTGTCAGCTGTGACATGAAGGTTATTGTAATCTCTCAACTTCAAGCAAATACAATTTCCTGCAGAATAAGAAATTTGGGTTCATTTCTGAAAATATTTGGGGGTAACATTCCATGAGCCCAAGTGCAACAAAACCAGGAAAGAGAACACAAGTAGGAATTGGCCATTAATCGCTTCGAATCTGCTCCACTATTCAATAAGACCACAGATTAATCTGATAGTGGCTTGCCCCCAATTTTCTGTTTCCCACAAAGCTGGAGTTTCTACAGACCATACATTTATCTATCTTGACCCCGAGCATATTCAATGTTTCAACTTCTCCAAATCTCAGTCGTAGAAAGTTCCATAAATTCATGGCACTCTGAGGAAAGCAATTCCACCTCATTGCCATCTTGTAGGAATGATCCCTAGTTTTGAAAATACCCCTTAGTTTTGATTGTTATAAGAGGGGAAACGTCCTCTCAGTATCTGCCTTGTCACGTCTCACCCAATTATTATTTTTGGCAAGTAATCCATACTATCATACAGTTATATAGCAGTATGCATGCACTCATTGGACTTTACCCCTTTCTAAAGTCCAGCCTTTGTGCAAAATATTTAATTGAATATCAGGCACAATCCCAAATATTTGTTTTTCTGTTTTCCCTCCATTTTCTTTAGATTATTTCTTAGAAAGAGAGCAGCAGAAATTCTAGCAGATAGAAATATTTTAAATAGACTTTCAATCTTTTCAAGATTTTGTAAGGTTTTTGAAGTTTTTCAAAATTTTATTTCTACATCCCAATATCTCAAGAAACTAAATGAAAAAGTTTATGCAATCTTGGATATTTCCTGCATGATGCGTGGTACTCGTCTCATAATGACATATTTTAGCTAATATTTATTTCCAAAATCAACCCATACTGCTCGGTGATATCACAGATAGATAAAGCTCTTTGGAACACAATTAAACTTGGCATTCTTCATACATGAGCCCCAGTCATTAATGCCAAAGCACTTTTTGCATTTTTCTTTCTCTTTTACTAGTTGTTTATAACCACAGGAGGGAGTGAGAGGAGGCATTGTTGATCAATCTCCATGTACAAGCATCACCAAACACAGGAAATTTCTGATGCTGGAATCTTGAGCAAAAAGCAAAGTGCTGGAGGAACTCAGTGGGTCAGGTAGCATCTGAGCTCAGTCTGAGGAAGGGTCCCAATCCAAAACCTGTCCATCCATCCCGCCCACAGATATTGCCTGCCTTCTAAGTTCCTTCAACACTTTATTTTGCATGAACTGCCAGCAGGAGGCATGACTTAGAAACTCTGAGCAATTTCTGCATATTTACCAGATAATTGCAGCTAACCTTCTCTGACTCCAACCAGTTCAACACAAATAAGATGAACCTAAGAGTATGTAAATTGTCACGTCTCAGCTACTTGCTCCTTTAATGACCGATGGTTTCCCAGGGTCCCCATTTTGCAGATTGCAATGCCTTTTATCACCTTCATACGGTTGTTCCTAAGGAGGAATTAACATAGTACCATGAATGCTGGAATAATTGCTGTGGGGCTGGATTGGAAATGCCTCTGCACTATAGATGCAATATTTACCCACTGATAGGATCATCTGCAAATTCAGCTTTTATATTCAAAATGCTCTGGTCCATTAAAGAACCATTACTTTTATGGTCCATTAATTTACTGACAGCTGCATGCTAATATTGTTCATTACATTGTGCCCACAAAGCTTTGAAGAAGGAAGCAAAACCACATAAGCATTTCCACCTCTCGTAACCTTGATACTCTACATTGTATTATGTAGACCTTTCACTCCAACAATTATTGGCGAGGGATTTTACAACCATTTGCGGAATTGTATCATTCTGTATCTGTATCAATAAAAGTAGTTACATGACCTCCTCTCCAATTCTCGGTACAAAATAATTTTGGTATATCATTCAGTCTGAAGAAGGGTCCCGACCCAAAACATCATCTATCCATGTTCCCCTTGGATGCTGCCTGACCTGCTGAGTTACTCCAACACTTTATGGCTTTTTTCAGTACATCATTATTTTGCATAAAACACTATTATAACACATGCATAAAGTACAAGAATTTAAAAAAAGCAAACAGTGTATACACAAAGTACTGGAGGAATTCAGCAGGTCAGGAAGCATCTCTGGAGAAACGGAATAGGTGATGTTTCAGGTCATGAAAGGTCTTGACCCATCTGGGAAAGGAATAGACTTTGGACTGAAGAAGGATCCCGACCCGAAACATCGTCTGTTCATTCCCTCCCCAGATGCTGCCTGACTTGCTGATTTCCTCCAGCACTTTGCATTTTGCTCAAGATTCCAGCCTCTGAAGTTACTTGTGTTTGCAAGATAAAAAACCTACAATTAAGTAATTGCAACTCAGTTTGTGATCAAATATTCAAGATATGCAGAAATGAGTTATAACTGCAACAGCACTCGGGGAGCTCAGCACTGTACTGGCAAGTATAATTGACATGATTGATACCCAGAACTGGTTGCAACATCCACCCTTCCATCAGTTGTGCAGTTGACTGCGATATGTAATATTTGGAGAATTCACTCCATGAAGGTTATATTGACAGCATCTCCTTCACTATCATTTTTACTATCCAGAAACACAAAATAAGTAAAATGAAGGGATTTTCCACAGCTTCAATTTTCCACAAAGAATGCATTTCTTCCGATATACAAATGATCGTTCCTTTACCATCGAGTTAGTATTCTAGAATTCTCTTTTTCATACCACCACAATGAGGAATGATAAAGGCTCACATCTCCTTCTGGAACCAAAATAATTGCATGTCTGTATATATTGGGGGAAAAAAAATCACTTCCCATTGACTAGACATTCCTGACTTTCACTCTGCCTAATAAAACCTAAAGACTCCTATCTTAAACCTCAAGGTCATTCTCAGATGAGACATAATCCTTACTAATATTCTCTTTGGCAAATTTCTTGGTGTAAATTTCACGTGCCATTTCGTTTCAGCCACAAACCATATGGAAAGCCAACTTTCTCCACAGTTTTTGAATGTCGCAGTGAAGGATTTGGAGGAATAGGTGCAAAGTGGGAGAAATGTTCTACAACCACAAGTCCCATAAATATATTCTTAGTGGGCAATGGAAACAAATGACCATGGTAGGTATCATACCCAGAGGGCATGGTGCACTTCTGCAGACATTTCATTTTTATGGTCAAGATCCATATGTACATACCTTACGTTATTAGTTGCACTAGTTATCTCTGATGATACTCAATTTACCAAACACTTTTCACCCACCTACAACAAAAAGCTTCAAATTAAATAGCATCTTTAACATAAGAAATGAACCAAAGCATTTAATGGGAACAAACACAAAAATGACAAACACAAAACTGGCATTCAGTGCAAAAGCCTTGAGGTAATCAGAAACTTCTGCTGTTGCCATTATTTTGTTCCTTGTTGTCTTATGTAACATGGAACAATAAAAGGAAGTAGTGGATTGATGGTAACCATGGGTATTATAATAGTGTTGATTGTAGTCCTTATATTAACAGTGGCCTTACGCCAAGATCACGATATAAGATAGACTTTATTGGTTACAAAGCAATACAACTTCTCTCTTCAAGGGCCTGTCCCATTTATGTGTCCTTGGCACGCAAATGACGCAACCTCGTGGTCGCGTTGAGCCGCGACGGTCGCGCGCGACTTCATTCGACCGCACAGCCGTCTGGAGTGCGTGACGTCATTTGAAGATGGACACAAAATGCCGGAGTAACTCAGCGGGACTGGCAGCATCTCTGGAGAGAAGGATGGGTGATGTTTCGTGTCGAGACTCTTCTTCAATCTGAAAGAAGGGTCTCGACCCGAAACGTCACCCATTGCTTCTCTCTAGACATGCTGCCGATCCCGCTGAGTTACTCCTGCATTTTGTGTCCATCTTCAATTTTCTTGGCCCCACTCTGGGAGTAGAAGTGCGGGCGGATGCGGATCTGCAACGGCCATGAGCCCCAGGCCGAGTTTGGCGATCGTTTGCCTGCTTCTGCTGTTGTTGCAGGTGAGACGTTGCGTCGCGCCAGGGTCTTGGGCCTGTCCCACTTTGGCTGTCAGTTACGTGACAGGCCATTGGCACGCAAAGATTTTGTTCGCTACAAAAATTTCGGAGCCCCGCGCGATGTCGCGCACAACTACATACCCCTCCGTGCTACTCAGTGGGACCAGCCCCGTGCAGCCATACAATGCCCGTGCGCCTCAACGCGACCACGAGGTCACGCAATTTGTGTGCTAAGGACACGTAACTGGGACAGGCCCTTAAGAGTTCCACTTTAAACTAAAGGAATGGAACAGACCGCGATGCTAACCATCTAGTGGGCGTAACTACAAATGCATGACTCATAACATGAGTCATTAATCTACATCCCCCCTCTTGAAGAATCAATAGCAATATAGACCCATAACTAAACAAAGCAAGTATCACGACCGATGACAGACTGGTGAAAAGTCAAACATAGTGCGGATACTTCACGACCGGCCTGCAAACACGGCTGGCACGTGTACGATAGAGACCATCTCCATTATTTTTCTCCGGGGAAGGAGCAGGCGACTTCTCTGCTGAGGGGGAGTGGACCAACGTCCCTGGAGTCAAAGCAGCAGACTGCGGCACAGGCGAAGATGGAACAGACAGAGGAAGTGTCGCAGGCATGGATTGTTGTGCTGGCAAGAGCATTCGAGGGTCACTAGATGCAGATTGAAATGAACTTGTACGATCCGGATAATATGGAGGAGGGACTGGTTCATTCACAGGCTGAAGATGTTGCCTGTTGCGTCGGTAGGTGCCGCCATCGGCTCTAACGAGCGTGGCTCCGAAGGAAGACCAGAAACTACCCCAATACGGTCGTGGCCTTTGTCAGTTTGTAAGAGGACCACCTGTCCCTTGGTCAATGATGGCAGTGGCCTACTCGCCTTGTTGAACCATTTCATTTGAATTTCACGCTTCTGTTGCAACCTGGATTGAACCTCTTCAGGCGGAAAAACTTGTGGGATTAATGATTGATCTGCTACGACCAGTGTGGTATGGGTCTGCCTTGAGCAGGTGAACCCAAGGCAAGGTCACGGAAAATGTTGCGTAAATTGAGTAAATCCAGGAATATATCAGATTTAGTTCTGTGAGAGCATTCCATGAGCTGTTTTGCATTTCTGACAGCCCGTTCTGCCAGCCCGTTAGACTGTGGATATTCATGGCTGCTGGTGATGTGGTGAAAACTCTAGTGTCTAGTGGTCACTAATCTACAAATAGTTGACCAAAAAAATTGGTGAATGAGTTTGGATGTATGGAACTTCTCAATAGATGAAAGAGGGGGAAAGGAATAGGGAAGAGGAGGAGTTCAGCGATGGAATTGTATAGCTTAGTGTCTTTGGAGTTAAAGGCACATCTACCGAATGAAACACAGCTCTATTTGATCTCAATATTGCAAAATGGTGAAATGTTACAAATATCTCCATTTTAGACCAAGAAGAAGCAGGACATGTAGATGTTCATTTCAACAGTCACTTTGGGCAACATTTGCAATGTCATTCCTGAGATTACACTTGTGCCTGGGACAAGTGGCATGCCATTGAGGCAAAGTAGATGTTTCATACATACTTATTGCAAAGTAGATGTTTCATACATACTGTAGTTTCTCACTGATGTTCGAAAATATGCTCCCTCAACACCATGGTCATAAGTGGCCATTTCTGACAGCTAATCTAATTCCACCCTCCCTCTGCTAATATCTTATCCTGCTCTAAATTCTATACAGTATTATTATTTCATTAATGAGTACACATACACACACACCTGTAAGTGTCTGAATTGTGCAAAAGCTATGAAGTCATCAAAAGTTCTGTGGTTGTCATTACGTTGTTCCTTGCGATCTTACGTAAAATGGAAGAATTGTAGGAAATAATGTGGAATCATGGTAACCATGGTTAGAACTCAAAAAGCGTCCAACTTAGAAATAGTGGATTATTACTTGATAGAGAATAGGTGGTCAGTCCTTCATTTTGTGTGAGGTTAAGACAAGGTACTAGAACCACTGACCCTTATAATGGATGTACAGGCATCAAATCCTTTCTCTAGCAAGAATTTATTCATCTCAGTACCTTGGAAGTTACCTGGACAGTAAACTGGACAGGTCCAGAATGGTGAGGCATTGTATAAGAAGAGACAGAGCCACCTGTACAGATCGACTTCCCCTCTTCTCCCACTCACTCCCCCTCCTCTCCCACTCACCCCCTCTCTTTGCACATCCCCAATCCTGGACTTTTCACTTGTCACTTTAATTTCATGTTTCATGTATCTTGGGGTTTTTTTTATGACTGTTGGCCGACCAATTTACCTCCTGGGATAAATAAAGTTTCCTCGTATTGATTTGTATCAGATCGTAACAGAACATCCTTAAAAGACCAAGTTTTTAACAGCAAGGCCCCCGTTTCAGCTCCCACCATTAGCGATGCAGTGGTGCTGGTCTCCGACGGGAACAGTGACGGACGCACCACACATCTTTGCCCTCCAGTTCCTGCAGACGTCTGCTGCTGGAAGTGTAGGATTTTGGTGTATATACTTTATCATAATTCCTTACAAAGCTATGTACGACAGTGATCGCAACTTCTACTGAAGTGTGAATGGCTGTTGGCTCGCTAGGAGCTAATCTGCCCTTTGACAGGTCTTGTTTTTGCTGGGGGTCCACAGCCCCCTCCTCACCTGGCAAACCCGGTGGGGGAGGCGGTTTAGTCGCCGACTATCTGACCATGGAACAGGTAGCACAGGATTACATGGTACCCGTGGCGGTGGGATCTCCCCAGTTCCTTGCTATCTTTCCCTTCTAACACAATCATCATAAACCTCTATTTGTCCTGCGAAACAAATACTGTATACAAAATGAAAAATAAGAGATTCAAAATACAAATGTACTAAAATATAAATTAAAATTTGCAGCATTTTAGGAGCGATCCACTAGATGGCAGCACACACCAATCCATTTTAAAGGGAAAGAACAAACAGGATTGTTAGTTTGGTGACAACATACAGGGCAGATTCCTGTTGTTCAGATCCATGGTACAATAAGTAAAGTAAATCTAATAACCAACATGTGTTAATCAATCCAGCACACTGCAAACATGTGTTATTTGATACATTATGTTTGCACATCAATCTTGCTTATAGTGACTGAAAACCCAATATCTAACCCTAACCATCAGTGAATGGCTCCTTGCATTATTTTGCCGGCTATGCAGCATCATCAGGAAAAACATCGACCATATATTTTTCACATTCTTCATGGTTGTTGCTGTCTCTCTGAGGAATTGATGTGAAAACAAGGTGATGGTGGTGGCACAATGGCACAAGAGTTGGTTCTCCCTCTGACCACATGGGTTTCCCCCAGATGTTCCAGCTTGCTCCCACATCCTAAGGATGTGTAAGTTGCTAGGTTAACTGGTCATTGTAAATTACCCTGAGATATAAGAGAACTGAAGAATTGATGGGAATGTGTGGAAAAAAGTTTATAGCGAAAATTAATAGGGAAATGGGATTGCTCCGTGAGCCAGCATAGACCGGGCAGGCCAAATGGTTTTCTCTATGTCATAGGAAAATATGAAAATGTTTTGAAATCTAATTTCACAATACTGGCCAGCAATGTTCAAAACATTAGCACCTGTCACACACCATATGCATCAGTGTCTGCGGATTGGAGGGTAGCTAATGCTATCCCAGTTTTCAAGAAAGGAAAAGAGGGAAAGCAGGGAATTATAGACTAGTTAGCCTGACCGATGGTGGGGAAGATGCTGGAGATGATTATCAAAGATGTAATTTGCATAGCATTTGCATTGCAGTAACAGGATGGATTTACGAAGGGGAAATCATGCTTGACAAATCTTCTGGAATGTTTTGATGTGACAAGTAAAATGGACAAGGGAGAGCCAGTGGATGTAGTGTACCTGGACTTTCAGAAAGCCTTTGATAAGGTCCAACACAGGAGATTAGTGGGCAAAATTAGAACACATGGTAATGGGGGTAGGGTATTGACATGGATAGAAAATTGGTTGGCAGAAAGGAAACAAAGAGTAGGGATTAACAGGTCCCTTTCAGAATGGCAGGCATTGATTAGTGGGGTGTCGCAAGGCTCGGTGCTGGGGCCGCAGCTATTTACAATAAACATTAATGATTTGGATGAAGGAATTAAAAGTAACATTTGCAAATTTGCAGATGGCACAAAGCTGGGTAGCAGTGTGAACTGTGAAGAGGATGCTATGAGGATGCAGAGTGACTTGGACAGGTTGGGTGAGTGGACAGATGCATGTCAGGTGCAGTATAATGTGGATAAATGTGAGGATATCCACTTTGGAGGCAAGAATGGGATGGCAGATTATTATCTGAATGGTGTCAAGTTAGGAAAATGGGAAGTACAATGAGACCTGGGTGTCCTAGTACATCAGTCACTGAAAGTAAGCAAACAGGTACAACAGGTAGTGAAGAAAGCTACCACCTTTACTGCACCTGGAGTATTGTGTGCAGTTTTGGTCTCCTAATTTGAGGAAGGACATTCTTGCTATTGAGGGAGAGCAGCGTAGCTTCACCAGGTTAATTCCCGGGATGGCAGGACTGTCATATGATGAAAGAATGGAGTGAATGGGATTGTATTCACTGGAATTTAGAAGGATGAGCGGGGATCTTATAGAAACATATTGTGGGGCCACCTGGTGGTCAGGCCACTTACTGGTCGAACACTCGTCATCAGAACGGGGACTGTCACGTGACAGGCTTTGGTGGGAACATGACATCAAGGGGAGTGTCCTGCCACATGAGCAGAAGCTTACCTCGAGATCATTAGTCAACAGACGTGCCTTGCAGCAGCAACAATTACTTTTGTGTTAGAGTACCAAACGTGCATGTATACCTAACCTATAATGCCTGAATAAAGAAACTGTTTACTCACAACGTATGGTGTCTCTACAATATAAAATTATTAAGGACACGCTAGGTGCAGGAAACATGTTCCCGATGTTGGAGGAGTCCAGAACCAGTGGCCACAGTTTAAGAATAAAGGGTAGGCCATTTAGAGCTGAGATGAGGAAAAACCTTTCGACACAAAGAGTTGTGAAGTTGTGGAATTCCCTGCCTCAGAAGGCAGTGGCCGATTCACTGGATGCATTCAAAAGAGAGTTTGATAGAGCTCTTAGGGCTAACGGCATCAAGGGGTATGGGGAGAAGGCAGGAACGGGGTACTGATTGTGGATGATCAGCCATGATCACATTGATTGGTGCTGGTGCTGGCTCGAAGGGCCGAAGGGCCTACTCCTGCACCGATTGTCTATGTATCAATGTACCATTACAACTTTATTAAAAAATACAGTTAAGAATGTTTTGTAAAAGTAGGGTAAAATAATTAATAATCGCAACTCATTAGTGCACTAAAGGAACTTCGAAATCACAAAGAAATTTAGAGCCATCTGCTCTGAGAGCCTGTTTCTTTCCAGTGGGTCATTAAGAAAATACCAAAATATAAATCAGTTGTCAGCAGTCTGGTTTTCCACTTAGCTTGCCTGATGTGGGGGCTGTATTCATTGATGTTGTTTAGCTTTTGCCGAGTTTGCAACATCAGCAAAATAACTGAAATCACTAACACACCTCCAGCTCCAATTCTCTCCTGACAATGACTCTACAATAAGCAACAACTTGTGACCTTAAGTGGATTGGAAAACATATCTTCTTGCAATGTCACTGTGTTAAATAGATATAAGATGTGATCAAAGATAGACACAAAATGCTGGAGTAACTCAGAGGGTCAGGTAGCATCTCTGGAGAAAAGGAATAGATGACATTTCGGAACGAGACCCTTCTTCAGATGGGTCGAGACCCTTCACAACCCAAAACATCATCTATTCCTTTTCTCCGGAGATGCTGCCTGACCCACTGAGTTACTCCAACATTTTGTGTTGATCTTCGATACAAACCAGCATCTGCAGTTCCTTCCAACAGTATACATGATCACTCTGTTAATTATAGTTTTTAAAAAGTAATTACTTGATAAATTATAATTTTAGATTATAGTTTAATTTACATTATAGTTTAACTTTTGGGATAAAATTAAGTTAAACAAAAAAAAAGCTGAAAATATTCACCAGGCCAGGCAGTATCTGTGGAAAGAGAAGCAGTTACTGTATCAGGGTTGGACACGCTTTTTTATTTTTGATTCCAAGAATGTGCATTTTTTTTAACTTTTAAGTTAAGTATAGCTGCTTGACATACCTTTTGTTTTTAAAGAAATAACCTCAATTTGAGAATGTTTCAACCAAGCCTCACCCCCTCCAGCTTTTATTACCTTTTTATTTCATTGTTTCATGACAGAAGAAACCTCACAGCACATCTAGTCCTATTTTTCACAGCAGAAATAAACAAGTTGCTTCTAGATCTTAAGTTACAGAAGTCTGAAAAGGTTATTTTTATGTGTAAATATTTTGCCTGATTATACTTAAACTTTCAACTACTAATCAATTAAAGTGACAGGTGGTAATATTTGCCTCTGCTCCCTTATATAAAAACTGTAACAAACATGCCAAACTCTTTAATGGATTTAAAAGGTAATCCATCTATAACGAGCACTTGGTATAAAATAATAATCTGGTTTTATGAAAACCATCTACTTATAAAGGCATATTGAGTTTTAAAACCTGCCTTGTAAACAAAACATCGTGAATGCAAGTAATATTGAATTGGGCTGTATAAACATTGTGTGGGGAACAACTATGGACATTATTAGCTAGACCATGCTCTGGACAGATTAATACTAGCCCTTGGCTCAATGTAAACACTTTTATAATATCCTTCACAACCCAGTTCCCATCCTTATAGAGAAGGCAGCCTTGAGACACCTCTCTTAGTTTTCTAGTTTCCACAGGATAGTGAAAGTATTAAGGCATACAGTCCCCAAACACCAGAATAAATTTGATGAAATAAAACTAGAACTTTGTTTCAGTCACTGAAGGCCCATATTATGGGGAAAAAATCATTACTTTGCATTTTTATTATATGTATTAATCTCCAATAAGTCGAGGAATGCAACCTTCCAAATAGGGATAAAAATCTTTGAATTCCATGCAATAAAAATAAAAAATGAAATTAGAATTCAATTCCCTTATACATTGTCTCTGAGGATAATTCTTCTGCAGCCAAGTATTGGAAAAGCGGATATTGTTGGCAAAGATAAGCATATTTCAGTTAAATCCCACAGATATAGATAGATAAGTATTTTAAAGTTGGGTTAACTTTGGAGATCTTGTATTATCTATGTGGAACTTAGATCTGAGATCCAAGTAACCTTGATTATAGTAACCTTGAGTGCCGTTATTAATTCTGAACATTAGTTCCACTTCTGTGGGCACTTTATTGGAGGTGCGGTACAACATTGTGGCATGAAAAATTGAGAAAAGTGCTGGGGAATTATCACAGCCTTGTTTGATGCTGGTCTCCACTGCGATAAAGGATTTAGTAAAGAGCTCACAATATTGCTCTCTTTGCTCAACGTGGATAATTGCTTTGAGGAAGTGACAATTGAAATGGGCTGTACTCGATCATAAAGAAAATTAGAGTTTGCACTTCTGTGGGCAGTTTGTTGGAGGATCATAGGATAAAGCTCGAAACACTGAATATTCAAAGCTACATTTAGACAGGTAAAAGAGACTACTTTGGGAGTACAAACTAGTGAGAATAGTCAGGCACATGTTGTGATTAGGGAGTGTTCTGGGCTGAACTACCTATCATGACAATAAATATCTCATTATCCCATGTTGAGTTAGACATTAGTAGTAGCACAATAGTTTTTACATTGAAACAGACAAGGTTTAAAACAACTGAAATAAGATATTATGTTTCACACATGGTAACAGTTACCAGATTCAAATAGGTTCTTTGTTTCTCATACAATGGTGCTTTAAGACCATGTAACGCAAGGGCTAATGTTTTTCTTTTGCACTTCTGATCTGCAGTGTTTTCTGCTAAAGGAATATATTGGCAATTAAGACCAACCATACAACATTCATTAAAATGAATGGGTAGAAAAATATAAGAGGATCTTACCAAATTTATAATGTGATCTCTATACACAGAAATGTCATCTCCATGTAAACATACAATGTCACCCCAAAGCCTTAATAGTCATCATTTTTTTACCTAATTCACTCATAATGCTGAGATCAAGTATATACTTACAACTCACAATCTAAACATACTGTGGGGGCTTGTAAAGTCTTAATTCCTTCCTGCCCAGATCTCCGGACCTTCAAAATTTCCGCTACTGAAAGCTTCAGAGTATAACTTGTAACAATACAATTCTCTGGCAATTTTATAGAGGTGACTAAGTTAATGAACAGTATTTCCAAAGTCAACTTCCACCTATTCATCCAGTTTAACTATGAAATGGCTGCCCCCCATTTGAACTGCTGTTTCTCACAAACCTCAGCATTCACCTCATTGTAGTGCAATGTAAGCTGCTATTTATTTTCGGTATTTCCAAAGTAATAGCCGCAGCAAGCATATTCATCACACAAATCTTCTGAACAGCCACAACAGGTAATATTTTTACAAGTGGTTGACTGCCTGCAGCATTACTCCCATAATGAGCTCTTACCTCTTCCAGCTGTGGACAAGCAGACCATTAGTGGGACCAAAAATAAAGGTATGAAACCCAACCTCTGCAGACTAGAATAACAAAGTGCCTCCAACTGTGCCAAATGCAACTCGAAACAAAACTTGTGAAGAGTCAAAGGCTGATTAGGAGAGCCAAACTCATGTGGCTATAGTACAAACCAACTGTGTGATTATTGAGAAAAAAGAATGTGTATTTACCTACAGTTTTTTTTTTACACACAAGCCCAGAACATTCCAGAGTGCTTTCAGAATTAATACAATAATTTCAAAGAGTAGTCACTATTGTATTGCAAGGAACACAACTGCTAATTTGTACTCTGCAAGGTCACAATTACAACAATGAATTAATTAACCAGATAATCTATCTTGGTGTATTGTTGGATAAAAGCTAAATGCAGGCCAGAATGTCAGTTGTACTTGTAGACTCAAATAACTACAGTTGCTGGTTTACCAAAAATAAGACACAAAGTGCTGGAGAATTCAACAGGTCAGGCCGCATCTCCGAAGAAAATGGATTGGCGCATTTCGGGTTGGGAAGCTGCCTGACCCGCTGAGCGTTTGTGTCATTGACAGTTGTTCTCGCCTGCTTCTAAAACAATGATGGACCTTTCATGTGCATATGGGTCACATTTTAAACTTTGCATCTAAAAGGTAGAACCTCTGACAATGCAGCTCTTGGTCTGAACTGGAGTATTTGTCCAGATATGTTTTCAAATCTCTGGAATGGGGATTGAAGATCACTTGACAAACTTATGCTGAATTATGAACAAAACAAACGGTGCTGGAGAAACTCAGCTGGTCAGCCAGCATCTGCGGAGGGCATGGACAGGCGATGTTTCAGGATGGGGCTCTTCGTCAGATACTGAGTTTTGTTGTTCCCTTTAACTCAATCTACCAACTGATGGCCAGATAGCAAATCTTTACCAGTGGCCATTAGTCTTATTGCTGTAAATATTTTTGCTTTGGATCCTTCCAGTCTTCTGGAGGATATGTCAAGCGTGGAAGGGTTCAGAGATAATTACGAGGATGTAAATCTCGAGCTCTCCAGAGATTTGAGCACATTATCCAGAGTGACACGAGGCTGCCAGGACTAGAGGGTCTGAGCTATTGGGAGAGGTTGAGTAGGCTGGGTCTCTATTCCTTGGAGCACAGGAGGATGAGCGGTGAGGTGTATAAAATCATGTGAGAAGTAAATCGGGTAGATGCACAGAGTCTCTTGCTCAGAGTAGGGGAATCAATGACCAGAGGACATAGGTTCAAGGATAAGGGGAAAGATTTATTAGGAATCTGAGGGGTATCTTTTTCACACAAAGGGTGGTGGGTGTATTGAACAAGCTGCCAGAGGAGGTAGTTGAGGCTGGGATTATCCCAATGTTTAAGAAACAGTTAGACAAATACATGGATAGGACATGTTTGGAGGGATATGGACCAAACGCAGGCAGGTGGGACTAATGTAGCTGGGACATGTTGGCTAGTGTGGGCAAGTTGGGCTGAAGGGCCTTTTCTCACACTGTATCACTCTATGACTCTATGACCTACATTTCGGTAGTGATTTATTAATTCAACAAGTCAACCAAAGCCTATTTTGGGGGCCAAACCATGGACACCAATCTAAAAAGCTGTGGCTGGTTTACCTCACATTCAGGACGTTACATCTAATGCTGCCTTTATGAATCCAGTTATGAATACAGTGGCTTACTTCAACTACATGTTCTGTCGCTCCACAGAAAGATCATAACTCAGGAACATTTAATGCCAGTGGGACTCCTGAGAACAGCACTAACTACACTGCTAGCTTTGGAAGAAAAGGTTTAATCGTCTGGATAGGTCGAGATGTCCCCTACAACATGCCACACAAATCATCTGTCAAATTGATTAGTGTGCAGTGTGTTCCACAGTGTGGTTGCTTGGTAAAGATTGCAGCTGTAGGAGATAGAATAACCTAAAGTGTATTTAATGAACAAGGCAGAATCAAATGAAGATGAAGGAGGAGCATCAGAACAAACATAAGCAACAAACATTTCCTGAAACGGGAGGATATCTCTAATGTCGTGGAGTGGAAGGCATCAATTCGCGAACAAATACAATGGAATCAGAAAAACTGAAGGAAAGAAATGGTCCTGATGAGAGATAGGGCTGGAGGAGGTTTGATCCTTTTAACTGTGGGAGTCAGCGGGTTTGTGGTAAATGTCACAAAATAGAGAATGTTCAATGTAACCAACAAAAAGATAGACTCCATGCAATTGCCCACAGCTACCCTTTTGAGTTGTAGAATGGGGGAAGAATCAAAGTTGTACCAGGCAAAGGAGAATCTTAATAGATGGGAACTGGTTGGATCTACGTCTAAAGAGAAACAGAGCGGTAAATGTCACTGGATAATTTGTCTCCTGAGATGGGGGCAGAGAGTTGCAGAAAGGAAATGGTCCAAATGAACTTTAGGGCTGGGTGAAAATTAATGGCGTAGTTGATGAAATTGACAATTCTACACGGGTGCAGGATGCAGAACAAGCATGAGCTCAGCCAATATTACTCAGAGGCCCCAGGCAATGTGGCCTATTAACCTATTCATTCACATCACTGGAAAGTTTCAGAATCCCTTTGCACTAATCACCCTTAATATCTACATCACCAGTCCCATAATTTCATGGTATAGGATTTAGATAAATATGGAAGAATTACATCATGACATTAATCTTAGAAGCTTCTATGTAAAGACACAAGGTTGGTAGCAGATATACTGAAAACCTTTCATTTAGTAACAAATATTACTTGCCTTGAATGATTCTCCTGAAAGTACTCTTTAAAAGCCCTTACATAGAAACATAGAAAATAGGTGCAGGAGGAGGCCATTCGGCCCTTTGAGCCAGCACCACCATTCAATATGATCATGGCTGATCGTCCCAAATCAATAACCCGTGCCTGCCTGCCCCCCCATATCCCTTGATTCCACTAGCCGCTAAAGCTCTATCAAACTCTCTATCTAACTAAGTCCTTCTGAAAAGACTTCTGCCACTGCTGTTGGATGCATTTGGGAAGTAAGAGTACAGTGTTCATTCCATAGAACTGTGCCTAGCACATCACTTCAGTACTATTGCTGAATAGTGCAGCTGGCTTCACTGTCCATAGCCTTGAAAGCCCTATTGTGTTTAGGTTTTGGAAGGTCACTGGACCTGAGAGCTTTTGGGGCTTGCAATGAATCACGGTTGTCATGCCCCATCGCTAATCTCACTTCCCTCCTTTAAGCTGTGTACTGCTTTCTTTGGCACAAAATACTTCTTTCTTCTCTCAAGGGTGAGGTAAAATATCTTGTAGAAAGGAGAGTTCCCGTGCATGGAGTGCATGTACTTTGCAAGGTGAGAGGAAGACAATGCAAGAAGTAGAAGAGCACTTGGATCTGAAGAAGGGTCTCAGCCCTAAACGTCACCCATTCCTTCTCTCCAGAGATGCTGCCTGTTCCGCTGAGTTACTCCAGCTTTTTGCATCTATCTTTGGATAGGAATGAGTTAGGATAAACATAGGAATGAGTTCCTAAAGGAATTTATTTTACAATATTAAATTGGAATACTGCGACAAGCCACTATGAAAGGTGGGTGCATGCTACATATTACAGGTTGACATATGAGATAGTGCACCCATGTAATGGCATGGAATCAATCAGTGATTAGTAGTAGGAGTCTGTTGCAAGTTCTACTGATCTTGTGAGAGGGGTAACATTTAAAACATTATGGTTGATTTTGTGATTCTTTGAAATGCTTGAACTTCAGCCCAGCCACTGATGGTCCTGCAGCGGACAATCTTAGGGCCATGAACTGTCCAATAACCCAACCTGACAAAGAATCCTAAGAGTCATAGAGCTAAACAGCATGGAAACAAGCCCTTCGACCCAACTCATCCATACCGACCAAGGTGGTTAACCGAGCTAATCCCACATGCATGGCTTATATCTCTCCAAACCTTGCTTATCCATAGAGGGTACAAAAAGTTATATGGACATGGCTTTTCTCCGAGGATTGAAATGTCATAGCTGGCATGAAAGGGAAGGTTTAAAGGAGATTTATGAGGCAATTATTTTAGACAGTCGTAAGTGCCTGGAATATGCTGCCCGGGGAGGTAGAAGCAGATACGATGGCAATGTTTAAGAAGTATTTAGACAGGCACATGAACAGGCAGAGAATAGAGGGAAATGGTGAGGGAAATAGAGGCAAGACATAGTGGGCTGAGGGCCCATTCCTGTGCTCTACTGTGCTATGTTCACATGCCCTCACCTCCTCAGCTACAAACTCCGGGGAGAATTCTGTTCACTTTCATGTCTTACATTCTCCAGTACACAATACAAAAACGTGAAGGAAGTGAATGAATTATACCTTCCAGAGGAACATCTGTGTTTTAAATAGGCCTCCAAAGGCTTACTTAACAGCACTTGCAATGAACTGGCAAGCTTCCTCTTCCAACATGATCGGGTGGTGAACCAAACAGTTACATTTAAAGGCAGCCTGGGAGTTAAACCATCCCAGACATGCAAACTACCACCCACATCCCAATTACCAATCCCACCTGCTGAAACCCACACTGGCTTAAACTTGCCTCGGGTGCACAGGTAGTTCAGCAAGGCGTCTCCATATAAAAGAGCCAGCAATGATTTGCTTATATAACTTTCTGAACCACAAAGTACATGTACTATTAGACACAAAAGGCAATCACTCCTTTGTGTCATTGGGACACACAGTTCCTGAAGTCAAAGTAGAAAGGGGGACATTTGGATTTCTTTCTTAAACAAATAATAAATTTTGTATTATCAGTCTTGTTATTAAAAAAACATGAGAATATATTCTCTAATATTTCCTCATACCCAAAATGTTCTAGTCTTTGCAACTCATGATAAATCTCTTCTGCAGCCTCTCCAGTGCAACCTCATCACTTAAGTGAGCTGTGGTCCATCAGTGATATGTACAGTACTGGTGTGATCTATTTGCACTATATATTTTTTCTCAGTTAATAAATACCCCCTGACGAAGAGGCACAGTGCCTCTATGCAGCCCTGGACATTCTTGTCTCTGTAAATGAAACATAGTACGCGTGTTCACCTACTGTGCGTGACTGTGTGGTCACTGTCGAACCTGGAATCACCCCCATTCCCACAATATGTAAATATGAATATTTCCAATTCAACATGCATGCAAGGAAAGTAATTAATGTTTTATTAAGGATGGCTATAAAATTAGGACGCATATATTAGCTTATAATATATGCTTTTTTATGATTTGGTGATTTAATTAAGGGACGGTTTAAACACAAAAAATTTTCAGTTTCAATTAAACAGTGCAAATTGATACTGTATCTGTTTTAAATTCTACACATATGTTGATAGCTTACTCTTCGCAAATTATTTTTAATCCTTTACCCTTTCAGATCCAGGTAGAGTTCCCATTCTGTAGCAAATATGCAGGCCATGATAAGGTCGTCAAACATTATTGGAAACTTGTAAGTGCTGAGAAACTGAACAGTTTTCATTTTTGACTGCACTCATGCAGGTTATATATAACATGGCTTAATACGATCAAAATCTCCTTCAATAATGCTTCAATAATGTACGTTAACCTCAACCTAAGAAGAGCGAGCACTTAATACAGCCCTGTAATTTTTTTCATTTCCTCGATCAGCCATACTCCTAACCTTTCTGAGTGCAATTGCCAATCTAACTGTCAACCTATGAGGAATTGCAAGCAATTTTGTGCTATTTAGTTGAATTGCAGTAATTTTGTGCAGTTGATCTACATCCTATCTAGAAGGGAGTTGAGATTGTCCAAACCTTCTGGGAATTACCCAAAGGGGAGAGAGAGAACATGTTTGATCATTAAGAACTGAATTTGAACAAACCTCTTCTTAGGCACCCCCTCAGGATCTTGAGTGACTTTGCTTCTCTTTGTTCCTTTGTTTATTACTCATGGTTTCTTTGGTCCCCAAAGCATGTCCTTGTGTTTCTGAATGCCATTGTGAATGCTCTCTCTCCAATTTGAGTAGTCATAGTCGTATCATTATAGAGACTTACAACATGGAAACAGACCCTTCAGGAGAACTGTGGAGGCCCAGACACTGTTGATTTCTGTTTGGTTTCATGTATTAATCCAGGTGCATGATAAGGGGGGAATCAATTACAATTAAATGTTTTCTTTCTCAAAATTGCTTTATTTTACAATATCATGTTCCACAATTGTCCAGCATTAGAAGGGTCCCAACACAAAATGTTACCTATCTATGTTGAGTGTGAAGAAGGGTCCCAACCAGAAACATCACCTATCCATGTTCTGCAGAGATGCTGCCAGATCCGTTCAGTTGCTCAAACACTTTGTGTCCTTTTCACAATTATGCTGGTTTGAAATCTGAAGGCATGAATACCTGAGTGATTCCTCGGCTAAGTAAAGGTTGTAGGGGTACTAGCCTCTGAAAAATTCCATGGATGATCAGGATGTCTTAGTAACCAGCATCCATTAATTGCAATGCATTCAGCACGCCATCTTCATATTGCCTCCTCATGTGCATGTATCAGGGGACATTCCTTTGTGTAGCCCGTACCACATAAAGCCAACCATCACTTAATGTCAACCTCTATCACTTGTGAGGAATTGTAGCCTGAGCAAGAATTCACAGATGTTCTGGAACTGTTTTGACCCAGGGATGTTTAAGAATGGATGCAACAAGAAAAGAACGGGCACCAATGTTTTCAAACACTATTGGACGATGTATGAATTATCATTTTGGTTTAGGCTTAGAATTATTATTGTCACATGAACTGAGGTATAGTGAAGAGCTTTGATTTGTACGCTATCCAATCAAATCAGAAAATATTATTCTACAAAAGTTAAATACAATAGTTACAACAAAGTTGAAGTTACAGTGCAGTATACAGTTCTCAGCATTGTACCGCAAAGTTCCCAACAGAAAGTCTAATTTACACCCTGAGGTAGAGGCGAATCGGTCTGCACTCTAACTTATGGAAGGACCGTATTTATAATATAGTTTATTGTGTATTATATGTCATAGCTGCTCTCTCTCTCGTCGGTGATTGATCACAAGGCCCCTCGGAGACTGCAGCTGATTTGACAGGAGGACCAATTTGTTTCCATGTTCCCCCCCCCCCCCCCCCCCCCAACAGGAAGGAACCGCAGATGCAGCCATCCCTGCAAAATGGGATGGCTGCATCTGATCCGGCAATGATTCCGGGAATGCCGAGGCGAGAGGGTGAAAGAGAGGAAGTGAGAGAGCGAGAGGGATCCAAAGAACAGATTCGGATCCCAACTATGCCTCGCTGAGACCCAGGGCTGGCCTTAGGAAGTGTGGGGCCCAATTGGGAACAATTTTGATGAGCCCCAGATTCCTAGACAAGGACTGTAGAATCGAAGAAATACAAATAAAGTCTATTATAGACTTTAAAGTCTATTATATTATAGACTTTATATCTCTATGGTAGAATGGAAAGTAATCAAAATGTGTGCTTAAAAAGTGCCTGTGAGTTAATGGACCAAACAGATCTAAGCTATATTTTAATATAAGATTGCATACATGTAAGCCTACATGGTTACATCTCCTTCGCTCCTTAGATGCTGCTGCACCCGCTGAGTTTCTCCAGCCTTTTGTGTACCCTAGTTACAATAGCACTTGTTTTAGTGACTGTGAAATGAAAAAAAAAGTAATTTCACATAGGTGACCCCAGCTTATGGAGGGGTGGGGGGTGGGGCGGGGATGGGAGGGAGGTTTATCTTCCTAGAAAACAGTCTGCATCACAGTTCATAATGCAAAACTGCATTAAAAATGCGAGTTGAAAAAAAATTACATTTATTTACCTTTTTGTCACATAAATAGTGAGACTGAATTTTGTTCCCCATCTCTAATTTTTAGGTAGTGATTTATGAATTGTGGAAGGGCGAATTTCCATTACTCTACGCTCATAACACTGGGGTCATGACTCTGGGGTCACTGCACCTATAACACTGGGGTCATGACTCTAACACTGCACCTATAACACTGGGGTCATGACTCTAACATTGCACCTATAACACTGGGGTCATGACTCTAACACTGCATCCATAGCACTGGGTTCATTATGCCCATTACTTTATTGCCATACACTGGGGTCATCTGTTCCTTTTTGGCAGAGGCAAGGAGGCCGGTGGGATTTTTGACCAGAAGTGGTATTATATGAAAAATCTCTGTTCTCGGTCTACTGATTTCTGTTCCAGACATAAAATTCAGCACTGACAGCACAAACTGATTAAATATAGCCGGTACTTTACATAAGGAAAAATATTACATCCCAATAGAAAGTCCTTTAAATGATACTAACTACAAAAAAATTGGACAACTGTTTTTATTCCAGTTGTTGCCGTTGACCACCTATATGAGGACAGAGGTTTACTATGAAAACTTGAATTTACTCTTCATCCACTGGACATGTAAAGGTAATTCCATACCTTTACATGGCTTGTTAATTTGATTTTCTTTTCCTTGAAGTTGAAGTTTCCACATCATCCGTTTATCAAAGCTGCAATGATTACGTGAAACATGGGATGGCAGGCATTTATTTATTTTCATAAGTCATTTTGTTTCAGTAGACATGTTTCAATTTCCCAACAATGTCCATTGACACATAATTGGCAAGTTTTTAGCAGAAGCTTTTTTTGATTAAATCTTGATTATGACAGTAAATTGAATCCAGCAACCTTAAATGGTAATACCTTTCCTAAAGTGTACATAATCTGTTATTGTACAAGCCTTTTTTTTTAAAGTAAGTGGAAGGTTTGACTAATACATTATAGTAGTACATTGTTGCCTTTGACATATTTGTAATGATTTCACTTGTGATTAGATGGTTGTAAGATTGTGTGATGTACTTGACTGGCAGCACAGTCTGGGGGCTTTGTTCCCACACAGTTCCAACGTACAATCACCTCTGACGTTTTTAAGTTATAATTCCCAGTAGACCATTCTCTCAGAACGCAGCATGGGTCCTGAACAATGGGTGGTACGGTAAAGGCAACAGAGACATTGTTTATCTTTGAGGTGTGTTTGAAACAATCATGTAAAAATATTGTTTCCAGATTCATTGACTCCACTTTGTTCTCTGCATCCTGTTGCGTTAGTCAGTGGATTTTAGGCTCCTGCTGATTTCCATCCCACCATTTTAATAAGCCACCGCGCAGCATGATTCGGCTACTCTTACCGATACAGAGCATTGTGCATCTCAATTTATTTTCCCCAACATTTTTTAAAGTAAGGCTAGCACTCCCCCGACAATCAACTGCTTTAATCCTCTGAAAATTGAAGTCATTCTTATGCAATAGGCTGTGGATAACTATGTGGGTGGCTGCTCACAGCTGAGATTTACAGCAATTGAAATAATAATAAAACTGTTTTTTTCTGGATACATGAATAGAATGTGAACTGCACTAGACCAGTAATTGGAACCCTAATGATAGCTTTTACTAATAACTGTTCAGCACATAGATATTTTTCAGAGTAAGGGCTTTACTTTCTTACTCTGGTGGCATATACTTAACCTTCGATGAATTTTGTATCCATCCTACCAATTTTTCCTTGGGTTTTGCAAGGATTGACCTTTTAACGAAATGTGCAGGCCAATGTAAATTTGAATAATAAATAGTGATGATTATATAGCCTCCAAGTAGTCCCAGTAAATTGCCCTATTGAAATAAAGGATGCAAGTGACAGGAGAATACATGCATGATGGACAGACAGTCCGTTTAACCATCGAAGGGGAAAGCCATCATATGTCATCCTCATATATGGACGAAAGACATGTCAATGTTTGAATCTTGAAAAGCAGTGAGTATTCTGTGCTTTCCCTCAGATTCAGAAGGTCTTACCTCTCTTCAAACCATGATGTTTTACACTTCTCTGACCATGACCATGACAGATGAAACTTTTAAGTTAATGTCAATAAGCTATCTGATCACAGTTTCTTCTATCTCAGGAGTACCATGGTCAAGGGAAGGTCCCAATACTACTGAAATAAGCCAGTTTAACATAAGATCTAACCTAATAACTTCTGGTCAGTTTGGCTCAGTGGTAGTGACCGACTTTGGGGAGCAAATTCAACAAACAGCCTTCTTTCCTTCCAGAGGAAATTCAATTCAAAGCTTTTGAATTCAATTCAATCTACCAGAGTGAAAAATTGTTTTGGACAGATAGAAAACCCAAACATGAAAGTCTAATCAAATGTCACTATTTCAGCTAATGTAACATTATGACACTGACATTTGCTCGTCACTGCAATTTATTAACGGACAATAGAATAGGAGGAGGAAAAATTTTAAACCAACATTATTTACATCAGCTTATTGGATAACAAAATCTTAAAAGTAATGGGGATAACAGATAATAAAAAATTGGATTACGATTCTTCAATTTTTTATGTACCCGCAGATATGTTACAGTCATTTAATAATATTTGCCACTTCTTCCAGTTCTTCTATATTAGTCATTGCTGGTAAGATCCTCTGAGAATGAAATGGAACCTTATGGGACCACAAGATTGATGGCTGCAAAGTGGATCTCCTATTATAGAGAATAGGCAAGGCCCTTAGACCCTTTAAGCCTGCCTCCATTGAATATGATCGTGGTTGATCTATGCTTGCCTTAACTCCACTTCTGTATCATTTCTCCATATCCTTCTATTCCTAGATCTATGAAGTATTTAGCATCGCCACTTATAATAACTTACAATACTTATAATGAATCAGTTACCTCCACCCACCAGGGGTAGAAAATTTGTGAGATTCACCGCTCTCTGTGACAAGCAATTTTTACATAGAGCCATAGTCATGGCATCTTAGAGTCATACAGCGCGGTAACAGGCCCTTTGTCCCAACTTGCCCACACTGGTCAACATGACCACTCTACACTAGTCCCACCTGCCTATGTTTGGCTCAAATCCCTCTAAACCTGCCCTCCCATGTACCTGTCTAAATGTTTCTTAAATGTTGTGACAGTACCTGCCTCAGCCACCTCCTCTAGTAGCTCATCCCATACACCTACTACCCATTTGTGAAAAAGTTACTGCTCAGATTCCTATTAAATCTTTCCTCCTATCCTTAAACCTATGTCCTCTCGTTCTCGATTCCCCAAACTGGGCTAGAGACTCTGAGCGGCTACCCGATCGCGTCCTGTCAAGATTTTATACACCTCTATAAGATTACCCCTCATCCTCCTGTGTTCCAAGGAATGGAGTCCTAGCCTGCTCAACCACAGCCTATAGTTTAGGCCTGGTAACATCCTAGTAAATTTTTTCGCTCAGTTTCAAATACCTCAGTTATCATATACCTCAGTTTTAAGAAAGGGTCTCGACCCAAAACGTCGCCTATCTCCTTCGCTCCTTAGATGCTGCTGCACCCGCTGAGTTTCTCCAGCTTTTTGTGTAACCCTCAGTTTTAAATGATCAGTCTCTTAACTTTGAGTTATATCCCCTCATCCAAGATTCTCCCACTAGTTTTACCTTGTCAAGCTCCCTCAGGACCTTGTTTATTTGGATAAAGTCACCTTTAATCTTCTAAACTTCTGGCATTACAGACCCTTACTGCTTAGTCTCCCTTGGGTAGTACAATACTCTCATCCCAGGAATTGATCTGGTGAATCTGCTTTGGGCAGTCTCCAATGTTACCATATCTTTTTCACATACACTACACAGTATTCCAGGTGAAGCCTCACCAACACCTTGTACAATTGCAATCAAACCTCCTAATTTTTGAACTCCGACTTGGTTTCAATGAAGGCTAAAGTGCCATTTGCCTTCACAAATACTTTTTGGATCTCCCTACTGGCTTTTCATGATACTCTCCATGTAGATAATAATGTATTTTGATTTTTCTTACGGAAGTCAATAACCGACTACTTTCCCACATTAAACTCCATTTGACAGTCTTTTGTCTGCTCACTCAATCTATCATATCCCGCTGCAGAATTACAGATTCTTGGCACAACATGAATCACAGTTTTCTTACTGCAACCTATCCTTCCACAATTTATGTTGCATCATGGGCAAATTTGGAAACTTTTTTATTTTATTTAAAACATTTTTTAAAATTTTATTTATTTATATTTTTATTAGAAGCAGTGTACAAACGTATAAACCGCAGCATATGACATAATACATTTATTGTACAGCTTCCATTTTAATTTTAGCAAAGATTAAATAGAAAAAGCGGGGAAGAGCAAGAAAGAAAGAAAGTGAAAGAGAAAGTGAACGTGCAAGAATAGAACCCCTAAACTACCAAATGAGTGTAGTCAAAGAGTGAGTATGTAAAAACTTAAAGAAATAAAAAGACAAAAACGGAAAAAAAAGTGTTGATATACCTGCTTCATTTCTCTCCCCACCCATCACCCAGTCCGTAAATCGGTTTAATTCCAAAGATGTGTTGCACCTAACTATCCTTGTAATGAATCAATGAAAGGAAACCATATCTTTGAAAATTGCTCTGACTTTCCTGCTAAGACAAGTCTCATATCTTCAAGATGTAGCGTTTCAGACACATTTTAAGAGTGGGGCAGATGTATTTTTCCAAACCTTAAGTAAGTTTTTGCGCCATTATCAGGCCATAATTAAGGAAACGTCTTACATTTGGAAACTTTACGCGCTGTTCCTTTCAATAGGTCATTAATGCAATTAGTGACCAATTGCAGGCTAACATATGATCCCTGCATTATTCCACAAATTATATTTTTCCAATCGGAAAAGGACAAATTTATACCAACTCTTTGTTTTCTGCGGGTTAGATAGTTTTTAGTTAATCCTACACATTTCTGATATCAGGGGCTTTTAATTTATGCATCAGCCTCCATTATGGTTTCGTCAAATGCCATTTGGAAATCTAAGTACACCACATCTATGGGTTCCCTTCAATTGACTCTCACTGTTACATCCTCAAAGAATTCAAGCAAATTTGGC
Source organism: Raja brachyura (assembly GCA_963514005.1). Next base: position 40,195,228 of record OY740795.1, on the reverse strand, counting down.
AAACATGAGTTACCTTTGTTGAAACCAAGTTGACTTGGTTTAATTATATTCAGCTTTTGTAAATAATTAGCAATTTCCTCTTGTGATGTAGAGGAGGCTTTATCAAGAGCACTGAATGCAATGGATGAGGTTGAAGTAGATGCACCTGACGCTCTATCTCACCTGGAAGGCTGTTTAGCTTCTTGGATAGTGGTGAGGGTGTTGGTGTAAGGACAAGTATTGCATCTTCTGGAGATGGGGAGGGATGAGTGGACCATGATCAAAAACCTGAAAGTGAGAGTTCCATCATCATCTATGGAGAACGGAAGCCACATTTCCTGAAAAAGAAGGACATTTGAAAAGTCCTGAATTGTGTAGCCTCTACTTGGGAACAGATGCGGCGAGATGGAGAAACTGAAAGATGGGAATTACATTCTTACCGGACACATGGAGTGAACAAGATGGCTGTGGGCATCAGCAGTTTTGAAATTAATATCGTTGCATACCTTGTCTTCTGAAACAGAGAAAGAGAAATCCAGAAAATGGATTTGTGGTCATAACTAAAACAAGTGAATTTGAGAGCAGAGTAGAAGTTTGGAGCAAAGGTGAACACACAAGTGCAGGAAGCAGCAGTTTAAAATCAAATCGCTGAAGATATTGGAAATCCAAAATAAAACAGAAAAGGCTAGAAACACAGCATTTCTGTGAAATACGAATCCTTTCAATAGAAATAATTAACTCTTTTTCTCTCTCCACAAATACTGTCTGTCCTACTGAGTGCAAATAAACATTTGCTGTTTTTGATCAAATGACCTTTCCAAAGCATTCTAAGAGACAAAATGAAATTTGAGAAAGTGCTATTCATTGAAAGGTCTTCGATTTGAAATGGTGTCTGTTTCTCTTCTCACAGAGTGTACCAGCATTTACTGTTTTCTTTCAGATTATTCATTATTTATTTCCGATTTTGAGCATTCACAATCATCTGTTTTATTTTATTGATTACTTATTAAAAGATGGTTTATCTATTAAGCAACTAATTTGGTTTATAATATCAGAAAGATTGCACTCTACTTGCATTAATCAGATGATTGATTTTGTTGTTATTGACCGGACTCTGGCTTTGAACCAGTGTATCTTTGCATTCACTATCAAAAATGATTTAGCCAGTTGCACAAAATCTCCTCAGACCCCAGTCAAGGCGTAAGATCTATTTTAATGGTATGTCAACTAGCAAGGAATGGGCAGTTACTGGTGCCTGCTGAGATATATCCTGTAATAATAAAATCAATAAATTGCTCTTTCACCATGGAATAAATCCTGTTCTTTTATACCTTTGACACCTTGCACCATCTTTCCCAATAATGAGATTTCCAGCTGATATACTCTAAAGCCTTTACCAGTGTAGGCTCAGTCTTTCTCCCTTCATGACCTTATTACTCTAGCTTCAGTTTCCCTTCCAACGGTTAGCCAAAGCAGAGCCATAATAATTTATCAAATACCCACTGTACTCATAAAGAGAAGCGAATGGTAATATTATACAAGAAGACAATGCATAAAACCTACTGGTTACCAAAACAAAATGCACCAACATCAGGGGAATGACAGATAGCCGGTAAATCAAATTGGTCTCCTATTTAATTTACAATACCCATCATAAAACTTTCTTTGAATGGTTCCTAAAATAATCCCAGCAGGGAGAAGGCTGTATCTTGATTCAATAAACTTAATTTACAGAGTAGGAAAGCATGATTTCTCATTATATTGCAATATCCAGTTTATCAAACAGTGAGGGTAAGTACCTCAATTAGAAGCCGGGCAAAGATGATGAATGGCAGAGCTTAAATTGACTAACCTCATTACTCTTTTTTTCAAAACACTTAAAAGTTATTTTAAAGGGCATAAAGGCACAAACATGCACAGAGCCAGATGGATGAATTACCCTGCGATAACATTTTACTGTTGTCATTTTTCTACGAAGGCAGGAGATCTAAGATGCATAGAGGAAAATACCTTGTTATCTGGATTTACCTGCATGTTAGGTATGGAGTTTTGTAAAAGCCAAATTCTGCCAACAATTTACATGTTGTTAATTCTAAAACAAATATACTAATTTGAAGTGTTTAATTTTTTTTCAGCAAATCTGCTTTTTGTAGCTCATAGAAAAGTTACTGGTTTTAATGCCACCAGATCATCTTACAACATTGCACAGAAGCAGAGCTTCCAACAGGGTCACTGCACAGCAGTAAGAAAACAAATGGCAGCAACTTTTGACCCTGTTTCATGTCACCATTCAGTTGTGAAGTGTGCGTTTCCTACTTCTGTAATAAATTCTATTTCAGATCCCTCGTGGCAGGCCATTTCCTTTACTTGCATTCTTAGACAAGTTTTTTAAATCAAATTCTCAGCAGAGAAAGAAAAACTATCATATTGTAATGTTTCAAGCTCAGTCATTAGTCCCAGAAATGACATTTTGTATTATTTTGCATTCCGTATCAAATATTGGCAAGGTGAATGACATTGCAGAATAACCGAAGTACATACTAAGGGTGACCTCCCAGTAAGTCAGTAGAGTTGTATGGGGATCAGAACCTCTTCACTCTGATGAACCAGCAAATAAACCAGCAAATACGCTAACTTTTTAATTAGAACTAGACTAAGTGGGACCCGTTGGGTTCCATGTTTACACGGGAGCGCTGGTCCCCCAACGCAATATTCCGCCTCTCCACCAATATTGGTGGCCAGTGGGGGGGGAGGGGGGGGGCTTTCTGGAGTGCTGGTATGGGTGTTGTGGGCTGAAGGGACTGGTCTCCAGAGGGCCAGAATGGACATTGTGGGCCAAATGGATTCTTGGGGTGGCAGCTCAGTCCCTCAAGGCCACCAAATTCAAATGCAGTTTCTTACCACTTCAAGCAGGGTGCAAGGCCACCAAATTCAAGTGCAGTTTCATACCACTTCAAGCAGGGTGCAAGGCCACCAAATTCAGGTGCAGTATCCTACCACTTCAAGCAGGGTACAAGGCCACCAAATTCAAATGCAGTTTCCTACCACTTCAAGCAGGGTGCAAGGCCACCGAATTCAAATGCAGTTTCCGACCACTTCAAGCAGGGTGCAAGGCCACCAAATTCAAGTGTAGTTTCATATCACTTCAAGCAGGGTGCAAGGCCACCAAATACAAGTGCAGTTTCATACCACTTCATGCAGGGTGCAAGGCCACCACATTCAAATGCAGTTTCATACCATTTCAAGCAAGGTGAAACCACCATAAAACCACACAAAACACCACACTCACAGTTCAGTAGACATTCAGTGTGTTCAGTTGATTCACAGCTCAGAGTCGTGACCTCTCACTCCCCCATCATGCAGAGACTGAGCCACACCCACATTTCTGAGTTTGATAATCCCCCCCCCCTACCACCGGAAAAGGTGTGGTCTTCATGGTGTCAAGACCACACCAGAATTTCTCTCCTGGATTCTGGTGTGGTCAGGAGAGAGATTCTCAAAAATATAAGTTCTTTTTAAACACTAATAACACTTTTATTTTTCATTGATGGGAAGAATCCTCTGCACCTGATGAGTGGAGGGGGACTGAGTAAGATGGGCAAAAATCACAGCCATAAGTGGTAGAGTTTTATCTAAAATCAATATACAGTGCAAACAGGAAGTTGTCAAGTTTAGACCACCAACAATTCGCAGTGCTTTTACTTCAACCCAAACCCCCAACCAACCATTTGCAGTGCTTTTACTTCAGCCCAAAACCCCACCCAACCATTTGCTGTGCTTTTACTTCAGCCCAAAACCCCACCCAACCATTTGAAGTGCTTTTACTTCAACCCAAAACCACACCCAACCATTTGCAATGCTTTTACTTCAAATCAACCACATTTTCATTTTCATACCACATTAAGGGCACTCAAGGTCAGTAAAACCACATTCGCAGTTTAGTAGACATGTATTCAGTGTTATTCACAGCTCAGACTGAGAGACGTGACCCTCTCACTTCCCCCATCTTGCAGAGACTGAGTGAGGAACAACACTTCTGGGTTTTATAGCAGAGGCAGCAGAGAGAATGGCAACATTTTTAAAACAATAATAGTTCTTTTATGTTTAATTTATGGGAAAAATCCTCCTGTCCTGCGGAGCGGAGGGAGACTCTGAGTAAGGTGGCCAAAAATCACAGCCGTAAGTGGCAGCGTTTTTTTCTAAAATCAAGAAACAGAAAAACAGGAAGTGGTCAAGATCTTACTTTTAGTAATATAGACTAGACTAGGTGGGACCCCCTGTGTCCCATGTTCACACGGGAGGGCTGTTCCCCTAACGCAATATTCCACCTCTCCACCAATTCCAATATTGGTGGCCAGTGGGGGGGGGGGGGGGGGGGCTTTCTGGAGCACTAGTATGGGTATTGTGGGCTGAAGGGACTGGTTTCCAGAGGGCTAGTATGGACATTGTGGGCCAAATGGAATCTTGGGGTGGCAGCTCAGTTACTCAAGACTGATGTGCTGGAAGCTCACTCACAGCTGGTGGGCTAGCAGTTGACTCACTGCTATTCCTTGAAATGCCATTTCAAGTAGGGTGCAAGGCAACCACATTCAAATGCAGTTTCCTACCATTTCAAGCAGGGTGCAAGGCCACCAAATTCAGGTGCAGTTTCCTACCACTTCAAGCAGGTTGCAAGGCCACTAAATTCAAGTGCCGTTTCCTACCACTTCAAGCAGGGTGTAAGACTACCGAATTCAAGTGCAGTTTCTGACCACTTCAAGCAGAGTGCAAGGCCACTGAATTCACATGCAATTTCATACCACTTCAAGCAGGGTGCAGGGCCACCAAACTCAAGTGCAGTTTCATACCATTTCATGCAGGGTGCAAGGCCACCAAATTCAAACACAATTTCATACCATTTCATGCAGGGTGCCAGGCCACCACATTCAAATGCAGTTTTATACCATTTCATGCAGGGTGCCAGGCCACCACATTCAAATGCAGTTTCATACCATTTCAAGCAGGGTGAAACCACCATAAAAGCACTATAAAACCACACAAAACACTACATAAACACAACACTCACAGTTCAGTAGACATTCAGTGTGTTCAGTTGATTCACAGGTCAGGCAGAGACTGAGCCTCCCCCCACCTTGCAGAGACTGAGCCACAACCACACTTCCAGGTTTTATAACCCCTCCCACCTCCAATCGGAAGGGGCGTGGCTTTCGTGGCGTGATTGGCAGGAGAGAGATTCTCAACATTTTTAAAAACACTAATAACAATTTTATTTTTCATTGATGGGAAGAATCCTCTGCACCTGATGAGCGGTGGGGGACTGAGTAAGATGGCCTAACGCCACAGCTGTAAGTGGTAGTGTTTTATTTAAAATCAATATACAGTGCAAACAGGAAGTTGTCAAGTTTCCACCAACAACCATTTTTGCAGTGCAGCATTTCAATGCAGTTACCACCACCACCAACAACCATTTTTGCAGTGCAGCATTTCAAAGCAGTTACCACCACCAACAACAACCATTTTTGCACTGTGGCATTTCAAAGCAGTTACCACCACCAACAACAACAATTTTTTGCAGTGCAGCATTTCGAAGCAGTTACCACCACCAACAACCATTTTTGCAGTGCGACATTTCAAAGCAGTTACCACCACCAACAACAACAACAATTTTTACAGTGCAGCATTTCAAAGCAGTTACCACCACCAACAACCATTTTTGCAGTGCAACATTTCAAAGCAAGCAGATTTTCATTTTCAAACCACATTAAAGGCACTCAGAGTTGAGTAGATGTGTTCAGTGTTATTCACAGCGCAGAGAAACGTGACCCTCTCGTGTCCTCCTAGACTGAGTGAGACACAACACTTCTGGGTTTTATAGCCCTTCCCCCCTCCCACCAGCAGGGGCAGCAGTGAGAATGTCACTGAATGTTATTTAAACATTAATAACTCTTTTATTTTTCATCGATGGAAAAAATCCTCTTGTCCTGCACAGCAGAGGGGGACTCTGAGTAAGATGGCCAAAAACCACAGCCGTAAGTTGCAGCATTTTTTCAAAAATCATGAAACCGGAAACAGGAAGTGGTCAAGATCTTACTTTTAGTAATATAGATAAGGTTGCAGCCATTCATCCTTCATGCTTAATATCCCTTTATGACAGTCAGTCTCCTTATTTAATTTTTGGTAAGGTCATGTGTTTGCTTTCCCCAAATAAAGTCTCACCAATAACATTTTATATTGCCTCTTACAATTATAATAGGCTTTTAAATTGTTTTCTTACATTATAGAACCAGAAGTCAAAGGATTTTCCTACTATGAAAGGCAGTGGAGGCCAATTCACTGGATGAATTTAAAAGAGAGTTTGATAGTGCTCTTGGGGCTAGCGGAATCAAGGGGTATGGGGAGAAGGCAGACATGGGTTACTGATTGTGGATGGTCACAATGAATGGTAGTGCTGGCTCAGAGGGCCCAATGGCCTCCTCCTGCACCTATTGTCTGTGTATCTACGTTTTAATATTATGTAGATCCTGTGGAGTTGGCTCAATAACCTTCATTTGAATGGACAAGAGGGAACAGGCTGGATATATTTGGGTGTTTTCATTCCATTCTCCTGACATGTTAGAACGTCATTGGATGTTGCCTTATTGGTGAAGGCCACCATTTCATTCTCCTATTCATTTTTTAAATTGCTAATTCTTTATCTGACATCCTATTGTATTGCACATGTCCACACAACATCTTTAGAAACATAGAAAATAGATGCATCTAACTCTCTCTTGTATACATCCAGTGAATTGGCCTCCACTGCCTTCTGGGCAGGGAATTCCATAGATTCACATCTCTCTGGCTGAAAAAGTTTTCCCTCATCTGTCCTAAATGGCCCATCCTTTATTCTTAAACTGTGACCCCTGGTTCTTTACTCCCCCAACATGGAGAACATTTTTCCTGCATCAAGCCAGTCCAATCCATCACGAATTTTATGTTTCTATAAGAATCTCTCTCATCCTTCTAAATTTCAGTAAATACAAGCCCAGTCGATCCATTCAAGTTCAAGAGTTCAAGAGACATTTATTACCACATGCATCAATTGGTACAGTGAGATTTGAATTACCATACATAAAAAGAAGACAACACACGATGGAATTTAACATGAACATCCCCACACAGCAGAATCAACATTTTCCACTGTGAGGGAAGGCAGTAAAGTTCAGTCCTCTTCCTCTTTGTTCACCCGTGGTCGGGGCCTTTGAGCCCCCCACAGTTTTCGCTACCGGCGGTCCGATGTACAGGACCTCTCGCCGGGATGATCGGAGCTCCGGCATCAGAACAGAGAACACTTTCAATGGCTTGGTGTTTCCAAATCGGCCACTTCCTACAGGAAACCACGGCTCCCGAAATCCACAGGCCGAGCTGGGTGCAGATTCAACGCTGGCGACCCCCGGCAAGAGGTCCCAGGACTCCACGATGTTAAAGTCAGCGCCGCCCGTGGCTGGGAGCTCCACAAACCACAGCTCCACGGTGTTAAACAGCAGTCCCAGCATTCCGGAGCTCTGGCGGTCCCCAGTAAGGCATCATCCCGCTCCGCGATGGAATCCAGTGCTGCGCCGCTGCTGAAACTCTGGCCGGTCTCCTACAGGAAAGGCCGCACTAATCCAGATGGGAGGTCATGAGGGGGAGAGAGCGAAGATGTGACTTGGAGAAAAGACGCATCCTCCACCAGGAAGTGACTGAGAAAATGGGTTCCCCCACCCCCCCCCCACCCCCCACGTAAAAAAGATTAAAAGACCTCCAAAAACATACTTTTGACACAACTAAAAATAACAAAAAGGGTGAAATGACTGACAAACTGCTGGCAAGGCTGCCGCGCGCGGTGCCAACCGATGACTTTCATCATATTTCAGTCGTGCCATCCTGTGAATTAACCTGGTGAACCTACACTGCACTCCTTCAATAGCAAGAGTGTCCGTCCTCAAATTAGGAGACCAAAACTAATTAGAATTAAAAATTCTAATTTAATTAGAATTAAAAACTATTCTGCTTGTAAATTCAACAAATAAAATAAAATATAAGGTAGAAGAAAGTTATTACCAGTCAAAATAAAGGACGCAGTATAAAATTCAAAGGTGCAATACTAAGCCATGGCTTTTAGTAGTTTATGGTTCTTTAAAAATACATTCAAGTCCTTTATAAGTAGAATGTTTCTACCTGGACCATTTTTATCAGGTGTGAGTGCCACAACGCACTCATTCTTTTGAGTAAAGAAGTTTAAAACGTTAATTGCTATTGTGTTACACATGTTGCTTCTAATTTACATTGGTTGGCTGCAATGTATCAAATGCAAAATGATTGAGAATTTGTTCAAAATCTCAGGCCGGATTCTGTAACCTTCTGAAATTTTACACAATTTCCAATTGACATTGCTGTGCCTACTCCAGTTTCCTGATCACCCTCTTCCCCTTTCTTCTTCCATTGTTGTCATAGTCTTCTTTGATTTGCTCTCTGGATTATCTTCCCTAACCCCTCCCCATCTTCTCTCAACTTCTCTCAACACTTTCCCAGAACTTATCTTTTCAACTAAATCTTTCATCATCCCTTCTATCTTCATGCCTCACTATCAATGCAATTTATAATGTTCTGTATCCCACACAATACATACATTTTCATTGCTCTCTATTAGATCAGATTCAGATTCAAACTTTATTGTCATTGTGCAGTGTACAAGTACAGAGACAACGAAATGCAGTTAGCATCTCACCCAGAAGTGCGAACACAGAATAATGGAACAGTAAATTATATATATGTATATACAGTAGCAGTAGTGTAATTTTCAGGGGGGGAGATCAGTCACTGGGGGAAGGAGTGTCCAAGGGGGGAGGTGACTGGCAATCACCAAGGTGCAGAGTTAAGTAGGGTAACAGCCGCAGGGAAGAAGCTGTTCCTGAACCTGCTGGTCCGGCACCGGAGAGACCTGCAGCGCCTCCCAGATGGGAGGAGGGTAAACAGTCCATGGTTGGGGTGAGAGCAGTCCTTGACGATACTGAGCGCCCTTTGCAGACATTGCTTGCTCTGGACAGACTCAATGGAGGGGAGTGAGGAACCGCCGATGCGTTGGGCGGTTTTCACCACCCTCTGCAGTGTTTTCCGGTCGGAGACAGAGCAGTTACCATACCATACTGTGATACAGTTAGTAAGGATGCTCTCGATGGTGCAGCGGTAGAAGTTCACCACAATCTGAGGAGACAGGTGGACCTTCTTTAGTCTCCGCAGGAAGAAGAGACGCTGGTGAGCCTTCTTGACCAGTGTTGAGGTATTGTGGGTTTAAGAGAGGTCATCAGAGATGTTGACCCCCAGAAACCTGAAGCTGGAAACACGCTCCACCTCCATCCCGTTAATATGGATGGGAGTGTGTGTGCAGCCCCTAGACCTTCTGTAGTCCACAATGAGCTCCTTGGTCTTCTTGGTCTTAAGGGCCAGATTGTTGTCAGCGCACCATATTAAAGTTCCTACATAAATGTAATTTGTTGTTAGATCATTTTTGAAACAGAAATATGTATACACCATGCATATGTACAAAATCTACACTAATAAAGAAATGTCACAAAAGTAAATGATGGTATTTGCAACCAAACATCCCCAAAATAGAAATCTTAATATATTTAAAATCTGTGTAAAAAGAGACTAATTATATCATTAAATGATAATTCTAATGAGAGAAATGGTGACAAAAAGATTAATGACTATGCTCTATTGTTTGTGTTTCAAGAGTATTAGACATTAATATATCATGATTAACAAATGAGCAGCAGACAAAACTAGAGCTATAATAGTATTATAACTTTGATATTTTGTTTTTGATTTACACATTAAAAAAATGTCTGAATGAGAAGGAAAGCGATGTGAGGATTTTATTTAAGTAATAAGAGGAAACGGGCAATCTGAGACAATAATACACAGAATTAAAAGGCAACCAACTTAACAGATGTTTTATATTTCTTTAAAACTACAAAACATATTGGGGTTCCTTTCTTTATATATCTTTTTGAAGTATGGATTGGTTAATCTGGTCCTATTTCAACTACAAATTTGATGTTAAAACATTGCTCAGCTTCTGTCCAGCAAATTCCATTGTCAATCAGACAGATGTAACAAGGCAATGCATGAGGTCATTTTTATCCATTAGACTACACATTAGAAAAAATTGTAGGCAAATAAATAGTTTTGAAATACTTATCAGGCTGCAAAAAATCGTATTGGGCCTACAAGCAGACAAATTCAGACAAATCGAGACAAATTCAGAATGTGCATTTTTATCTTGATCCAATGGTTACTACTTGTATGCTGCATCAGCCTATTTTTTGTAATTATAAAAGTTGGAATACAGAGCTGAGAAAGTATTAGACCATTCCTAAAATAATCCTGTATAAACTTTAATGCCAGTAACATATCACTGGGTCCATGCCAAAAAAAATTTTGAAGTCTGGGAAAAGAACAGATGGTAATGATTAACTAGGAATATGTCTAAATAGCCCTTTCATTCAATAAAACATGTATATTTTATTATATACTGAAATATTTGCATGCCTGGAGCTTGGGTGGTGCAGTGGTGCAGTGGTGGAGCTACTGTCTCACAGCACCTGCTCTTGCGCGCGGTATTGCGCAGCACTCCAGGATTTCGTTCTGCACGAAATTTACACGCACCACTGGCCTGTCGCATAAATGACGGCCTGGGGCTCGCGGCCGTTGGGGATCCGGATCCGCCCCCACTCCTACTCCCAGAGCAGGGCCAAGACGATTGGAGATAGACACAAAATGCAAGACCCTTCTTCACACTGAGGAAGAGTCTCGACCTGAAGCATCATCCATTACTTCTCTCCAGATATGCTGCCGGTCCCGCTGAGTTGCTCCTGCATTTTGTGTCTATCTGCAAATGACGTCATGCGCTCCAGACAGCTGTGCGGAAGCATGATGACATGCGTGACCGTCGCGCGTCAGTCACCACCAGCCTGTTGCATAAATGACGGCCAAGTGGGACAGGCCCTTAAGTGTTTAGGATGTGAAAGTGGGATAACATAGAACTAGTGTATGGGTGATCAATGGCCAGCGCGTACTCAGTAGGCCAAAAGACCTGTTCCCATGCTGTATCTTTAAATAAAACTAATCTAAACCTAAGGTATTGTTGAAAGCAGCCATTAGAATTAGCCTGAGCCCAATTAAAGGCATGGTCCCTGCTACTGAAAAACAATGAAAGTTGGAAAATCACTTCACTGAGATATCATCAAGACAAAATTTCGTGTTATTGACTTCCTTAGAATTAATATTTATACTCCAGAATCAATCAAATTAAAAATAGAAATATAAAGAAGAAAGTGTGTTGCTAAGATATAAGGTGAGAAAGGACTTCTGTGTGAAGACCCAAATACTGGTTTTATTGCACTGTCAGATTGTCAGTGTTTATTAGATTCTGCTCTCAATTAGAAAGGCCGATGACAACTCTTGCAGATATTGTTACAAATTAGTTCAGGTAGTATAATTGCATACATTGTGTATTTTAAAGAAATATATATAATGATTTTTCACTTCTATGATTTTATTTTGTGAGGATATAATTTATATGGATTATGTATCATTTTATCTTGTGATAGATTTGCTTCTGCCGCGCAGTGTAGTTAGCAGGCAATCCTGCCAATGTATCGTCAGTAATACTTTTGGTCATGGCCGAATGATCAACCACACAGTGAATTATTTTTCTTAGTTAGGCTGCTCTTACATCTAAAATATTTATTCACCCCCAAATTATCTCTGAGTTTACTTCTGACTGCATTTCACAATCAACCACATGAAGACAGGCATGTTAGAAACAGGACTTTCCCTGTGCTTGTACCTCAACATACTGTTGTTGGTAAATAGGAAGATATTATTAGTAAGAACTAGAGTAAGTGGGGCCTGTGGGTGGGTGAGGGGTGTGTAGGGGGAGGGGGATTGTGTGTGGGGGAGGGGGGTTGTGTGCAGGGAGGGGGGAGGGGGGGGCTGTGTGGGGGGGGTTGTGGGGGAGGGGAGGTTGTAGGGGAGGGGGGTTAGTGGGGGAGAGGGGGGTTAGTGGGGTGGATGGGGGAGTTGTGGGGGAGATGGGTGTGTGGGCGGGAGGGTGTAGCATTGTGGGGGGGGCGTGTTGTGGGGGTTTGTGGCCGGGGGGGTTGTGGGGGTGAGGGGGAGTGTGGGCAGGGAGGGGTGTTTGTGGGGGGGGGGGGGTGGGAGGGAGGAGTGTGTGGGAGGGGGTCGGGGTGTGGGGGTGGGGGGGGGGCTAGGGCGGGGAGAGAGCTCGGAAAAACGATGGGGAAGGGCCATGGGGAGAGTGCGGTATTATGGAGTCGGGGGGCAGGAACCAGTGAGGGGGACCAGAGGGGAAGGGGTTGGGGGTGCGATGGGGACTCACAGTGGGTGCTGGCCGCTTCGCTAGTAGTTCCCCTCCGCCGGGAGTCTCCGCTTTCTCTTTGGTGACATCGGCGTCATCTCCAACTCTGCGCTGGCTGGGCTGGGTCAGGCCGGGCCGGGTCAGGCCATCCAGAGCCTCCCGCAGCTGCAGTAAAGACGCAGGGAGGGGAGAGAGCTCGGGGTGTGTAAATATTGTCTGCATCCTTGCCACTAAAGTCATACCTTTCCTTTAATATGGTGACCAGAACTGTACACAGTAGTCAAGATAAGGCCGAACAAGCATTATATCTAGGTTGAACATGAACACTCGGTACATTCATTGCTTCATGTAATAAAAGAGAGCTCCGTATGTACATTTTTTTAACTATCTTTTCAATCTGCCCTGCTACCTTTAAGGAGGTATAGATATACAGTCCACAATCTCTTTATTCCTCTCCGCCTCTCAGTATCCTCCCAATTTACTGTGAATTCCTTTCATTTTATATTTCACCAGACATAAAAGGTTAAATGTTATGTCTAACCTTTAACATTTAGGTTAATGTTAACCTAATGTCCAAGTTGGATCTCAGAGCATACTTTTACGAATATTTCCATGAGTGTTCTTGCTGACATGCTCATGAAACTCCTCTGGTCCTCCAAACCCCCGTTTACATCAGAGGTAACGAATAATTGTCAATTAATCAATCAACCGTCATATCTGTGAGACGCAGAGAGAAACCAGAACACCAGACAGAAACCCATGGAGTCATGGGAAAACAAGCTAATGCCACACATGCACACTGGAGATCATGATGGAACATGGTTTGTTGGAGCTGTGCAGCATTACCACTAACTACTGCACCACTCATTGCCATCCTCACTGCATTTCCCCAAATGAATTACCTGCTCAGTTGCTTATTTACAATTGCAATTTCCCTGTCTAAGTGACCAGATCGCTCATGCCTTCCTGCTGCCCAATGCTCTCCTCCTCACTGTCAACAACACACCCATTTTTAGACCATGCACAACCCTTTACAGTCATAGAGTCAAAAGGCCCAATTTGTCCATGCCGACCATGATGCCCCAGCAATGGGCTTGGGAGTCCATATCCCTCTAATCCTTTTATATCCATACACCTGTCCAAATGTCTTATAAATATTGTTATTGTAATTTCCTCAACCACCTTCTCTGGCAGTTCCTTCCATATACACATCACCCTCTGTGTGGAAAATGAGGCCTCTCAGGTTGCTGTTAAATCATTCACTTAAACCCATGCCATTTTGTTTTTGAATTCCCTTCCCTGGGAAACAAACTGTGCGCATTAGATTCTACTTTCTGCACCTCGATAAGATCACCGCTCAGTCTCCTTTCCTTCAAGGGATAAAGATTTAGTCTACCCAACATCTCCCTGTAACTCAGGCCCTTGGATCCTGGCAACATTCTCGTAAAGCTTCTTTACACTCCAATTTAAAGATGTCTTTCCTATAACAGGGTGAGCAAAATGATTACATAATACTCCAAGTGTAGCCCCATCAACATCTTGTACAACTGCAGCATAAAATCCAAACTCTTGAACTGAATACTCTGATTGATGAGAGTCAGCACGCCAAACAACCTTTATCATCCTGACTACTTGCGATGCTACATATTTTCAGGGAAGTGAACAACGTACTTGCAGTCAGAGGTCCCTCATCTTCAACATTTGCCAGGACCCTACCGGCCGCAGCGAAAGTATCCAAGTATGGCTTCCCAAAATGCATAGTTCTCACGGTTATCTAAATTTGATACCATGCAATCTAACCCTCAGGACTGGTTTAAAATGCAGACCCTTGTCAAATGCCTTGCTAAAATCCAAGCAGCCAATGCCCATCGCCCTGCCCTCGTTAAATTTTAATCTCAATCCCATATTTGCACCTATTCAATATCTTTCACACAGACCAGACTCCCCACCATTGACTCCATCAACACTTCACTCTGTCTTGGAAAGTAACCAGCATAATTAATGACCTGTCCCACCTCGTTCATTCCTTCTTCCTCCTGTTTCCATCCAGAAGAGGGTACAGAACCTTGAAAGCATGCAGCACCAGACTCAGAAAAGCTTTCATATCACATCACAATAATAGGCCTACGCCTAAACCACTGTATTTTGATTAGTCTTTTGAATAGATAAAACTAAAGAAACATGACCAATAAATGTCTTCAGTGAGGCTGAACAAAATGTAGAATCATGAGGTGACCACTTAACCAAATGATCTAGATCTTAGGACAGCAAACCTCATTCTGCTGGAAACTCTGTAGGTGAGCAATATATGGTTGAACATCATTTTGAAGAAATATCAGATTTCATGATAAAATTTCCAAGGTGAAAAATTATTATTATGACAATTTTATCTATTTGCTGTATGATTTGGTAGAAAGGATTTGTATTCAATTTCCTGACAGACCCACAAGATTAATCAAGGGCAGTACCAGCAATAGGCGTGATACAATTAGAATAGAAAGCTTTAAAAATATATAATTGCATGAAGTTGAATGCTTCCTGTGTCATATTGGTTTCCTATAATGTGTTCCTTGAGGAACTTTCTAGACTACGTCCTCACTCTGAATTATTGCAAGTAATGTAATCAAGCAGCAATTTAGAGACATAAATAAAACAGTCTAAGAACAACTTAAGCTGATATAATCTGCAGCTAATAGAATAATCATTCATTGGTGGAAGACCTTCCCAGTATTGATCGTGACTCATGAAAATCCTTTTTGCTCAGAGCTACCAGGAGCCACCAACAAGGAAACCTTAACCCTACACACTTTGATTCCAATCCCACCACTTTTTACAAACTTGATTTTATTCTCTGTCCAGAAGGGCAACTACATTTTATCTGTGATCAAATGTTCTTTTGGGGTCAAGGGCAAAGATTCCTGGAAATGTACCAGATTCTTCACCTTAACTTCTCCTAAAAGTTCCAAATCCAAGAAACTAACTTATTTGAATTGGGCAGATGTAATGGGGAATGTCGAGATTCTTACCATCTTTCCATGATCATGGAGAGCATTATAGGGCTTTCTCACTCATTCTTGCCTAGTAATGACCCGTGTGCAGTTTTCACCGTCACTAGATAATAATGGTTGGCAGTGTTTCTATCCAGGGATCATGGAGGTAACTGCTGCACTCTATGAAAATAACTAATATCATAACACAAGGCGAGATCAGGTGATTTAAATGAGGTTTTCTTTTACAATGTTACAATGAGAAGTATGTCAAGGAAAATTCCCACATCTTAGAAGAACACAAGGAACAAACTTAACACCAGATTTTACAGGGTGTGAACCTTAGGCTGAGTTTATCTCAGCTTGGCTTGACCACTTCAACTTCATGATGTGCATCAGAAGAGAGCTGACAAAAATCAGGTTGACCTGCGAGTGGCTGAACTGAATGAACTGATAGCGCAGTACCAGCTGGGATTGAGGTTGACAATGAGGGGAGTGCTGTCTCCATGATGTAACTTGGCAGCATGTAGTTTGGTGCAGATGGCATATCTCAGCAACTGGCACTTTGCAGGCCCGCAGGAAGTTAAGGCAGTTCTCCTTATTGGCAGGAGGAGTGTACATGCTGTATGGCCCTATGCCTACTGATCTTCCAGGCATCAACTTTTCGTTTTGTACCGCCTATGCATAAAAATGCTTCATTTAAAGCATTTTGCAAACATGTTTACTTTAAAACCAAAATGCCTCTCAAAATAAATGATGGATAAAAATACATTATTAATAAACAATGATATATGATGAACTATGTAATGTTTAATCATGTTTGAAATGGGCTGAATGGTACCGTTCTGTGCTGTAAAACTCTATGATTGTGCTATAAGCAAAGAAAGCTGTACAAACCATTTGCCATTTTACAAACTTCTGTGCCCATATTTCCATTCTGAACTTGCAGGGCAAAATGATACAAATTGTGAAAGGCATGAAATGTAACCAATTTTACATATTGCCCCAACACTAATTATGGTAGCAGCATGTACACATGCAAATATTTTCTCCACACTTATGCAGCCACAGCTGATATTTCAATGGCTTTGTCAAGCATGATTTGCTTCTTTTCACCATTTTAAGTCATTCTGACAAAGCCAATAATAATCCTTGGCTTGTCTTAACTTGATAATACGTAATTTGATAATACACAACTGTATAACAACCATTGCCAGTTGAAAAAATCCTTCTGTGTAGGAAGGAACTGCAGATGCTGGTTTAAACCGAAGATAGACACAAAATGCTGGAGTAATTCAGAGGGACAGGTAGCCTCTCTGGAGGGCAGGAATGGGTAACGTTTTAAGTCAAAACCCTTTTTCAAACCTCAAAAATTCTTCTAGTGTGTTCTCATTAGATCTAAGTTGGTAGATCTTATGTTTCAAATCCATTACAACTATCATCTTACATATAAAAAATCTGGGTACCCATTGAGATGAATCAATTCATTTACAATGTGTATTTCAGAATTTCCAAATAATTGAGAATGGAATGTCTCAAGAAGTATCAAGCATTTCTAATTAAATTTGCAGTCAATATGTGCAACTTACCAGCATGTAATATAGACTTGAATCATGTAAGTCTGCAAGTTATTTTATTATAGAAAATCATATCTTCAATATTTAGTAGCTTCTTTATCCCCACTACATTGCTCTACAAAATTGGAATACGATACGATAAACTTTATTCATCCCCAGAGGGAAGTTGGTCTGCCGACAGTCACAACAAACATGGTACACAAAACTTGAAATGAAAAGAGAAAACAAAAAGAAAAAGACAAATGAGTGTTGTCTAGTTGCCGTGTGCACAGCGCCTTCACCAGAACAAATGAACAAACAAACAAACGAAGGCAGGCAGGCTTATCCCCTGGGAAGAGGATTCTAAACTAGAGTGCCCCCCCCCCCCCCCACGCGCCCAACACCGGGACCACAACACCGGGACCCACTTTGTTCTCCCACCATCCCTCACGGTGGTCCCCCCATGTCGGGTCCCCATGGTCTTCCCCTCCCCCCCATCACGCTCATAGACCACGAGGCCCACATTGCTGCCGAGACTCCTACTGCCACCACCGCATCTCCCGCTGCCACTGCCGAGTCTCCCGCTGCCGCCGCCGAAGCTCCCACTGCCACCGCCGCATCTCCCACTGCCACCGCCGCATCTCCCACTGCCACCGCTGCATCTCCCACTGCCACCGCTGAGGCTCCCACTGCCACCGCCGCATCTCCCACTGCCACCGCCGCATCTCCCACTGCCACCGCTGCATCTCCCACTGCCACCGCTGAGGCTCCCACTGCCACCGCCGCATCTCCCACTGCCATCGCCGCATCTCCCACTGCCACCGCCGAGTCTCCCGCTGCCACCGCCGAGTCTCCCGCTGCCACCGCCGAGTCCTCCGCTGCCGCCGCCGAAGCTCCCACTGCCACCGCTGAGGATCCCGTTGCCACCGCCGAGGCTCCCACTGCCACCACCGCATCTCCCGCTGCCACTGCCGAGGCTCCCGTTGCCACCGCCGCATCTCCCGCTGCCACTGCCGAGGCTCCCGTTGCCACCGCCGCATCTCCCACTGCCACCGCCGCATCTGCCACGGCCACCGCCGCATCTCCCACTGCCACCGCCGCATCTGCCACTGCCACCTCCGAGTGTCCCGCTGCTGCCGCCGAGTCTCCCGCTGCCGCCGCTGAGTCTCCCGCTGCCGCCGCTGAGGCTCCCACTGCCACCACCGAGGCTCCCGTCGCCACTGAGGCTCCTTCAGCCCAGCCAAGCCTTGCCGTCCAGCTTCACCGCAGTTCTCTGGGAGGCCTGTGGGGTGTTAGGCCTACCGGGGCCTATTCCGGTCTTCGATCATCGTTCTGGTCATCGGTGGCATGGTTGTTTGGCGGGTGAATCGGGCCCACGCGGCAGCTTGGGACATTCCCGCTGCACACGCTACTCCCTGGATCAAGAATTTCTGTACAAGATCCTATTCTATACATCTGCAGTTGTTGAGTGGCTCATAGCCTTTGGGTGGGAAAGAATTGCAGAACCTGGTTTAAATCGCAAGTAGACACAAAATGCTGGAGTAATTTAGTGGGACAGGCAGCATCTCTGGAGAGAAGGGATGGGTGACGTTTCAGGTCGAGACCCTTCTACAGACTGATGAAGGGTCTCGACACGAAAACGTCACCCTTTCCTTTTCTCCAGAAATGTTGCCTGACCCGCTGAGTTACCCCTGCATTTTGTGTCTACCACCTCAGAGCCTTTAATCACTGTGGTGTCTGAGACACAGGTGATGTCCTCAGTTTGTCTTTTGTGCCTTCCATACAATCTTTAAGACGCAATTAAGGTCCATAAATAGTCTTATACAAAATCCACTAGATTTCCTTGTTTTTATTGGCGAATGCCACTACAACAAGATCCCATGTGACCTCATGGCAGTCATGCCATTGTTTCCCATTATCTACCTCACACAAGTAACTCTTTTCTCAACATTAGGTCATTTGTTGATTACATTAAAAAAGGTTCGCCACTGACATTGTTGATTATTTGAAAATGTTACTCTGCAGGAAAGTTATAATCCCAATTTCTGTTCAATTAGCTCCTTTTTAGCAATGTTACTTCCATGCTTGTTCCTACCTTGTTCGTCTTACTTATCTCAAATTGAACATACCCCTTATCATGGTCAATTTAACAACCACAGAGTTTGGTCCGGACAGATCTTGCAAAATAACAAATTGACAATTAACTGTACTAATAATTTTTGCTCAGAAAATTTACATGAATAAAGAGATCATCTCAATTCTGCAGCATTTTCTCGTAATTATAAAATCAAAAATTCATACTATAGCTGCACAAATAGTAACACATTGTAGTGTACGATACCGAAATCAAGGCGAGAAGCCAGGTGTAGGAGAAGTACCTTTATTCGGTCCCTTCGTGTTGGAAGGAAGTCCACGAGAGGGAGAAGCACCCAAAACCCTTGCCTTTAAACCCTCTGGTCAAGGGCCGCCTCTGGACCGATCCATTCCCGTGCCGAGGGGTTTGACCCTTAGGATGGCCCGACCCTTGGGAACCGCCACAACATGTTTGATTTACGTATTAGTTACACAATTATTTAACCTTTAATTTATTTAGACAGTCTTTCCATTGTTCTTAGTGATTATAATTTTGCAATTATTCACAAATAAACAATCAGGTATGGTTTATGTGATACTATGGTCTACCAACATAGATATGTGTCATATCCAAGTTATATTGTTTGTATTTCGAACAAGATCCATTTACACTTTAAGAAACATAGAAACCTAGAAAATATTTGCAGGAGTAGGACATTCGGCCCTTCGAGCCATTCAATATGATCATGGCTGATCATACAAAATCAGTACCCTGTTCATGCTCTCCCCATAAACCTTGATTCCGTTAGCTCTAAGAGCTAAATCTAATTCTCTCTTGAAAACATCCAGTAAATCATCCAGTAGTATCACAAAGCACCTTAGGGATATTTTACTCCATTAACATGGAGTTTACATCAGCACAGCAGCACAACAACATTGCACATTTTGCAGTTCGAATTGGCATTGGACACTGATGGTCATTACTATTATACATATCTTTCAGATTAATCCTTCTACACAACAGGAAGGAATTACCAGACTAATCAAGAGCAAGACCCTTATGGCTACTAACCGAAGGGGGTTAATCCTGATCCACGGATGTTGACCTATTTGTCTCATCTGTTCCTTGTACTTTCTGTCCTAATACGAGTTCCTTCCTGATCACAACATTATGGCCATTGCATGATATAAGATAATTAGCAGTTAATATTTTCCCTCCATCTTACCAAGTATGCTTGCACCAAATTATTCATAACATAACTTTTAATAATAATGCTGTTCGCAATATTGTAAATATTTCCAACTTGAAGCCAAATTATTTCTTATCGATTTCTTGCAATTAATCGTTACCATGTCCAGGTCACATGCTTGTTTCCCAGTTTTCCAATTAACTTCTATAGATAGCATATGCAGACAAATAAAATAATTGCAAAGGTAAACAAATGATTTGTCACTTCTCCATTTTAAAAACATACTGTACATTATTTGAGCTAAGATCGACACAAAATGCTGGAGTAATATCCCAATTTCCATACTCAATACCCTGACTGATGAAAGCCAATATGCCAAATGTCTTCTTGACCACCCTATCTACCTGTGACACCCTTTCAAGGAACCATGTACCTGACACATACTGGGACGTAGTCGTTCAATTATTTTTAATTCCTGAAATGTTCCAGAAATATTGTAGTATATTGCATAGAAGTCCATATTTTTCATTTGAAAATACAAAGTCTAAATATTTTTGCTGACAGATTTTGCAGAACAAAATATTTTTGTTTTGCTTCCTAATTAAAAATGCATTCCTTTAAGCAAATTCCTTTAAATCTCCAGAATGTTCTTTTTAGAATCAAGGTTTAATCATTCCTTTACACTTAAAGTGATGTTTTTCCCTTGCATTTTGTTTTGTAATAATATTGAATGTGTCAATCCCGAGTCTTTTCAAAAGCAAAGACTTATTTGTCCCCATGTGGCATCATTTGAAATTCACCGATAAATACTGATTTTGAAAAATAAATCTTTTGCTTTGTCTCTTGTTGTCTCAAAGCATCAATGCCATCTGTTTCATTGAAGCAGAGCCTCTCATGACTGAGTGGTTCAATTTAGAGCGCAGTGGAACTGCTTAAGAGTACAAGGGGTTAATTTGTCACTGCCAGAGAGTATTTTTTATTTCTTCCTGATAAAAATATCATGACCATAACTTTTAATTGTATAATGTATGAGTAAATATTTCCCCTCTACATAGCTTGTGTCATCTAAACTTTTCCCAGAAATGAAAAATTAGTCAGATCTATGAAATCACCTCTATTTTCCAAGATTGCAGTAACGATCTTTGGTTATCATCAACACAAACTCTGCCCCTCAGTAACTAACTCCATCACTTAAGACATCTGAAAAAATCTGAAATTGAAGATTGCTATTTACAACCTGGTGTTATATCTGATGTGAAGGCAAGCTATTTCCAATCGTTGACAATGCTAACAGTATTTAAGCCTTCTTAACATTATACGTCTTTACCTCTGCTTCAGCACCCCTGCTGCTGAAATCCTAGTGATACAAGAGTTGCCACTAAACGTGACTTTCTAGAACAGGAGTGCAGCGTAGGTTCACAAAGTTAATTCTTGGGATGGCGGAACTGTCATATGTTGAGAGAATGGAGCAGCTGGGCTTGTATACTCTGGAATTTAGAAGGATGAGAGGTGATCTTATTGAAATATATATGATTACTGGACTAAGTCAGACCCGTTGGGTCCC
Source organism: Raja brachyura (assembly GCA_963514005.1). The sequence continues at coordinate 40,173,473 of OY740795.1, read as the reverse complement.
AGCATCAGACGGGAGGGCTGGTCCCCCAACGCAATTTTCCACCTCTCCGCCAGTTCCAATATTGGTGGCCAGTGGGGGGGGGGGGGGGGAGGGGGTTGGGACTGGAGCGGGGGGGTGGGTTGTGGGCTGAAGGGACTGGTTTCCAGAGGGCTAGTATGGACATTGTGGGCCGAATGGATTATTGGGCTGGCGGCTCAGTCACTCAAGCCTGTTGTGCTGGCAGCTCACTCCTTCACGGCTGGTGGGCTGGCAGTTGACTCACGGCAATTCCTTGAAATTCCATTTCAAGCATGGTGCAAGGCCATCAAATTCAAGTGCAGTTTCTTACCACTTCAAGCAGGGTGCAAGGCCACAAATTCAAGTGCAGTTTCATGCCATTTCAAGCAGGGTGCAAGGCCACTAAAGACAGTGAGTCATGACCTCTCCCTCCTCCATCTTGCAGAGACTGAACCATGCCCACACTTCTGGGATTTATAGTCCCCCACCAGAAGGGGTGTGGCTTTCATGGCATGATTGACAGGAGAGAGAATCTCAACATTTTTTATACACTAATAACTCTTTTATTTTTCATTGATGGGAAAAATCCTCGGCACCTGATGAGCGGACGGGGACTCTGAGTATGATGGCCAAAAATCACAGCCGTATGTAGCAGCGTCGTTTCTAAAATCAATATAAAGCGCGAACAGGAAATGGTCAAGATTAGACTTATAATTATATACAAGACATGGCAACTTTAATTAGGCAAGGCAACTTTAATTAGGCAACACAGCTTTAGCATTTCCAAACTATATTTTCAAACCACATTAAGGGCACTGACTGGTCAGTAAAACCACTCACAGTTTAGTAGACATGTGTTCAGTGTTATTCTCAGCTCAGACTGAGAGACGTGACCCTCTCTCTCCCCCATCTTGCAGAGACTGACTGAAGCACTCAACACTTCCGGGTTTTATAGTCCCTCCAGAAGGAGCGTGGCCTTCAGGAGAGAGAATCTCAACATTTTTAAACATTAATAACTCTTTTATTTTTAATCGATCGGAAAAATCCTCTTGTCCTGTGCAGCAGAGGGGGACTCTGAGTGAGATGGCCAAAAATCACAGCCGTAAGCGGCAGCGTTTTTTCTAAAATCAATATACAGAACAACAGGAAGTGGTCAAGATCAGTCTTTTAGTAATATAGTTTAAGGGATTGGGCACACTAGAGCCAGGAAACATGTTCCCGATGTTGGGGGAGTCCGGAACTAGAGGCCACTGTTTAAGAATAAGGGGTAAGCCATTTGGAACGGAGATGAGGAAAAACTTTTTCACACGGAGGGTTGTGAAGCTGTGGAATTCTCTGCCTCAGAGGGTGGTGGAGGCCAATTCTCTGGATGCTTTCAAGAGAGAGTTAAATAGAGCTGTTAAAGATAGCAGAGTCAGGGGATATGTGGAGAAGGCAGGAACGGGGAGAAGGCAGGATTGTGGATGATCAGCCATGATCACAGTGAATGGCGGTGCTGGCTCGAAGGGCTGAATGGCCTACTCCTGCACCTATTGTATATTGTCTATAACATTCTTGGTCAGTATCATTGCAATGTGTAGGTAATTTGAAACTCATCTGCTTGTGCCCCATCATTCAGTGAGTTTACTCACCCATTGGTGAATGAATGGTGAGTGAATGGTCTCCGGGCGGTGAGTTTAAAAATCGAGCGCGGGGCTTTGTTTTAACAGAGGCCCAGGAGCCGTTGGAGCAAGAGGAGGAGTACCCAAACCTGTAACGTTCTACACAAGTGTTCTGGTGGAAGCCGCTGATTGGTGGAAGCAGCTGATTGGGTGCAACCCCTGGTTTGCATTAAAGGTAAGGTGAGCTAAAGAGTTCAGTGAGCTAAAGGGTTCAGTGAGCTAAAGGGTTCAGTGAGCAAAAGGGTTCAGTGAGCAAAAGGGTCAGTGAGCAAAAGGGTTCAGTGAGCAAAAGGGTTCAGTGAGCAAAAGGGTTCAGTGAGCAAAAGGGTCAGTGAGCAAAAGGGTTCAGTGAGCAAAAGGGTTCAGTGAGCAAAGGATACAGTGCTTTTTAGTAAAGGTTAGTTTAAAGAATTAAGATTTTTTTAGTGTGAGTGAGCTGATTTAATTTGGGGGCAAGCCATGCCATGCCCCATGGTTTGCTCATCCTGCAACATGTGGGAGATCAGGGATATGGTCGGTGTTCCTGGTGACTACATTTGCAGGAAGTGTGTCCAGCTGCAGCTCCTGGCAGTCCGCATTGAACGATTGGAGCTGCGGTTGGATTCATACTGGAGCATCCATGATGCTGAGAAGCTCGTGACTAGCACGTACAGTGAGTTGGTCACACCGCAGGTTAAGCGGACAGAAAGGGAACGGGTGGCCATTAGCCAGCGTAGCAGTAGGCAGGTAGTGCAGGAGTCCCCTGCGGTCATCTCCCTCCTAAACATATATACCATTTTGGATACTGTTGGGGGAGAAGGCTCATCAGGGGAAGGCAGCAGCAGCCAGGTTCATGGCACATTGGTGGCTCTGCGGCACAGGAGGGGAGAAAGAAGAGTGGAAGGGCTATTGTAATAGGGGATTCAATTGTAAGGGGAATAGATAGTCATTTCTGCGGCCGCAAATGAGACTCCAGGATGGTATGTTGCCTCCCTGGTGCAAGGGTCAGGGATGTCACTGAACGGCTGCAGAACATTCTGGAGGGGGAGGGTGAACAGCCAGCTGTCATGGTGCACACTGGCACCAACGATATAGGTAAAAAACGGGATGAGGTCCTTCAAGGCGAATTTAGGGAGCTAGGAGATAAACTTAAAAGTTGGACCTCAAAGGTAATAATCTCTGGACTCCTACCAGTGCCACGTGCTAGCCAGAATAGAAATAGGAGGATATTGCAGATGAATACGTGGCTTGAAAAATGGTGCAAGGGGGAGGGATTCAAATTTCTCGGGCATTGGAACTAGTTCTGGGGGAGGTGGGACCAGTACAAACAGGATGGTCTGCACCTGGGCTTGAAGGGAACCAATGTCCTTGGGGGCGTGTTTGCTAGTGCTGTCAGGGAGGATTTAAACTAATGTGGCAGGGGGGTGGGAGCATGAGCAGAGAGACAGAGAGATGTAAAATAAGGGTAGAAGCAATGAGCAAGGTGAAAAGTAAAAGTGGCAGGCAGAAAAGTCCAGGGAAAAAATCAAAAAGGGCCACTTTTCAACATAATTGTATAAGGGGTAAGAGTGTTGTAAAAACAAGCCTGAAGGCTTTATGTCTCAATGCAAGGAGCATTCGTAATAAGGTGGATGGGTTGAATGTGCAGATAGTTATTAATGAATATGATATAGTTGGGATCACGGCAGGCACGTGCGGTCAAGGTAGGCAAGGTAGGCACTGCCTACGCTGACTAAAATTATAAAATGGTAATAACTAAATATAAATAGTAAAGGCATGGGAGAATTATGCCTATCTAAGAGATCAATCTCTGAGGTAGGCATAATTCTCCGTGCCTTTCATCCGCAGCGCATGTAACACGGGAAGGTCTGTGCAGTCCACGTGCCATCAGTGCTGCCTGAAGCCATCAATTTCAAGCGGGGCTGAAGGCAGCAGAAATTCTGCCTTTGCAGCACTGCGCATGCACAGCAGCCTACTGTGCATGCGCAGCGCAAGTCTCTTGCCGGGGTTTTCAAATATGGATTGGCAATATTTTAAGTGTATCTTAGGAAACAGGGAGAGAAGAATGGAGCTCGTGTACCAATGATGTGGTAAGTACATTTATTGGTGATGTTTTTAAATACCGTATTTCCCGGGGTGTGGGGTGGGGGGAGAGCTCCTATCACAGCGTTTGGGGAGTCTGGCCTGGGGTAAAGTTGCGGGTGGGGCACAAATGTTATGAAGGAGGGGATTGGGATAATGCCACATGCAATGCTCCTTGCACGAAGGCGTGGAATGCCACCGCATTGAGGCCGGGGGGGGGGGGGGGGGTGGAGAAATAGCTTGGGTAGCTGAGCGGCCGCCGGGCTGGACAGCGGAACCAGCTGCCACCTTAGCTCCTTCTGCCGGTCCCCGCTCACCTCTGTTAGCTCTCCGTCTAAAAACCTCTCTCCTGCCACTCACTGGCCTCACTCATGTCCTTAAATTCTGACAGCGCGATTGAGGTTACTCGGCTGTGGGAATTTAAGGATTAGCAGGAAGCCGCTGACATGAGTAATGTCGGCGAGTGGCAGGTGAGAGGTGTTCCGACTGAGAGCACTGCCAAAGGTGAGCGGGCCGGCAGAAGGCGCTGAAGTGGGGGCCAGTTCTGCTGTAGGATCCCGGCGGCCGCTAGCAGCTCCCCGAGCTGCTTCTAACCCCGGACACATTGCGGTGGCTTCGCGCCTGGAGAGCTGCGGCAGCGGTGAGTGAGGGAGTTACTGGCAGTATCCCCGACCCCCTCCATCTCAACACTCCTGCCCTCCCCACAACTTTACCCCTGGCACAGACTCTCAACATGCTGTGAAAGGAACTGTCCCCCCAATTGGTCCCTTGAACAAGTGTTGTCATTCTATTAGATGAGAACTGATTCAACTATTCTCTGTACTCCCGTTTTTCCCACCATCTCTCCACCTGCTATCACCCTTCATCCCCCCCCCCCCCCCCCCCCCCGCCCATTCAGTAATTCAGAATAAAGGAGACTTGGAAGCCTTGGGCAAATTGACTTGTTACTGTTTTTATTTTTATTTTTAATTTTTACGGAGAACAATCTGCGCATGCACGGTTTAATTTTTTTTTAATGCCAATAGACTGCCTACCCTGAGTAATTACTCATGGCACGTGCCTGGATCACGGAGACATGGCTCCAGGGTGACCAAGGCTGGGAGCTGAACATCCAGGGATATTCAATATTCAGGAGGGATAGACAGAAAGGAAAAGGAGGTGGAGTAGCGTTGCTGTTCAGAGAGGAGATTAATGCAATAGAAAGGAAAGACATTAGCTTGGAGGATGTAGAATCGATATGGGTAGAGCTGCGAAACACTAAGGGGCAGAAAACGCTAGTGGGAGTTGTGTACAGGCCACCTAACAGTAGTAGTGGAGTTGGGGATGGCATCAAACATGAAATTAGAAATGTGTGCAACAAAGGTAAAACATTTATAATGGGTGACTTCAATCTACATACAGATTGGGTGAATCAAATTGGCAGGGGTGCTGAGGAAGAGGATTTCTTGGAATATATGTGGGATAGTTTTCTAAACCAACATGTAGAGGAACCAATGAGAGAGCAGGCTATTCTAGACTGGGTATTGAGTAATGAGGAAGGGTTAGTTAGCAGTCTTGTTGTGCGTGGCCCCTTGGGCAAGAGTGACCATAATATGGCTGAGTTCTTCATTAGGATGGAGAGTGACATTGTTAATTCAGAAACAAGGGTTCTGAACTTAAAGAAAGTTAACTTTGAGGGTATGAGACGTGAATTGGCCAAGATAGACTGGATAGACTAAAGGGTTGACGGTGGATATGTAATGGAAGGCCTTTTAAGACTGCATGGATAAACTACAACAATTGTTCATCCCAGTTTGGCAAAAGAAGGTAGTGCATCCGTGGATAACAAGGGAAATCAGGGATAGGATCAAAGCAAAAGATGAAGCGTACAAATTAGCCAGAAAAAGCAGCCTACCAGAGTACTGGGAGAAATTCAGAGTCCAGCAGAGGAGGACAAAGTGCTTAATTAGGAAAGGGAATATAGATTATGAAAGAAAACTGGCAGGGAACATAAAAACGTACAGCAAATTTTTATAGATATGTGAAGAGAAAAAGGTTAGTAAACACAAATGTAGGTCCCGTGCAGTCAGAAACTGGTGAATTGATCATGGGGAACAAGGACATGGCAGACCAATTCAATAACTACTTTGGTTCTGTCTTCACTAAGGAAGACATAAATAATCTGCTGGAAATAGCAGGGAACCGGGGGTCAAATGAGATGGAGGAACTGAGTGAAATCCAGGTAAGCCGGGAAGTGGTGTTAAGTAAATTGAATGGATTAAAGGCCGATAAATCCCCAGGGCCAGATAGGCTGCATCCCAGAGTACTTAAGGAAGTAGCCCCATAAATAGTGGATGCATAGTGATAATTTTTCAAAACTCTTTAGATTCTGGAGTAGTTCCTGAGGATTGGAGGGTAGCTAATGTAACCCCACTTTTTAAAAAGGGAGGGAAAGAGAAAACGGGGAATTACAGACCAGTTAGTCTAACATCGGTTGTGGGGAAAATGCTAGAGTCAGTTATTAAAGATGGGATAGCAGCACATTTGGAAAGTGGTGAAATCATTGGACAAAGTCAGCATGGATTTATGAAAGGTAAATCATGTCTGACAAATCTTATAGAATTTTTCGAGGATGTAACTAGTAGAGTGGATAAGGGTGAACCTGTGGATGTGTTGTATCTGGACTTTCAGAAGGCTTTCAACAAGGTCCCACATAAGAGATTAGCATTCAAACATAAAGCACACGGTATTGGGGGTTCAGTGTTGATGTGGATAGAGAACTGGCTGGCAGACAGGAAGCAAAGTGTAGGAATAAACAGGTCATTTTCAGAATGGCAGGCAGTGACTAGTGGGGTACCGCAAGGCTCAGTGCTCGGACCCCAGCTATTTACAATATAATGATCTGGATGAGGGAATTGAATGCAACATCTCCAAGTTTGCGGATGACACGAAGCTGTGGGGCAGTGTTAGCTGTGAGGAGGATGCTAGGAGGCTGCAAGGTGACTTGGATAGGTTGGGTGAGTGGGCAAATGCATGGCAGATGCAGTATAATGTGGATAAATGTGAGGTTATCCACTTTGGCGGCAAAAACAGGAGGGTAGACTATTATCTGAACGGTGGCCGATTAGGAAAGGGGGAGATGCAACGAGACCTGGGTGTCATGGTACACCAATCATTGAAAGTAGGCATGCAGGTGCAGCAGGCTGTGAAGAAAGTGAATGGTATGTTAGCCTTCATAGCAAAAGGATTTGAGTACAAGAGCAGGGAGGTTCTACTGCAGTTGTACAGGGTCTTGGTGAGGCCACACCTGGAGTATTGCATACAGTTTTGGTCTCCTAATCTGAGGAAAGACATTCTTGCCATGGAGGGAGTACAGAGAAGGTTCACCAGACTGATTCCTGGGATGGCAGGACTTCCATATGAAGAAAGACTGGATAGACTCAGCTTGTACTTGCTGGAATTTAGGAGATTGAGGGGGGATCTTATAGAGACTTACAAAATTCTTAAGGGGTTGGACAGGCTAGATGCAGGAAGATTGTTCCGGATGTTGGGGAACTCCAGAACAAGGGGTCACAGTTTAAGGATAAGGGGGAAGTCTTTTAGGACCGAGATGAGAAGATCATTTTTCTCACAGAGAGTGGTGAGTCTCTGGAATTCTCTGCCACAGAAGGTAGTTGAGGCCAGTTCATTGGCTATATTTAAGAGGGAGTTAGATGTGGCCCTCGTGGCTAATGGGATCAGGGGGTATGGAGAGAAGGCAGGTACAGAATACTGATTTGGTTGATCAGCCATGATCATATTGAATGGCGGTGTAGGCTCGTAGGGCCGAATGGCCTACTCCTAGGTAATTAGAGGCTGTCCTTTCAGCTGTTGAAATTAAACTCCAGAATTTCTTCTGCAATTTCTACCTCTATTCTCCTTTAAGATGCTCCTTACAATCTTTCCCTATGTTCACGTTTCATGATAAAGTTTCCTGAATTGTCTCTGCCAAATTTGGATGATATTCAGATTCAGATTCAGATTCAATTTTAATTGTCATTGTCAGTGTACAGTACAGAGACAACGAAATGCATTTAGCATCTCCCTGGAAGAGCGACACAGCAAATGATTTGAATAAATAACAATAAGTGTCCGGGGGGGGGGGGGGGGGGGAGGGGTGATTGGCAGTCACCGAGGTACGTTGTTGAGTAGCGTGACAGCCGCCGGAATGAAGCTGTTCCTGGACCTGCTGGTTCGGCAACGGAGAGACCTGTAGCGCCTCCCGGATGGTAGGAGGGTAAACAGTCCATGGTTGGGGTGAGAGAGGTCCTTGGCGATGCTGAACGCCCTCCGCAGACAACGCTTGCTTTGGACAGACTCAATGGAGGGGAGCGAGGAACCGGTGATGCGTTGGGCAATTTTCACCACCCTCTGCAATGCCTTCCGGTCGGAGACAGAGCAGTTGCCATACCAAACTGTGATGCAGTTGGTAAGGATGCTCTCGATGGTGCAGCGGTAGAAGTTCACCAGGATCTGAGGAGATAGATGGACCTTCTTCAGTCTCCTCAGGAAGAAGAGACGCTGGTGAGCCTTCTTGATCAGAGTTGAGGTATTGTGGGTCCAAGAGAGGTCGTCGGAGAGGTTGACTCCCAGGAACCTGAAGCTAGAAACACGTTCCACCTCCGTACCGTTAATGTGGATGGGGGTGTGCGTGCCGCCCCTTGACTTCCTGAAGTCTACAATGAGTTCCTTGGTCTTCTTGGAGTTAAGGGCCAGGTTGTTGTCAGGTTGTTGTCATATCCTGTGAAATGCTTTGAAACATTTTGGTTTTGTTAGAGGTACAATATTAATACATACTGTTGGAAAATTCTAGAAAGGCTCATTTGTCCTGACTTGGCCAAAATAACATATTGAATTGTGATGTAATCACATCCACACTGTTCCAAAACAAAAGACTGGTGTTGATTTGAGCTTTGATTCTGTAATGAGCAGGATGAGCTAATTATTTTAGGTTCAGGTCTAATTAACCTGTTCAGGTTTAGATTGTATTGATTTTGACACAGTAGAGCACCATTTACTTTATCCTTAACATTCAGGCATATTTCCAAATTGTAACCTCAACGATAGCTCACAATTGGCCTAGATCCACTATACTTGCACTGAATGCAAGTCAGTAGTCTGGAGTGACAGAATGCTCAGGCTAATCTGATGTTTAGTTTAATAAAATACGATTAACTGTACCATTAAGGCACTTTTGGTTCAGTAGCCAGTGGCTTGAGGTTGCCACTATATGTAGTTGCCACCGGGTTGTGCCGCGATGGCAGCCCCGCCAACAGTCTGTCTGTCTTTTTGTCTTTTTTTTGTTATTTTTAGTGTGCTTTAAAAGTATGTGTTAATGTTCTCTGGTTTGTTTTATGTGGGGGGTGGAGGAGGGGGTTAGGGAAAACTTTTTTCCAATTTCTTACCTTGCCAGAGATGCAATTGTTTACCGGATCATTTCTCCGGTCGCTCTGCGGCCTAACATCATGGAGTTGGCGGCCTTGCTCGGGACTGACTTTGAGCCCCACCGCGAGGACGTGGACTTACCATCAGAGCATCGATCCCTTGCCTGGGATCGATGCTCCAATCTGCGGGCTGCGGATTTCACCATCGAGGAGCTCGCAGTCTCGGGTAGAGGCCGATGTCGGGAGCTCCAAACGACACAGAAGGTTTCGACCAGCCCCGACCTGGGATCAGATCGCCCCGCGCTGGGGAGCTGAGATTCCCCCCGATGCAGGAGCTTGATCACCCCGACGCGAGGGCCCAAACGCCCCCGGCTACGGGAGCCAAGATCGCCCTGTCAACGGAAGGCTCAAGGCCCCCGACTGCTGGAGAACAAAGAAGGGAAGAGATTGAACTTTTTTGCGCCTTCGATCACGGTGAGGAATGTGGAGGAGTCACTGTGGTGGATGTTTATGTTAAAATGTACTTTGTGTGTCTTGTTGCTTTTTATTGGTGTGACTGTATGGCCAATCAAATTCCTCGTATGTTGCAAAACATACATGGCTAATAAATTATGATTATAATTATGATTATGATGTCTCCAAATGCTGCTTAATGCATATTTTATATAACACATGCATATACTAAATTAACTAAGTTTCACTGTTTTCCTAAAATCCATAAAAACTTAATATGCATTGAATAATCCCAATAATAGCTTTAGATGTAATTAAAATTTAATGGAAGTGTGCTGTACAGCCATGCTTTCACATGTAAATTTGTTTTTATGTTAAGAAATCAAAATGTATCTTTATTGTTGTCAGAAAGGATCTGCCCTTCAAATAACCCAGTCAATACTCTGATGCCAAATGCATTTCACATAGCTTCATAAATTCAAATGTCCCCAAGCGCAGGTAAAAATAATAAAATATTGTCAAATCAATGATGTGTAGTAGCGATGAAGTCACTTAAAACAGTTTGATTTTTTTCCCCAATGTATGCATTCAGCTTATATCAGTTCTTATACATGACATTTGCATCCATCTAATCCATGCTCTATAACTCTCATTTATCTATTTAGCTTCTCATTGTAATGCTCCTTCAGCCAGGCATGTAGAGTTATGTGACTGTAAACTTCTCCTGGGCATCTGTTCTTGCCAGTTTCAATTTTGCTGATGAGATGGGAACATGAAGTGTGGCAAGGCAACACATGCCAGTTTTTCTCTTTCCAAACAGATGAGCATCACATCCCATCGTGCTGACCCACTCATCAGGTCAGTCAATAACATATCTTGTCATCTTTAAGCCTATTGCAGACAGCATAAATCTCAAATCAATACCAATTTAGACATTGCAAATGCTAATTTCTGCAATGCACAGGCCCATAATAACAACTTAGGCAATGTTCAAACTGCTGTTTTCAGGAGTTCACAAATTCAGATTCTGCAGTCACTGTGCTCGTTATTATTCTCAAAATGTCATTGAATAAATAGAATCTCCCAATAGCCCCTGGCTAAATTGCAACAACTGAAGTATTAATTAGGTCACAAATTCCAGACTGTCACAGTTTCGGTTCTTGATCCATGTTATGTTGATGGATCTTGGCCAATTCTTCAATTGGTCTCGGTGTCCCTGTGCAGGGATACATAGAAATTAGGTAGGGTCCCTGCTCTCTGATGGAATGTTTGTATAATTTGCAATGAGATTATTAATCACTTTAGCTACAGACTACTCCATGTACAATGGCCTGCCTATACATGGTATTAAAGAGCTAACTGCTTCATGGAATTATATTTTGAATTAGAGGAAGGGGAGGCTGGGATTTATTTTTGCCAAGTAAGGCAAAACTCCTGTAATATTGTTTTGAGAAATCTCCATTACTTCCCTGCCATTTACCTGTGGATTTGTAATTAAATAGTAAGTGGAATTAAATATTTTATCACGCCTATTCATTTCTAAGTGAAATTGATATAATGAAGTCCTTAACTATTGGCTGGGAAATCTATAGTTAAGATAAATAGTTTTGGAGAAAGATTGGCACTGGTGTATTCCCGGGGGGGGGGAAGATTGTCTTTTCATGGGCAAACAGGAGAACTGCTAAATATCTCACAACATAACGGGCTAGTAAAAAGAACAAAGATATAAAGAACTGCAGATGTTGGAACATTGAGTAAGACACAAAGTGATGGAGTAACTCGGCAGGTCTGGCTGGACAAAATGTCACCTGTCCATTCTCTCAACAGGTGCTGCCTCACCTGCTGAGTTACTCCAGCACTTTGTGTTTTGCTGTAATAAATAGAGCAAACAGGTTGATAATATAGTTGGGAAGATAAATCAACGTGTTTATAAAAATTAGTTGAAATGCACTGAAGGTGTGAGTGAACAGAGGCATTGCTTAAAATATGTAGTTCCATGTTAATGCTGGTAGAGAAATACATAAAGAAACAATAATGTTTTGGGTTTTTTTTTAACAATGGTAGGAAGTACAAGGATAAATACGTGGGCAATAAAATAAACAAGTATTAAAATGCTGCCTATGGCACTGAATGCCAGGTGGAGGAAGTAGATAACATTTAGCTCTCTCTGGAGTAAGTGGAAGAAATGGGCATGGGGATTGGGAATCAAGTACTGGACTCTGAAAGATTAAAACTCAAAATGCTGGAGAGTTGCTGACCTCTCTCTCTCTCTCTCTCTCTCTCTCTCTCTCTCTCTCTCTGTCTCTGTCTCTGTCTCTCTCTCTGTCTGACTGTCTCTCTCCTTACTTGCTGCTTTGAGCTACTGAATATTTCTGGCATTTTTAATTGTATCTTTCAGATTTACCACATCTATTGTTCATTGCTTTTTTTAATACTAGTCGACTAGTAGATTTAAGTGGGTAGAGTGATAGAGGAAGTCTGGCATAGATGAAATTTGGCCCAATTTTCTCCTTAATTCTATCTATTTAAAAATGAAAATGCATGTTGCTAGAAGTTGTTGTTTGTTGTGTCAGTTGCTGCTCTACAGGTATGCTTGTTTTGCAGCATACCTGGTCTTTGGTGAATAGCCACTACATATATCCTTTGCATGCTTTATAATAATGAAGAAAATTACGGAGATCAAAAGCAAGGTTGCATCCTGGGTGTTTGGAGGATGTGGGATGGTGGCTGAGAGTGGCCACTCAGAGGGACCTGGGGACGATGCAACCAAATGGAGGCCTGGCTGAGTATGGGTGTTGCTGGCATTGAAAACAATAATTGGGACTTGAGGTGTGATGGGAAAAATCAGCTGACTGGACATTAGTACCTCACAGTAAGAGATGGATGGTGGGTCCTTAATCAGAGAGTCTGGTCGATCATCTATCAGAAAATGACGGGAGTCTTGCAGTTGGGCTAGTTAAAAAACAAAGAATTAGGGTTGTCAGTGAGTTCAAAGAGTTAAACATTTGAGGATTGGATAATGGAATTAGCAAGCGTACAAAGGATAAGGATTGGATTTCCTTGTGGGGTTGTAATATGAAGTTTCTTGCTCTTGCTTAACCCACAGACCGAGTGAAAGTTCAATAGTCAGTGTCACAATTGTTGTTCCTTGCGAGCGGAGCACAAAGGCAAATTCCTTGTATGTGTAAATACTTGGCCAATAAACTTATTCATTCATTCATTTATTCTTGTGGAGAAGCTCGAGGAGCAGACGCAGAAGCCTTTAAAGAAGGGGGCCTATTGTTGATTGAGAAAGTGACAGAGCTACTTATCTGGAAGCTACGGAACAAGAAAAATGCACACCTAAACATCAAGGATGCCAAAACTACACACCTGTACAACTGTGAGGGGAACCAACAAGTCTGCAATAATCACAGAGGAATATCTATACTCTATACTGCTGAACGGAGTCCCGTTAAACAAACTCATCACTCATCTTGACGGAGGCCTGCTTCCAAAACAGCCATTGTGAAGGGGGTGCAATAGTAGACGCGGCTTCCAGCAAAATAAGTCCAAGAGAAGTGCCAAGAATGAAACTACACTTGTTCACCACTCATTATCGCTCTCATTAAATCTTTTGACAATGTTCACCGTGAGTGCCTTTGGAAGATCCTGGCAAGTATGGCTGCCAAAAAAACTTTGTTGACAATTCTCTGATAGCTGCACAGTGGCACCGTGGTAAAGTTGCTGCTTTACAGCGCCAGAGACCCATGTGCAATCCTGACAATGGGTGCTGTCTGTGTGGAGTATGCACATTCTCCCTGTGACCTCGTGGGTTTTCTCTGGGTACTCCAGTTTGCTCCCACTTTCCAACGACGTGCAGGTTTGTAGGTTGATTGGCTTGTGTAAATTGTCCCTAGAGTACACAATATAAATAGTGTACAAGTGATCGATGGTTGGCGCTGACTCGGTGGGCCAAATGGTCTGTTTCCATGCTGTATCTCTTAAAATAAAATACACAACAGAATAATAGTTAGAATAATGGATAATGGAGAATCCTCAGACACATTTCTGGTCACCAATGGTGTGTAATAAAGCTATTTGCTTGCTCCTGCACTGGTCAGTCAGATATTCTCCATAATGCTGTTTGATGTCTACTCTGATTTTTTTTTAAAGGTGGGATCAACACTTAGATACCAAAACCAAGGTATGAGAAACCAGCTTAAGGGATTTCCTCTTCTCTGAAGACTCTGTACTCAATGTAAGCTCAGAAGCTGATATGTAGGAAAGCTTGTAAAAAATGCCAGTGTCTATGACTATTTTGGCCTTACAATTTGCACCAAAAACCCTGAAATTATAAACCAACCAAAAACCCCATGCATAGAACCAAACATCCATGAGAATAGTCAAAGGTTTTCACTCTTGGACAAGTTCACACACCTTGGCGCCATTCTCTCAAGACTGATGACGAGCCCACAGTACGATAGAAACAACCAGCTCTGCCTTTGGAAGACTAACAGGGAACGTGTGGGAATGAAGAAGAATAAGCCTAAAGAAGAAGCTGAATTGTGCGATTGTCTTACCCAACTTACTGTATGCTTGTGAGACATGGATGACAGACATGCCAGGCAGCTTAACCACTTCCACATGACCTGCCTGCACAGCAAATGGAAAGACAAGATTCTGATCCAAACAAACCTCCGCAGCATTTGCATAATGTAAAAAGAAGCAGAGATCAGGTGGGCAGTACATAGCAGAAGAATATCTGTGGACAGGAAACTAAATATATTCTACCATCAGGATATATTTAGTATCCTGGGGCAATTCTAAATCAGACTCACAGATGGACACTCAACAGCTGTGACGCAGCTTGCACGCTATCAGTTCCTACAAGTCAAAGCCAGGTAGCGTGACCGGCCATAACACAACACTTCTGGATGAATTCAATACCTTTTGTACATACTTTGAAAGGGAGGAAACTAGCACACCTTCACAGCCCTTGATGATCCACTGAGGCCGATACCAGAGCCACACAGCGTACCTGAATGAGTGTTAAAGATATGTGCGGACCAACTGGCTAGAGCTACCTGCGTGTTTCAAAGGGGCATCTATCATACTGGTGCCCAACAAAAGCATGGTGAACTGGCTCAATGATCGCTGACTTGGAGCACTTACATTCATTGTAACAAAATGATTCGTGATGTTGGTTATGGCATGAATCAATTTGTACTTCAGAAATCATCTGTATCTTCTTCAATTTCCCTATCACTACAACGGGTCAGCACCAGATACTGTCTCACTGGCTCTCTGCTCGGTTCTGGACCAGCTGGGTTGCATGATCACATAGATCAAGCTATTGCACATTAACTATAGCTCAGCATTCAGCACAATCATCTGCACCAAATTTATCACCAAGGTGCAAGTCCTGGGCCTTCTACCTCCCTTTGCAACTTGATCCTTGACTTCCTCATTCAGCAGTTCTTAATTAGTGCAGATCAGTAACAACATCTCCTTCTCATTGACCAACAACACAGATCCACCTCAAGGCTGCATTTTCCCCTTGCTCTACTCTCTTTGAACTCATGACTGTGTGGCTAAACGTAACTCCAATACCATTATAAATTCACTGATGACACCCATATTTTTGGTTGAATCACTGATGGTGATGTGTACAGAACACCTTGCTGAACAATGTCAAACCAACAACCTCTTGCTCAGAGGAATGAGTTGTTGGCTTCACAAATTAATAATGAGGAGACAATGTGCCAGATTTCATTGATGAGTCAGTGGTGGAGAGAGTTAAGGGCCTGTCCCATGTCACGTATTGCAGACAGCTGTGCGGACGCATGATGGCGCGCGCGACTCTCATGCGTCCGTCACTACTGGCCTGTCGCGAAAATGATGGCCAACTGGGACAGGCCCTTTAGCAGTTTCAAATTTCTGGGCTTTAGCATCTGAGGCCTATCATAGAGGTGTAATCATGTAGACAGCCACCAGTGCCCCAACTTTCTTAGATGGTTAAATGGATTTGATATGTTACCAAATACTCTACACACACACACCCACAGGTGGACTGTTGAAAGGATGAGCAAATTCAGGGACAGATACTTTCCTCCACTCATCAGGTTCCTGAAAAGGTCTGCACAATCCTAATCCCATTTTGGTAACGGAACACCAAGGACCACCTCTTGCACTACCATGGGGGTATTTGCTATTTGTTTTTCTTTTAATTTCTAAATGTCCTGTTTTGCCACAGTCTTTTGCTTTTCATTGCAAAGTATAATTTATGTTTTGTGTATTGTCCGTGGTGAATCTGTGGAATTCATTGCCACAGGAGGCTGTGGAGGCCAAGACAATGGGTATTTCTAAGGCAGAGATAGGTAGATTCTTGATTAGTATGGGTGTCAGGGGTTATAGGGATTAGGCAGGAGATTGGGGGTTGAGGGGGAGATAGATCAGCCATGATTGAATGGTGGGCCGAATGGCCTACTTCCACTCCTATCACCTATGAACATGAATTCATGTGCCTGTGATGGTGCTGTAAGCAAGAATTCCATTGTACCTGTACCTCACCATTCTCATGCACATGACAATAGACTCAAGCTGACAAAGCAGTTACATTACAGAGACCTGGTTGAGGACAAGCAATCATATGATGGACTGAGGAAGAGATTCAAGGATTGTCTTAAAACAAACAGCCCTGAAGAGTGTCAACATTGATACATACTACTGGGAATAGCAAGTATTGAATATTCCTGTTGGCAACCCCGAGTGAAAAATGGTTTGTGCACAAATGAGGAAGCTCAAATGGAGGAGGGAAAGAGGAAAGGGGAATCTCAAAAATCAAGAATCACTGATGTTACAGCATCCCTATTCCTCATACAGCATCGCCCATGTGAAAGAAACTTTGAAGCCCAGAATAGTCTAATCAGCCACCTCCATTAGCATCGCAATACTGTAAACATGATGTAATTGGGTTACTTGAGCACAAGTAATGAACAACAACACTCAGATAATACTTTGTTGTGCAGTTGTTGTTGATGCAGCAGCATGTTTTGTGCCAAGAAGGGTGCTGTCAAATATCCAAAACAATGCAAAATGGCCCAGAAATGTTCATATCACACTTCACTCTGTCCATTTTCAATAGCTTTGAAGTAAACAATGTTGCAAGGCCACTGACAACAAATCTATTGGAATTACCTCCCAGCGTAATTTAAAGATTTCTGTTCCTTCTAATCATCTCACTAGCCTTGCCTCTGCTGTTTAACAATATGATAAGGTTGAATTCTATCTTGTACGCACATTAATAGATACATTTAAAAGAAAACAATTATGTAGGTAATGAAATGTACAACTTTTCACGAGGAGCTGGACTACCTACATGTTTGATGCTACATAATGTTCCAATTAGAGTCGACCAGGCACTGCATCACAGGAAAGATCAACAGTCTTTGAAAGGCTGCAACATTGTTCCAGAGAACGACGTTAGGACTAAAAGGTACCAGGATCTAAAAGTATCGGCACCTATCAGGAGTTTCAACAAAAGTGTATTCCTTAGAAGTAAATTTAGCAAAGATCTCTTAGCAGGACAAATGGCTGTGTTACATCAAAGCTGAGCTTAACCTGAGCTTCTTCCTTAAGTTTACATTGCAGCACAGGTCACTCAATAATGATCATGAACTGTAACTGTGGCCAGTTTTGTTTTCCATTCGAGAGCTCATTGAGGTGAATTGTGGAAGCTTGTTGTCACAGCCCAGGGATCGATTCCTGAACCTGATGAGATTGTTCACCAGCTAGAACCTCAGCGTTGAAAAGCAGAGGAAGTAGAATGGAGCAAGGACCCCAACTCAGTTTATTAACATAAGTCTAGACTGGAAACAGTGTACCGAGGTGGCATGGAAGGAGACCAACTTATGGTAGTAGTAATGGAAGTAAATATAAGAAACGGAAGAACAGTGCAGTGTAGCAAGCAAAAAAGACTGGCTCACATGAACAGAGGGAAAGACACCCTCTATTCAGAGGATTCAGGTGAGCACATCAATATAATTAGAGAATTTAAAAAAATCGATTGCACGAACTGAGTGATAAATATTCTATTAATAAACAACTCAAAAGGAGGATGTTTGGACCCATTGGGCTGATACTAATTGTTGATTTGTGCAGGTGTCAGGGCTTATGGGGAGAAGACGGAGGAATGGGATTGAGAGGTGAAGATTGATTAATCATGATTGAATGACGAGTAGACTCGATGGGCCGAATGGCCTAATTTTTCTCCTACAACATGAATTTATAATACTAATTGAAAAAAAATCCAGCTTAATTTCTCCTTCTAACATCTAAACGTTTAAAAAGATGGGGTTTCTGCCTTCACCACTGTTTCCAGCTGAGAGTTTCAGATCTCTACTACATTCTGTGTGAGAAAGCTTTTCATAATCTCCCCTCAAATTCTAAATTGAATCCCCCCCAAAAGCTATGCATCCTCATATTTGACCCCTCTGTTACAGGGAAAGGGTTTATTCTTTTCTAGGCCCTTCATAATTTTATATGGCCCAATTAAGTCTCTCCTCAGACTCCCCTTTGTCCCTCAGCAAACAATCTCACCCTATTCAATACAATAATAATAAATCTCCTCTGCATGCTCTCCAGTGTGTGACCTGAACTGTATGCAATGTGCAAGCTGTGGCCTGACTAGTGCCGTGTACTGTTTTACTGTTACTTTCCTATTTTTATATTTTTTGCCGCACCTAATAAAGCATAGCATCCCATATGCCAATTTAGCCTTTTATGGCTTTTTCCTGCTGCCTTTAACAATCTGTGCACACACACCAACGTCCCTTTGTTCCTCAGCTGCATTCACTACCCTCCCATTTATGGTATATTCCCTTGTCCAGTTGCATCTTGCTAAATGCATTAGTTCTGAATCAAATTCCATCTGCTCAATTTACCAGATAATCTATACCTTTTTGCAATATCATGCTTTCCTTCATTGTCAGCTGCATGGATTGGCCTGCATGGACAACTCGGGCCAAAAGGCCTGTTACCATGTGTAGGGGAGAACTGCAGATGCTGTTTTAAACCAAAGATAAACACAAAATGCTGGAGTAACTCAACGGGACAGGCAGCATCTCTGGAGAAAAGGAATGGGTGATGTTCAACATTTTGTGTCTATCTTAGGCCTGTTACCATGTTGCATTGCTCTATATATTTTATTTAAATCATTTGTAAATCCTTTCATCATGCCCCCAGCACTTTCATGTACATCATTAATATATATTACAATGGAAGGGACCAGATAGAGAGCTATAGCAGCTATGTAAGCACTTGTCAACTCTAAAATGTTGCCTCCTGCCAATTTTGGTCCAATTTGCTTGTCTCCTTTGGATCCCACAGGCCTTTTTTTTTAAAACAGCTAAGTGGGACTTTGTCAGTGCCTTGCAAATGTCCATGTCCACTGCGTTAAACTGCTTCCCTCATCTGCTCTCCTGATTATCTCTCCTGAATCAATATTGCCCAATTAATCTGTGCCACCTTCCCTTCAAATGGATTCCACCAAAGTTTAACCTAACTAGTTTGCAATTACATAGTTTATTCCTACTTCTTTCGTTTAACATGGTTAGCTGGGATCAGTTCCACTAATTCCACTTTTATAGGTAAAGAGAATTGAAAAAGTAAAATCAGACATGCTATTATTTCCTCATTTGTTTCTTTTGGTAATTTGGGATTTTCTTCATCCAAACCTTGCACTTTACCCATTTTCAAAGATAATAAGGGCTTTAATATAATTTTTTTTACTGAGTTTACCCCATCCAATATATCATTATCTTTTGCCTTTAACTATAAGCTTGATTTCACCTTCACCTTTTGTGAAGGCAGTCATAAACATTAAGAATATAGTCCACAACTTGCCCATCCACATGTGAATTGGTCGTTTGATTATTAATAGCCCCACTCTTTCCTCTTGTTCCAAATGTATACGTTTAGATTTTCATAAATTTTACTTCCCAAGTACTTTTCGTGCCTTCAGCATGTTTTCCTAGTGTGCTGTTAAACCTCATTTCTCAACTACCTCTTTCAAGATTACATTTATTAAGCTCTTGATCGCTAACCAGCGAGTTAATGCTTCTATTGCAGACTTTGGACACTTCATTATGTAAATAAGAGGTGCAGTAACATTACAATAATTTAACAGGCTTGCGAGGTTGGTGGTGCCGATCATACATTTTTTCGAGACTATTGGATGTTACTCCCATTAATACTATTTCATGTTTTTACACCTTATGCGGTAACATAATACATTTTAAAGTGAACCTGGTGAGTGTAACGGGAGTGGGAAATATACTCGTCCCCTAGACCCTGGCTCTATCTGCTAATCTACCCATCTAAACCTTCGCTCTACCTGTTGTATACATGCCTGGCTTGATTGTATTAATGCAGAGTATTATCTGATTTGATTGGATAGCATGCAAGCAACAGCTTTTCATTGTGCCTTGGTACATATGACAATAATAAAGCTAAACCTAAACCAATGATCCTGTGAAGAAAGAACTGCAGATGCTGGTTTAAATCGAAGATAGACACACAATGCTGCAGTAACTCAGCGGGATCGGCAGCATCTCTGGAGAAAATGAATGGGTGGCATTTTGGGTCGAGAAAAAGCGTCTCAACCCGAAACGTCACCCATTCCTTCTCTGTAGTGTCCTGGATCCCAACTCTAATACCTGCCCCACACCTAACCCACTGCCAGGCCCCTAGCCCCAGATCCCTGGCGCTGCACCCATGGTCACATTCCACGTCAATGAGTGAGCCAGATGCTGCGCCAGCATTTCTGAACAATTAGATGCCAGGACATCGGTGTCTTCAGCTAGAATCAGTGTACAGGCACCTCATGTTTTACGCGGGGGTTACGTGCTTGAAAAGCAATGCGCAAGCCAAAAACGTGTATATGCAGACACAGAAACATATAGATTTTATTTTGTGTAGGAAGGAACTGCAGATGCTGGTTTAAACCAAACGTAGACACA
Source organism: Raja brachyura (assembly GCA_963514005.1). Next base: position 40,152,899 of record OY740795.1, on the reverse strand, counting down.
GAAAGCTGGAGTAACTCTGCGGGTCTGACAGCATCTCTGGAGAAAAGGAATAGGCGTTTCGGGTCGAGACCCTTCTTTATCTTTGAGCATCTCAAACTATATCAGTACACCAGTAGCACATATCCAAATTCTGAAAGAAGTCACTTTACCTAACTGGCACGTTGACATGTCATGGAAGTACTCAAAGAGATTGTTAACAAAGCGGAATTTATTGTCAAAATAAGAGAAAGCAAAAGAGAAAGGAATGCAAACCATGTTTTGTGCAGAGGAGCCAAGTGGCAGATGGAAGGAAATGTACACAGTGTCAATTTGTAACTCTGCGTGTGCTGACAAGCTCCACTTTACATCTTGACAGTTGATGCAACTGACCCTTGCCTTTTGAACTCTAGGGCATATAAAAGGCTTTAGAAAAATCCTTGCACACATACTGTCAAAGTAACAGACAGCTGCTTCAGAGATGTAATTTACATGCATATTTACAGAAATTTCTTCAGGGAAGGTGCCTGCATTTCAAGAAAGGATGCATCTTCAGGTCAAGCCACTGTAATCTTATTCCACTGTTCGTGGCACAAAGGAATGGATCATAAAATGGATAATGCCAACAAAAATACTTTACTAAATGCAAGTAAAACAAAAGAACGTGTTAAACCTGAGAAAGCAATTCATGAACATTACAAAATTCAGCAAGCAAGGAGGAACGAAAGCTAATTGGCAGAAGAGAACAAAGGGTATAATAATAAAGGGGGAGCATTTAATTGTAAGATAAATGAAGGAGAGAGATACAGGCACGCTGATGTATTATTCTATATATGTTTTTCAGCTTAATTAAATCATCTCAATGAATATATGACACAGCTCCATGGAATGGAAATGTTAATTCATCATTTGAAATAGTTAATATTTGGCATTTATTATTCAAATTAAATCAATTCTTCATATGCTTAATTAAAAACTTTCTATTTGAAGTACATTATTGATGGACACACACAGTGAGCTTAAACAATTCATAGGTATTCAAACAAAACAGTCTCATTCACAGAAATGAGGACACAAATAATTAATAAATGTTAGGTTGAATATCTATCACAGTGCATCATTTGGGATGAATTTCCTCTGAAACCAACAGGTGAAAATCTTTCTCAAGTTGTCAATAGAAAGCAAGTCATCGGTAATAATACTCAAGCTCTTCCTTAGAACAGTGCCAGTGAAAATTTCAAAGAATAGTAAGATTAAATGAGAACTTACCAGTTTGAAGTTTGATCTTGATTTTATGAGGAGTTACGTTGGTGATTACATGAAGAAGACCCTCCAGGCCACCTGCACACCAATCTTCAAAGCAGTGGTATGAAATCACAAATAACAACACCGAAGTGACATAGTAAGATGCGTGACTCGGGAACTACCAGATGATCCTTTATGAGAGAGGGTTGGGCATAGCGGGCTCGTAATCACCAACGTAACTCCTCATAAAATCAAGATCAAACTTCAAACTGGTAAGTTCCCATTTAAACTTACTATTTTACTTCGGAGTCACGTGAGTGATTCCATGAGGAGTTCAAAGCTTTGTGATTTCATGCCGCAGATTACAAATCTCGGCATCCCACTGCATGGATTGACTCAAATGAGAAATTAATGCATTAGTAGTAACATTGCATTTAATGCAGTAATAAAGTTTATTTAAAAAATATAAACAAACAACAGTACCCCTCTATCCCAGGGTACTTTAAACATAACTTAAAATAGCATTGATAGAAATTCTGAAACATCAGCTCATTTGCCCATCCGGCGGCCGCCAAAATATGGTCGACGGGCACGTCCCTCGCCTTGGCCGCCGAAGTAGCTGCTGCCCTAGTGGAATGAGATGTAAACACAATATCTAAATGATACGCTGACGTTGATGCTGACCTGGTGGAAAGAGATATACAATCGTCAGTGTTAATACCTGTATAACCCAGAACCTGCTGCAGCCACCTTGAAATAGTCTGAACCGACCTTCCTTTGTGTAGTTGTTTGTTGACTAATAAACAATGCTGATTCCATACTTCTTAGGATTCTGGTGGGCATGGTAACATAGACGTGAGGCCGTGGGGTATCCGAAAATGATCTTAAATCATGCCACCCCTAGTCTACTCTGCTTGTGTAGACCAGAATGTAAATGTAATGGCACCTGCAGCCAATTCCATCCTATCCAGCCACAGCGTTTGCATTGTTTGCCGTAATTTTGCTGATATAAGTGTCATAACTAAGGATGTAGCTGGAACCCCTTGGTGAAGTAATGTTCACACATTTTCAATAACCAACTGCATAATCTTGTAGTGGGAAAACTTGTGTCAAGATCTTTTAACAAGGGTTGAACCCGACAGCGTAGTTCCCTTATATTGCTGCTGTAGTGTCTCTATAACTGAATTATTGTCAAATACCACTTAAAATGAACTGGAACATGTCAGTAATCTGTACCGTATTAAATGTAACATTAACATTTAACAAAAACACTTCTGATCCCCTCAATAGGAATGCACTGCTTTTTTGGGTGCTATCCCTGCACACTGCAGTGAGCACCTTCATGTCTTGATGTGACAACCTGAGGCATAAGTCAATCCATTCAAAATGTGTAAGTCAATAATTGTTTTACTGTGCAAAGGCCGGTCTCCTGAACCACAGCTTGAAACAGCAAGTTCTTGTTTTTTGGAACAACCGTATACCGTTGTGCCATAATGCCTGATGAAGCAGGCAACAAGGACGCTTGGCCAGTCCGACCGTACGAACCCAAGCGAGGTCTTGCTGACTGTTTTAAGACCCGGCTAATGAGGCAAAAATGAGGAAGACATAAAAGACCATTCCTCCTATTGAAGAATGTATTTCTCCGCACTGTTGTGCCACATATTTTTGCAATTAGTGAATAAACATGCACCAACATGTCGATATTCGATGTAGTATTGAACCATACTTTCATCATACTTTGAAATCCAACACTTATTCTGTGTTATCGATCTGAACTGGATGATACACCAGTGGCAAAGGAGATTTAGGTAATTATTACAGGATACTGTTACTTGATTACCATGTGACTAATGTGTCACCATCGTAGAGTAGCAACTTGAATTTGAGCATGTAGAATATGTATATTCGCTCAATAGCCCCTTACCCATGGGGTGCATCTAGTGTATATAGTTAGTTGATACAAACAATTCAAGAATTGGTAACTCATGCAATCTCAAATACCTTGAAGTCGGTGATGGTATTTGGAATTTCTCATCTTAGAGTCCTAGCATCAGTTTGTCATAACTGAATTCAACCGATCAGACTACTGTAGTGAGTTTCAAGTTCAAGTTCAATTAGTTATTGTCATGTTCAGCAATGCTAAATACTGTTACGTCATCATTGTGACTGAGGCAGCTTCAGCTGACAATAGCATAAGGTTGTTAACAATGGTTTAATTGCTACTTGCACGATATCAGATCCTTGATTTGCTCGGCTGAAACACAGCTGCTAGATTGCCAACTACTCTTGACGAAAATAAAACTCAGTTTTAAAATAGATTGCTATAACTCCAATCTCTTGCCACAAGACGGAGTCAAGGCTAATAATAATTAAAGGTAAATCCCAATGACCAACAAACAGTTTATCCCATACCCCAAAGCTTTACTGTTATAATACAGTTATATTGTCTTTGATAACCTCTGTAATGGGATTTGCATAGCATGGATCTCTGACCCTTATGAATCTGTTGTTAGTCAGGAAAATAAGTTTTCATATTCGGAAAGTTCATATTCACTGCCGGCACATATGTGCTTAAGTATGTTCTATTGACTTATTTTTTTTAATTTTTAATTTTTTTAATTTTTTTAATTACATCCCTTGTATTGTATTACAGTAATAACATGCCATTCCTGCCTTATTCCATGTGTGGTTTGCATGAGAACTTTTGCCCAATTTCCAAACCTTAATATTTAAAAAAAACCCTGGCCATAATCCAAACTTGCTTGGAATGCTCAGCCTGTGCCTCGACCAGATCTTTTTACCCTTTGTGTGTTGTACAAAACAAATGTAAATATTACAACTTGTGAACAGTGCACTATCCATATTTTGGAAGTGCTAGACCCATTTTGTTGAGTAGGATTGGTAAGGTGCATGGAATTTCTGAGCTATCATGCTGCCCCCAGCTCCAGTGAACCGCTTACTGCCGATGAGCGCCTGGGGTGTGTTCTGAAATGATGACTTTTGCCCGCCATTGGCCTAATTGATTCATCTGCCAGGCTTTCTTCCCTGTTGAATAGGCCTACCTGAATAACAGATTCAGTTGCTGGCTCTCACATCCCCCTGTCAGCGCTATTCACTGCCGGCACATATGTGCTTAAGTATGTTCTATTGGCTTTTTAAAATTTTATTTTTTTTTATTATTATATCCCTTGTATTGTATTACAGTCATTGTACCCCTTATTTTTTTTATTTTAAGGCTTTAGAAAAGAGAGAATAGAGAGAAAAATAGCAGCATAGAAAGTAGAAAAGTGAAAAAGTGATGTGAAAGTGCCAAAGCGTGACAGAGGGAAAGGAAACCCTTGAAGAGTTAGAAATGGGAATTAAGAGATAGACCCTGGAGAGGGAAAAAAAAGAAAGAAAAAAGAAAAGCCAGTTACTTTATTATAAACATCTCGCAAAAGGAATCTACCAACTCGACAGTTTTTCTTCCCCCTTTACCAAGACCCAACACCGGTACTTTTTTGAGGTAATCTTGCACCTTATGCTTGTAATAGATTTATAAATGCAGACCACGTCTTATAGAAACAGTCTGATTTTCCAGCTAGTCTGAGTCTCATATCTTCCAAGTGTAATGTTTCGAACATAGATGAAATCCACATATTGACTGTGGGTACCGGAGAATTTTTCCAGAATTTTAAGATTAGGTTTTTTCCAGTTATTAAGCCATATTCAAATAGAGTCTTTTGAAACACATTTAATTCAGGGCAATCTTCCGATATCCCAAAGATTATCCAGTCTGCTTCTGGGGTCAGTTTTATTTTAAATATTTTTGTGAAAATTTCAAAAATTTCAGTCCAAAATGTTTGAATTTTTGTACAAAAGACAAATGATTGTGCTATATTAGCTTCTTGACATTGACATTTATCACATATAGGAGAGACATTGGGAAAAAGTTTACTTATTTTAGTTTTTGAATAGTATAATCTGTGTAAGATTTTAAATTGTATTAAGGTGTGTCTTACATTAATTGAACATTTATGCATGTTTAATAAATATTCTTCCCACCTTTCTTTTTATACTTAATTCTTTTTCCCAGTCTCTCCAGATACCATCTGTTGTTGGTATTTCTGCATTTAGAATAATATTATATATATACATGATATTAGGTTTGCTGATTCTGCCTTTGTATTCATTACTTCTTCCAGTAAGTCTGGAGGCATATTGTGATAATCTTGTGTGTATTTTTTCAGATAGTCACAAATTTGGAAATATTTAAAATACTGATTCCCAAATTGTATTTTAGTTTTATTTGTTTAAATGATAATAGTTTTCCCAATTCATACACATCTCCGAAGATTTGAATTCCAGCTCTTTCCCATTGTATAAATGCTTTATCTTTAGTTGAAGGTTTAAATGAGGGTTTTTTGCTGATAGGAGATAAGAGAGATAAATTTCTTAATTTTAGATTGTGTTTTATTTGTTTATTATGAGGGCAAATAACAACTGTGATAATGAACATCCTTGTCTATTTCCCCTTGACAAAAGAAAATTCTTTTTTTTTTTTTTCTTTTTTTTTTAAATATATTTTTTATTAAAGCTAATCAATTACAATGCTTTAAACAACTTTATAACATCAAATTAATTCAATTTTCATATGAGTAAAACATTAATAATACTTATCTACTATTTTTTTAGAAATAAAGATAGAGAAAGAATAGGAAAGTTATAAATCATTAAGAATGTGGTTAAATAATAATTTGATTATATATAAGAAAGGAAAGAGAAAAGAAAAAAAAAGGAGAAAAAAAAAAGGGTTGACAAAAAAAAAGTGAAAAAATATTATATATATATAAATGAAAAAACCACTATATGTATTGTTAATAACACTATTACAAATAATAACATCCATAAAGATATACATGTTAATTCCAATATAAAAATGAATTATTCTCATCAAGTCCCGCAGGGTGCCCGCCGAGCTGTGTTGCCAAGAACAGCTACTTCTCTAAATACTGAATATATGGAGACCATATCTGATCAAAAGAATTATACTCGTCCAGTAGGACAAATCTAATTCTTTCCAAATGCAGTGTCTCCATCATCTCTGCTGCCCACATTTTAATTGTGGGGGATAATGTTCCCTTCCAAAATTTCAATATGATTTTTTTCCCAATTATCAAACAGTAATCAAAGAAATTTCTTTGATTTACTGTAAGTGCTAAATGTAAATCCGGAATTCCAAATATTATTGTCTTTGGGTTAGGGTCCAATTTAACTTTGAGAACTTCAGAAATAACTTTAAAAATTTCTGTCCAGTAATAATTCAATTTAGGACATGTAACAAAACTACGTATTAAATTTGCTTCTGCTTTCGTGCACTTATCGCAAATAGAAGAGAGATTGGGAAAAATACTATTTAATTTAGTTTTCGAATAGTGTAACCTATATAATACTTTAAATTGTATCAATATATGTCTGGCGTTTAACGAACACCGATGCATTCGTTGTAAACTTTCTTCCCAATTTTCTTTTGTTATAGCTAATCCGTAGATAAATTATTGTTCATTAATATTCTGCCCGTTTACTTATTATATAGTAATTTAATCCATAGAATAAAATTTTCTCCCAGTTGAAATTCTTGCAATACCCTGAGCATATAATCCCATTTGACCTGATCGAATGCTTTCTCTGCATCCAACGATAGTTTTTGATCTTCAGTTTGGTGTGAATGCATTATATTGAACAGACGTCTCAAATTATTAAATGATTGTCTCTTAGGGATAAACCCCGTTTGATCCGGATGTATTAATTTACTAGCATATTTACTTAGTCTTCTAGCAGGTATTTTCGCTAATATTTTTTGATCTGTATTTAACAATGCAATAGCTCTGTATGATCCAGGTTCTTCCACATCTTTATCTTTCTTAAGTATTAGTGTGATCGTGGATTCTGCTAGGGTTTCAGGTAGTATTTGTTCTTTGAAGGCATAAGTATCCATTTTCTGTAGGCGGGGGGTAAATATGTCTTAAAAACTTTTATAGAATTCATTACTAAATCCGTCGGGACCTGGTGTTTTTCCTTTTTTTAAATGAGATTATTGTTTCTCCTATTTCCTTATTTGAGATTTGTGCTCCCCATTCCTCTTGTTCCTACAACTCTAATTTAGGAAGGTTACAATTATCCAAGAACTCTGTAACTTTGTTGGTGTCCATTATCGTTTATGATGTATACAGATTCTCGTAAAATTGTGCAAATCTTTTATTAATATCACTCGGCAAGGTCAATATTTCCCCTCTGTCTGATTTAATCTTTAAAATTGTGTGATCCTTTTCTCGTTTTTTTTAACTGACGTGCCAGAAGTTTGTGGGGCTTATCCCCAAATTCAAAGTGTTCCTGTCTTGTAATTTGTAATAATCTTATGACTTTCTCTGATAATAATTTGAATTTCAGTATTATTATTCTATTATGTTTATCTGTAGTGGGGTCTTTAGCATTTTCTATGTCCAGTTGTCTAATTTGTTCTTCTAATTGTCTTTGTTCGTTCTTATTTTGAAAAGCTTGATATGAAATTATCACGCCTCGAATAAATGCTTTAAAAGATTCCCATAATAATGTAGGTGATATGTCTGTCGTGTCATTTATTTCGAAGAAAAGGTCCATTTGCTCTTTTAAATATGTACTCCCTTGCGGGTCTTTTAAAATTTGTGGATTGTACCTCCAAAACGGTTTGTTCTTAGTCATTCCTTCCATTTTTAGAAAAAAAGTTATTGGGGAGAGATCTGAGATCGTATTTGTGTGGTATTTTGGTTTAGAAGTGTGGGGTATTAGTTTTGTATCTACCAAAAAATAATCTATTCGTGAATATGTCTTGTGTACCATAGAATAGAATGAGTAATCCCTGCCGGTCGGATTTGCAATCCTCCAGACATCTGTTATGTTTGTGTTTTTTATGTATGCGGTTAGTTAGTTCGCTAGTTTTGGATTTCGTAATACCTCTTTGTTTTTGATTGGATTTATCTAAGTAAGTGTCTAAGACACAGTTAAAATCTCCGCCGATTATGACATTTTGGTAGTTATATTCTGCAATTATATTCAAGATTTTATTGAAAAAGTGCGGGTTGTCAAAGGTGGGCGCATATATGTTTACCAAGGTAATTGAGGCAGCATGGATCTCCCCGGTAACTATCAAATATCTCCCGTCCTTATCTGTTAAGGTATTTTTGGGTTTAAATGGAATGCCTTTGCGGATAATAATAGACGTTCCTCTAGATTTCGATGTGTATGACGAGTGAAAGGTTTGACCTATCCAGTTCGCCCTCAATCTAGCTTGGTCTTGAAGTTTAAGATGAGTGTCTTGTAAAAAGGCAATATCTGTGTTGTATACTTTCAGCTGAGCTAGAATCTTACCCCTTTTAATGCCTTCGTTAACATCCCTAACGTTCCAACTACAAAATGAGATACCTCCCAGTTTATTTTGGTTATCGTCTTGCATTTTGCATAGATTTAATACCTATGTGTCTTGCGGTGCATTCGTACCTCAGGTCTTTGGATATAGGGGGATCATTTACCCTACAATGTTCAGTTAGTAGATTCCATTTGCGATAGTCCTTGAATAAAAAAAAACACACACGTGATTAAATGTGAAAATTATTTTAAAAAAATAATACAAGTGAGAATACAGTGTCCGAGCTTGTCGGCACTGTAACAAGTGACCCACCTGTAGGTGGGAACATTTTTTTTATTGACTCCCGTGTCGATATAAAACAAACAAATAGCTCCGCTCCTTCAATTAATCATAACATATTGGAATGGGACCAGTTTTAAAAAATCAGATGTATAGTACCCATTTATAGAATATATGTCCATTTCCTAGGTATTTCCGGATATAACTATAAATTTTGTCTACTGAGTAGTAAGCATATATTTTAACCTCGGAGATCATCACTATTGGTTGAAGGCGTTAACCTATTTCTGGCTCCTGGAACTAAGCCAGTAGCTCGCCTCATCCCCCCACGCCCCAGTTATAATTCTACTTAAGAATTATTAGGTTAAATTAAAGTGTTAATTTGAAAATCCCCTTTTCTGCATTTCTGATTAGCATTCATTACTGTTTCTATGTTAATATTCTATGTTAATATTGTAAAGGAAGTTAATGCTATACCATTTAGGTTATTCATTCAATCTCATATACAACAGTAATAGCTAAGCCCAGTCTGTTGATGAGCTCTGCTTTCGGTGGTTATCTTTTTCCAGCTTCTCTTGGAACAGAGTGTGTCCTTGAGTTAGCATTCCGCCGATAAGACGTCTAGACAAAGTTCCTTCTTTGGGCAGTGTGCCACCATTCTGGCTGCAATAGTAAAGAGAGAGAGCGTCCAAAATGTCCAACCTTTCCAGCTAGTCCTTCTGTTCCATGATGGTTAGAGCATATTTGTACGCCTCCTTGGGATTTGTGAACGATTTTTGCTGTTCTTTGTAGGAAATGCGCATTCTAGCTGGGTAGTAAACACCATATCTGACCTCCTTATATCCTTGGGGAGCCTGCTTTGCCTTAGAGAATTGATTTCACTTTTGCATGATTTCATAAGGGTAGTCCCTGAAGATTTTAAAAGTAGTTACACCATACATCAGAGGCACGCCATATTTGATATTCCTCATAACCTCTTCCACGTTAGCAATGTCCCGGAATTTCACAATAATCTGTTGTGTACATTCTGAGCAATCCTGAGATTTGTGTTTGAATCTAGGAGCCCGGTGTGCGGCTTCAATATTTGGTAGTTTAGGGAGCTTAAGAGCCTCTTTAATTAATCCCGCAACAAACTCGCAAGTGTTATCTCTCTTGGCTCCCTCTGGTACACCAACTAATCTTAGGTTATGACGTCTCGAACGAGCCTCGAGGTCCAGACATTTGTCTGAAACTTTAGCCAGCTGAGTTGCCATCCGTTGTGTAGCAAGGTCTTGTTCTGACCTCACCTTCTTCATCTCCTCACCATTCTTGCCATCTCATCATCCATCTCATGCATTGTTAACATACAGGTTGATACAGTGTCCAGCACAGCGCCAAACTTCTTCGTGGTCTCTTCTTCACCCTTATCAATTCTCTCCGATAGTTCATCTCTCACATCGTCAATTCGTTTATTAATAGTGCCAATCGAATCCTTCACAGACTCAATAACATTCTGATTACAAGTCATATTTAGCGTCAGCTTTTCTATCTTTTCCATCATAGCACCCATCATGTGTTCCATCTTTTTTCCATCCACCTTTACATCTTTCACTTACCAAAAGTTTTAATTCTTCAAATTCTTTGTCCTTGGCCAAATCTGCTTTGAATCTTGTAGCCATATCGAAAAGCACCTTTTCTTCGGAAGCCGCTTCAAAATAAATCTGCAGGCTTCGTCTGGCTTCCCCAGGAGAGTTTTGTAACTGTCCTCTGAGTGCTCTTACCCAGGCAAGAATTTTTCATTTAAAGTGTTTTAAGCCTCTGTTGAATTCGCAGCTGTTACTGATGATGTTATCGGCAAGTCGAGCAGAATGCTCCGATAAGTTTTTTTAATTGGTCCCGACCTGTAGACCCGGTTTTAACGAAAAAAATCGGGAATTTTAGGGAGTGGAGCTATGTGCAGCGTCTGTTAAGATAACATGGCGCCACCGGAAGTGTTCTATTGACTTCTTTAGAGCCTGGAGTCAGTTATATCTTGACCTTTTTGCTCTTCCCTCCTCAGAGAGGGTGATTCGTAGGCAACCCTAAACAGGCAATGCCGCAGGCCGGAGGATACCAATACTGATACGAACCCATTGGCCTTAACCCAAATAGAATATTCTGCTGGGATGGCAACTTTGTTGTCAGGAAGAGGTACCTCTGACACATGCCCTTTATCCCTTGGGGTATGCCCCAGGGCCATACCCTGAGACTCAGTGTCAGCAGGATACTAACACGTCTTGGTCTTTGTCTCCAAGAGGGAGACCTCTGTAGCACTGTTGCTGTATTTGGGATAGTCATTTCAAATGCACTATCCAGCCCTGGTGAGGAATTCATCCCCCGACTCCGTGGGCCTTGCTATCCAGCCCCGGTGAAGAATCATCTCCCGACTACATGGGCGTAGCAGATTATGTTTGAACTTGAGCAACCCTGTCGCAGGCGTTGCTAGCGCAGCTTTTCGTAAAGGCCGGCGCTTTTTGACAAGAAACAGCCCTGTATCAGGCGCTGCTGGCATGACTCTCCCGTAGGCCAGCACTTTCATAAATGAAGCAGCCCTATCAGGCGCTGCTGGCGCGGCCTGTCCCATAGGCCCGCACTATTACACATGAAGCAGTCCTATCCCAGGCGCTGCTGGCGCAGCTTGTCCCATAGGTCCACACTAATTACACATGAAGCAGTCCTATCCCAGGCGTTGCTGGCGCGGCCTGTCCCATAGGACCGCACTATTACACATGAAGCAGCCCTGTCAGGCGCTGCTGGCGCAGCCTGTCCCATAGGTCCGTGCTATTACAACGCAAGCTCACTAAATCAACATTTTTAGTGTACAGCTTTACCTGTGAAGGGTTAAAACAATTTCACAGCAACTTGTGCTAAACAACAAGGATTGCATTGTCAGAGACATATGACAATAACTTTTTATGACTTTAACTTTGCCTTTAGCTTTTATCTTTAAGAAAAACACTATAACATACATAAATGTTATTAAAAGGAGAAACCCTTTGTAGCCCGACTCACCTGAGTTCAAATAGGGCTGAATGAGTCCCATTTAATTATTTCCTGGGGACCCACTGTCAGTGACTCTAGCGTTACTTCCTTGTTGTTCCAACGGCATTACCAAGGCTGGGAGCTGCTGACTACACTGTTAGTGACTCTGGCTTGAATTCCTTGCCTTTCTACGGAATCCCCACAGGCTGGGAGCCGCTGGCTACACTGTCAGCGACTCTGGCTTGAATTTCTTGCCGTTTTACAGCATCCCCGCAGGCTGGGAGCCGCTGGCTGCCTTGTTAGCGCCTCCTTATCTCACAACCCGATCTATTTGCCGGTTATCCGCTTCTGCGGTCGGACTGGGTTTCCCCACAGTCCATAGCCGCGACACTCGTCGGGCTGCGAAACTGGCAGGAAAACCTCTGTGAAAAGAGGATCCTGCCTGAAAAACCCTGGTAAGTAAAAAATGAACTTACTTTCTAGGTTTAACTTACCGCTGGCAGGAGCTCTGTCCTGATAGTAATGTGCTTGCGCCATTGTGGCTGACATACTGGTGCGCATGCGGCCTGGCGGGTCTTCTTCATGGAATCACTCACGTGACTCCGAAGTAAAAGTGAACAACTAACTATATTATATAGGGTATTTTCTGGATGGAGACCCTTTCAGTAAGTATGTAATTAAGACTAAAAAACAAAATATTTTGAGGCATATTTAACTGGAAACTTAGTTATTGTAGAGTCACCCTGATAGTAATATTCTGTATTGCTTGGGGTTTGGAGGAATCAGAGATGATCTCACTGAACTCACATGATTCCAAATAGCAAGGTCCTCAGACTGGTGAATGTAGCTGGCAAGATAAAGGATATTTAGAACCGAGATGCAGAAAATAAATTTCAATTTCTGAACATATTCCATAAAGTATTTGGAAGCTTGGGAGGCATGCTACATATTACTGAGGATTTAGTTGGTCCACCAGCCACAGAGCTCATATTCATTTACTACACTTCCTCATGGTGATGAGGCTTTCAAGTTTATGACATTGATTAATTGTTTTTAAAAATATTTGTTCATGTGCATTGTATAACTTTGTTATACAGCATTTGTTGTATCAAGGGCAGCTGGAAATAGTGAGGTAAATATTTTGCTTTGCCTTTGTTTAGGAAATATGAATACAAATGAACTATAACAGAAAACATTCAACTGCTTTCTTTTAAGAACTGTTTACGTCCCCCCTCCCATTGGTACAGAACTTTTCCATTTTTCAGCTTGAAATATGGTGCATACTGTAGCGAGTCTTACATAGGCTTTATATTGGATTAGCTATGAATAAGGTTAGAGTAAATTACATTCCTAATTACATTCCACAGTAGAGCTCAGGCTCTGATCAACAGGTGCAGCACATGAATGATCTTGGTGTATTCATGTATGGAAATCAGATTACAGTTAAGCACTTGGCCCATGTTGACCAAACTGGATCTCACTGCACACCTGGTACTACTCCTGACCCTGACTCCAGTTGCATACCTTCTGTCATTCCTGTCCCTGAGTCCAGCCTTACACCTGGCCCCCTATTCTACCCTGATCATAGCTGCTTACCTGCTTAGGTTCCCAGTGCTGAACACTCCCCTGGTCCCAGCTTTGACTGCACACCTAGTTCTATTCCAGACCTTGACTCTGGATGCAAACTTGGCCTTGCTCCTAGCCCCTTTGCACTGACAATATATCTGGCCCACCCATAAAGCCCCATATCTGACCCCCTGAACTTAACCTATTATGTTCAAGTGCACAAGTGCTTATCTAATGCAGTAATCCTTTATGGGGCACTTCACAGACCAAATTATGGATAACACAATTTGCTACATTCATTGGCTGGGACTTTTCCGAAATGCAAAGTCCAATAACTATATATTTAAGTAATATTATTCTATTAACTGTGATCTTGAGAGTACATCATATTTTCTGTGGTATTCATAACACAACAATGATAAAAAAGATCTTTGGTTTGATTGCACCTACCAACATGCATACATTATTACATTACAGTTAATATGTACCGAGGGCAAATTTTTGTTCCAATGCTCATCATTCCCAATTACTTTTACATTGAAGTGATTGAAATCCAAGTGAAGTTTAAATGGCATCATAAAAATAAAACCTCCAGAATGGATGATATTCATTACGTGGTTGGTTGGGGTCAGTATCAGCACAATTGCTATATTAAACTTTGAATTTTCAGATGTACTGGTTCAAGCCAAAACTAAAGACAAATAACAATCTCCTCACACATTTCCCTGCAAGTATCTCCTTTAAAATATGCCCTTTCTTTGAACAAGCTCTTAAATATCGCATCTGAATCAGTTTCCATCTGATTACACTCCTTGAGGATGTTCATCTACGTGTTCACTTAATAAAACAACGAGATTGGGGACATTTCTATTCAACCTGTTGAGTATATGGCAATAAAACTTGATCACTTGATTTTGAAGCATTCATGCATGGTGGAGGTATAATGTAGTCATAGTAGTCGTAGTCATAGAGTGATACAGTGTGAAAACAGGCCCTTCGGGGCAACTTGCCCACACCCTCCAACATGTCCCAGCTACACTACGTGCTTTTGGTCCATACCTCCAAACCTGTCCTATCCATGTATCAGTCTAACTGTTTCTCAAACAGATGGGATGGTCCCTGCCTCAACTACCTCCTCTGGCAGCTTGTTCCATGCACCCACCACCCTTTGTGTGGATAAAGCTACCCCTTAAAAAGTTACCTCTTAAAAAACCTTCACACAAAAAACATCGAAATCATTTTGCTACAATGCACTAAAACATGATTTTAATACATCAAATTTCAAAACGTTCCTACCCTGGGAGGGGGGACACCCTTCTTCGAAACCCTCTCCCCACTCAGTTGCTCCACTCCCTCGACCACAGGTGAACATTGGGGAACATCAGCGAGGAGGTTGACTGGACTTTGGTTCCTGCCCTCACAGTGGGGAACTTTGGTTCCGCTGTGGGGATGTTTGTGTTGTGGACTACTATATTCTGTGTTTTGTGTGTTTTTAAATTTGTATGACTGTAAGGAAAATAGTATTTTGTTGTCTCTTAATTGAAGACAATGACAATAAATGTAATCCAAATCCAATAGCCCAATCGATGTACAGTTTTCAGATTCCTATATCTTTTTCCCGATGGCAGGAGTGAAATGAAAGCATGTCCGGGATGGTATTGGTCCTTGTTAATGCTGACTGGCTTTTTGAAACAGCGCCTCTTAAAGATACCTTCAATACCCATCATGGACCATTCAGTATCCACCACTTTTTGTAATATCCTTTGCTTCTGGGCATTCAAGTTGCTGAACCAGGCCATCATGCAACCAGCCAATATACTCTCTGCCATACATCTGTAGAAATGCAAGAGAGTATTCATCGACATACCAAATCTCTTCCATCTTCTAAGGAAGTAGGGGCTTTCTTTATAATTGCATCAATCTGCTGTGTCCAGGACAGAACTTCAGAGATATGCATAGCCAGGAATTTGAAGTTGTTGATTTTCCCCACTACTGACCCATTGATGAAGAGAGGTTTGTGGATCATCAGCCTTCCTCTAAAAGTCAACAAACGTTAGTAGTCAACAATCAGTTCCTTGGTTTTACTGATGTTGAGAGCAAGGTTATTGTTCTGGTACTATCCAATCAGATCTCCCTACTAGTTTCTGAGTCATCCTTATCCATAATTCATCCAACAATGTTTGTGTTAGAAGCAAATTTAAAGGTGGAGTGGGAACTGTGTCTGGCAAAATAGTTATGGGTATAAAGTGAGTGGAGAGGGGGGGTTGAGCACACAGCCTTGAACAGCCCTGTGCTGATGGTTATTGAGGAGAAAGTGTTCTTGCCAATTCATTGCATTCTGTTGATGAGAAAGTCAATGATCCATTTGCAATGGGATGGGCAGAGATCCAGTTCCCTGAGTTTGGTAATGGCGATGGTGTTGAATCCGGAGCTGTAGACGATGAACAACAGCCTGAAGTGTGTATTTTTATTCTCCCAGTGGTCCAGTGCAGAGTGGAGTGCAGCAAGGTTGCATCCTGCGTCAGATTGTGGCGGGAGGCAAATTGTAGTGGGTGCAGGTTCTTGCTGACCCTGGAGTTGATATGCGCCATAACCAACCTCTCATATCACTTCATCACCATCGCCGTTAGGGCCACTGGTCGGTTGTTATTGAGGAACATCACCTTATTCTTCTTGGGCACTGTAGATCAGTGCCACTCATGTTATGCGTCATACTTTGTAGCTACGGCCACTAGCTTAACAGTAAGCTTCCCTGCCTTGTTCCCACACTTTTAGAGAAACGTGTTAGTGACGTTACCGATGCTGTAACATTAATAAAGTCTTTGAACCTTTATCACGGTGTAAGACTTCAGTTATTTAAACAGCAGAATCACAACATGGTGTCAGAGTATACGGACTCACTTCTTGATTAATTGTACTGTTTTATTTTAGTTTGTTGTTTTCTCAAGTGTATTGCAATGGCTTCCGCTCTCAGATAACCAGAGATCCTGGTATTTGATGAGGATCTTGCAGAACGGTGGCGTGTATTTGAAGAAGATTTCTCAATCTACATTGAAGCAGCTCACCCTACTGCTACTCCTGGTGTTCGAGCGTCAATTCTTCTTAATCTGGCAGGCACAGAAGCTGCTTGAATTGCCAGAAGATTTCACTATGCACCGGCTAGATTTGACCTGGCTGGTGTCCAGATCGCTCCTGCTGAATCTATTCGAGACCCTGACTGCCTACTGCGCAAATTTCGACAGTTATGTGAGTTAAGTATCAACTTAGTCATGGGGCTGCATCTGTTCTTTTCACGATGCCAGAGACAGGGAGAACCTGTGGAAATGTATGTCAGTGCACTGAAGCACATGCCAGTCGATGCAACTTCAGGGATATATGTGATAGCCTTGTCCATGACCGTCTGGTTCATGGCGCCCGCAATTATAAATTACTCGACGAGTTACTGCGGGATGCTGACCTTACTCTAGAGACTGCTGAAAACCGCTGTCGCATTGCTGAAATGGCTGACACTCCCACCAAAGTCTTGGGACACTCTGCTGGTTGTGAAATTAATGCTGCCGGTATGTCTTATCAAATTTCTCCTTGTTTTCCTCAAGTGCCTGATACCAAGTTGAGACTGATAGACAATTGCTTTAACTGTGGGGGTTCACATGCTGCTGTTCATGACCATTGCCGTGCGTATGGAAAATTATGTCGATTTTGCAATAAAATAAATAATTTATTTAAATGCTGTCATTCACGTAGCAACAGAGTTCAAACAAGACAATCTGTTAATTTGCTTGGCTGTGAAAGGTCACTCTCAGAATTTTCACAACCAGCTCCCACGGATTTACAGGCTGCTGGCGAAAGTTTTGACGTCAATGTACATGCCTTATCTGATTTAATGCATAAACAACTAGACCCCAAGGTCCCTTTGTTCGTTAATGGCAAGACTTTTTATCTGACGAGGGGCCAGGTGCAACATCATTTGCCTGGCTGTGTTTAAAAAGTTACGAAAAACAGAGATTGTTTCTCCAACGGCTATCTCCCTTGTTCCATTTGCAGGAGGTCGAGTGCACCTGATCGGTCAAGTTGAGTTACGCTGCTGTCTTAACTCATGTGTTTACAACCTGAATTTCTATGTGGTTCGTGAAAATGGGCCATCTCTGCTGGGTATCAACGCATGTCAAGACATGGGTCTGATTTCTCTCAGCCCTTCTGTTTGTCATCTGACTACAGCCTGTGATTTTAACCAACAAATCCTGACACAATACAAGATTTTGTTTGACGATAAGCTGGGCAGCTTGCCTGTCAGGTATATGATTACCTTTGTCCCTGAGGCAATTCCAATTGTTCGTCCAGCTCATAAGATTCCACATGCGGGACTGTGTTCAAAGTGAACTTAATTCTGTGTCTCTAGGTGTGATTGCTCCCATCGGATTGGGTCTCCACCATGGTCGTGGCTACCAATTGGAATAAAGACGAGATATGGATTTCCATCAACCCCAAGGACATAAACACAGCAATTAAACGACCCCACTATCCCATGTGCACTGTGGACGAAATTGCACCGCAGATGACTGAGGCAACTGTATTCACAGTGCGAGATGCCAAGAGTTCATTCTGGCAGATTTAGCTGGAATACAACTCCTCCAAGTTTCCAACTAACCACTTTCAGCACTCCGTTCAGGCGTTACAGATTTCTCCGCATGCCTTTTGGAATAAGTTCTGCTAGTGAAGCTATGGAGCAGTTGTTTGCAGGCTACCCATGCTCCATCGTAGTGGATAACATCCTCATTGCGGGACGAACTGTCGAAGTACATGATGCTAATCTGATGAAGGTCTTGGATCACGCCAAGGCCATCAACCTCAAGCTGAACCCTCAAAAATGCAAATTCAAGGTAAATGAGGTGAAATACATAGGCCATGTGTTTACTAAAGATGGCCTAAAAGCTGATCCGGCAAAAACTAGTGCTATCAACGAGCTCCCAGCACCCACAGATGTGTTTGCAGAGATTCCTTGGCATGGCTAACTACTTGAGCAAATTCATTCCGGGTTTCAGCAAAATATCAGCCCCATTATGCCAGCTTACACACAAAGACACTACTTGGACCTGGCACGAGCAACAGCAGAAGGCATTCGACACTCTTAAACAGCAGATGTCTTGTGCACCTACTCTCGCTTACTTTGATCCTAAACGACCGGTCACACTGATGCCTCACAACACGGGCTGGGCGCAGCATGTCTTCAAAATGATGGTAACGGCTACAAGCCTGTTGCCTATGCCTCGCAAACTATGACTGACATGGAACAACGGTACGCCCAAATTGAGAAAGAGCTGTTGGGGGTTGTTTTCGCCTGCAAGAAATTTAACGATTTTATCTTCGGACAAACGGTAACGATTGAAACTGACCACAAACCTCTGATCAGCATCTTTAACAAATCGATCCATGCCTCTCCAGCGTGCTTACAATGGATGCTGCTGCAACTTCACAAATATGACATTGTTCTGATCCACAAATGCGGTAAGGAAATGCACCTCGCTGACACTCTCTTGTGTGCACCCTGGAAGACCTGCAAGGATCCGCTCTCGCCGGAAGATGACTTATTGTAATGGGTGTGTCTTTTATCCCCTGATCCTGTATGGAGGATTTGGTTGCTCACAATGCTGTTGACAGTACCCTATGGTCGCTTACCTCCTTCATTAAACGCAGCTGGCCAGACCAACACGACAACGTTCCGCTGCCAGTCCGGCCTTTCTTTGCCATCTGTGATGAGCTAGTGCTGCAGGATGGCATTGTTTTAACAGGACACAAGGCTGTGGTCCCTGCTTCATTGCACAACAAGTATTTTAACACTGTCCATGCAGGGTACCCAGGCGCTGAAGCATGTTTTACTGGCCTGGCATGGCCAAATACATCACAGAGAATGGGGCGTCCTGTGCAGTGTGCAACAGCTTGGTACCTCACCAACAAAAGCAACCACTTCTTTCACATCCGGTTCCTGCACCCCCGTGGTCTATAGTGGCAACTGACATATTTGAGTGACATGGCAAGCAGTACCCAGTACTCGTCGATTCGTATTCAGGATGGTTTGACATTGATTTTCTTAGCACTTCTCAAGTGGGTGGTTTCGAAGCTATCTCGCCATTTTTCAGTCCACGGATCTCTGGGTTTACTGTTATCTGACAACGGCAGTCAATTTAAAAGCCAACACTTCAGGGAGTTTGCTACACGTTGGAATTTTCGCCACATTACCACAGTCGAATGGACTGGCTGAGCAGGCTGTCAAGAGTGCCAAACAGCTCATGAAACATTCGCACAGAGCTAATTCCGACGTATTCCTGGATCTACTCAACTTACGCAACATCTCCCTCTCAACGTTTATTGTCGAGGCAGACCCATGCCACGGTGCCTGTGGCGGATCAGACATTGATCCCTCAGGTGGTTCCACCTGAGGAGGTTCAGTCCAGGTTGTAACAAAAGCGTAACATTCAAAAACAATGGTACAACAATACAAGTAGGCCACTGCCACCATTAACCAAGGGGCAGGTGGTTCGTTTGCAGACTGAGAAAGGCCATGACCGCGTTGGTGTAATTTCTGGAACTGCTTCTGAGCCACACTCGTATCTGGTCAGTGCCGATGGCAGCACCTACAGGCGTAACAGACAACATATCCTGCTTGTGAACGAGCCAGTTCCACCTACGTATTATCCAGACCATATAAGTGTACTTCCATCTGTGTCTAGCGGCACTCCGCCGCCTATACCAGTACAACAGCCCACGTCTGCAACGGCTGGTTTGCCAGTGGCAGGTTTGCCTGTGCCACAGTCTCCTGCTTAATCTACGAGAATGCTGGTTCAGTCCCCCTCACCTGTGAAGCCTCCAGCTCTGCCCCCGGGGGGAAAAAACGGAGATGGTCTTTATTGTACACGTGCCGGTCAAGTTTGCAAGCCCACCATGAAGTACCTGGGCTATGTTTGATTTTCCTCTAGTTTATTATGAATTACTATCCAAGCCCTACTTAGTTAATGGTTTTGTACTGATGTCTAATTCGTTAAGAGAGAGAATGTAGAACAGTGTCACTCATGTTATGATTCATATTTTGTAGCTACGCCCACTAGCTTAACAGCAAGCTTCCCTGCCTCATTCCCACACTTTTAGAGGAACGTGCTAGTATGAAGTTACATTAATAACTATATAACTAATAACTGTAACTTTAATAAAGTCTTTAGATCTTTATCACGGTGTAAGACGTCAGTTATTTAAACAACAGAATCACAAAAGGCACCTGTATTACTGATGATATTTAAAAACTGGTGATTACTGATGATATTTAGAAACATTTTCAGACCTCGGTAATGAGGTTGAAAATGTCCTCAAAAACTCCAGCCAGTTGCTCTACACAGCTTCTGAGAACATGACTAGATACACCATCAGGTCCAGATGTTTTCCTAAGGATCTTAGGACTTCCCTGAAGGATCTTCTACCATTGGCCTCAATGATAGATTACATAGCATTGGGGGCTATGGGGGCCTGAGAAGGCACATCAGTGTTTTCCCTAGCAAAACATGTGTAGAATGCATCAAGCCTTTCCAAGAGTGGCTGTGCTGCAACTTGGTATTTTCAATGTCATAGAGTCATGCAGTAGGGCAGCAAGCCCTTGAGCCCAACTCATCCATACCAACCAAGATGTCATGTCTAAGCTAGTCCCATTTGCCCTTCTTTGGCTCACATCTCTCTAAACCTTTATTTATGTATCTGTCCAAAAGGCTTTTAAATGCCGTTATGGTCCCTGCCTCAACTACCTCACCTGGCTGCTTGTTCCCTTTGATCACCACAATGAGTGGAAAAAGCTGCCCCTGACGTTCCTATTAATTTTCTGTAGGAATTCTTCACATTTACCAACATGCTCATCATGAGTGGACTGACCATTCAATTGTGAGTTACATGATAAACAAGTTCAATTCTGGGCCTACATGGGATTACATAATTACGTACTGGATAAATCTGGTTGATTTGGCACACACATACAGATGGAACTGGGAAACTGAGTTGTCTGCATGTGATAGCAAAGCTGGCAGCGGTGTGTTGAATGGTGCTCATGACTGAGGGTCAGTTCATTGACAAAGAATCACCAAGAATGAACAATACCTCCCTGGTCTGTAGAACGGAGCGCAGGTTTGGGTTTTACCTCCAGAAGACTCTTTGAAATGGAGCACAAACACTTCACAGATCTGTCGCTTTTTAAATAAAAATGTATATCATGAAGAAACATTAAATCAAATGAAAAAAAAGCTTTTAAATGAAGTTGTCAGGATTTCGGCATCACAAGCAATGGTCAAAGTCAGAACGTGAGATTTTAGCACATTAATGGAGAAATATTTGAGCACATCGCTCCTTTGATTATTAAGTCAAATATCGTTGATAAAGTAATGGCATAATCAATAGTCTCACTAGAGCTGCCTCTGAATAAATGAAGACAAGTGTGATGGCCTCATTGTCATTGATACGTATTGTTGCTCGAGTGCAAATGGGACTAGCTTAGATGGGATATCTTGGTTGGCATGGATGAGATGGGTTCAAGGGCTAAAAATTATGGGCTAGAAACTATCACTCAGTATTGAAGACATTAACTGAAAGAAAAGCATATAAATGGCTCATTGGAAATTTGATGAGGTTCCATGAATTCACAACAATTAACAGTCACAAAACATTCAATTCAGAAAAGGAGAGCCAGAGGCTTCAGTACAGAAGCACTATATTTGAAAAGATGTAACTTCAGGGTGAAGTTACAACACACTTACGGAAGAATAAAATTTAAATGTTTAACAAGTGGTACATGTTAATCTTGTGCAAGTTCTCACAAATACATGATCATTAAATACAATCTGAAAGTAGTTCCCCCCCATCATTTTATCGCCAAGTAAAGAACACTGATGTTACAGCAGTAAACAGATTGCCAGATGTAAACACAAATTTCTAGTCAGCCAAGCTGTGATTTATGTGGTCTATGAGTGTCACAGTTAACTATGGTTAAATCAATGGTAGACAAAAATGCTGGAGAAACTCAGTGGGTGAGGCAGCATCTATGGAGCGAAGGAAATAAGCAACGTCTCAAGCCGAAACCCTTCTTCAGACTGCCTCACCCGCTGAGTTTCTCCCGCATTTTTGTCTACCTTCAATTTTCCACCATCTGCAGTTCCTTCTTAAACAATGGTTAAATCAATTATTGCTTTATCAACTCCCAATGTTTTCATTTTCCCCTTCCTGCACTTGAGCATTCCGAGAATTGGGTTGGAATACACCATCAGTAATAGTGTCTATTCACACAAATGATCCTAATTTCATAGCACTTTAACTTGAAAGCAAACGTGAAGATAAACAAATTGGGAAAGGCAGCCATTTCAGAAGGTCAGAGACAGCCTACACAACACAATGGCGTTAGCATTCTAGCCTGGCAATCCATGGAATGTTTCTGAATGAAAACCATCTGTAACAAGCATCATCAGCTAGGTAAAGCCGTCAGAATTTAGGGCAGGAACCATCTGAGCTGCTTACTACAGTCTGTGTCTGACATGACACAGACTGACAGTTACAGTCCTGTGTGGTGTACATCACTTTGAGCAAATAGTTCCCCAGGGCACAAATGAAAGCTTAATTTACCTCAAATCCCCTGAATCTCTGAAGACATAACATCTGTTCAAATTCTTTATGTAAAACAAAAGATGCTGTTTACAAACTTTTGTTTAATCAGAAATCCTGAGAGAAATCAAACACCTTGCTTCATTACCTTTTTAAAAAATAATTATCCTTCATAATTAACACATTTTCTTCCCCACCTCCATTCTACTCTATTAAGGATTACTCAGCTCAATTTCTTCTCCTCCGGTTAACAGAGTAGCCAAATAGGTTAGGGGCTTCTGTATAGTCAACAGCATTCACTTCATTCACTGTGTGATAATCACTTGTGTGTTTGTGCAGCCATGTGTGTGCGTGTGTGTGCGCGCATGTGTGCATGCGTGCATGTGTGCATGCATGTGTGTGCGTGTGCCTGTGTGAGAGTGGCACAGCTGATCCACTATTGTCACTTGAAATATCCCTGCACATGAAGCAAGAGGTAAGAATATTACCTTACAATAACATGGTCATCACTTCCAAAGTTTACATGAGAAAATATAAAATAAGTGATCTGCTAATATCATAGAATGTACAATTGGTACATCACATCAAATGGGTGTTTATTATCCCTCAGATAATATTTTGTTGCAGCCAGAAAGATGGAATGCTCTGAGTAATGCAATCTTCCTGAATTTCAACATAACAATCAATTTTCCCACAACGAGTGCATGTGTATATCAGAACAATCTGAAATTAATTCTGCTGCCCTTTCTGCTCATCTGATTCCTTATTTTTCAACGTTCAATCATTTGTGAACTTTATTGTTAAATTCAGCGATTCTGTGTCATCCTCTGCCAGTGGCAAAGCAATCAATATTCCAAGTTCTTTCTAATAAGTTATTTTTCTCATCTCTCTTATTATTCACTTCATATTAATAACTACAAAAATAATTCTCAACCGCAGAATAATTCTTAATATATTTTTCAAATTGTGGTTGAACCTTATCTTCCTTACCGCTTCACCGGAAAAACAATTCCAGTAGAAACATGGACCTGCAAAATACATGGACCTTGCTCACACAAAAAGACACAAAGTGCTGGAGTAACTAAGTGGGTCAGATAGCATCTCTGGAGAACATGGATAGGCAATGCTTCAGGCCAAGATCCTTATTCAGACAATTCCAGTATTTGAAATGTCCCATCATAATTACAGATTCTATATTGCATTCTTTTTAAAAAGATTTTATGTTTAGTTTAGTTTTAGTTTAGAGATACAGACCCTTCGGCCCATCATGTCTGCAACGACCAGCAATCCTGGACATTAACACTATCCTACATACACAAGGGACAATTTACACTTAACCAATTAACCAATTAACCAAACCTGTACGTCTTGAGTGTGGGAGGAAAACAAAGATCTTGGAGAAAACCCACGCGGTCACTGGTGCTGCAAGCGCTGTAAAGCAGCAACTCTACCAGTGCCCCATCATGCCGCCCAAGTTCAGTGGTGAATTTGTGAACTGTATTTGTGAACTAGTATTGCAGAGAATAATTTTCAATGCCGGTCCGAGAGTGCCAGAGTGCAATCACGTGCAATCATGTGGAAGAAGCAACTTCTTAAGATGCATTTGAGTCAGTAGAACATAACTTTTTCCTTGTAAGCAACTGCAGATCCATTGTAATCTCGTGATAAAAAGGGACAGACTTGCTTGTGGACACTGGATTGATTACCTTGAATTAGTTTAACATGTGACCTGATCTCCTGACACCTTTTACAAATCTAGATATGACAAGTAGTCGAATCAAGGAGCTGCAGAGGCTGTTTGACAAAAAAAGACACAAAATGCTGGAGTCGCTCAGCAGGTCAGGCTGCATACCTGAAGAACCTGGATATTTGAAGGTAGATAAAATTGCTGGAGAAACTCAATGGATGCAGCAGCATCTATGGAGCGACGGAAATAGGCAACGTGTTGTGCCGAAACTCTTCTTCAGACCGAAACATCACCTATCCATATTCACCAGGGATGCTGCCTGACCTGCTGAGTTACTCCAACACTATCTGCCTTTTTTAGATATGTTAAATATTATTCTATCAGAGTTCCTGTTTGATGGGATATAAAATGTTGATGCTCCTATGAATCAAAACAATATATGAATCACACATAGTTCATCTTCAAACTGAAATTGTCTTCTTTTGCTTTTTTGCAACTTTGGCATACTATGCTTTGTAAATGCCACAATTAAATTAGTAATTTCATTGATGAACATTAGCAAAAGTCCAGAATGAAATTCTGGGCTTTATGCTCATTTAAATAAATTCCACTAACATTTTACGAAATTTCATATCATGGGCATCATTGTTCATTGACTTGAAATACTTTAATGTCTAGCCTCTAGTCCATTGCATACCCATGATCCATAAACTGGGCTTCATCATACAACTGATGTCTCTTTCTTTAATTCCACAAAATTTAAGATTTGTCAAATGTCATCATCTAGGCTAGTTTGTGGACAAATCCGAAATTCGAAAACAAGCACTAGGCATCTATGACTCAAGATGTTGCATTAAATCGTATAGTTATAGAAACTTGTGGTACAGAAGGAGACCATTTGGACCATTCTGTCTACAACAGTTAAAAGAAGAACTATTTCAGTCACCCCCCACCCTTCCTGCTTCTCTGCCCGAGGCTCTTCTGTGAGGCAAGATACAAGATGGAAGAGAAGAAGTTGAGGACTTCATTTCTTCTGGAAAGGGAAGGCAGCTGGAGACTGAATAGCCTGTGGCTGGAAACAAGCTCATCAACCAATTGACTTTGTGGCATTCTTTTGCCAGAATCTTTGCCTCAAAACTATCTGACAATCAGCAGGCTGCAGTGATCAGCCTAACACCCCATTACTCAATGCCGACGAGGATCTCAGGAACCATCATTCTACAAACTGTATCCCTAAAGAGGTATAGATCATTCTTCTTGGTGAAATCAACACCATGTGCGAGTGTGTGTTAGATCGTTGTAAGCGCGGTATAAGGAATAAAGGGATAAGAAAGTGCATCTCCATTGGGCTTTCACTTTCACTTTGAGCCATTTTCATTCGGACTCCATTCTTCTCTAGCTTGTCTACTTCTTCTTTCACTTGATATTTTTGAGAAAATATCTATAGGTGAAGTTTACACTATATTAGTGTGGCATCAGACAGTGTGTGCCTTGTAGCCGGTATAAGTATACCTGCAACCCAATGGGCATGAACATTGAATTATCCTGTTTAAGATAACTAACCAACAACACATCCCCTATTACCCACCCCACCTCCCTCCCTCCCGCCCCTCTTCCCTGTGTACCACCTGCATACGAACCCATTTCTCCCATAATCCCACTGCCTTTCCCCTTCCTCTATCTTCCCCTTTACTATTTATCCATCATCTCATTTCACACGTTTTATTTCCTTACCTCACAGCCTCCAGGCTTTTCATCTCTGGCCTTTGTCCAACCATCTGCCAATTAAGCCCCCTCACCTGTAGCAGCCTATCATTTGCCTGTTCTTCTTTCACCTCTCTTCCAACATTCACCTCCCCCCCCACTACAATCAGTCTGATCCGGAACATTATCCATTTATGTCCTCCAGAGATGCTGGCTAACCCACGGAGTTTCTACAGCACTTTGTGTCTTTTTGTATATCTGCAGTCCTTTTTAAACCTTCCCAAGAATTTCCAAGGGAGATTATGCACAAACGGTGTAGATAATATACATAATCTTCTAACTGATTCTTAGTTTCCGTAACCAATAGTTGCCTCATTATGTGTGTGTGTTTAGATGTGATGATTGGCCTTTCTAACTATTGGTCATTAATACACAAGGCATCGTATTTGACCCATGGTTTCAGTACTTCACTGAAGTGGCTATTGAAGCTAATTTAATATTTTCTGATGCAGAGATGGTCAAATTTCCTGCTATAGTTTTCCCCAACCATGACCAAGCCATTGCTGTAGAAATACAGCCGATTATTTATTTATATTAAGATCTCATTTGCCCTAGAGAGGTGGATGACACCACCGTAGTGGGCCACATATCTAATAGTGATGAGACAGATTGAGAGCCTCATGACCATTGAATTATCCTGTTTAAGATGACTAACCAACAACACATCCCCCATTACCCACCCCACCTCCCCCCCCACCCCCCCCCCCCCCCCCCCCGGAGAAATAGGAGCCTCATGATCAGACATGATCATATTGAATGGCGGTGCAGGCTCAAAGGACCAAATGGTCTACTCCTGCACCTATTTTCTATGATTCTATGACCTGGTGTCAAGACAACAACCTTTCTGTCAATGTCTGCAAGACAAAGGAGATAGTGATCGACTTCAGGAAGCAAAGTGGTACACATGCACATGCTATACATTGATGGCACCAAAGTAGAGATGGTTGAAAGCTTCAAGTTTATTGGAGTACATATCACCAGCAACTTGTCCTGGACTACCATATTGAAGCAATAGCCAAGAAAGAACACCAAAACCTCTATTTATTTCTGGCTGAGGAAATTCGGCATCTCCCCAACAAATCTCATCAACTTCTACAGATCTGCTTAGAAGGGTGCATCAGCATGGTTTGGGAACTGCTACATCCAAGACTGCAAGATATTGCAGAGAATTGTGGAAACAGGCCAGACAATCATGCAAACCAACCTGCCTTCCATTGACTCCATCTCCACTTCACGTTGGTACAGGAGAATGAAAATGCACACCTCCAGATTCAGGGACAGTTTCCTTCGAGCTTTTGAATTGATGTTTTTTTTAATTTGTTGAACCTTCTCTTTTTGTTTCTTAAGTTGCAGGTCTTACTTAGCTGTCGCAAATAAGAATGTCATTGTTCTATTATCTTCAGTTTAAACCAACAACTGCAGTTACTTCATACACATGCATTGTTGTCTTGAAGAAAAATTGCAATGTTTGATGCAATTGCATCTTCAATAAACTAACACCTTGTGTACTCATCCAACGTGGAATTTGTTTCAGGAATCAAGTTATTTATATTGTCCCTAGACTGCAAATTACATTCACATTTGTGTTGGATAATGTTCCATGACATTTTCTCTGCTATTTCCATGGAGGTTGCACATTTTGCAAGCCTAAT
The DNA here is from genome assembly GCA_963514005.1 of Raja brachyura. The sequence continues at coordinate 40,124,722 of OY740795.1, read as the reverse complement.
CAAATTTAAGGTTCACAATTTGAACCAATTCCAATTACCTTTTCATCCATCTGCAAGTCTATCCTGCAGCACACAACCAAAACATTGTCAAAGTTGCAATCTCTGGATGAATCCTTCAAATCAATGTAATAGCCATTGACTGTTTTCCTACTCTTTGATTTGATGTGCCCTGTAAGCACCTTTCCACAATGCCCAGCACTGCCTTAGTGAATCAAACATTTTGTCTTTCACTAGGAGTACTGGAAGAGCAAGCCCTCAAAACCAATCATATTGTTTATTTTTCTCTTTTGATGATATTGGTGCCTGTATGATATCGGTGATCCTCTCCTTACAAAATATTATTTTCAGTGAAGAAATCGTCCATTTCCTCTGCACATAATTATGTCCTCCAAGGTTGCCTTTAGATTCTATCTGCACTTGCACTGCCATCTTGTCTTGTTTTTTTTCTAGGCAGCATTTGGTTCTCCTGTATTTTATTTCCCCATGTCTTCCCTAGGATTAGTATCTCTCTAACTCTCACAGAACCATTGACAATCACTGTTTACTTAGTAGCTGCTGCCTGGCTCACTCTGTACCAATGGTCTTCAAAAATGTTGATTACCAACCAATTTTTTGTTCTGCAGAGTTTATAGTTTCTGTATAGCCAGTACATTACAGTCCAATCATTGACTCCCTGCATATTCCACCCAGTTTCAGCACAGAATTAATTTTATTCCTACATCATAATGTCTTGACTTTATTCACTGTTCTTCTCACCAAATGTATTGAATTTGTGCACAAGTTTTGTTGAGCTGATGATTAATGTATTAGATAAACTCTCGGAGAAACAAACAATTTCAGAACATGTGCAAACACTTCATGAAGATGAAAATTAGCATCTGTGCTCAGATCACACGTACGGTTACATCATCATACGTACATATCATTCATTTACATATTACACACAGACCTAATGCACCCTGATGCCACTATCTTTCAATCTCAATATGGCTTCATGCCTCTAAAGGGAAATGAAGCCATTCACATTCAATTTCTTAGAGAATAAGAGCCAACTATAATACTTTTAACTCTGTCTGTTGAAGCCATAAAACAACCTTTAGCCAACCTCTCTACCACTAAAGAAAAGGTCTTAGCCTTACAGCAGTTCAAGAGCAAAGATGGGTGACCAATGTCACCCTGTTGTAAGGCTGGAGGTCATGTGCTGATAAAAAAATCTCCGCAAGCTTATTCAAATATGGAACAATTATGAAATTCCAAAGAATTTGAAGAATACTTCAAGAACTTAGGCAAGTCAATGTGTGAAAATTATTGGGGCATTTCTCTCCCCATCGCAGCCCTATCAAAGAAGCCCTGCTGCAATCTCACTTTAGATTTGGATATTCTTGTGGACAACTGGCTTGATCTTGATTGCCAAGCAGATCTCAGAAGTGAGTGAGAACAACAAAATGTGTACATTATTACATAGACAAAGAGGAGTACAAAACATTTTTGAAATAATTACAATGGTTGAAAGACTAACCCATTCATTGTCTAAATTGGGATTAAGCAAGGATGTGTCATTGTTCCACCTGGCTCTAATAGAGTCATAGAATCAGACAGCATGAAAACAGGCCCTTCGGCTCAACTTTCCCATGCCAACCACCGTGGCCCATCTACACTAGTCCAGCCAGCCTGTGCTTTGCCCATATCCCTCTAAACCTATCCTATCTCATCCAATGCATCTTAAATGTAGCGATTCTACTTGCCTCAACTACCTCCCTCGACAGCTTGTTCCATGTACCCACAACCCTTTGTGTAAAAAGTTATCCCTCAGGTTCCTATTAAATCTTCCCACTTCCGGTAGGCGGCAGAGCATGGTGGCTGATTAGACAGAGAACTCCGTACAGTCAGATAAATAAACCTCCCCTAAATTCAAAGTAAGCGAGTATTTAAGTTTTTATGAGTTCAGTATGAGTGGGGGAGTCAAAACAAAGAGCAGAAAGTTGCAAAAAAAGAAGCTAGAAAAGCAAGAAACAGAAGGTCAGGCTCGAAGCGACACAGACGAAGACAAAAACAAACAGGCTGGTGGAGACGATGTAACAGAGGCCCTCCATGAGGGATTAAAAAGTATAAGTACACAAATCAGCAACTTGAGAAGAGAATTAAAAGCGGACTTCACATCATTCAAAGACGATATCAAGCAGGATATGAGAGAAGAGCTGGCTGAACTTAAACATGAAATGAATCTTCAGATGGCAGCGAATGCGCAAGTAATAAAAGACCAAAAAAACAACGGAAGAAGCCCCCACCCGAATAGAGGAGCTGGAAACATGGAGTGTCGCTGCAAACACTACACTCCAAGAAACGATGAAAGACCAGAAGTTACTTGTCGACAAATTGAATGATCTGGAGTTCAGATCCCGAAGAAATAATCTGCGGATATACGGTGTGCCGGAGGGTGCGGAAGGAAGCTCAGTACTTCAGTTTGTGGAGAATCTTCTCAGAAGTGAAATGTCAATCCCTGAAATGACAGATTTACAGATTCAACGAGCACACAGATCCCTGGCACAGAAACCAAGCCTCAGCTCCCCCCCGAGATCCATCATTGTCCACTTTCTCCAATTTAAAGTTAAAGAGATGGTTCTCAAACAGGCATGGCAAAAGAAGATCCAACTTGGAGAACGAATGCTGTCTTTTGACCACGACTATACTACCGCTGTAGTACAACAACATAAGGCATACAAACATGTTAAAAGCTTCCTAACAGAGGAAGGAATCCGCTATCAGACACCATTTACCAAGATACGTATTTACTGGGAACGCGGACACCAAACCTACAACAACGCAAGGGAAGTCATGCAAGAGCTACAACAGAGAGGCTATAAAGTGGAAGAGCTGCGGGAATCACGGACATGCCGCCACTGCATAAACAACTCCACCGAACGGCGCGGTGGCAGCTCGTCGAGAGACACGGAGAATCAGAGACAATCAGACGGGCATTGGAGCGCCTTCAAGAATTACAACAAAAGACTCATGCTTGACCTGAGATATGATTATGAAGGTACGCACAGACATGGGTAACACAGTGGCTTCCGCCACAATATGTTAGAATGCTGAGTTCTTATGGAATCCTAAGTTTACAAATATGTGTATAGATATGTATATTCATAGACAAATCTGTTTATAAGCCTGGTTCTAAAAATATCACCAAGCATCACAGACCTCATGTGAGTGTAATTAATGTTGATTTAATACAACTTTCTGTATTAGATAAATCCGACTGTTAGGGAGATCAGCGAAATATTAGAGCTGTAGAGGGTTACCCCCCCTTATTTAGGAGAGGGCCCTTTCTTAGTGTTTTACGCTTCCCCCGTCAATTTACAAAGGGATTCTGGATCTATGGAGGAGAGAGAATACCCTTTTTTGGGAGTCCATATATGATTTGATGTTTTGTTTTGTTTTGTCAGGTAAAACACCTTTGTTTGTTCATATGTTTTTGTTTGTTGTTCAGAATGGTTTGGGTGTTGAGTTGAGGGGATACGGTGAAATCAATCACACTAAGTGTAATGATGCAATGTCAAGGACTTAAGTTGATGTCTCTAAATGTTAATGGTTTGGGTAACCCAATTAAGAGGGCTAAAGTCATGACCAAATTGAAAAAAGTGAAGATGCATATTATTTACTTACAAGAAACCCATTAACGCGACAAGAGCATGAGAAGCTGAAAAGATTTGGATATAAAAACACATATTATAGCTCAATTACTTGTAGTCATAAAAGAAGAGCGGCAATCTTGATATCAAACTCAGTTAAATTCAAAATGTTTAAAGAAATAAAAGACAAAGAAGGGAGTTATATCATAGTTTAAGGGCAAAGTTGATAATAATATCCTGACACTGGTGAATATCTATGCTCCCCCAGGTAGTGATGAACATTTTTTCAAATCCCTATTTGATATTATTGCAATGGAAGCAGAAGGAATTTGTATATGTGGGGGGGATCTGAATGTTGTACTGAATCATAGGCTTGATACGACAAGTAAAATGAAGAATAAGAACCAGTTAACAAAACTACTAAACACTACCTGTGAAGAATTTGGTTTTCTTGATGTCTGGAGGAATTTTCACCCTCTAGAAAGAGACTATACACATTACTCAATACCGCACTCAGTTTACTCCAGAATAGACTATTTCTTAATGCAGAAAGAAGACTGTTATAGGGTAATGGATCGCAGAATTGGTGTGGCAGATGTATCAGAACGTAATGCCATATACTTAAAAATTCAAATGGACAGTAAAGGAAAAACACAGTGTGGCGATTAAATGTTGGAATACTGAATGATAAAACAACTGTTAATGATATTAAATTGGAAATCAAAACTTATCTAGAGGAGAATGACAATGGGGAAGTGGACCCATCCATACTATGGGACTCATTGAAGGCTGTAATACGAGGTAGGTTAATAGCCAGGGCATCACATATTAAAAATGCCAGAATGAAAACATATAATAAGTTGATATCAGACCTGAAGGATTTAGAACAGAAGTACAAAAATAATAAGGACCAGAGAACTTATAAGCAAATAGAAGATTTGAGGGGACAAATGGATGGAACATTGGGTCAAGAGGTGGAGAAAAAAGCAAGATTTGTAAAACAGGCACATTATGAGCTTGGCCCTAAATCCACTAAAATAGTAAGATTAAACGAGAACTTACCAGTTCGAAGGTTGATCTTTATTTTATGAGGAGTTGCGATGAGGGATTTCGTGAAGAACCCGCCAGCATGCATGCGCGACATACTTCAAAGTAGCGGTGTGGAATCACAGGACCAACAACAGAGAAATGACTTGTTATAGTAAGATTGAAGAGACTCTAATTACCAGTTGATTTATGATCGAGGGTTGGGAGCGGAGGGCACGAAATCCCTCATCGCAACTCCTCATAAAATAAAGATCAACCTTCGAACTGGTAAGTTCTCGTTTAATCTTACTATTTCATTTCGGAGTCACGTGAGTGACTTCGTGAAGACTTCAAAGCTCTGTGATTCCATGCCCTGGACCACGTCCATGCTGTCACACACAACTTATAAGGATGGATAGGAGTAATCAACTTTCCAGACTGCTTGTACTGAAAAATAATAACAATATTTATTAACAACAAAGAAAAAAACCCTCACGGGGGGACATCTGCACGTTCTTGACCTGCATCCAGCACGGCCTCCGCGAACAATGCAGGAGCGGCAACAGGCTTATTGTAAAACCGCTGGAAGGTGGCTTCGTTCGCCCATCCTGCTGTGGCAAGAATATGGTCCATGGGCACCTCCATGACCCTTGCCGCCGACGTCGATGCAGCCCTGGTGGAATGGGATTTAAAGACATTAGTGTCAATACCTGCCTCACCCAAGACGATCCTGAGCCACCTGGAGATCGTCTGCACCGTCACTCTATGGTGAGGTTTCTTGTGGCTGATGAGCAAGTATTTCTCCATTCTCCTCAATATTCTCATCACTTTGACATAGTGGCGGATATGGGCGGCTAAACATAGCCTTGCATCAGCGGGGTATGCCGGAAACTTCAGCTGCAGCCCTGTGAACCCAGGCCTATGCTGCTTGAGTAATTCATCTATGAAGAAGATTACTTCACCAGGGGTAGAGATCATCCTGTCGATCCTGACCGTGTGGAGTGTCTGTACCCTCTGCGCTGAAGTCAGTGCCAGTAACATCACCAGCTTCAGGGTGAGTTTGTCCAGCTCAAGCCCCTCCACGGGCGACCACGTCCTGAGCAGGGTTAATACCTTCCCAATATCCCAGGTGATGTTATAACGAGGTCTGGGCGGATTGGAATTGAATATTCCCCGCATGAGTCTGGACACCAGCCTGTTGGATCCTACCTCGATATTGAGGTAGAATGACAGCGCACTCCTGGCGCTGTTGATGGCACTGTAGCTGAGATGTTCATCGTGATGCAACCCAGCCAGGAATTCCAGTACGTCGGTGATGGTAACGGAGTCGTATGCAATGTGGGAGCGGCCGCAGTAGGTTTCCCATTTCCGGATATGTGTGAGATATTGCCGCCTGGTGGACTCCCAGCATGATGCTCCAATGGTATCCATGGTTCTAGATGATAGGCCATACCGCAGTAATGGCCTGTTCAGAACCTGCAAGCCAATAAGTTTAGATGACTGTGGCAGGGATGTGGTTCCCGAGACAGGGTTTGTTACCAATTGTGGGCAACCCTCTAAGAGGACCCAAGGTTGACTGATCATATCAAGGACCACCGGATACCATGGCTGTGTAGGCCAGTCGGGTATGATAAGAATGCCCTTAGCAGTATCTGTCTGGATTTTCCGCAATACCCGACTGATGAGGCAAAATGGAGGAAATGCATAGAAAAACCATTTCCCCCAGTCTAGCGAGAACGCATCCATCGCCATTGCCCCAGGATCTGGTTCCCACGAAACATATGTTGGTACCTGATGGTTCAACCGTGACGCAAAAAGGTCGATATCCGGTTTACCAAATTTGGCCGTAATTTTGGCGAATATTTGGGGATTCAACATCCACTCGATGTTGTCATTGAATTTGCATGACCTGGTGTCTGCCACTGTATTGAGCTTACCTGGTAAATAGGTAGCTGAAATCCAAATATTCCGTCGAATACACCAGAGCCAAATTGTATTTGCCAATTCATCACATGAAACTGACCGGGTACCGCCCATATGATTTAGATGTGCCACCGCAGTGGTATTATCTATTTGGAGACAGACATGAGCATCAGTAAGGTTAGACCAATAAGCTCGAAGTCCGTGAAATGCTCCTAGCATCTCCAAATAGTTTATCCCTTGTGACAACAACAGGGTAGATTCAAGGGTGTCCCATCTGCCTCCACAACTAGAGTAGTTGTCCGTAGCTCCCCAGCCATGGGAGCTTGCGTCTGTTTGTAAGTATACCATCGGATTGGGCAAAATGATGAGTTTAAATGAGTCACAAATATTGTCAATCCACCCTTGTAACTCAATCTTTGCCTTTAGAGGCAGCTGCATTGGTCTATCGAAATGTCCAGCGTTCAGTTTTAACGCTGAGATCTTGGCTCTCTGCAAATTTTGATAATGCAAAGGTCCGTATTGGGCAGCTGGAAAAAGTGCTACGATCTTGCCAATCACCTTAGCAGTTTGTCTAATTGATGGTATACTGGCCCAGACTAGATCCTTGCATACTTGGGTGACATCCCCAACTTTGTTAGTTGGTATGGTGGCTTTCAAGCGATTGGAATCCACCGTGAACCCCAGATAATCCATGACCTGTGAAGGGCAGAACTTTGATTTATCTGGATGGATAATGAACCCCATTTTCTGAAAAATTTCCACGGTGGCTGAAACTGCCAGTTCCGCTGATTCCAGGGTGTTCCCAATAATTAGGATATCATCCAGATAGGCCATCACTATATGATTTTGTCTCCTTAGTGTAGCCAGTATTGGTTTGAGCAATTTAGTAAATAATCTAGGGGCTGTGGTAAGCCCATTTGGCAAAGCCCTGTATTGCCAGAGCTGATCCATCCAGGTAAATTTCAAGAACTTCCTGTGGTGTTTCTGAATGGATACTGAATAGTATGCATCTTTTAAATCAATGCATGCCATAAAGCAGCCCTCAGAAATCAACAACTTGGCTGTTTCGAACGTGTCCATTTTGAAATGGGTATATTTTACAAAGGTATTCAAATGGGTCAGATCAATAATAACCCGACATCCTTCATCCTTCTTGGTTTTTGTGAATATGTTGGATACAAATTCAATTGGTTCGTGTATAGTTCTTTCTATCACGCCTTTTTCTTGTAGCCTTAAGATTTCAGCATAGCCTACTGCCATTTCATTGCTGGCCAGTGTAAATTTCCGATCTGGCATATGCTGGGATGGAGGGATTTTACCATTGATGAATTCAATCTCATGGCCTTGAATACTTTGTAAGATAAACTCATCAGAAGTGATGGTTCCCCATGCCTCCATAAAGAACCGTAGTCTCCCACCAACATGTGAAGTTAAGCATGCAGGTGCATGAAATCCAGACCGCCTTACCTCCATGGTTACCGGCGGTCCCTGATATGTTTGGCGGGACGTGGAGGTGCTGGGTTGAGCTGACGATGCAGCGTCCGCATCTTCCATGGTGGCCGCTGGGGGCCTAGCCCTAAAAAAGGCCTAGGTTGTTGAGGCAGCTGAAATTGAGGCGGAGCTGGAGCGTAGGTCCTCGCTGGTCTAACGGTAGGGCCTCGTGGCCTGAAAAATGGCACTTTCCTGGCCGGCTGCCTGGTCGAGATATGTGACCGCATGAGTCCCACCGTCTTAGCGTGGTCATCCAGCTCCTTGACCCGCTTCGGGAGGTCTTCCCCGAACAACTGTCTGGGTGGCGTCGGAGGTTCTTTGCATAACCCCGCAAATTTTGGGTTTAGAGTGGGTTTAATAATGCTCTTCCGAAAGGCGTTGATCTCATACTGTGCCAGAGCATCCTCCTGCTCGGTGTTCAGATCCTCCCCGTCCACCGACCATACAAACGCGGAAATCCCAGCAGTAAGCAGCTTCAGGATCCGCTGGAGCTTCATCTCCTGGGTTCTGATCCCTGGGCTGATATTGCCCCAAATCGGCGTATTGACAATGGGCACGTTGAGGGAGTTTCAATTCGCTGGGGCTTTGTGCCTATTCATGGCCTCCGACAGGACCTCTTCCTGAAGCTGATGGTTCATCAGGAAGTCCACGGTGGCAGCCAGTTTGGGGTTGAGGGGTAGTCCTGATGACTCGGACAGTGCAAATTTGGTTGCGACATCCAGGAGCTCCTCCTGAGGGGCCTCCGATGTAGATGGTGCATGAACCAGGATGTCCTCATCCTCCGGCTGCCTCAGGCTTCCCGCTGACGATGGGGATAACTCCATGTGCCCTCTGGAACTAGATGTCTCCCGCCTCTGATTTTGTTGCAGGAGAAGTTCCAACATCCGCTCCATTCTGTCAATACGCCCTTCGCCCTTCGAACCCGGGCGGTCGGAGTCCTCATGTTCAACGGAACTGCTGAGGCTCCGTTCATCGGCCCGCACCTCGTCGAGGTAATCTCGGTGCCGGAAACTGTCGCTACCAGCCGCCGCAGCGAAGCTGAGCAATTCCCGCGCGGATCCGCTCAAACGCCTCCTTTTGGCGGAGCTCGATCCCGCTGCCTCGGAGGGCAAACGCGGTGAGAGGTCGGCACCCAACGCCTCGGCGTGGTGACCCGACATCCGCGCGGGCTTGCCGACTGCCCTAATCCTGGGCCTAGACGGCGTACGGTCCCGTCCTCCCATCCACGGGGGACTCGGCGACTGTGGCGGGACTCCACCCGAATGACTCTTCCTTGTCTTGGTGGTTGGTGAGTCGACACAGGTCTCCCAGTGGACTTGAGTCCCGCCAAATCACCAGTCCGCAATCTAGCGGCAGGCGATACCTTTGCCCGTGAAGGGCTAGGTTGACGGGCTCTATCCCTCCCTCTCCTCCGAGGGCTCAGGGAGAAGGGCCGTGCGGCAGCACGTGAACCCTGTTTGCCCTGGTCGACCAACGAGCCCGTTGGCGACAGCAATACGGAGTCAGGATCAACCTGCTCCGGTGGCACACCGAAATCCTGCTCCGTGGAATCCTCGCTGGAGCTCCGGTGTATCGGCGGGTCGGGTCCTGTGGCGACAGGGCTCCCCGACTTCCTCACCTTTTTCCCGGCCTGACTCGCAGGTGTAGCCGTTGATGAGGGCTCCGGGATGGGTGGCCGGCGACTCCGTGCGGACGTCCTACAGCCCTTGTTCTTCCTGTCCATGTTCCTGTTGAAAGAAAACACTCTCTCAACAGAAACCAACCAACTCAAGGTTAGTTACACTTACCTGAGCGGCCCTTATGAAGGGCCGGTTTTGAGCCGCGCTCCTCCTCCAGCCGTCGACTGCAATGCGTTGCGACGATATGTCGCGCATGCGTGCTGGGTGCTTCACAAAGTCACTCACGTGACTCCGAAACGAAATACTTGCCTGAAGGCTACGCAAACAACAGGCTGACAACACCATACACAAAATGAAGGACCCCTGTACACAGAATTTGAAGAGCAATTCAAAATAAATAGAATATATCTTCCAGGAATATTATAAAGAATTATATACACAAACCTCTACAGTAGATGGGGAATCAATGAGGACTTTTTTAAGTATAATAGATCTGCCCTGTATTGGAGAGACACAAAATAAAATAATCACAGCAGAAATATCACTGGAGGAGATAGAGAAGACAATCGGTAGGATGAAAACAAACAAGGCCCCAGGCAGCGACGGTTTCCCTATAGAGTGGTATAAAATATTTTGGAATGAGCTGAACCCACTTCTTCTGAGAACCTTTAACTGGATTATCAAAGAAGGCAAGACACCCCCGTCATGGAAGGAGGCAATTATAACATTAATCCCCAAAGAGAACAAAGACAAGGAAAATTGTACCAACTACAAACCGATATCAATTCTGAATGTGGACTATAAATTATATTCTTCAATTATCTCCAAACAATTTGAAACGTTCATGCCAGATTTAATTGATGAAGACCAGACTGGTTTTATAATAAGCAGACAAACACAGGACAGCATTAGAAGAACCCTACATATAATACACAAGATTCAAAAGGCAAGTACACGTGCTGTCCTGATAAGCCTAGATGCGGAAAAGGCTTTTGATAGGGTTAATTGGGAATTCTTATATCAAACACTAGAAAGATTTGGCTTTACCAAAGATTCAATTCAAGTTATTAAAGCAATTTACCAGCAACCTACTGCAAGAGTAAAGGTGAATGGGTCCTTAACTAAGAGATTTGTGTTAGGAAGAGGAACGAGACAGGGATGTTGTCTTAGCCCTACCCTGTTTGCAATATATATTGAACCATTGGCTCAAGCGATTCGTCAAGATAGGGAACTGAGGGGAGTAACTATAAGAGACAGAGAACATAAAATTGGCCTTTTTGTAGATGACGTAATGATGTATCTCACGGAAGTAAACATCTCATTCCCAAGGATGATGGGGATCATAGAGAAATTTAATTTTTATGCAGGATATAAAATGAATATTTCAAAAACTCAAACTCTCCTGTTTAATTGTTCTCCACCAGAAGAAATCAAACAAAAGTATAATATTAAATGGGATTCAAAATCAATCAAATACCTATGGGTACATATAACAAAAAATATATCAATGTTGTATGGGGCCAATTATAATCACATCAACCAAAACATAAGAAAGGATATAGAAAGATGGTCCACCTACCCAATGGATTTTAGTAGTAAGATAAATGTGGTGAAAATGAATATTTTGTCAAGGCTATGGTACTTGTTTCAATCTCTGCCAATAGAGGTACCATTAAAACAATTCACGGAATGGGATAAATTATTATCTAGATTTATTTGGGGAGGAAAGAAGGCCAGAATTCGATACACTACACTCCAGTTGCCAAAGGACAAAGGTGGAATGGCACTTCCAAGTTTTAGGATATATTTCTATGCAGCCCTACTTCGACCACTAATTAATTGGTGTGAGGACAGCTATATAGCTAGAGATTGAGACATATATCCCTGACTTCCACATCCAAACACTCATGGGAGGAAAAGGACTTCCTGGACATATCAGGAGTATAATCGATCCAATAACGACATTTACTTTAGAAACCTGGTTCACTCTTACCAGACAACTTAAACTGAATAAACGACAAAAGGTTTTAAGATGGATAGCTTTGGATAGTGAATTTAAACCAGGGATGTATGACTCAACATTTAAAGAGTGGATGAAGAAAGGAATGACTGCATTTTGTACTGTTATTGAAAATGGAGACTTAAGAAGTTTTCAAGATTTGAAGGATAGATTTGCACTTCGGAACCAAGACTTGTTTAGATACCTCCAACTGAGAGATTATTACAATAAAAAAAGTAAAAAGGGAGGCACTAGAAGAAAATAATCCAGTGATAGAAGTGGTAGTTAATCAAAATCAAAAAAACATTAAGGATTATTTCTAAACTTTATCATAGTTTAATGGAATGCCAAGCTAAAACTACATTTTATGTAAAATTTAAGTGGGAAAAGGAATTGAACATCACAATCTCAGAAGAAGAATGGCATCATATGTGTGTAACACTACAGACATCCACTAATTCACAAAATTGGAGAGAATTTAATTGGAAAATTTTGATTTGTTTCTTTATTACGCCTAACATAAAAAGCAAGCAAATTCTAAGGCAGCCAACCTGCTGGCGGCAATGTGGCCAAACAGACACAAATCATGCACATATCTTCTGGAGTTGCCCAAAAATAGAACCATTTTGGGACAGAGTGAATTCAGAATTAAAGGATATATAGTCTCCAAGCAGTGCTCCATTCTCGGTAATACCTCGGTAATATAACTACAGTGGTGCTGAAGGAAGATCATTACTTGGTTAAAATCCTTCTCACAGCTGGCAGAAAGGCCATTACAAGAAACTGGCTTGCAGCAGACACACCCAGACTTAGTCAATGGTTAGACATAGTACAGGAAATATTTGTCATGGAGAAAATGACATCTTCTCTAAGAGTGAAAGAAGACGAGTTTAACAGAAAATGGGAAACATGGATTAGGTATATAAATAAATACATCAACACTGTATAATTTTATTGACAATAATGTAAGTTATTGGAAAATGTTTTAATAAGAAAATAATTCCGTATACTGCATCATTAATTGTAAATTGAAACCCCACTACACTGTTGTACATTTCACTGCATTGTTGTATGTTACGTTGTTATATTTGTGTTTTATTTGTATATACATAAAACCAATAAAGACTAAAGTGAAAAAAAAATCTTTCCATTCACACCTTACACCGACCTATGTCCTATGGTTCTCGATTCCTCTACTCTGAGCATAAGACAGTGCGTTTACCTGAGCTATTCTTCTCATGATTTTGTACACCTCCAGAAAATCATCCCTCATCCTCCTGTGCTCCAAGAAATAAAGTCTGAGTCTCTCCCTGTAGCTCAGGACCTCGAGTCCTGGCAACAGCCTCATAAGTCTTGTCTCTACTCATCAGTCTGAAGAAAGGCTTCAAACCGGAACAACACCCATTCCTTCTCTCCAGAGATGCTGCCTGTCCCATTGAGTTACTCCAGCATTTTGTGTCAACCTTCGATTTAAACCAGCATCTGCAGTTCTTTCCTACACATTCTCTCTACCCTTTCCAGCTTGACACCATCTTTCCTCTAACATGGTGAACAAAACTGAACACAATACTCTAAATGTGGTCACCAACATCTTCTATTACTGCAACATGTCCTCCCAACTTCTATACTCAATACTCTGACAGATGAAGACCAATGTACCAAAAGCCTTTTTGATCATCCTATCTACCTTTGACGCCATTTCTTAGCGGTCACAAAAGACTGCCTTCCTGGTGGAATCAACATCAAATGGCAGGAGTGGCCCTCAGTTTTCAAACTCTCACTTTCAATTTTTGACCTATTAAAATCATAATTGTAACAAGTATATGTACATGTGCAATTAACAGAACAGGATTATTTCATATCATCGTAACTAACATTGCCAGCAGCATCAAAAATCTAGTTCCCTCTAGCTAAAAATTTTGCAGTAAAACCTGATGGATCAAGAAACTCTTCACAATGGTGATAATATTTCTGTTGTGTACAAAAATAAATATTTGAATGAGAAGATTCTGCTGGATGGGAAATGCGCCTAACATTTTATTGGAGCAGTGAAATCACAATAACACAATGACATGGATTTGACCTTGTATTTCAAGTTCTTAGCTTCAGCTGGATTACTAGCAGGAAACTCAAAACCGAGGGCTAAGGGTGGATGAAGATCATAAGGGCACTATTCCACAGATGAATCTTGTATAGCAATATTTAGTGAATTTGGAGATGCATTAGTGGAAAACTTGAAAGCAGATTAACACAACTCCCAGCCATCGTTGTTGTTCAGAAGAAAATTTGTGATATTTGGTTTTATCCTGAAATAAAACATTCCTCCTTATTACGCCAGCATACAACAACAAGGCAATCAAATATGCTTGAAGTAAGTAATAAGCAATGGATTAAGTATGGAGAACCTTACAGCTGTAAGCATTCTTCACTATCTGCAACCAGATAAATCCTTTCTGCATTTCCTGTCAATTATTCCAAATCCAGGCCCCTTCTTACAATGTTTTTCTTGCAACTGACAAGCTTACTGGCTTCAAATTTTCTCTATGAACAATGAAATTCTTTCCTGGTGTTTCCACTATGGCAAACATAAGAAAATAATTGAATTGCCTGTCATCAAAAGTCTGCTTCTATTCCTATTGCAGTGACTCTTTCAATCAGATTGTTTGTCATTTAATTTACTATTGTGTATTACAATAAAGTCCGAGTCTCTGAATTTATGCTGGGACAATGTTCTTGGAGCTTTCAAATCACAAATGAGCTACCATCAGCCTATCTTGTTTCAGGATCATTAAGGTGAAATCTTGAATGAAATCCTGTACCAATATTATCATGCTAAATTATTCCTTGAGAATAAGACCTTAAAAACAGCCTCTAAGAGTATGTTCTTGCAGCAGACGACAAGTCCCTCAACTTCCTTTACATTGTTAGTGGATGAATAGTCAAGTTCACCATTAATAACTGAGAAACTGACAGCAATTTGAGAGTGTTCAATTATGTGTAGGTCAATGCAGAAATCTCAAAAATGTATTTTCTGTATTTCTGCAAACTTCTGCAGCCTGTGTGAACTGCTTTCATAACAAGTGCTTTTCCCGCTAAGGTCAGAGGCAAGTCGCAGTGCTCTGCTGCTAACTGCAAGTGCTGGAATCGTCCCTAATAAAAGTGTCTGTGAAACATTTTCTCCACAAATGGTTCATTATTTAAAAAATCCAAAGTGCTTTTTGCCATTATTTTGCTTAACATAAAATTGTCACGCCCTCCGCGTATACTTCAGGTTATTTTGTTTACAATTCAGAAAAAGACAGAGAAGAAGGTTTAAATTTAATTATTTTACACTTTCAACAAGTGGGGGAAAGCAAACGAGCTATTAATGTCAGCAGACTTTACAAGTTCTGGTTAGATATTTGACAGTGAACAGGATTAGAGGGAGAAATACTGAACTGGATTCATGGCATTTACAATTATTTAGAAACTTTGAGAGCACTTAGATTGTCCAAAATCATATTTATTTCCTCTTACCAACTAATGGCACAGTAGCTTTTATACTGCTTGATGCAACAAAGTTAATCCAGAGCTTCTCTAATCTATTCAAAGTCTCAAATGTTTGAAACACCTTTCAGCTAAGTATTGCCAACAGTTTCAATTAATTTGGATAGAAGGAATGGGTGACGTTTCAGGCCAAGAACCTTGTCTGAAGAAGGGTCTTGACCCGAAAAGTCACCTATTCCTTCTATTCCAGAGATGCTGCCTGTCCTGCTGGGTTACTCCAGCATGTTGTGTCTATCTTCAATGTAAATCAGCATCTGCAGTTCCTTCATACACACTTTCAGTTAATTGTTCTGCAGATCCTTTGCTCTTAGTTTGCTGACGGGGATCATGACAGAAGCCTCCTCGTGGCGATCCCTAGAAAAGACGACATGATGCACTATGTGACGAGTCGGGCGACCAATTCTGTCAACATGTTAGACCCGACAGGAACCAACAGTGAGCAAACGTCGTCTGACACATGAGTGAAGTTTGTCAAGTGTTTCTGTTGTTCAATCTAGCAAACTCTGAGTACATATAATAGAAGATATATTACATGTACATGACTCTGTTTTGAAAGCAACACACAGTGCAGTTTCTCCTGCCCTTACAGAGGTTGCAGAATCCAGTATAGTTCGTTATAATGTCAGATCGTGCAGGAGCAGTGAGTCATAATTTGTGAGTGGTTCTGAGAAAGTAGTTTTTATCGTGAATTCACTTCCAATAATCTTCAAAGTTCAATGCACATTAGATTATGTCTTTTTTTAACAAATGTTCTTAATTCCATGCCTGCCTGCTGATTATGGATTCATTGACTATGTTTAATAAACAATTGCACTTTTGAACTTATAAATGTTAATTCACTCAGAGAAAAAATATATTTTCTGGACTGCGATTTTCCCTCCTTATATTATCAACTTGATTAGAGAGAAATAATGAATGTTGGGCACATATTTAGACCTTTGATATTTACCGAAGACATCAGTTGGAAAACGAACGTACAAACCATTTTGAATTTCAGATTGTTATTTTCCTTAAATATTCCTAATTAATGCATTTTGCACTCAAACAAGCTAGAATGCTGACATTTAAGGTCAAAATAAGTCTGTGATTTATGCATAAGTGTGATTATTAAATCCAACATGGAATATTTCCTTCTGCAAATGTTTAATTTTAATGCTATTGATTTTCTGCAATTTTCTCATCAAAAAGCTTGTCACTACAAATGATTGTTCAGTATTTCAGTGACTATTATGGTCTAATCATAATAGTTTGGCTAATTTTATGAATATTAATAAGACCTAAGGGATTTAAATAACAGCAATTTAGCATATGCAGTAGTCATGCAATTGAGCCAGCAGCTCTCCAACCCCCAATCAATTGTGATTCCAGACGTATATGAAAAATAACAATAAATGTTGTAATAAAGAACCACAGTTCACTGTTTCAAAGATTTATGTCATTGAAATATGTATTTAAAAATACTGCAAAAATCCCAACTGTTTGTCATTGAAAGCTTAAGAAGATAATTTTATTCCCATTTCAGTTGCCAGAATTTTTCAGGTACCCATTTCTCGTTCTTTAGTATTCATACCCCTCGGTATTTTTATTTATTTAAATGAATTTGATAGACATAATGCAGAAATATTTCTTACTTCCAAATTGTGGTAAGGAATGAGAATTGAGCAGTAAATCTTGGCCGAGAGTGAGTTCACAACGTTTTGGACAATGCCTCGTCCAGATGATGAGCCAAGAGCTGATTCACTGTGATTGAAAGACGGCTGACACCTGCTCAGATCTCCATAATCTGTTTCCATGGTGAGCAAGAGAATGAGCACTTGTCCACTTACTTCAGGAACCTCATTAAATTCGGCAGCAGGAGAGCAGCTGTGTTCTCAATGTGTTCCACTCACAGCATTCAACTCATTTTACAATGCTCAGGTGATCTTCAGCCCTGCCTGCACCAAACTATTCAAAATGTTGAGAGAGGGACAGATGGTACAATAAATGGAGGAATTGCTGTCATGTCTAAAATAAACACACGCTTCAAAAATGAGAGAAATCCCTTTTCTGGTCAGATTTAGATTGCAAAAATATGTTTTCTTTTTTTAAATTACACAAGTGTGACCACAACTAGTCTCTGAAAAGCAATTGGAATGAAAACATTATTACTTTAATAACGTCAGATTTGTTTCTAAATGCTAAATAGGTTTTGGATCGCTTTACAAATCCTGCAGTTCTGCTTGGAGAACAGCAACAGGCAATTATTACCCAACTGATTTATATCCAGTCTTAATTTTAATAAGCACAACGACCTTGCAAGACATTTAATGTGTATGAAGCCAGTGATATCTGCTATAACTACTGATGTTAGTCAATAAATTGAATATTAACCTTTGGATTTCTTGTCTCTTTCCCACCTAAAATATCAAAATTGAAATGCAGTAGATAATATAAGGTTGATAATGCAATTATCTTACTCTATTCCCTGGTTAGAATTACTGAATTAAACTAATAAATAGCAAATGTTGAAATCTTAATACCAGCATGTTGGATGGGTTTCACCAGTAATCTGGTGCAGCCAGTGCGTTGCTCTAAAAAAAACAACTGAAGAACTAAGCATCTCTCCCTACTCACCAATACAACATAACGATGTTTAATTTCTACAAGAAACTTCTTATTTTGGTTCTATACGTTTCTCTCTCCCATTCTCCATGAGTTTCCCCTGTTACAAGGATGAAAGAGTAATATGGTATCAGGATTTGGCAATTCTAGTCAGTTAGGAAGAAAGAGATTCACCAAAGTTATTGAAACAATATATCCCTCGCACCCAAAGGAAACCAAAACCCTCCGCCGCTCTCTGCAATAACCGCTGACCGTTGCAAAAGCTTCATTTCAGTTTACAACCAACCCACTATTGTGCAGATACTGAACACTGCATGTCTATTTGAAATGATTTAAAAGACACTAGATTTTATAATCAAATTTTATGCATTTAGCAGCCGTTTGCTCCAAGTATGAAAACTAAATTTAATACATTGCAGTAAATAATAACCTTGTTATACCCTTCCATTTCCTCACATGACCATTTCATCTGCATCAATTTTTGTTTCCATCAGGTCATAAAATTGCTATTTTCCTTCACAGTTTGATGCACTCCATCTCTACTAGCCTGTGTGATTCAATAAATGTTCAGGGGATGGGAATCAGATGCAAATGATTGTGATGATGTTTCACACTGCCCATTCGTGAAATAAATCAGGAAACACATGCAGGAAAGGAGACGTTGCAAAGGATGTTTTAAGGACGATGGTGATCCCAACACATTAATATTATTCTGTAAAAATTGAGAAAAGGAAATGTGGGATAGATTACCTGCCTCATTTTGACCCAGCCTGCAAGACTTTAGGAGTGATTTGCATCATCATACCCCAATAGTTTAGTCGATGAATCTTCACTAATTTAATTCTAATTTTAAAAAGGAGAGCTTGACAAGTCAATTTAATCAACCCCAAGTGACCCATTCTGAGATATATCTATTCAGGTCTCAAGGGAGGTAGATAAAAAGGCCTACATGGAGATCATCTTCAATTACAGAGGAAGAAAATCAATTTGAAAAAGAAATTGTGAGGAAAGACTTGGCTTGTTACATTCATATTTATTTTTAAGGATTTTTTTTGGCTCTGCAATTCTAATGCTTCGTTATTGATTATCTCCAAAAAGCTGGATCTTAATGATCCATAATGTAATGAAAAATATAAACATAGCCAAACATGAGAACTAGAAGGAGAAGAAAGCCGAAGGAAATGATACAAGTGCTGCAGTAACTCAACTGGTCAGGCAGCATCTGTGGTGGACCATGTTTCAGGTTGGAACTCATCTTCTGATGGATTGTAGTGAGGGTGGGGAAAAAGCTGGAAGAGAGGAAGGGCAGGTCAAAGCCTGGCAAGTAATAGGGAAGAGGGGGGGAGTGCGGGGAGGGGAAGTGGTTGTTGATAGTCAGATGATTGGACAAAGGCCAAAGATGAAAAGACAAAATATATAACGCAAAAGGATTGAAGGGTCCTAACCCAAAAGGTCACCTATCCAGATTCTCCAGAGACGTTGCCTGACCCGCTGTGTTACACCAGCAATTTGTGTCCGTTTTGTAACCCAGCACCTGCAGTTCCTTGTTTCTACTGTAGAAATAGGCTGTTTGGCTCCCTATGCTTGTTACAAGATTCAGGAAGATAATGTCTGGCCTTTAATGTAAGAAATACTAAGATCATAGGGATATCCTTTTGCCTTCCATCACAGTGAGGAGGTGTTGGAGATTCACTGTGATGGCTGTTTGTGTAAAGTGTGTTAAGTGTGGGTCTTAGGTTTTTTTGTAATTGTTAAGACTGTAGAAAATGCAATTTTGTTCAAACCAAGCTGTTTGAATGACAATAAAAGGCATTCTATTCTATATGGGATGGCGCTGGAAAATGGAGCTGAGGTAAATGATCAGTCATGATCTTGATGTCTAGTGGAGCAAAGTCAAATGACAGATAACTAACTGTTAAAGAAGGAACTGCAGATGCTGGAGAATCGAGGGTACACAAAAGGCTGGAGAAACTCAGCGGGTGCAGCAGCATCTAAGGAGCGAAGAAGATAGGCGACGTTTCGGGTTGAGACCCTTCTTCAGAGTCTGAAGAAGGGTCTCAACCCGAAACGTCGCCTATCTCCTTCGCTCCTTAGATGCTGCTGCACCCGTTGAGTTTCTCCAGCCTTTTGTGTACCCCCGACAGATAACTAACGCTTGCTTTTAATTCTGCTGTTATATTATGTCAACAACATGTTCCTCTAACTCCATATCCCTACAACGAAGAATCTATCTTTGTCTTGTTTTGAATGTACTCAGCAACTGAGATTTCATAACCATCTCAAAAGACAATTCGCAAGGTTTACAATCCTCTCAGTAAAGGAACATTTTCTAATCTCCGTCTTCAATGTTCATTATTTTGAGTCTGTGACTTGTTTCTGGATACTCCAGCCATGGGAAGCATTATTTCTCCATCTATCCTTGGGAGTTCATGGTGGCACATTTGCCTTACAGCGCTTGCAGCACCGGAGACCTGCGTTCGATCCTGACTACGGGACTAAGGGTGCTGTCTGTACGGAGTTTGTACGTTCTCCCCGTGACCGCGTGGGTTTTCCCCAAGATCTTCGATTTCCTCCAAAGGCGTGCAGGGATGTAGGTTAATTGGCTTGGTGTATGTGTAAATTGTCCCTAGTGTGTGTACTGTTAATCTACGGGAATTGCTGGTCGATGCGGCCTCGGTAGGCTGAATGGCATGTTTCCACGCTATATTTCTAAACTAAACTATCCAGACAAGCTGAAAATAAATTTGTATGTTTCAATGATCTCGCCTCTCATTCTGCTTAACTCTGGAGTGTGTAGTCCAATCTACTTAATTGGCCCCCCACCTCCCCCCCCCCCATCATCAAATCCCCCCATTCTAGTAATCAATTGGGTGTAGCATTGGTCCAATCCCCATATCACAAATCCATCCATCTTCCGATGGGGAGACCAGAAGTGTACAATGCATTCTGAACACCAACTACTTGCAAGCCCAATCTATTTACAAATAACCCAGCTTACTGAAATCTGCAGTATGCCTTTACATTTGTCCACTTTATTTGCATCTTCCATACCCTTGTCTGACTCCAATGCCATAGAAAACATGATAAACACACTCTCCCGACTTGAAAATTATCTGTATATTCTTACTCTCTTTTTACTGTCCATTAAGCAATGTTAAATTCATATCAGTATATTTCTTCAATGTTGTGTGCTCTCATTTTGCGTAATGATCCATCTTGTGACATTATTGAAGTCCTTCAAATACATTTATACCATTTCACTGATACGCACTTATCTATACTAGTTATCGATTTGTCAAACATAATTTCCTTTTCATGAATCCATGTAACTGCCAATAATTGCCCAATCCGTTATCATTTTCTAAGTGTCCTGCTACCAAATTTATAATAATAGCTTCCAAATTTTTACCTACTTCTGACATCAGGCTAACTGTTGTTTCATTTCTGCCTACTCTATTTTTCACCAATCTAAAATATGTCCTTTCTGTTAAATTCCTAAATAAAACAGTGAACAAGTTGTGAATTATGCCTTCTCCCATTTTAATGCATGTTTCTTTGTGTAAACCATAAATATCAAGCCCTTTAGTATAAAAGCAAGTAGTGGATGGTCATTGCAGATTTACTAGGCCTGATTCCAGTCTCTATCTCTCTATGACTCTTAAGTTCAATGCAAATATTTGCAATTATGTTAGCAATAAGATGCACCGCCTCCGATATTGAGGTGTGCTATGAATTATGGCAGGATTTCCAAACCACATTCTGTATAATAGTAAACAAGTTCTACTCAGAAATAGATTAATCATCGGGAAATTAAATCCAGTCATTTAGAGCTTATTTTTGGGACAGGTGCACAATCATCATCACTCTCATTCCAGAGAGGTGTAGTGGCATCCTGCTGTAAAATAGTCTAGTCTTGTTTAGTCTAGTTTAGTTTAGAAGTTTACTTTAGTTTAGTATGGCTAAATACAGCATGGAAACAGGCCCTTCGGCCTACCAAGTCCAGACTGACCATGATTACCTGCACACTAGTTCTATCTTACGCACTAGGTACAATTTGCAGATGCCAATTAGCCTACAAACCCGCACGTCTTTGGAATGTGATGTGAAGCCGGAGCACCCAAAAAAAACCCACAGGGAGCACATGCAAATTCCATACATACAGCACCCGTAGTCAGGATTGAACCTTTGTCTCTGGCGCTAAATGACAGCGACTCTACCGCTGCGTCACTGTGCCGCCCTAAATTACAGAAGCCACTTGTTGGCCCATGCTCCATCTGGAAGAAATGGGCCTCGGGTGATGAATCAGATCCACTCTGTGGCCGGATGTCAACCCGGGACACCCTTTGCTCTGCCACGGGACGCAGGGCCCATCCGAGGCTAATGTATTTATTTATTGCAAATGAATGAAATGAATATCATGACCTCATTCTGCTGTCATGTGGTAGCATAACGGGCAGATAGACAAAGATTATGACAAGATCCGACACACTCATTCTATGCATGAGATTGACACATTTGGCATCAGGTGCTACACGTATGTAATATTAATTAATTTTCCATTAGGCAAATAATTTGATTCCCCCAAGCTGCACAGAATGCCACGTGCCAACATGTCTTAGTCAATGAAGAATGGAGCATTGGCTAAAGTTTTGTGTTTATTCTTGCTGTTTTTAATTACTGGAATGATAACAGCTGTGTCATTAGTAACCTGATTCCAAACATTTATGAAGCTGTTTAACTTATTCATGAGGAATCTCTAATGTCGAGTCAAAAATAACCAATTGCCCAGAAGATGATAGCTGATATCAAACTTCACAGCCACAGGGAAGGATATAAGAATGCTAACTGTCATTTTAAATTTCACCAGATCAGAAGTGATTTGGCCTTTTAATCAATGTTGAACCATCCTTGCATCAAAAACAGGAGAAATTTCCTATCCTATAATAAATACAATGAATTTCACAAAATGGGCTTCAATTATAAGCCTTTGATTGCCATTTTAACGTGGGATTTTCTTCCACATTCCTAAGTCAATGCTCACTTCGTCCTTCCTTTTGTTCACACTACCCCTTGAGGTCCTCCAGAACATTTGTTCTGCTATAGTTTTGCAGTCTGATCACCTTTTGTTTTTAACTTGCAGCCTCAGGGGGAATATTTCACTTCAGTTTGAATTTTCCCAGATATCCTGGCTGTGAATAGCAGTGAACCTATATGCCATAACTCAGTGCTCAATCACACTAATACACAATACTTCCAATTACTGTTAGGTTGTCTTGTTTGCTTTCTCATGTGCCTGTAGTATTATGATAAGCTATGATTTGTTTAATTAATGCTAGAGCTTAATAGTAAACGGCCAGGAAATAAAATACTTTGTGGAACATTATTAATAAAGCAAAATCACCACATGAATTTACTCATTGATTTGAATCACATTGAGTGTTATTATTACTATAGGGACAAAATGTTAAGAAAGAACTCTGTTCCGTGGAAGCTACACTGTATGTAATATTTCTCCAAAAACTGAGTGGAATAATATTGGTTTCCTTATTTATTGCTTTTGAGAAAAGCAATTTAAATAATTTCTCACATTTTGCTCGATTGCATTACTGTTTTCAAAATTTTTATGTAGCAAAAACATTTAAAGGATGGACGCAAAGGTTACATATGGAATCAGAGTCAGACGTGGAGGATTTAAATCATGCCAGTGAAACAATGAATGCACTTAAGGGGCCAGACTTTGCAGATGATGGCTGCTATTCTCAGTGGCCTTTCACAACCATTATTAGCACAGTCTGGATACAGAGGAGCCACATTGCTGAGCCAAAATGCCCCAGATTGCGATGGCTGGGCCTTTAACAATGAAATGGAAACAGGTCAGAGGGCATGAATCCTGTGACAATTGAACAACCTCAAGATAGAACATGGAACATAGAACCACACGACAGAGGTTTGTGCCAAACATAATGCCAAGTTAAACTGATCTCATTTGCCTGTACAAGATCCACATTCCTCTATTGCTTGCACTCCCATGTGCCTATCTGAACGCCTCTTAAACACCACAATCCTACCTGCCTCCAACACCAACCCTGGCAGTGCGTTCCAAGCCTCCATCACAAGTGTGTAAAACACTTGCCCTACACACACCATTAAACTTTCCCCTCCGCACCTTATAACTATTATGCCTTCTAATGTTGAGCCATTTTCAGCCTGGTAAAAAGGTTCTGCCTGCCCACACTATCTATGCCTCGCATAATTTTACGTAATTCTATCGTCTCCCCTCAACTCATGATGTTCCAGAGAAAACATTCCAAGTCTAATTAACCTCTTATTGTAGCTCGAACCCTCTAATCCAGGCAGCATTCTGGTAAACCTCCTCTCCAAAGCCTCCACATCTTACCTGTAATGGGACGACCAGAACTGCACACTATACTCATAATGTGGCCTAACCAAAGTCCTATAGAGCTGCATCATGGCTTCAAAGATACCCAAGCATTTCCATCTTCCCCTCCCACGGTAAGGAGCTTTTACATTTTTCAGCTTGAAATTGTGCAATCTGGTGCATACTGTAGCGAGTCTTTTAACTCACACTGCAACATTTATGCTTTAAATTGGATTAGGTATGAATAAGGTTAGGCTAAATTACATTCCTAATTACATTCCACAATAGAGCCAAGCTCTGCTCAACAGGTGCAGCACATGAATGACTATATTCATGTATGGAAATCAGATTATATTCATGCTGTTATGCATATATATAGAGAAAAACGCAGAGAAACAAAGCAAAAGTCAGACTTCCATCACTGTTCTGCACAAATAAATCAATCAACCTTGTTCAAGAAGGAACTGCAGATGTTGGAGAATCGAAGGTAGACAAAATTGCTGGAGAAACTCAGTGGGTGCGGCAGCATCTATGGAGCGAAGGAAATAGGCAACGTTTCAGGCCGAAGCCCTTCTTCAGATGGTTTCAACCTTACCCTTTGAATATAGAAACAATACGAAAATAATGCCACTTATTCAATCATATATGGTTCAATGAAATTAAGATATATATGTAAAAATATATATGGAAACAGGCCCTTCCGCCCATCGGGTCCACACCGACTAGCAATCTATCATACACCAGTTCCATCCATCATGCCAGGGACAATTTACAGAAGCCAATTAACCTACAAACCTGCACTTCTTTCGGATATGGGAGAAACCGGAATATCCGGAGAAAACTCGTGTGGTAGTGAGGCAGCAACTCTACCGCTGCACCACCGTGCCACCCCATTAAATTATTTTTTCTGTAATATATTTATTATGGTGTCACGTGAATAAAGATGAACACATGATTCTGATTTCTGCCCTTAGTTGGATAACACACATGTCCAGTCATTGTGTTTTATGGCTGGTTTTCAACCTCTTCAGGCTGAAGGTCTCGACTCGAAACATCACCCATTCTTTCTCTCCAGAGAAGCTGCATGTCCTGCTGAGTTTTTCTAGTTTTTAGTGTCTATCTTCAGTTTAAGCCAGCATCTGCAATTCCTTCCAACACTATTTGTTAAGCAAAACAGGTCCTATTCTCATTATATAATTTTGTAATCAGCGTGAGAGCATGAGAATTTTGTGAAATGCGCGAGTCTCATGTTTTCACCGTTCCACCGTTGAGGTCTTGGTTGGATTGCTCTTTGTCAGGGACCTCCCCCACGACCTTAGCGCCATGGGTGGCCCTACCAGGAGCATCGCTCCAGACGGCATGGCTCTCAGGATCTCAGGACCACACAAGCTTCTCCACCACGACAAGGTGACAAACGCGGAGGAGGAAATCATACTGTGCATGAGTACAATTAAGTCGTACACAAGTACAAAGAAAAAAATAGTGGTGCTAAGAGAAAAATACCAGAGTGCATTGCTAAAGCGTAATAGCATTACAGTTAAAGAATCAAGATTTAAAGTAGTACAAGGTCTGCAATGAGTAAGGATGGGAGATCAGGACTGCTCCCTAGCTGATGGCATCAATTCGGTAAGCTGCTAACAGCAGGGAAGAAGCTGTTCCTGAATCTGCTGATATGTACTTTTACAGTAAGTCTCCCTCCGATGGTTGTGAGGTCAATACCTGTGATTGGCTGGCAGTGTTCACCACTTTTTGCAATTTCCTTCGTCCCTGGGCATCTGGGTTACCGAATGCCATGCCTTGATGCAACCAGTCAGTATGTTCTCCACCCTGAGGTTCAAGAGGGGATTTGCTGTGTCATCAAATACTCACTGGCATTTCTACAGGTGTATGGTATTTGTTGTGGGGAGTATCAGTTGATGTAGCGAATCCCCTCAATCTTCTAAGGAAATGGAGGCATTGATGGGCTTTTGTTATGATAGCATCAGTGTGCTGGCACCCGGAGAGGATCGTCAGGGATATTCATGCCCAGGAACGTGAAATTGAAGTGGTTGACACTCTCCACCGCTGCCCGGTCAATGAAGACCAGATCGAGGGCTTTCCCCATCTAAAGTCAACGGTCAACTCCTTGGCATTGCTGACATTGAGAGCAAGATTGTTGATCTGGCACCTTCAATCAGCATTTTGATCTCTCTCTGACCCTGACTCTGACTCGTAATTACCTGTTATTCCTTGAACAACGGTGGTGTCATTGGCAAATTTCGAGACTGTGTTTTGAAACTGTGATACAGGAAGTGTTGGTGTCAATTCTTATTGATTGTTGTCTGCCGATCAGGAAGTTGAGGATTTAGTTACATGAGGATGAGCAGAGACCCAATTCCCTGAGTTCGATAACAAGTCTGGGTGGGCTGATGATGTTGAATACTGAACAACAGCCTGAGGTATGTGTTCTTATAGTCCAAGCGGTCCAGTGAAGAGTGGAGGTACAGTGACATAATTTCCCCTGCTGATCTATTTTGTTTAGTTTAGTTTAGAGGTACAGCGCGGAAACAGACCCTTCGGCCCACCAGGTCCGCGCCAACCCGCACATTAACACTATCCTACACCCGCTAGGGACAATTTACACATAAACTAAGCCAATAAACCTACAAACCTGTACGTCTTTTGAGTGTGGGAGGAAACCGCAGATCTCGGAGAAAACCCACGCAGATCACAGGGGGAACATACAAACTCCGTACAGACAGCAACCGTAGTCGGGATCGAATTCGGGTCTCCGCCGCTGCATTCGCTGTAAGGCAGCAACTCTACCGCTGCGCCACCGTGACTGTTGTGGTGGATGTAAATGATGGCCAGTCCATGGCAAAGGAAGGTAGACAAAAGTGCTGGAGATACTCAGCAGGTCAAAGGAAAGATGACAAAGGTGATATGAGTACAAAAAAAAAGTTAGAGCTGCAGCAAGTATGAATATGAGATGTAGAATTAATGATAGAAGTGACCTATACCACAAAACTGACTCCTCAGCCTTACTTAAATTTGGACTGCATACATAGTTGTGCCTATCACCCTTGAAAATACTGCACTGAATATGATCCTATTACGATGAATAATAAATGTTCATGCACCACTGACTATGAAGTAAATCCGGCTTGGGCAAGTTGCTAAACCAAATACCGTTTTGCTTGATATTGCACTTGAAAGTATATTGCAGATTCTAATTTAATTAGGAAGATTTTAGTTCTTAATTTATTTTTTCCGTGCGGGTAGAAGTCGGTAGTTTAATGCAGGAATTGGGATGGAAAATTTCAGAACAGGAACCGAGGATGTTAGTCATTATAAATGTTCTTTCACATTGCCTAGAAATTGAGTCCAAAATTGCAACTAGAATTGCTTTTGGAAGTGCGGTAGGTGAGAAAATGTAAGCATTTCACTTATTTTAACCTGGCAGTATTTCTTGTAATTTAGTCACAATACACAAGGGGCGGCACAGTGGTGCAGCGGTACAGTTGTTGCCTTACAGCGCCAGAGACCCGGTTCGATCCCGACTATTGGTGCTGTCAGTACGGAGTTTGTACGTTCTCCCCGTGACCCACGTAGGTTTCTCCCACATTCCAAAGATGTACAGGTCTGTAGGTTAATTGGCTTCCCTAGTGTGTAGGATAGTGCTAGTGTACAGGGATTGCTGGTCTGAAGGGCTTGTTTCCGTGCTGTAGCTCTAAAAAAAGAAAGGGCTTTGTAGTATAGTCGCAAATGTCATGTAGGAATTAAACAAAATGCAGCTTCACTGAAATTTACATTTTGGACCAAATAATACACAGGGCTAAACCTTGCTAACTTGGTTTTAATTAATTTAATCTTTGTGTATTGAATATGGACATTGTTGATAGGCCAGCATTATTGATCAAGCATAATTACAGGGCTGCCAACTCTCACGCTTTCGGCGTGAGAATCACGCCTTGGAGCAAATTCTCACGCCCTCACGCTCATGACCGAGTTCTCACGCTGAGTTCAGTCCCTGTGCCAGTTTGGCCCTTTGCGCCGCCTGCCAGCGATCTGTGCGGTCTGGGGAAGCGCGTCAGTTGATGGCTGTGAGTGACGTTGTCAAACATGGGGGGGCGACGACCACAATGAGGCCAAGCATCTAGGACAGGGATCGGACTACGGGCACACGTTTTCAATTCGTTTTCGCGGGGTCCCAACCTGGAACAAAAGCCATGACCACCCCCTCCCCTCAACACTAGCGGGCAGCAGCAACAGCAACGCTCTCACTGCAAGTTGCTTCAATTAAACCCCTCTCTCTTCCTTCTTCCCCCACCCCCCCCCCCCCCTCTCCCTCTCAATACCTTCCCCGCCCACCACTCATTCTGTTGCAGGCGAGCCGACCTGGGAACTGCGACCAGTCACTGGGCACGCAGAATGCCAACTTGATCATTATGGACAAATTGGGCCAGCCATGTACATGTTGTATAACTGACTCTATGCAGATCTGAATGGGCTTAGAAGAAGGATGATGGCTGACCTTAGTTGAGCGTCACAACGGCTGGGAAGGCGGATGAAGGCTGCAGCAGAAAAGGGTCCCCGGTCGTCTTGGACTCCATGCCACTGGATCCTGACCCAGATCTGTCAAGGACCGTGTGGTGGCTGACTGTGCACCAGTCTCCCCATGTTAAACAAAGTCACGCCCAGGCGTGCTCAGGAGAGGACAATCATACTCATTTTGCGTGACCGCTGATGACAGTGTGATTTAACTGGTTAACACATTACCAACATTTTTCACTGTATCTCGGTACACATGACAACCATAAACCCAATATCAATCAACTGATAACAAAAGAGAAATGGACAACATTGATATTACTGAAATGGCATTCAAATCTGAGAAAAAAAGGACCAAATTCCTCTAATTTGCACTAACGCAAGCAGAAAAGAAGAAATGCAGCTGTAAAATATTGTTGAAAGAAACTTACAAGGTATATCAGATAAATAATTATTACAAATATATTAGAAAATAGAATGTTCAGGAGCAATGTGGCTGTATGAAAATACTGAATAATGATATTGTAAATGGAAATAAGGAAATGACAGATTACATAATTATACAGAGTTAGTACTTAATGCGACTCAAGAGTTGTTATTGATCATATGTACCACTACCAGAAAAATCAAATTCTTAAGGGGCCTGTCCCACTGTACAAGCTAATTCAAGATTTCTCCCGTATTTCCCCTGATTCGAACTAAGAGAATTACGATAATAGCCACTCGTAGGTACTCGGGGCTCTCGTGGACATTTTTCAATCTTCACGAGTCTTCACGAGCTTACTGCGTTTCCCGAGTACCTGCCGTTAGTGTTATGAACCGCTTAGAGGCGTCCCGAGCTCCGATGTACCCGCTACGTACATTCTACGTGCTTACCACGAGTTTGATTTTTTTAAAACTCGGGAGAGCTCTTGAACTAACTCGTACAGTGGGACAGGCCCTTTACTTGCTGCAGCTTTACAGGCCAGTAAACACTGTAACACAAAGATAAATACATCATGGGCAAGAACACCATACATTAATAGCATAGCACTAGATAACCATAATAGTGCAAAAACTAAAGTCAATATATAACTTCCATCAAAGTCCACAGTCCATCAAAGATCACACTTGCTGTGGTTAGTGTTGTATATTGATCAAGAGTCTGATGGTTGCTGGGAAGAAGTTGTTCTTGAATGTGGTTGAAGACAGATCTTCAGAGATATGCACGATGAGAAACATGTAGTTGTTGACTCTCCACCATCGTCCCGTCAATGAAGACCTGTTGGTGGATCTCTGGCTTTTCCCTCATGTCAGACAACCTGAAGCAAGGATGGGGATTCACCAGAATTAATGAAAAAATATTAGTCATGGCAAAGGAGGGTTACAAATCCTCAGCACCAGTTATTTTCCATCTCATAATTTCAATGTAGGTGAAAATATCGTGAATATCCAACTATAATCTTCCAAAGCCTATTCGTGTAGAAGCTATAATATTTATGCAATGGACCTGGACATTTCTAGTGAAGAATGTTGATGGTGTAGGAATTAACAATGGAAATGCTGTTGAATGTCAATAGAAGCTGGCTGACAAGGTCTTGTTGGAGGTGGGCATCGACTGACTATCTTGCCTGCCACTTCTAGTTGTTTGAATGTTGTTCATATTTTCCTCATGCAGTAACACAGCTCCACATTTTAAAGAGCTGCAAATGTATATTGGGAAATCATTATTATAAATCCCCTAAGGAATGTAAAGCAGGCAAATATGGTTGAGCCTTGAGCATTAATATGTGCGGGCTTAGCTGATTGATCTTCAGGAGACAAAATCATCTGCATGAGAGGACAGTTTTCCCTTTGATTCACATTGACTTCACCTTTATTCTTATTATAGAAGCATAGAAAATAGGTGCAGGAGTGGGCCATTCAGCTCTTCAAGCCAGCACCGCCTTTCAATATGATCATGGCTGATCATCCAAAATCAGTATCCCGTTGCTGTTTTTTCCACGTATCCCTTCATTCCATTAGCCCGAAGAGGTAAACCTAACTCTCTCTTGAAAATGTTCTGTGAATTGGCCTCCGCTGCCTCATGTGGCAGAGAATTCCACTGATTCACAACTCTTGTTATACTTGGTCAAATTTCAGCTCACTTCAGGTGGGATTCAAGTTGGTTGCCCAGAATTATCATAAGTGTTGGAGTATTGGTATGCAATAGGGGTGGAGTGATCCAAGGATTACTGAAGTCTTCTGCTTACATATTCACTGACTATGATCATGGGGTCTGTGATGTTGAATGAAAGGATAGTACAGCACAGTATTGACAAAAGCCTCTGGATTTCTGCGCATTTCTCATTTAACATTGGCTTGCCAAGTTTCCATTAGCAAGTCAGTGACTTTCCACAGAAGGCACGGCTGAAGTTTCAAATGCTGACATTAACAGCGCCTACAACTTGGGCTAATAATTCACGGTCAATGGAATTCATTCACCATTCGGTTTTAGACCAGATGCGAGGAGGAACACGAAGACCATGTCCTTATATTAGAAAACAAATTAGATTATGGAAACGCACAAAGAAAAGGTGTCAAATGTTAAATAATGCAATAGTTTAAAAAATACATTGAAATCTTTCCACAGTGTAATGGTTCATTAATTTAAGATTGCATTTCAACAATTTTCCATGTTTAAATGGCTTGTGTGCTTTTTACATTTTAATGACTTTCACGTTTAATTCATAGTTGGTGCCTATAATAAGTTTTTCTATTTTTTCACATAATAAGAAACTTCTTAAAGAAGGACCTTCCAAGGGGGTGGGGGGGGGATGCCTTTTCAACTGCGGCCCTTCTTCTTCTGTCGTGTGTCTTTTAGACCTGCAGCTCTGTTGAGGCGAGCCAGGCCAACGTGTCATCGTCCAGGTCAATCAGACCTCGTTCACCCTTCGGTGGCCGGTGTTTGTGGCAACTGGTGACTGTGTGCTCCACTGTCTGTGTTGGGTCCCCACACTCGCAGGTGGCGATGTCCATGAGGCCCCACCTCTTCATCGCTACTCCATAGCGTCCGATGCCTGGCCTCAAGCGGTTGGGGCAAAACTGTGGCCCCAATTGTGTATAGTTTTTGCTCCATGAGAGGGCAGAGCGTGAATGGGAAGTTAGAAGGATGAGAGGGGATCTTATACAAAATTCTTAAAGGATTGAACAGGCTAGATGCAGGAAAAATGTTCCCGATGTTGGGGGAGTCCAGAACCAGGGGTCACAGTTTAAGAATAAGGGATAGCCTATTTAGGACTGAGATGAGGAAACATTTTTTCACCCAGAGAGTTGTGAATCAGTGGACTTCTCTGCCACAGAAGGCAGTGGAGGCCAAACACTGAATGTTTTCAAGAGAGAGTTAGATATAGCTCTTAGGGCTAACAGAATCAAGGGAGATGGGGAGAAAGCAGGAATAGGGTACTGATTTTGGATGATCAAGCATGATCATATTGAATGGTGGTGCTGGCTCGAAGGGCTGAATGGCCTATGCCTGCACCTATTTTCTATGTTTCTATGATTCTATGAATAACAAAGAAGAGCATCATGTCTGAAGGCTGATTAGGAGGAGCGTTGATAGATACATGAGAGTGCCCGGGCTGCTTTAGCAGATGATGTCCGCGCTGCTTTATGTGGGAAGACTACAATTTGCTGCCTTTTGTGACATGTTTAAACAGCCACAATCCGAGTCTCACATTGCTGTGTCCGTGGTTACAGAATAACTACATTACTCCATTTTGTTTGCATGAGGATGATTTCAGTCAGGCGCCAGTAACACGTGCAACGTTGCCCAATAACAATGCAGTTACCAAGGTTTTACCCTGAAGATTACACATGGCATCTCAGTTCAAGGTTGCAAACTTCAAAATGCAGGCTATTGTGTTTTGTTGTAACTGTTCTTACACTGAGTGATCTGTTAAATAGATTCTGAATGATAACCATTTTCTCTGGGTCTGGGAGTAATAAATTGGCCAGCCATTTAAAAACAGAAAGTTCTCTTCCAGTGGGAATTAGCCAGGTTTACTTTGCAATCCAATATGTGTGGCACAGTGGCGCAGTGTTAGAGTTGCTGCTTACAGCGCCAGAGACCCGGGTGCTGTCTGTACAGAGTTTGTATGTTCTCCCAGTGACCATGTGGGTTTTCTCCGGGTGTTCTGGTTTCCTCCCACATTCCTAAGACGTGTAGGTTGGAGGTTAATTGGCTTCTAGAAATTGTCCCTCGTCTGCAGAACTAGTGTACGGGTGGCTGTTGGTCAGCCCGCACTCGGTGGGCCGAATATCCTGTTTCAAAGTTGTATCTTTAAACTGAACTTTAAGGTGATCATTACAGATTATTGGCTTTTCATTGTGTTTTTCCCCCTGGTGCTCTGGTTTCCTCCCACTCTCCAAAAACATACAGATTTGTAGGTTAATTGGCTTTGGTAAAAATTGTAAATTGTTCCTAGTGTAGGATAGTGTTAGTATACGGGGAATTGCTGGTTGGTGCAGACTCGGTGGGCTGAGGGGCCTCTTTCTGCATTGTAACTCTGAACTAAACTAACCTAAACTAAACTAAGCTAGTCAAAAATGCTGGAGAAACTCAGCGGGTGAGGCAGCATCTATGGAGCGAAGGAATAGGCGATGTTTCGGGTCGAGACCTTTCTTCATCGGTCTGAAGAAGTCTTGACCCAAAACGTCTTTCCAGCATTTTTGTCTACCTTCGATTTTTCCAACATCTGCAGTTCTTTCTTAAACTAAGCTAGTTATATGTTATCCCATTTTCACATCCCACAGACTAGGGGCAATTTACAGAAGCCAATTAACCTACAAACCTGCTTATCTTTGGAATGTGGAGGAAACTGGAGTAGGTGGAGGAGACCCATGCGGTCGCAGGGAGAATGTACAAACTCTGCACAGACAGCATCTATAGTCAGGATTAAACCCGGGTCTCTGACGCTGTGAGGCTGCAACTCTACCGTTACGCCACTGTCCCAGTTGATAGGTTAATTTGCCCGGATCGTCTGGGCAAGTGGGTGGAATCTGGCAGGAATTGGTGGGAATGAGGGGGGTTTATTTTCAGGGAAATTAATGGGGAAATGGGATCGCTCTGTGAGCAGGGATAGACTTGATGGCCTGAATAACCTCCCTCTGCAGTAATGAAATATGTGAAATATGAGGAGACCATCAAAAATATTACTTACTTTAAAAAATTTATTAAAAGACATAGACTCACTTAAGTAAGTAAAGATAAGTAGCGATATTAAAATGAAATAAAATCCATTCTTCCTAAAAACAAATGCCTTCTTCATTCTTGCTCACATCGAGAATCCCCGATGACAGGATCCCGTGCTGAGGATTCTGCTGCTGGGCGCCACTTGGAGAATTAGTGGCAGATGTGACGGCATCTGCTGCTTGGTAAAACCCTGGACTTACTGAGGGCCTGTGCAAATCTGAGACCTACTTTGGTGTGAATGGCTGAATGCCAGTACTTCCCTCCATAATCGAGGACACAGCCAGCAAAACTCTGCCCTTAGCTGCAACCTCTGGCAACACCGGGTGATATTTCCCATTCCAACGTAGCCGCAGTCCCTATCAAACCTGCTCATTTAGTGAGGACGATCAAGATATAATGGATGTTTATTTTACATAATCTTGCAGTCACTAGGAATTAATTTAAACTTCTTGAACTCATTCCATTTAATATCCTTGCAGTCACCAGAAAAGAAAGCATCCAGCCGACCCCTCTAGGCTGGATTGGATCACCAGCTCCAACCACCCACTGCAATTTTTAATGCACTCTTTGCATGTTTCTGTCACGTACTAGAAAACATAACACTGCAAAATATTTGTACTGACTGGTTATATTAAATTAGAACTCCAGGAAGGTGGCACCACAGTACATTTGTTGACTAAAAAATGCAAATATGTTTAACTTGTCTGTGGAAGTGTTACCATTACCCTCAATTGTCTGCTTCGCTCCCAGTATGACAACCATGTACATCAAATAGTTCTAATTGGTAAAGACTGCAAAATGAAATGGGAAAGGGAATGTCCCATCTTTGATTCTCTGTGACTTGGTGCAGTTGAAAAGCAGCAGAAGTGCCTTATGTAATTAGAAAGTGAGTCAGATTCTCTCTGCTTGACGGAAGACATGTGGCGACAGGGTTGGAAATGCTAAAGGTCACAGAATGATTTTGTCATTTTTTAAAATCTTCAAGTTTTTAATTGCACAAGGGAACCTTCAAAGACCACATCAATTTCTTTCAAAAATATTCAACAGATAGACAAACAAACAACTGCCTGAATCAGTACCTACACAATTATTGCAAACTGGCTCATCAAAGAACTTTGCAGGTGCTAAATCTCTCACTTCAGTTTCTAACTATGAATAAAGAAGCTCTGGTTTCCCAAAAGCAATGTTTAATGTTGAATACTTCCTACTGTATTTTATTGCTCATATTAAATTACTGATGTTTTCAAAATACGCATTCATAAAGGAATAGCAATAATCATTATATCAATCATTTATTCTGTGAACCCAAGACAAGTTCAAACCTATCACAGTGGGAAATTTAAATGTAGTTAACAAACTTTGAAATGAAAATGTAGTACCATGCACAGTTGTGGAGATGAAGGCATGTCTTGACACTGAGGACACCTTCATGGGTGTTACATGGTGCCAATGTGTCAAATGCTATCAATTCAATCAGATGTGGCTGCTCAGGGACAGGCATTCACGAGGTGCCTTGGGGCATCAGTGTCCCATCAGATTATATTCCACCCAAATCTATAGCCTGATAGACTTGCATGGCCCTCCCTCTATTGTCATCTAGTCATGGGACCAACGTGGACAAGAGAATGACAGGAGCAGCATCAAGTGTAGCAGATCTTACCATGATTCATATAGCACTGCCTTTCAATATTCATTTCTGAATAATGGTGCATAATAGTAAGATTAAACTAGAACTTAACAGTTTGAAATTTGATCTTGATTTTATGAGGATTTGCGTTGGTGATTACGTGAAGAAGGCCCGCCAGGCCGCATACGCAGCAAACTTTAAAGCAGCGGTATGAAATCACAAATAAACAACACCGAAGTAAACAGCAAGATCAGTGACTCGAGAACTACCAGATGATCTTTTATGAGAGACGGTTGGGCGTGGTGGGCACGTAATCACCAACGTAACTCCTCATAAAATCAAGATCAAACTTCAAACTGGTAAGTTCACTTTTAATCTTACTATTTTACTTCGGAGTCACGTGAGTGATTCCGTGAAGAGTTCAAAGCTTTGTGATTTCATGCCGCAGATTACAATCTCGGCATCCCACTGCATTTGATTGACTCGAAAGAGAATAAATGCATTAGTAATAACATTGTATTCAATGTAATGATAGGGTTTATTTAACAATGTAAACAAACAACAGTACCCCTAAAATTTATGTACTTAAACTGTCATTGGCAAACAGCCCTGGATTGACAATTGGCCGATGATAAAAATTCTGAAACATCAACTCATTTGCCCATCCGACGGCCGCTAAAATTTGGTCGAAGGACACATCCCTCACTTTGGCCGCCAACATAGCTGCTGCCCTAGTATAATGAGATGTAAACACACTATCTAAATGATATACTGACGTTGATGCTGACCTTGTGGAATGAGACATATAATCATCAATGTTAATACCTGTTGCAGCCACCTTGAAATAGACTGAACTGACCTTCTCTTGTGTAATTGTTTATTAACTAATAGACAGTGCTGAATCCATACTTCTAAGGATTCTGGTGGCCTTGATAACATAAAAATGAGACCGTGGGGTATGTGAAATGATCTTAAAAATCATGCCAGCCCTGGTCTGCTCTGCTAGTGTAGACGAATGTAAAATGTAATGGCATGAACAGCCAATTCCATCCTGTCCAGCCACAGCGTTTGCAATGTTTTGCCGTCGTTGTGCTGATATTAGAGTCATGACTAAGGATGTAGCTGGAACCCGTTGGTGAAGTAATGTTTACACATTTACAATAACCAACTGCATAATCTTGTGATGTGAGAACTTGTATCAAGATCTTTTTAACAACTTGATATCCGGGTTGGACCCGACAATGTAGTTCCCTTATGTTACAGCTGTAATTTCTCTATAACTGAACTATTGTCAATATCACTTAAAATGAACTGGAAATGTCAGTAATTTGTATCGTATCAAATGTATCATTAATATTTAACAAACATTTCTGATCCTCTCAATAGATGTTGATGCTATTTGGATGCTATCCATGCATACTGCAATGAACACCATCATGGCTAAATGGGACTAGGGGAAAATGAATGGTCGGCACGGACTGGAAAGGTCGAGAAGGCCTGTTTCCGTGCTGTAATTGTTATATGGTTATGTGGTTATATGGTTATAAATGTGACAACCTGAGGCATAAGTCAATCCTTTGAAAATGTGTAAGTCAATAATCGTTTTACTGTGCAAAGACCAGTCTCCTGAACCACAGTTTAAAACAGCAAGTTCTTGCTTTTTGGAATAACTGTACTGTTGTGCCATAATGCCTGATGTAGCAGGCAACATGGACGCTTGGCCAGTCTGATAGTATGAATCCAAACGAGGTCTTGCTGACTGTTTTAAGACCCAGCTAATGAGGAAGACATCAAGTCCATTTGCCCTATTGAAGTGAGAATGTATTTCTACACACACTGTTGTGTCACATATTTTTGCAAACAGTGAAACATGCATAAACATGACAAACATTTGATGAAGTATTGAATCATGCTTTCATCATACTTTGAGATCCAACACTTATTCTGTGTTATCATCAATCTAAACTGGACGATACACCAGTGGCAAGGAGATTAATTACAGGATATTCTTCCTAATTACCATGTGACTAACATATGTCACCATCGTAGAGTAGCAACTTAAATTTGTGCATGAAGAATATGTATATTCACTCAAAACCTTACTCAACGGTGCATTTAGTGTATATATTTAGTTGATACTAACAACTGAAGAATTGGTAACTCATGCAATCTCCAATACCTCAGAGTAGGTGATGGTATTAGGAACTTCTTATCTAGAGTTCTAAACATCAGTTCATAATAACTGAATTAACCAACCACGCTACTGAGAATGGGGTTTCCCCACAGTTCAACCGGCAAGTTGTTGGGCTGCAAGACTGACAGGAAAAACCTTTTGTAAAAAGAGGCTCCTGCCTGAAACCTGGTAAGTAAAAATCAAACTTACCTTAAAGTTTAACTTACCACCGGCAGGAGCTCTGTCCTGCCAGGCTGGTGCTCGCGCCAATGCGGCTGACGTAATGCTGCGCATGCGGCCTGGCGGGCCTCCTTCACGGAATCACTCACGTGACTCCGAAGTAAAATTGAATGATAATGGTGGACAATTCAATGATGGATAACCAGAACAGTATATGAACCCAGTCGTAACTGAAAGTTATTGCCCCTCATGTCTGCCTTTTCTTTCAGTACATCCATAGCTGACCCTGGAACTGGTTTACTATCATGCATGATCCCAGATCCTTTCATTCCCTCAGGATGGACCGGGGAGAAAGCCAGCTGCTAGTGAACAGGCCCAACAACCCAGGATAGGTTGGCGAGGAAAATATGGCTGGGGTTGAGGTGATATGGTGATCCTCAAGAATGACTTTGGACAAGCAACTGTGATTTTTCACCAATAATCACAGCTGGAGGGTGTGATTATTCACTAACAATTGTGTGTAGGTCAGGGGATTTTCACTAAAGATTGGAGCCAAGAGAGGAGGCAACCTTCACTGAGGTAAGAAATTAAGATGGGAGTCAGGACTGGGTTCTGGCACCAGGAGTGCAGTCTGGGATCAGGACTGTTAGTCATTGAGATGACTAGTGATGCTGGTGGAGATCAGGCTCTGGGCATCAATGACATTAGTGAGGGATCAGTTAGTCAGGGAAGAGAACAGTTGTTGGAGTGATAAGGTCATACCCTGGAAGTGATGTCAATTTCATGGACCATCCTTGGGGGGTTGGAGTGTTGAGGGGTCAGTGAGCTTGGGGTTGCTTTGGTCCAAACATGCAGTATGGAGTTGGCTCCAGAGATGAGGTGAGAATGACTACCTTTCAGTGTGACATGACAGATAGTCAGAAAAACTGAAAAAAATGCAGATTGGGAGAAAATCCCCATCAGACAGATTCATATCCAGCTCAAAGGAAGATTGTTATGATTGTCGTGGTTCTTGAAAACCAATTATCTCATCCTAATGGGCCTGTCCCACTGAGGTGATTTTTCAGACTGACAAGTTCCCGGCAGTAGCCTGAAAAACTGGCAACTGGAACGGCGACTGTCAGAGTGGAACACACACACACACATAAACACATCACAAACGCAGGGGCCAGGGCAAGCGGGGGAGGAGCGCTGCCTTAAATTCACATGGTGCAAAGCTAAGGTGATCCAGACACACAGGAAGGTTGAACAGGAAGGTTGGCGTTGTAATTAAGATGGCTAGCATAGTGTACGGTAAATCCTTTAAAAGGGAGAGGGTGGGGGGAAATAGGGGTAAAGGAGGGATAAGGAGGGAGAAGGAGTGGAGACAACTGTTAAGAAGCCAGACA
The DNA here is from genome assembly GCA_963514005.1 of Raja brachyura. The sequence continues at coordinate 40,085,396 of OY740795.1, read as the reverse complement.
ATATTTAAGAAGCCAGAGAAACACAGCTGTGAAGTTTGCCGGACATTTAACATTACCGGTCGGTTATCCTTGGCTCTGATAAGCTACTACTTACGTTTTTTTTCCACAATGAGCCAATTAAATTCACCAGGCAGCACCGGCTACAGCCTACGAGGAACTAAGTAGATCAGATAGCATCCACAGAGGGAAATGTACAGACAATGGTTTGGGTCAGGATCTTTCTTCCAGCTTGTACTTTGTATTTTTTCTCATGGTTCCATCATCTGCAGTCTTGTGCGTCTCCAACGTAAATGTTTGCTCCAGTCATCATTGGCGTGCAGTGCTGCAATGCGCATTCTCTCTAGGATGCATAACAGCTGCTTGTTTGATCTTCTTCACCAACACCTCCCATTCCATCACCACAAAAACCTTGCAGGAATTGTGATAAACACCACATTAAAGTTCCTGGTGGCCACACAACATCCTATCTCAGAAATATATTCCTGCCCATTATTATATTTAGCAAAATCTTGGAATTCACATCTTAACAATGTTGAAGGCAGCTCACCACCATATTTTATAGGATCAGCCTCTCCTGTGGTTCCCACATTTCGTGAACAATAGACAATAGATAATAGACAATAGGTGCAGGAGTAGGCCATTCGGCCCTTTGAGCCAGCACCGCCATTCAATGTGATCATAGCTGCTCATCCCCAATCAGTACCCCGTTCCTGCCTTCTCCCCATATCCCCTGATTACGCTGTCATTAAGTGCCCTATCTAGCTCTCTCTTGAAAGCACCCAGAGAACCTGCCTCCACCGCCCTCCGAGGCAGACTTATTAAGAAAGTATTTTAACTAGGAAGCCAATATAGACTAAATGAAAAAGAGTTCACGAGGAGGTCAAGTGTAAACCCAAGCGTCTCCTCCAGCATCAGTCAGCATATCACACTGGAGTCATTGTCCTTCGAGCACAATAATTGTTGTGATTCATCACTGGACATTATGTAAACCAAGCAGTAATGCAAATACAGCAGATCTGCACCCAAAGGAAGAGCTCACGAATGTGACCTGCAATTAATTCAACACAATGAAATCTATCAAATGCTGATTGTGGAACCAGTAAAACAAATATACAATATCCTCACTGCTGAACTATGCATGAAAGCTGATTTCCGGTTGTTTCCAAATTGCTGCCATTTGTATATATTCCAAAATTAACAAGCCACACATCAGTGTCTGTGCAAAATATTTCATTGGTCAGTTTGAATTTTTACAGCAGTGCTTTTAGAGATAGTCCATTAAATTTTCACCATTAAATTTGTCTACGGGCACAATTAATTTTATATTGTCAGCCAAGCAAGCAAGCCACTTTTTGCCCTTTCTCTATACGGATTATTTAAGACCCTATTAATGCATCACCAAAGTGACCCTGTCCTTCTTTGTGCGAATGTCCCTTGGGTAACATTGTAATTTCTCGGTACATGGTTAATAACATTTGGCTGCAAGTTAAATCAACAGAAGTAAAATAGTCAAAGCTTTAATTGTCAGCAAACCAAGCTTAGAAATAGAAATACAAAAAATAATCTCTGTTTTACAGTATTATAAGCATTTGCAATGTAGTGTGTACAAAGAAGCCATTATCTGCTTTTGCTGTGTATGGTATACACAGTTCTTTTTAATTTGCTGAAGCTTTATAAGTCATTGATGCAGACAACTAGAACAAACCAGAGTGATCTCAGATCAGCTCGTTTTCCTTGTTCATCAGTTTATTCTCTGCATGTGCAATTCCCCATTGAAAAAGCCTTTGAACACTGACATCTTGGTTTCAATGGAGCAAAATGGAATCATACTCCTGAGGTACTTGCACTGTGTTATCATTGGGAACTATTTATAACAATCCAGAAGTGTCTTGTGAACCCAAGGGATACCTAAAATCATCAGCTGCAAGAACATAAGAACTCAAAACTCAAGAGAGATAACAGGGTACGAAGGGAAATGCTTGAAGATTATACAATCCCTGGTAGGGGCGGGCGGGGGGGGGGGGGGGGGGGGGGGGAGTTGTGGTGACACTTTGATCATCTGATCATAACTCAGAAGCACTGCCACAATAGCACTTCAAATTAATCTAATGCAAAATCTTTTTGCGAATGTTATCTTTAATCCATTAATATTGAGTAGTTTATTAGAATGTGCTCCTAGTAATTATGCAGTTCATCACCAGGGTGATAGTAGACATTATCAGACAGGTTTTCAGAATGACATCTATAAATATTAAACTGAGTTTAAGAAAATAATTGGGATCATTGGAAATTTGACACTAAACCAGAAAATGTTGAAACGACCAACAGGTTAGTCAATCAATTGAATCCGAAAAAGTAGTTCAGATTTTCATTCATCCTAATTCTGATTATATTGGTGTTTACACCCAAAATGTTAACCTATATTTCAATTGCCCTCTGATCAGCAATTTCCAGCAGTGACTGTTAATATTTAGTCGTTAATAAAGGAGTGGGGGATTTCGGCTCCAAACATAATTATGGATGAAAGACGGGTATTTTATTTTTATTTTTAAGTCCCCCAGTCTCCTTTTGTCAAACACCATTTCAAAAATCTTTTGTCACAGCTTAAAGACAGAGGAGATGGATACGGAGACCCTGTTGCTACGTTTACTGATTTCTCATTTGGTCACAGACGTATTGGCTGTAAAATTACCAAATCGAACGGAATTTTATCTCAACTGCAATGATCAATATTATCAGAATGATCATTAAAACCAAAACAGGTATGCAGAAAACACGAGGCCAAGAATAGTGCCATTGGGATGATTCTGAAGTGGGTAACATAATTTAATAGCTTGTTGACAGTTAGTGCTTGTAACAAAGTTGTACGTAATTGTGGGCCACAGAGTCATAGAGCATTGAAACAGGCCCATTTGGCTCAGGGAAAATCCTGATCACCACAACCCATTTCAATGAATCCCATGTTTATCCAAGTTTATTCTACCCATATTCCCATCAACTCCTCCAAGATTCTGCTACTCATAAGGATGTGCAGGATGCAAATCAAAAGCGATCATATTTGGAACTGATATCAAACAGGCATTACAACACCATTGCATCACTGGCCAAAGTTAATGGTACAGAGACTCACTTACTTTCAAAGCATGGATATGGCATGCTCTTATCTCTTAGCTCTTAGTGTAATATGTTGGGATATTTTCATTAGTGGGAGAGTCTCAAATAAGGGGACATAACTACAAGAAAAAGGGCCAGTTATTTAAACCTAAGGTTCAAAGATATGTCTTTTAGGTTAAGAAGGAACTGCAGATGCTGGAAAATGCAAGGTGGACGAAAATGCTGGAGAAACTCAGCAGGAGAGGCAGCATCTATGGAGCAAAAGAAATAAACGACGTTTCAGGTCGAGACCCTTCTTCAGACCCTTCTTGTCTTTTAGTTTGGTTTAGTTTAGTTTACTTTACTTTAGAGATACTGTGTGGAAACAGGCCCTTCGGCCCACTGGGTCCGCGCTGACCAGCAACTCCCGCACATTAACACTATCCTACACCCACTAGGGACAATTTTTACATTTACCAAGCCAATTAACCTACAAACCTGCTCATCTTTGGAATGTGGGAGGAAACCGAAGATCTCGGAGGAACCACGCAGGTCACGGGGAGAACGTACAAACTCCGTACAGACAGCACCTGTAGTTGGGATCGAACCCGGGTGTTCGGCACTGCATTCGCTGTAAGGCAGCAACTGTACTGCTGCACCACCGTGACTGGCTCCTTGCAGAGGGTGGTGAAACTCTGGAATTCTCTGTCTCAGTAGATGGTGGAAGTTGGATCATCAGAAGAATTTAAAGGGGAGATGGATAAATATTTTATATATTAAAGAATAGAGCAGAATGGAGAAATGGCACAGGAAAGTAGTTGAAGCCAGCATAGACTGGCCATGATCAAAGCCGATCATGGGGTAGGCTTGAAGGGCCTGATGACCTGCTCCTATTATCTGCTGAGATTGTGTTCTAGTCTGAATGCGCTTCAGAAGTGTTTTGAGGTAACCTGAGGTTACAAAAGGAGATAGATAAAAATGTAACCCCTATACATTTAATTATTCATACCAACAATCCTAAGGCACACATAAACATGAATCAACATGTTGGCCCCAAAAAGATGCCATTGCACATTTCCCAGGAGAGCAAGTAGTTCTTTTACTCTCATGTAATTGTTTGCCTTTGTAGAGAAGGATAGACAACTGCTTGCTATTGCTCTCTGCAAATAGTCTTCTCAGCTAATGATACAGGGTAACCCGTTCATTTTCTTACATAAAACATCCATATGAAATGCCATGGGTTTATCAGAACACATCGATTTGGGTATTTTAAAGCTATAAGACAAACTATCAGGCACCTCTGCACACTCAGTTTATGTGCAAACAGCCTTGTTTATCATATATTGTAGATCTTAATTTATACAACTTGGATGGCACTGGTCCGTTGAGCAACCAGCCAATGTGACAATACTGAACAACGTTAACGATTTTGCATGTTTTGAGCTGTACGATTCCTAGTTCATTGCTTTCCTTTGATAACCCATTATCTATTTCTTATCTTTCTTTCTATGTTCTAGGTTTTGCCTTAAATATAAAACAACGATTTGGCACTTGGAAGTTCCTTTATTGTGCAATACAGCAATTCTTAAAAACCCACCTTTGAAACTTATCTCGAGCAATGTACTTGACAACCATTGGCATTCATTCATCTAACACACAGATGGTTTACAGTGTCTCGTGTGACTCAATAGCCCAATCCAAGATTTACAAGATCTACAGTTGGGGTTGCAAGTGTTTTTTTTTCATCGTAATTAGTGAGTTTGGCAATGATTTGCTTCTCACAAGCTATTTCCTTTCAAGTTTTTGGAGCCAATTCTTATCATGAACTTTGATGCTTTGCTGGAGGCAATGCTGCCACCAGTTCCAATCATTTACTATAATTTCCTACTGGTCACGAACAATTGTAAGTGCATTCAAAACTCAATTGCATTCATCACTATCGCAAAGCTTGGGACATCCTGCTACTCTTGTCCTTTCTGTCATTTCCCTGTCAAGCCAGTCCTTGGATATACAACTAGCATAATTGACTCTGAGCAGGACTAACATTCTTGGTAAAGTTACCCTTTGGAGGACATCTGTAACAGAGACGAGCATGCTATTTAACATTGAGCACACGGTGTAGGCGTACGGTGTAGGATGCTGTTTAGCCTTTTCTCTTGCATATGCATATGAAAATTAATTCCATTCTTTCAGTGTGCTTCAAAAAGTCTATTTAAATTTGCACTTCAACTGTTGGCTCTCCTGCAGTAATATTCCTGCCCTATCAAGTTGCTCATTTCACTTTACGAAGCTTTGATGTGAACTCCATTGGCAGCTTGCAAGAGTTGAGTGTGTGTTCAGGTACTCTGTGATGTTCAGCCAACATCTTTGTCAATGACCACTTTTGTCTGATGTATTGCCGAGCCAAGAATACCATGTCAAAATGCAATTCAGCACAACCTCGGTGAGCACTGCCGGCTTTCCAATGTTGCTGATAAATGATCATTCTATTGCTTTTCATACTCCCTGGATGGATGTACTAAATCGTCATCCTTTACCCCACTTACCTGCCACATTAACTCTCTGTAAAAAGTAAGAGGAAAAAAATACAAAAGATCAACTTGCCTTCGATCATTTTGACCAAAAATGTGTCTTGAAATATTGATGATAGCAAACAGCACACTCGCATGCTTTTTGTTCAGAGATCCTTAAAATCTAAAAAAAAACATATTCATCTTTTTTTCTTAAAAAATATATAAAATGTTGGACAACTTGTATCCTCTACTCTTCCCATTGATACTTCACTCAATGGTTGGCACAATCCTCATGCAAAGAATAAGCCCCAAGCCATTAGTCCTTGGTGAACTCAAAGTGGTTTTGGTGTGAGGTTGTTGCCAGGACTTGAGTGCCCAAGCTATAAAGGGCCGGTCCCACTGTACGAGCTCATTCAAGAGTTCTCCCGAGTTTTCCCCTGATTCGAACTCGGAGAATGTCTGTAGTGGGTCCGTAAGAGTTCGTGGATGTCTCGTAGCGGCTCGTACGAGTAACGGTAAGTACTCGGGAAATCCGGTAAACTCGTGACGTTTTTTCAACACTGTGAAAAATGGCCACGGGTGAAAAAATACTCCTAATGAAAACAATTGCTACTTGTTACTCGTACGAGCCGCTACAAGACATCCACAAACTCCTACGGACACGCTATGGAAATTCTCCGAGTTTGAATCAGGGGAAAACTCGGAAGAACTCTTGAATTACCTCGTACAATGGGACAGGCCCTTAAGGAGAGTTTGGGCAGGGTAAGACTGTGTTCCTTGGAACATAGGAGGATAAGAGGTGATCTCATAAAGGTGTATAAGATCACAAGGGGAATAGATAGGATAGATACACAGAGTCTTTTACCCACAGTATGGGAATGAAGAACGAGAGGACACAGGTTTAAGGTGAGGTGGGAACAATTTAATGGGAATCTGAGGGGCAACTTTCTCGCATATAGAATGAGCTGCCAGAGGAGGTTGTTGAAGGTGGAACAATAACACCATTTAAAAGACATTTGGACACGTACATGGAGAGGAAAGATTTAGAGGGATATGGGCCAAATGTGGGCAGGTGGGTAGTGTAGTTGGGGCATCTTGGTTGGCATGAGCAAGATGGGTCAAAGGTCCTGCTTCCATACTGTATGACTCTATAACTACGATTCTGTGTACAGGATACATTGCGAGTCCTCCCTCTTCTGCCACTTTTCCTGGTGCACTTGTTCCGACTGCTCAGGTACGGGTTTTGTTACTCCTTGCTGCTGCGGCCATCGTAACAGCTGAGCAGCTCTGATTGGTGCTTGCTGCCCCTTTGCTCGATCACCGTGGCTCCCTCCTCTCCCTGAATTCATTCGAGCATCATTAACAGAATGTGTGATCAAAGCCAAGCCTAATTAATTTAGTGCAAATTTAGTTAATTGATGTTCAACATGCACAAAAGAACTGTTAAGGCCGGTACTGCCCATTCAGGTGCACAACACCTGAATGCTCCCAGCAGCTACTTTAGAATTGTTGCGAAAATATAGGCAGTCGTTTATGAAAGCCATTGGAATCAGCTTGATTTTTTAATGAACTATGAAAAGGAAGCATGGAAAGAGATAGCAAACAGTTTTTGATCCTATATTAGAAATGTCAACACAAACAGTTTTTGATCCGATATCCGGAGATGCATTGACCCTTGAACAATGATAATAGTGTACTGTCAATGAAAAAGAAAGAAGTGGTGGACATGTTGAATGATTGTCTGAAGAAGGGTCTCGACCCGAAACGTCGCCTATCTCCTTCGCTCCTTAGATGCTGCTGCACACGCTGAGTTTCTCCAGCCTTTTGTGTACCCTTGATTCTCTAGCATCTGCAGTTCCTTCTTTAACAACATGTTGAATGATTGCTTTACTTTAGTTTTTCTAAAAGGGGAAGAGGAAAGTATGTCAATTTGTAATTAACTAATGTTATACCAGGGAAGTAGACCTGCCAGAACTAATGCAAATAGAATTAATGAGTGAAATAACGTTTATGTTCAATCTGCTTCAGGCATTGTATGACTAGCCAAAGCAACTCACCATATGATGGGCTTCACTACCGAGCAGAACCGGGGCCTGTTTGAAGACAGTAACCAGAACATGGAGGATTTAACTATCAATGAGTCAATGAAATGGAGTTCCTGAACTGAAACCTTCACCATTCTTCAACAGGTTAGAAACATTTATACTGGAACCTGCAGCAGAAAACCCATGACCTAAAGAACGGACGGTGGTAAAGATAGAAAAAGAGGCTCAGCTACTCAGTAAAAAATATTAAAGGAAACTACAGCCCTGCAATGCATGAGTCATTCAGCGCTGTAAAGGCCAAGACATACAATGTTCCAACTCTATGAGAGGCAAGGTACAGTGACGCAGCAGTAGAGTTGCTGCCTTACAGCACCAGAGACCCAGTTTCAATCCTGATTAAGGGTGCTGTCTGCACGGAGTTTGTACATTCTCCCCATGACTGCGTGGATTTTCTCCGGGTGCTTCAGTTTCTTCCCACACTCCAAAAACATACAGGTTTCAAGGTTAATTGGCTTGGTATAATTATAAATTCACCCTAGTGGAGATATGTTACAAAACTTACCTTCAGCTGCGCTGCAGTTCTGTCACTGGCCGTGTGCGTGACTTTGGCGCCTTTGGGGGGGGGGGGGGGGGGCGGGTTTAAAATGCGGTTTTTCTTCAGACTATTCGAATCAATTTTGAACAGCCTGTTTAGTTGCTGAAGAAAAATCGCTTCGACTGCCGTTTTATTAAGTTTATTAAAATTAGCGCTGGAAAAATTAAAAGCTGGAGTAAAATTAAAATCATCTTCTAATGCCATCAACGCCGACAACGGGGCGAATCTCACGTAGGGGATAAGGCAAGGTACACCGTTTATTTTTTCATATAAACTTGCTTCTTAGGATGCCTTTAATCAAAATTTCACGTTGCGAAAAGGTGACTTAGGACCCATACGAACCGGCAGTATTTTTCCTGCCGATATGGGGTTTAAATTCACCGCAACATTCCAATCGATCGCATTCCACAAAATCCCACTCGCAAAATGATTTAAATGGCCATTAGCTTACGGAATTAACCACTAAATTCTTTCCATTTGGCCTATAAATTCATGACAATTTAAAAATCATGTTATATTGTGAATTCTTGTGTGAATGTTATTTGGACACTTAGGCTTTTAAAAAATGTTATCCTTTTCTTAAGAAATGGATAGATGTTTAGATCTAGTAATTGAATTTTGTAATTAGCTACAATTAGGTAACGAACTAATTATATGCTTTAATTTCAGGTCAGCCAAGTAAGATTGTTTCATAGGCTACACAAAAAGCTGGAGAAACTGAGCGGGTGCTCAGCAGCAGCATTTAAGGAGCGAAGGAGATAGGCGACCCTTCTTGGGTCTCGACCCGAAACGTCGCCTATCTCCTTCGCTCCTTAGATGCTGCTGCACCCGCTGAGTTTCTCCAGCTTTTTGTGTAACCCTCGATTCTCCAGCATCTGCAGTTCCTTCTTTAACACGATTGTTTCATATTTGTTTCAGAATGCTTCAATCTATAATAACTGAAAATTGCATTCAGTTCTCTTAATTTTTAAGAAAGTTATGGGCTTTTGACTGTCCTAGATCACAGCTTTTGTGTTAAGTCAATGGAAAAGCAATAGCGAACAAGATGCTAATTTCCGGTTATGAAAATGGCCATAACCTTTTTAATACTGAAGATATGAAAGTGAATTAGGTGTCAAATTAAACTTATTTTTATGCTTTATCTGATGGGATAAATTGCAGATTTGATTTTTTAAATCTCAAAATGTTGTAACATTGCTACCTAGTGTGTATAGGATAATGTAAGTGTGCAGGGATCGCTGGTCGGCATGGACTCAGTGGGCCAAAGGGCCTGTTTCCGTGATGTATCTCTGAACTAAACTAAAAGAAAGGAGGTAAACTCTTCAAGGCAGTCAGTGGCCGCAGAAAGGCACATTCAGATCCAATAAATTGTGACTGTCCTTGATATGAGCAACTTGGCTCCATCCCACAGTATTCCATATGTGCAGGATTGCTGCCACTCTTTAACAACAAGCGGTTGAGAAGGACATATTCCAATTCAGGAATAAATAGCATGGAAGCAGACGCTATCCTGCTGAAATCCTAAAAAACTGGCAGTCAAGAACTTCAGTAGCCAATCCATGGCTCATTGACACATATGGGAAGAAGAGGATATTCCAAGGGTCCTCAGAAATACCGCAATCATAATTAGTTACATGCAAAGAGACAAACCTGACTGTTGACATCAGAGGGGCCTCCCTGCTGTCTACCACCGGTAAAGCCATTGCCAGGGTCCTCTTCTACCTCCTCGTCCCAGTGGTTCCACGGTGTGGACTCCATCCATCGACAGCACAATGGACATGATCTTCCCTGAACAACACCTCCATGTGAAAATTACACGGAGCATAAGTGGCCTTTGTAAACCTTGCCAAAGCCTTTGACTCTGTGAGCCATGTTTATTTGGACCTTATTGGACTTCAATGTTATATCTTTGCACTAAATGTTTCGTTTTCACTTTAGAGATACAGCACAGAAACAGGCCCTTCAGCCCACTGAGTCCGTGCCGACCAGTGATTCCTGCACATTAACACTACCCAACACACACTAGGGACAACTTTACATTTTATAGCAAGCCAATTAACCTATAAAGGTGTACTTTTTTGGAGTGTGGGAAGAAACCGAAGATCTCGGAGAAAACCCACGCAGGTCACGGGGAGAATGTACAAACTCCGTACAGACTAGCACCCATAATCAGGATCGAACCTTGGTCTTTGGCGCTGTAAGGCAGTAGCTCTACCACTATGCCACCATGCCGCCCAATGTTGTACCCTTTATCCTGTATCTGTACAATGTGGACGACTTGATTGTAATCATGTATAGTATTTTTGCTGACTTGATAGCACACAACAAAAAGCTTTTCACTGCCCCTTGGTACACGTGACAATAATAAACCAAACTAAAATTAAACTAAAGCTAAAGGTTCAGAGAACGTAGCATATAGAACAGTGCAGTACAGAACAGGCCCTTCGACCCACAATGTCCGTGCCTAACATGATGCCAAGTTAATCTCCTTTACCTGCATGTGATCCATATCCCTCATAAGGTCATAAGGTCAGAAGTGATAGGAGCAGAATTAGGCCATTCGGCCTATCAAGTGTAATCCGCCATTCAATAATGACTGACCTATCTCTCCCTTCTAACCCCATTCTCCTGCCTTCTCACCATAACTCCTGACACCCTCCATTCCCTGCTTGGACTATCTGCTGCAGGCATGTTAAAGCACTGTAAAATACCATCAATGCAGCCTCTGCATACTCTTCCAAATTAATCGGAAGAATAAGCAAACAAATATCCGTGTCCTTTCTCAGACCAACATCCCCAGTTATGTGATCCTAGTTCCACTCACTCAGCTGCACTGGGGTGGCTCATGTCTCTCATATGCCCAACACCACACTCCTGAAACAGGCATCCTGTTCTGAGCTCTCTTATTGGAAGAGATTACTTGGTGCAGAGAGTGTTTCCTGTTCAAGGATGTGCTCAAAGTCTCCTTATTTATTCGATCAAAATTGCTTTACGCTTCCGAACAGCTCCAACACATTTGATAATTTCTCTGCCCTCAGGAGAATATGCTCATTTTCTTTGCTCCCCTGATACTCTCATGTCAAATATTGTTCTCAGAATTCTTTATGCCTCCTCTCTTGATGCCCTTCACAAAGTGTGGAATGCAAAGTCGAACCTTATATCCTATCTTGGGTTGGACCAATAGAACAGTTGAACATAGCTTTCTTGGTGTGTCGGAGGAAACTGCAGAAACTGGTTGAAACTGAAGATAGACACAAGAAGCTGGAGTAACTCAGCGGGTCAGACAGCATCTCTGGAGAGAAGGAATAGGTGATGTTTCGGGTTGAGACCCTTCTTCAGACTTTCTATATTTTGTGTTCTGTTCTGCTATTGCACTGAAATTATTATATTCCACATCTGCTGTAATCCCAGGACCCAAGTTATAGATCTTAATTAATATATTTCCAGTTGCTAAACCAACCTTCACAACATATCTTGCATGTGTACAGATCCATACCAATCTATTTGTTCCTACAGCTCTTTATAGTTGTATCATTTGGTTCAAATAGGCCTTCCTCATATTTCATCTCTTGTTTGTGTTTGCCCTTGTCACCGCTAGAACTCCCTGAAGTGTAATACCCGCATCAGCACTCTTTAATTTATTTTTGAGTGCCATATCATGAGTTAAGCAGCAAACTCACTTAAGGGTTAAATACACTATATGACTGTGTTGCTCTGATTTAGACCTATTTGCAATAGGAACACTTCAGCCACCACTCCAGGGTTAGAAGCAGTCTTCACAACCTTCATCGGTCTTTTCCTCATCCAACTCAAAGCCAAAGCTGACCTCCAAGCAGGGAATGAATAGGGGTAAAAAATACAGACACAATTCTGGGAAGCACCTGCTTCCAGGTGTTTATCCCTTTGGTCAGGTCTCATTGCCCTTCCCTTTTTCCTAATCTGACACCATTTAGATAATAATCTGCCACCTTGTTCTTGCCGCCAAAGTGGATAACTTCACATTTATCTACATTATACAGCATCTGCCATGTATCTGCCCACTCACTCAACCTGCCCAAGTCACCCTGCAACCTCCTAGCATCCCCTTCGCAATTCACACTGCCACCCACCTTTGCGCCATCTGCAAATTTGCTAGTGTTACTTTTAATCCCATCATCTAAATCATTAATATATATTGTAAATAGTTGCGGCCCCAGCACCGAGCCTTGCGGCACTCCACTCGCCACTGCCTCCCATTCTGACAGGGACCCATTTATTCCTACTCTTTGTTTCCTGTCAGCCAACCAATTCTCTATCTATGTCAATACCCTATCCCCAATACCATGTGCTATAATTTTGCCCACTAGTCTCCTGTGTGGGACCTTATCAAAGGCTTTCTGAAAGTCCAGACACATCATATCCACTGGCTCTCCTTCATCCATTTTACTTGTCACATCCTCAAAAAATTCCAGAAGATTAGTCAAGCAGGATTATCCCTTCATAAATCCACGCTGACTTGGACCAATCCTTTCACTGCTATCCAAATGCAGCGTTATTACTTCTTTAATAATCGACTCCAGCATCTTCCACACCACCGATGTCAGGCTAACTGGTCTATAATTTCCGTTTTTCACTTTCACTCCTTTCTTGAAACATGGGATAACATTACCTACCCTCCAATCTACAGGAACTGATCCTGAATCAATAGAACATTGGAAAATGATCAGCAATGCGTCCACAATTTCTAGAGCCACCTCCTTGAGAACCCTGGGATGCAGACCATCAGGCCCTGGGGATTCATCAGCCTTCAGTTCCATCAGTCTACTTGTGTTTATTGGAAATTGTTGCTAGTGTGTACGTGAGTAATATAATCTGGATCAGTGGTGGGGGGAGAATAAAAATAAGATTAATGTAGGCGTAATGTAAAATTATAGTTGATGGCCCGAAGAACTCAGTGGGCTGAAAGACTCTGTATCTTTCATGCAGACTTCTCTATCTACAGACTCTTTCATGATGTATCCCTCTATGACTCTATCTACAAGCAATAGGTTGGTGGAAAGGCAGTTCATAAACATTCTTATAGGACCTGCATAATATTAATTTGTCTGTAGCTTGCAAGAGCATTAGGTTGCATTAGATATTGCTGCCGCTGTCTCTGGCCTGCATACAATACACAGGATCACTCCCTAATGCACTTCAGTGTATTGGGCACTGAACATTTTATTTTCTGTCCTCGAGTCTCTTACTGCCTTGAAATCTGCTTGCAACAAACAGGCATGATTATTAAGAGAGAGTTAGAAATGGCTCTTAGGGCTAACAGAATCAAGGGATATGGGGAGAATGCAGGAATGTGGTACTTATTTAACATGATGAATGAATGAATGAATAGCCTTTATTGTCATTCAGACCTTTCGGTCTGAACGAGATTTCGTGCCTGCAGTCATACATATATAAAAATAACAAAACCACACAATAAACACAAAATTAACATCCACCACAGTGAGTTCACCAAACACCTCCTCACTGTGGTGGAAGGCAAAAGTCTTAGAGTCTCTGTCTTCTTCCCTCCTTATTCTCCCTCTGCGCTGAGGAGATCCAGGCCTCCGATGCTGCCGTCCACCAGGCCCGCGGCCGAGCCTCCAAAACCGGGCCGCCGCCACCGCTGTCGCCGGAACGCCAGAACACCGCCACAGGGCACGCCGCTGGAACGTCGCTGGGGCACCGCAGCTCCCGAAAGCCAGGCCGCCGCTGGAGCACCGCAGCTCCCGAAACCCAGGCCGCCGCTGGAGCACCGCAGCTCCCGAAAGCCAGGTCGTCGATGGAGCACCGCAGCTCCCGAAAGCCAGGCCGCTGCTGGAGCACCGCAGCTCCCAAAAGCCAGGCCGTCGCTGGAGCACCACAGCTCCCGAAAACCTGGCCGCCGGAAGCCAGGTCGCCACTGAAGCTCCGAAAGCCGTGCCGCCGCCGCTGGAAGCTGGAAGGCCGTCACCAGGGCCTCAGCACAGACGGAGACGGTGACGGGGGACACGACAGGAAAAGTCGCATCCCCCCCGAAGGGAGAGACTAAAACCCCGTTTCTCCCACCCTCCCCCCCCCCCCCCCCCCCACACATACACAACCCAACAAACCAAAAATAAACACCAAAAACAGGGACGAAGACCAAAATAAAATAAAAGACAGACGGACTGCAGGTGAGCCGCAGCTGCCACGCAGCGCCGCCACTTCCGGATCAGCCTGAATGATCATGTTGAATGGTGGTGCTGGCTTGAAGAGCCGGATAGCCTACACCAGCACCTATGGTAATGTTTCCTTCATGGCCCTTGTATTTAAAAATGGCTTTCTGTTTTTTGGAAAATTGATTTGTGGAGTTCTTTGAAAGTTTAATTAGATCCAGAACATTTAAGTTTCATTACAATTCGATTATCTCTTAGCATTTAGTACTTCTACCAGCAAATCCAGTTTTCTTTCTTTAAGCATTTGAGGACATATCTGTTGGCTGGAAAGTCCTGCTGAGGAATCGTAAAAAACTTGTATTTCAACAGATTGCTATGCATGTGAAGCAATCTGCATTAGATAAGACTGCTCTGCAAAAGAATCATTTTCACCCATCACTCCTTTTCATGCTCTGTAAATGCTGAATTGCTTCTGGCTGTAATTTGTACATTATTTAATATCTATCTCCCAAGATACGATACATACAAAGTTTTTTAAAAAAGGGCAATTGGTTAAGATTAACCCAATCTTTAAGCATTATTCTAATGTCAGAGCTAAATTTCTTTCAGTGTACTATTGCTATTGTAAAATTCCTATCACAGCTTCAGTTATCTTCTCATTAAAATACTGGACTGTTGAAATTGCTTTCAAATTGCTATAATTTCTTTCACAATAAAAAATATATCATATTTTTAAAGCATTATGTAGTACTTCAGGAAATAGCCCTTGGATAGATTAATGGTGAATTAAATGGGATTATAGTTCTCCATTCTAGAAGAGACACCTCAGTGGATATGAAGAGTTTCCAACATGGTATTAATGTGATGCAGAGCATACATTAAGGATAAACAAGTCAAAAGAAAAATCAGCACAATAGCACAAATTAAACACACAGTCTGTGGGGCTGAATTTCTTCAGACAGATGGAGAATTGCATTTGCAAATTGTGAAATGATGTTCTATCCTTACTGCCAAGAAAATGTCGGTAACAATGTCAAAACCGACAAAATCTTTCTAATGATGGTTCTAAAAGTAAAAGAAACAAAGTGAATAAGAACCATCTTCCTTTATTCTTGGAACTTAAACAAGATCAATTAGAAGAAGCAAGATTGGTGTTCAGTCAGAGCATAAATATATTTATATGCCCCAAATAAATTGTATAGGCCCCACACCATACAATGTAAGGTGTTTATTATTCATGAAACCATATTCTCTATTCCAAAAAAACTTTGAAAATAAGCCAAGCATCCACTTGAAAATGCACAAAGTAAATGAATATTAAAAGCACAATAAAATATCCTTGTACTGACAAGTAACAAAAAAAGCTTTGTAATTTGATTTTTTTTATCTCATCTTTGCAAAACAGAAGAACTCATTTGTATTTGTAATTAAACCTTTCATCATAAAAACAGTTACCATCGGAGACTATCCCTGTGCAGTGAACCCAAACAACAAAGTTAATTCATTTGAATACTTAGGGATCATTATTACAATGTCTTTCTGATTTCTTTTTAAAAGATTTTCAAACCATTTAACTGAACAGGTATTTGAGCCAAAATATTGGAAGCAAAAATGAAAAAAGTATTGATTGCGGTATGTGTATAGAATAGTCAAATTATATTTGAATCATATTTTGCAATGGTTCACTGATTATTCATGGATTAAATTTATAGCCTTGTTAAATAAAATGCTTGTTCCATCTTCAGTTCAAGATAAAATTCAGATCTTGAAATTCTGATTTTGTTTATGTACGATTACAATTTTCCTTTGAAATTCAGCATAGCTTATTTCTACGTTTTTAATCTTGCTGTGGCTTTTATCTGTTGTGCATGTTTGTGCATAAAAATTTTTTTTGAGCAATGTCACACAAAAGGCATGGTCATTTATGCTTGCAATCGTGGAAACAATCTACCCACACTATCTGAAAACATGCCTGAAGATATAAATGTTAAATTCAAAATATTAATAGTAAGTAACAACATTATTTCTTGTCCAACTAAAAGAAGGCGCATCTCAAGCCTTTTAATAAAACATGTTCAATAATTCATACTGCATTACATTGGCATGTTCAGGCTTTAATAAAGCTCTTTAGCATTTCAAAATTAAATTCTCACAACCACGGGGCTGCAGACCATCCATGACCTCCGACATCTTTTAAAGCTGCAGCCGACGTCAATACGTTTAGTTAAGTTTAGTTTAGTTTAGTTTAGAGATACAGCAGGGAAACAGGACCTTCGGCCCACCGAGTCCGCACCGAACAGCGATCCCTGCACACTAACACTACCCTACACACACTAGGGACAATTTTACAATTATATCAAACCAATTAACCTACAAACATGAACGTCTTTGGAGTGTAGGAGGAAACTGAAGATATCGGAGAAAACCCACGCAGGTCAGGGAGAGAGCGTACAAACACCGTACAGACAAGCACCCGTAGTCAGAATCTAACCCGGGTCCCTGGCGCTGTAAGGCAGTAGCTTTACCGCTATGCCACCGTGCTTTACCATTTGTTTTACCATTTGTTATAAAATGATTGATAATACTACCTCAACACATTGAATTTTCAGTACTAGACTAAATTTAAGATTGAAGAATTCTACTGTTGTCAAAATAGGTTGGTTAACTGACATTAATTATTTATTCTTTCCCTTCATTAGTATCTTCTAAAGATAGTAAGTGGATCTCAAAGAGCACCGGTCATCCTCCAGCAACTATTCATCAATGAATGTTGACAAAATATTACTCCAGAAGAGACAACCCATCTAATTCAAAAGGTAAATCTTGGTGTAGACAATAGACAATAGACAATAGACAATAGGTGCAGGAGTATTCGCCATTTGGCCATTCGAGCCAGCCTCGCCATTCAATGTGATCATGGCTGATCATCCCAAATCAGTCCCCCGTTCCTGCCTTCTCCCCATATCCCCTGACTCCGCTATTTTTAAGAGCTCTACCTAGCTCTCTCTTGAAAGCATCGAGAGAACCTGCCACCGCCCTCTGAGGCAATGTAATATTCAATTTTCTAACAGTTTGCCAACTATCGTAAATTAAATCATGAGAACTGGAGAAGAATTTTTCATTTGGAATTACAACACAATTTTTCTTTCCCCCAACTTCTGCCTACCTCCATCCCACCCAGCTATGGACATTTCTATCCCTACCAGCCCACTCTCCCCCATCTCATGACACTTTTCCCTGCAGCCACAGGTGATGCTACACTCGTCTCTACAGCTCCTCCTCCATCACCATCCCAGGGCCTGCACAGCCCTTCCAGGTCAGGCAAAGATTCTCATGCATCTCTTCCAAACTCGTCTACTGCCTTTGGTGCTCCCGATTCAGCCATTGCACTGACAAGACCAAACGCAGACTGGGTGATTCTTTTGTGGCCATCTTGAGCTTCTGGTTGTGAGCCACTTCAACTCCCCTTCCCATTCCCACACAGAGGTGTCTATCCTTGGCCTTCTCCACTGCCAGGGTGAAGCCAAACACAAACTAGAAGAACAACACTTCATAGACCTCCTGTGTAGTTTACAGCCCAATGGTGTGAACATTGGATTTTCTAACTTCAAATAACCCACACACCTTCTTTCTCTTTCTGATCCACCCAGCTTCTCCCCTCCCCTCAT
This sequence comes from Raja brachyura, assembly GCA_963514005.1. Next base: position 40,067,330 of record OY740795.1, on the reverse strand, counting down.
GTGCTTCCACCTTCATGCCACACAAACTGAGTCTCCTTCCCTTCTTCTAAATGACTCCATCGGCACATTGTCTCTCTCTCATCTGGTTCCACATATCACCTTCCTCATTTATCAAATTCCAGCATCTGCAGCCTCTTGTGTCTTCACCTCTAACCTCCCATCCCCCTATCTGCCTTTATTTTCCCCCTTTCTTTCTCTCCTTTCTCTCTACCTCACGCTGCAGTCTCACAATACCATCCCTCCCTCTCTCTGACCTGGCTCCAGAAGTCCATCATTCCCCTCCTAACTTGATTCCACCTCTAACCTGCCTGCTCGGCTCACCCACCTAACACTGGCCACCGTCCGTCCCCCTCTGTCCTGATGCAGAGTCTTGATCCAAATCATCGACTAACCTTTTCCCTCCTCAGATGCTGTTTGACGCAGAGATCTCCCAGCATTTTGCTTTTTATAATGATATTTTATCCAGATATCTTCAGATATCGTTTCCAATGCCCATGCTTTACATGCTTTAACGTATCTCGTATCTTAATTGTCTTCTTCTTCACTTTGGAAATACCCAGTGTCTTACCACATCATCCACATTCTGCAGTGGACCTGCACCAAATGAGCCTGGTCTGATCACTACCTCCATTGCCTCAGCGGACAATCCCCAAACTGTGCAAAGGACTGCATGCAATCAAGGCAAGAGCATTTGCATACGATACAATACGATATGATAGAACTTTATTTATCTCAGGAGGGCAATTGATCTGCCCACAGTCGTAAAAGCACAAAATACATGAAATTAAAATAATGAGTGGAAAGGATTGGGGATGTACAAAGATTGGGGAGGGTTGGGGAGGGAGTCAGTCTCAGTCTCAGCGTACCCCACGGCAGAAGGCTGAGGAGTTGTACAGTTTGACAGCCGCAGGGAAGAAGGATCTCCTGTGGCATTCTGTCCTGCATCAGTCTTTGTTTATTATTGTCATGTGTACCAAGGTAGAGTAAAACATTTGCATGCGATCCAGTCAAACTCATTCCATACATGAGTGCAATTAAACCATACAACAGTGCTACAGGTAATGCAGAGAGACAAATAAACAGAGTGCAGAACATAGTGTTACTGCTGCAGAGAAAGTACAGATAGCAAAAAAGTGCAAGGGGTGCAACGAGGTCGATCGGATGATCAGGACCACACCCTGAGAGATCCGTTCAATATTCTGATAAAAGAAGGGAAGAAGCTGTTCCTGAATCTATTGGTACGTGCATTCAAACTTTTGTATCTTCTGCCTGACAAGTGAGGGGAGAAAAAGGATTGACCAGGGTAGAAGTTGTCCTTGATGATGATCGCTGCTTTTCTTAGGCAGCATGAAGTGCATCTACATGCTGATGGGGAGGGAGGCTGATTTGTGTGATTGGGTTGCATCCACAACTCTCTGCGGGTTTTTAGGGTCTTGAGCAGAGCAGTTACCAAACCAAGTTGTGCTGCATCCCAATCAGATGCTTTCTACGGGGCCTCTGTAGAAATTGCTAAGTGTAATTGGAGACATGCCGAAGTTCCTTTGTCTTCCAAGGTCGAAGGCTGATTCAACTGCCAAAAGTGGATGCAACACCAGATGAAAATTCACACATAAAATCAAATTTGTACAAATGTCTCCGCTTATTTCTGGTTAAACTGGAGAGAAATTAGACAAAGGACTTCCAAACACCTTTCCTTTGACAATCTTGTCATTATCCAGCATTATCTGCATATGCAGTGCTTTCATCACATACGCAACATTCATATCTGCCTTCCTGGTGGCGCAATGTGACCAATGCATTTCAACTTGTATTTATCCTTCATTGTAGGTCCAGGAGCAAGCCCCATAGTGGGTATGAATTAAAGTGGCATTTCTGAAATATATCGATATTTTGTTCTCTGCATGTGTCTGACTTTCTGCTCAGTGCTTTGCGAAAGTCATTGCTTGGTTTTGCAGTGTTTAATGAAAGGGAATCACACCGCCGATACATGCTGTGTCTCTGCAGGCTTAATACTCTGTTCATTGCAATGCTATGGGATCTGATCATACCTACGAGTGCTTGGTTGGGTGAAGATATGCTAAAGGTAGCATAGTATGTCCCCCATGCCCCCCCCCCCCCCCCCCCCAATGCTTTCCTCATTTTACCTTCCCTGACGACAGCCTAATAACACTATTGTGGCTGCCATGAAGCTGCAGAAACTGACAAGGCAACTATGCATACTGTTGGAATCAGGAAGCATCTGGGTAGAGTTTTAATACAGCAAATAGGAGATAAACAATGCCCCATTAAAAAGAAATCATTAAGAATGTCTGGTCCCCTGGTTTACATCTCTTTCTGGCCACCCCAGAATCCATAATGTATTGCTTTACGTACACTTGCTAGAATTCTTACATCTCATTGAATACTCACCTTAACACGATCCATACTTAAATAAGTGATATATATTGTACCCAGTCATGAATGAATACTATGAAAAATTTTATTAGTAGTTGCAGTAGTAGCAACAGCTTGAAAAATGCTTAAAATATCTACGGGGGAAATTGTGCAAAAGCACGTTGCTGTGATGCAGGTGATTCATCACCCAGGTGCCTCTACATTTTGTTCAGTTGGTGCTCAGAATTACGGCAGAGGATTTGGAAACTGCAGCACCTCATCCAACTCAGTGAATATCTCAGAAATAGGAGAGAGATACGTTTTTTAAAACAAATTCACTCCTTACATCTATTCGACGTTGCATAAAAAATTAATGGACTCAACAAAAATTCACAGCACAATAACGCCTCTCATTTGGCAGTCACTTTCCTAATCAACTCTGCCTTCAACATTGTGGTGCATCAGGCGATCACATGAATCAGTGGAATATGACATTTCCGAACATCGCTTCTGAATTGTTTGAATTGCGTTGGCATGTCTTCAATTGTTCCCAAATCACTTTAGCTTTGAACAGGAGACATTATTAGATGTAAAGAGCTGAGAGGTTGTATTCTCCAGAACTGTTAAATTATTATCATAGTAGTGTGAAAGCTACAGGGTGGATCAAAATGTACCCATTTCACTCAGCATGAAATATAAATACAGTACTCAATGGATTAATGGCAGAACATTACCTTTGCATTAGAGGAAATAATGCAAATTTACACTGCACATGAGCAATACTTGATCACACTTTAAAGTCCTTGTGCAAATCAGCATGGAAATATTACAAGAGAATATATGGGTAACGAGGCAGAATGTGCAGGATTTGGAAGCTTATGTTTTACATGAAAACATTCTGTTTTCTAATAGCTTCCATATCAGGTAATGACTAATGTCTGGCTGGAGTGTCACAATGATGACCATTGATGATTTGTACAACATCTGCAAGCGTTAATAAGGAGAAGAACATGTAAGTTAGCATCTTTATCCATTCCCCTATTGTAAAGTGCACTCACAATTCACCATGTAAAGGGAACACTTGAGCGAGATCTAATGGTTGCATATTAAGATGGGCCTCGGATTTCTTTATATTGAGCCAGATAGGTGAATTCCAATTTGGCTCTATTTCCCGCAATGTAACATTAGACAGAAACCCACTAAAATAATAATAGGCTGTCTAACTCTAAGAGGCAGGCTATTGACCAACGTCAAAGGAAAGTGCAGGTGCAACTGCAAAGCTTCATTATATGTTTCTTAAAACAAATATAAAAAGCTTAATGAATTGAAAAAAATAACACAGTGCTTTTAATAATGTAATAAATTGCAAATAATGACTAATGAATATTGAAATAATTTAGACACTGCTTTGAAATTAATTATGCTTTGACTATTCAATGCTCAGCAGCTGAAGACTAAAAACTGCAGCTTTTTGTTCACAATGATTTATATTTAGTTGCTTCTTTAATGCAAAAGAACAGAAAGGTTTTGCACCTGCAAAGTGAAATGCTTTGAACAGTCTATATCAACTACAAAACATCTCTCAGACTCTTCATCACATATTTCAGTTGTCAGTCTCATCCAGCCTTGATGATATCTTTGTGTGCCTTTGACTTCCTTTGATTAATAAATGCAAACAATTTTCAATGCGAAAACCCTACAGCGACCTTTGCATAACAATCAGGCACAACCTCTGGCGAAATGATGCACAAAATAGCACCCACTGTTTCCTCCTCCAGCTCTTAACCAAATTAAATCCGTATCATATAATCAGCCCAATTTGGAGATAGACTGCTACCAGGCTTCATCTTCTATGCTGAATTTATTTTTAAAGTATGAAAGTTGTAAATACCACATTTCATTCATTTCCAATTAATTAAAGGTACAAGTGAAAACATTGTCACCATGGTGATGATTTTGTGAATTCACGATACATAATAAGATTCTTCACTGTTTATAGTGAAGAGAGAATAGCTGTTTTTTTTTAATCTCTCTCTCTCTGAGCCTTCATTGTCACTGGAGTTATTTGAATGTCAAGTCGTGTTACTCATTCTGTTTGCCTGCGGTGAGGCTGTGCTTGTGTTACTGAAATAGTCTGTTTTCTTTGAGTGGCCAACCAGCTTGGAAATCCCCCTATCTTATATTTTTATTGCTACTGTAGATTCATGAATTACTAATTCAGCCCTGCCATTTCAACATGAATTAAACCTTCACAGGCACATACACACCATAAAATGACAGCAGTTTAGATTTTGTGTGCTATGAATTACCAACAGATCTACTGTATTTTAATTTAATTGGCTAAAGCTGAAAAGGTTTATCATCATTGGTGTATGTTTTCATCAATATTTATTTTGTCTTGCACTGGCATGAATACAGTAGGCTATACAGTACAATTTTCAGGGCAAACTCTGAGCAGCCATTACCCGAATCCAAATTGAACTACCTGTCCCATAATATTTTGGTACAATGTAATAGTCTTTTATTCTCCCCATAAGAACTATTTTTCAAGTCTACTCGGTAACAGATATGCTTTTAATATAGTTCCAATATAATTGCTGTTATAAATTGATGAATTGAGTCTATGTTTAAAGGTAAAGTGTCATGTTTGATTCAAATCTGAATTATAAATCCATTCTATGGGCAATCCAGTTTCAGAATCTTCACAGTCGGGATGGGATGAATAGATTTGGCGCTTTTCACTTTCCCTCATCTTTAGAACTAAAGGAGGTAAAGCTTTTTCAAAAGCACATTTTATCTCCATTTATGTCATATCTTGCTCTCTCCTCAGTGTGTGTGTTGAGATCTAACAATTAATGTGTGTTTGATAGTTAATTGTGAAGTACCTCAACTGGCTTGAAGCAAGATACAAAAGATTTATTTTCGCTACATGTACAAACATGGCAATTTGCATGGCCTCCAAGCCTGGCAGAGCCATTGTAAAATTATCCAGACATTGATCAGGTTTCTTTAATATAGAAAGTATCAAAGCAAAGACATCAAACACAATTTTAATTGTTTTTTAATGGAATGGTAATCCCAAAAACTGCAATGCTTCTTTTCCTTAGAATAAGCAATATAAAATCTATCGCCTCTTTTGCTGGCATACTCAGTTTTTGTTTTGAAAAACACTGTAGATTTGTATTGCAATTATACTCACAATGCTTATGCCATGAGAGTCTCTTAACAACATTATGTTTCACAGTACTTTACTCTTTCATTTAAAAAGCACAGTGTTTTTATGGCTTTTAAAAGGGAGAAGAGCAACATTGATTTACTGCTGATAACTGTGGTTAAGAACATGGAGCCGAAGTGCTACAGCACTTTGCTGATGCTTCAGCTTCTGAGGTCAATAGTGAGTGGAAATAAACTGATTCAGCTTTCTGCAACTCGAGTGGATTTTTATGATTAAACAACAGCTGGATATTCATAAGATCACAAGATAATAAGAGACAGGAGGAGAATTAGGCCATTTGGCCCATCACATCTCCTCCGCCATTCAATCATGTCTGCTCTATCTCTCCCTCCTAACCCCATTCTCCTGACTTCTCCACATTACCTCTGACACCCATACTAATCAAGAATAGAAAGATTGAACGAGAACTTACCAGTTCGAAGGTTGATCTTTATTTTATGAGGAGTCGAAGTGAGGGATTTCGTGAAGAGCCCGCCGGCGCGCATGCTCGACATACTTCAAAGTAGCGGCGTGGAATCACAGAAACCAACAAAGAAATGACTTCGCATAGTAAGATTGAAGTGACTAAGATTACCAGATGAAGGTGATTGAGGGTTGGGCGAGGAGGGCACGAAATCCCTCACTTCGACTCCTCATAAAATAAAGATCAACCTTCGAACTGGTAAGTTCTCGTTCAATCTTACTATTTCATTTCGGAGTCACGTGAGTGACTTCGTGAAGACTTCAAAGCTTCTGTGATTACGCGCCCTGGACCACGTCCATGCTGACACTCCACTACCAGGGGTGGATGGGAGGAACAAACTTGCTCAATAGTTCATACTGCAAAACAAGAGCATATTTATTAATAACAAATCAAAACCCCTCATGCGGGGACATTTCCACGTTCGTGACCTGCATTCAGCACGGCTTCTGCGAACTGTAGAGGAGCAGCACCAGGCTTGTTATAAAAACGCTGGAACACAGCTTCATTAGCCCATCCTGCTGTGGCGAGAATTTGGTCCATGGGCACCTCCATGACCCTCGCCGTTGACGTCGATGCAGCCCTGGTGGAAAGAGACTTGAACACATTAGTGTCGATACCTGACTTACCCAAGACGACTGGAAGCCACATGGATATCGTCTGGACTGTCACTCGATGATGAGGTCTCTTATGAGTGACAAGCAGGTATCTCTCCATTCCTCTGATGCGTGCCATCACCTTGACATAGTGGCGGATATGTGAGGCTAAACATAGCCTAGCATCTGCGGGGTATGCCGGGAACTTCAGCTGCAGCCCTGTGCACCCAGGTCTATGCTGCTTTAGTAGCTCGCCAATGAAAAAGACTACTTCTGTAGGGGTAGAAGTCATTCTGTCGACACGAAGTTTGTGTAGTGTCTGTACCCTCTGAGCTGAAGTCAGCGCTAGTAACATCACCAGCTTCATGGTGAGTTGGTCCAGTTGGAGCCCTTCCATGGGCGACCACGTCCTGAGCAGGGTTAATACGTCCCTGACATCCCAGGTGATATTATAGCGTGGTGTAGGCGGATTCATATTGAATATACCCCGCATGAGTCTGGACACTAGCCTGTTGGATCCTACCCCAATATTGAGGTAGAATGATAGCGCACTCCTGGCGCTGTTGATGGCACTGTAACTTAAGTGTTCATCATGGTGCAACCCCGCGAGGAATTCCAGGACGTCGGTTATTGTCACGTCATCGCACGTGATGCGAGAGCGGCTGCAGTAGGCTTCCCACTTCTTAATATGCGAGTGGTATCTTCGCCTTGTGGACTCTCGACACGACGCCCCGATGGTATCCATGGTCCGAGCCGAGAGGCCGTATTGGACTAACGGCCTGTTCAAAACCTGCAAGCCAACAACTTTAAATAGCCATGGCAGGGATGTGGCTCCCCTGACACAGGGTGAGTAACCAATTGTGGGCAACCCTTCACAAGGACCCAAGGTTCGTTGAGCATGTCAAAGACCACCGGATACCAAGGCTGTGTGGGCCAGTCGGGTATAATAAGGATGCCCTTGGCAGAATCTGCCTGAATCTTCTGCAATACCCGACTGATGAGGCAAAACGGGGGGAAGGCATAGAAGCCAATTCCCCCAGTCCAGCGAGAATGCATCTAGCGCTATTGCCGCAGGATCTGGTTCCCATGAAACGTAGGTTGGTACCTGATGGTTCAACCGTGACGCAAAAAAGGTCAATGTCCGGTTTACCAAATTTGGCTGTGACTTTAGAAAAAATCTCAGGATGCAACATCCATTCAAAATTGTCATTAAATTTGCGTGACCTGGTGTCCGCCACAGTATTAAGCTCACCTGGGAAATAGGTAGCTGAAATCCAAATGTCTCTTTGAACACACCAGAGCCAAATTGAGTTAGCCAATTTGTCACACAAAACTGACCTGGTACCACCCATATGGTTTGAATATGCTACTGCTGTGGTGTTGTCTATTTGGAGACGGACATGTGCTCCAACAAGCTTGGAACAATACGCACGAAGTCCGTGGAATGCTGCCAGCAACTCCAAATAGTTAATCCCTTGAGTTAACAACATCGTTGATTCAAGGGTGTCCCATCTGCCACCACAACTAGAGCAATTATTCGTGGCTCCCCAACCATTGGAGCTTGCATCAGTTTGCAAATATACCACCGGATTAGCCTCCCTAATAGGCTTGAATGAGCTGCTAATGTGACACACCCACCATTGCAACTCTTTTATCGCTTCGGGCGGCAGCTGCATGGACCGATCATAATGACCAGCGTTCTGTTTTAACGCTGCAATTTTAGCTCTTTGCAAATTCTGATAATGCAAAGGTCCATATCGCGCTGCCGGAAACAAAGCTACCAGCTTCCCAATTATTGTAGCTAAGTGCCGAATCGATGGTATATTGGTGCGGATTAAATCTTGACACACCTGGGTAACCTCCTCAATCTTGTTAATTGGAATGGTAACCCTCATGCTTATAGAGTTCACCGTGAACCCTAGGTAATTAATCACCTGGGCAGGGTAGAACTTTGATTTCTCTGGATGGACAATAAACCCCAATTGTTGAAATATATTGACAGTAGCTGCAACACCCTGTTCAGCCAATTCTAGGGTGTGGCCCACAATTAAGACATCATCTAAATAGGCCATAACTAAATGGTGTCGTTGTCTCAAATAAGCCATAATTGGCTTCACTAATTTAGTGAACAATCTAGGGGCTGTGGTGAGCCCATTAGGCAAAGCCTTGTACTGCCAGAGTTGCCCCATCCAGATGAATTTTAAAACCTTCTGTCACATTTCTGGACGGATACGGAATAATATGCGTCTTTTAAATCGATGCATGCCATAAAGCAACCATGAGAAATCAATGATTTGGCTGTTTCAAACGTATCCATTTTAAAATGAGAATATGTTACAAAAGTATTCAAACGGGTTAGATCAATAATGACACGACAACTACCATCCTTCTTATGTCTGGTGAATATGTCCGACCAATTCAACTGGCTCATGCACCACTCTCTTAATCACTCCTTTGTGCTCAAGACTTAACAGTTCCTTATAGCCGGCTGCCTGTTCTGCAGCAGATAATTTAAACGTTCGAGCGGGCATGTGCTGGGATGGAGGAATGTCGCCATTAATAAACTCAATTTTATGCCCCTGAATATTCTGCAACACATACTCGTCACCAGTAAAATTACCCCATGCACCCAAAACCACCGAAGGCGACCACCAACATGTGAAGTTAAACAGAGAGAAAAGAGAGAACCAGACCCCCTCACCTCCGTGGCTACCGGCGGTCCTTGACACGCGTGTGCGGACGTGGAGCTGCTGGGTTGGCTTGAGGGCGCGGCGTCTTCGTTTTCCACCAGGGTCTCTGCCGACCCTGTCCTAAAAAAGACCCCTGGTGCTGGTCTGATGTTGCTGTCGTTGTGGAGCTTGAGGGTGGGTCCTCGTCGAGGTACTGGCAGACCCTCGTGATCGAATGTATGGAGACTTTGAGCCTGACGGTGTGGGGGCACTCTGAGGGCGCATGATCCCCACCGTTTTGGCTTGCTCGTCAAGCTCTTTGACTCTCTTCGAGAGGTCCTCCCCAAAGAGCTGACGGGGCGGGGGCGGCGGCGGTGGTTTGCACAATCCTGCAAACTTTGGATTGAGCGCTGGGCGGATGCTGGTTTTGCGAAACCCGTTAATTTCGTGCTGGGTCGCGCACAGGAGGGCCAGGGCATCTTCCTGGTCCAAATTTAATTCGTCCCCGTCCACCGACCGCACCAAGGCGGTAATACCGGCCGTGAGGAGCTACAGGATCCGCTGCAGATTTACCTCCTGTTGACGGATAGCCGCACTGATGTTGCCCCATATCGGCGTATTGACCACAGGCACGTTGAGGGAGTTGCAATTGGATGGAGCCTTGTGACGGCTCATTGCCTGAATGAGGCCTTCTTCCTGCTGCTCCAGGCTGATGGTGGATGTTGGTGAAGACGCCCTGTGCATGTTGCTGCCCTGCTGTTGTTGACTTTGAAGCAGGAGCTCCAGCAGCCGCTCCATACGGTCAATACGCCCTTTCACCCTGAACACTCAGGTGGTCGGAGTCCTCCGGCTCTGAAAAGAAAACCGGGCTCCTGTCATCGGCCCGCACCTCGTCGAGGCCCTGCCAGTGCCGGTAGTTGTCGCTAACAGCCGCCGAGGCGAAACTGCGCGATTCCTGCGCGGGCGTGTTCAACCGCCTCCGTTTAGCTGGAGCTGAAGCCGCTGCCACTAAGGACACTTGCGGCATGGTGTCGGCACCAGCCGAAGCATGGCTGCCTGGGGCCCGCGCAGTCTTGCCGGCTGCCCACATCGTGGACCTTGCCGACGCATGGTCTCGCCCACCCATCCATGGGGGGCTCGGCGACCGTGACGAGACCCGACTCAACCGACCCGTCCCGGCGTCGAGAGTCGGGGTGTGCCGGCTGGACCTCACAGCCGCCCCGGGTCTCGCCCTGGAACCTGACCGCTCCTCCGCGGCAGGCAATGCCTTAGCCCTGACAGGGTTAGGCATCTGGGCTCCTGCCCTCCCCCTTCTCGGAGGGCTGAGTGGAACAGGCCGTGCAACGGCACGTGCCCTGCTCGAGGTCGCCAGCGAGCCCGCTGACGACCTGACTGCCATGGCAGGGTCCTCCTGCTCTGGCGGCACACCACACTCCTCCTCGTCGAACTCCTCCGAGCTGTGGTGTGCTGGCGGATCTGGACCTGTAACACAGGGCTTACCCACATCTCCGCCTGAGTCCCGGCCTGCGTTGCAGGTACTGCCGATGGTAAGGGCCCCGGAACTGTTGACCGGCGAACTCGTCCTGGCGTCCTCCGGCCCTTGGAACTCCCATCCATGTCCTTGCTGCAAGACAAAACCAACAACAAGGACCACCAACTAAAGGTAGAATACTCACCTCCGTGGCCCCTTCTGAAGGGCTGGCGAGGAGCGCGCTCCACCGCCAGCCGTCGCAGCAACGCGGTACGACGATATGTTGAGCATGCGCGCCGGCGGGCTCTTCACGAAGTCACTCACGTGACTCCGAAATGAAATCTATCTATCTCTGCTTTAAAAATGACTGGCACTGACTTGGCCTTCACAGCCTTCCATGGCAAATAATTCCACAGATTCCCCACCCTGCATATTCTACAAGATCACCTTCACAAGCCTACTAACTTACAATTATTATACAATTAAAATTATTTTTTGATTCCTTTATTTGATCCCATACCAAACACTATGGTAGAAAACCATGTCAATCCATGTTGGATGGGTGCTATCATATATTTTTACTGCTGATCCTTCCAAGCCATTATAAGCAACAGCAGGGGATATCATTTTTTTATGGCACATGTTGAAGGTGCCTGACATTTTCCCAACTTTTAAGCCTCTATCTGCTATGATAGTTTGAACAAGCTTTGTAACTAATATATTTATTCATACTTTATATGGTTTGGGTTTTGGAATTTATCCCTTCCTATTATGTAAACCTGGCAATGCTGGCATTTGTTATCCATCCATATTTGCCAGTGAATTGAGGAGGTAATTTAGAACTAAGATTGGGCCTGGCCAACAATTGATGAACCTGAGTGTTAAAGAAGGAACTGCAGATGCTGGAGAATCGAGGGTTACACAAGGGTTAGAGAATAAACTGGATTATTATTATTATATCAGTCCACCAAAGATGTTAAACATACTTTTGTGAACAATATTTTTAAAGAGAACTAGCATCCGCTGACACTAAGCTTCACCTTCATAACATAGGCTGATTTTACTTACAAGCTGAATGTAAGGCATGAGAGCACATGGATCATCAACAGCTTGAATCAAAGGCTAACAAAAGTAATCTTCACTCCGAGAAGAGGCTGACCACAACTGATGCCTCATAGAATTTGCACCAGCCATCGGCAAAAATGACAGGAATTATCCATTCTTGTCAGAAAGCCATACTTGGCCAACTGTTCCCACTGCCACCCCTCCAGCTGGTCCACAAATATCACTGAACAAGGGGTGAGAGAATGATATTTCAGAAAGTAATAATCACCAGAGTAGAATAAAATTGTCACTGTTTCAGAATGAAAAGGTAATCGGGATAGAATACCATCGGAACTTACACACACATACAGCATGGAATTGTCAAGATGATACAATGAACAGTCACTGGCAGACAATAGAATTACTCTCGCTTGGAATTACAGTTGTTCCCAGTATCAAACACTATTGTTACCAGTACTGGAATCAGTAAAGGTTGAAGTAGAATGCAATAGCCACCAGTGTAGAATGTCAGCAAAGTAAAATGCAATGTGACTGACGAGTGTTGAGTGGAGCTTTCACTGGAGTAGAATACAGTCATCACCCGTACAGAATACAGTTGTTACCAACGTGGAATGTCACCACAAGTGTGGTCATTAGTTTGGCACCAATGTTGCATTCAGTAATCGCCAATATTGTACGCAGGGAGCAGGAGCAGGGCAGCTGGGTCCCCAAACCTGCACCCAGACTGGGAAAGATCAGCCCCACAGTGGCCCAACACTCATGTGCCCTATCACCATCAATCCCTCTAAGTTTCAAAACATATTACCTGTATTTGTAAAGCAATCAGGAAACCCATATCGATGGGAATACATCTTTTAAATACTTCTGGCGTTCACAACTTTGTGAGACAGAGAACTCTTGAGATTCATCCCCATCTGCAAGAAGAAATTTCCACATACATCAATTTTAAATGTCCAGCCCCTTATCTTGAAGCTGTGCTCCCTCATCCCAGACTTCCCCATTTACCTTGTCAAGCCCCATAAGGATCTTACACGTTTCAATAAAGTCTATTCTATTTTTTTTAAACTGCAATGAAAACGGACCTAACCTGTTCAGTCTCTTTTGAGAGGGTAATCCTCTCATTCCAGCAATTAGCAAAATGAATATCTTTTGGACTGCCTCTAATGCCACATGATCCTTTCTTAGAAAGGAGGATGAAAACTGCAAAGTACTCTAGGTGTCACCTCATTAACACATAACTTCCCTATTCTAACTCCAACTCCCATGTAATAAAGGCCAATAAGTCATTTGCCCTTTTGACTACTCGTTGCACCTGTTTGCTATTTATTTGTGGTTCTTGCACGAGTATCTAACTGCATCTGATCTACGCTCGTTTGCACACTTTCCCACGATAACTCTGTTTGCTGAGTTTTCATCCATTCACTTCATCTATCAATATCTGTTTGCAGAGTCATAAATATCCACATTACACATCACCCTTCCACCTATTTTGTGATATGAATGCAAAGAAGACCAGTCTGAAATGCAGTTGTCATCACCTTGGATGTAATAGTAACCACCAAATTACCCCAGCATTACTTCCACCATATTTAACTAAACAACATTTTTTAATATGCAATCCAGAAATCCTGCTCATAGAGCAGGAAGAATGCAACGGGTCAGGCAGCATCTGTGGAGCGAATGGACAGGTGACATTTTCAGTTGGATTTCAGTCTGAAGAAGGGTTCCGATGTGAAGTGTTGCCTGTCCATTCCCACAGCAGATGATGTCTGACCCAGTTCCTCCAGTACTTTATCTTTTGCTCACGATTCTAACATCTGCAATTTCTTGTGTCTCCTGAAAGCCTACTTCATGGGAATATTTTTTTCATTTCCATATATTGGTCGTATTGTAGGTTTAATGGAAAGTTTTAATCCGATCTTTATTTATAATGAAATTAAGGATTCAATTTTTTTAAAGATTTATTGCTTCAGTGATGCAGAAGTCTACCAGCCTTGTTTATAGTGTGACAAAAACATATATAGAATTACTGTTGCTGACTGCTGGATGAATGCTTTATTCCACGCAACAGCAAAGGTTTAAAGTGTTCAAAATAAATGCCTGTGTCAAACGTTGTGTGGGAATGTCTTACATACACATCAAATATTCATAAGATAGACACAAAAAGCTGAAGTAACTCAGTGGGACAGGCAGCATCTCTGGAGAGAAGGAATGGGTGATGTTTCAGGTCGAGACCCTTCTCCAGATCTTCTTCAAATATTCTTCAAATATTCATAAACTCAGTGTGACAGACAGTACTTCTAAAATTGTGCAGAGGGAAATGGCTTCTTTAAACTTGAAATCTAAAATGTATCCTGTTGCTAGCAAACAATAATCCTTTCTATCCTGGGGACCAAGTGAGTCAAACAAATAATACTTCATATCCTGCTGAATGAAATAACTGCAGGTATGCGTAATATTTTTCAGCAGCTTGTGGCAGAGGCCAGTGAATATGGATGCTGCCACAGTACTCCAACAGTCAGGTACCGACTAGCTTGGATTTCCCTGATTTATACTGAGGGATTGCCACTTGGAGCCTGAGTCAAGTCTAACCTGGTACAAGACCTAAGCCCCACTTATTTCATTGGGGACCTCATCCTATTAAATCTTTGCACCCCCACCTAAACCTTTGTTCTCAGGTTCTTGTTTCCCCTACTCTGGGTAAAAGACCGTGGCTTCGCCCTGTCTATTCCCCTCAGGATCTTGTGCACCTCTCTAAGATCACATCTTATCCTGCTGCTCTCAAAGGAATAAAGTCATAGCCTGCTCAGCTCCAGCCTTAGAGTCCCTGCTGCACTCTTTTCAGCTTAGCAACATCCTTCCTATGGGAGGGTGAACAAAAATGATACAATGCACCAAATGCGACCTCACCAATGTCTTATACAACTGCAACATAACATCCAAACTTCTATACTCAATGCCCTACCAAAAGCCTCCTTGACCATCCTATCTACATATTTCAAGTAACTATGTACCTGCACTCCTAGATCCTTCTGCTCTACAACATTCCTCAGAGCCCTGCCTTTCACTGTGTAGGTGGTGCTCTGGTTTGACCATAGACAATAGACAATAGGTGCAGGAGAGAGCCATTCGGCCCTTCGAGCCAGCACCATCATTCAATGTGATCATGGCTGATCATCCCCAATCAGTACCCCGTTCCTGCCTTCTCCCCATATCCCCTGACTCCACTATCTTTAAGAGCCCTGTATAGCACTCTCTTGAAAGTATCCAGAGAACCCGCCTCCACTGTGCTCTGGGGCAGAGAATAGTAAGATTGAACGAGAACTTACCAGTTCGAAGGTTGATCTTTATTTCATGAGGAGTCGAAGTGAGGGATTTCGTGAAGAGCCCGCCGGCGCGCATGCTCGACATACTTCAAAGTAGCGGCGTGGAATCACAGAACCAACAATAGAAATGACTTCGCATAGTATGATTGAATTGACTAAGATTACCAGATGAAGGTGATTGAGGGTTGGGCGAGGAGGGCACGAAATCCCTCACTTCGACTCCTCATGAAATAAAGATCAACCTTCGAACTGGTAAGTTCTCGTTCAATCTTACTATTTCATTTCGGAGTCACGTGAGTGACTTCGTGAAGACTTCAAAGCTTCTGTGATTACACGCCCTGGACCACGTCCATGCTGACACACCACTACCAGGGATGGATGGGAGGAACAAAGTTGCTCAATAGTTCATACTGCAAAACAAGAGCAGAGTTATTAACAACAAAACAAAACCCCTCATGCGGGGACATCTCCACGTTCGTGACCTGCATTCAGCACGGCTTCTGCGAACCGTAGAGGAGCAGCAACAGGCTTGTTATAAAAACGCTGGAACACAGCTTCATTAGCCCATCCTGCTGTGGCGAGAATTTGGTCCATGGGCACCTCCATGACCCTCGCCCTTGACGTCGATGCAGCCCTGGTGGAAAGAGACTTGAACACATTAGTGTCGATACCTGACTTACCCAAGACGACTGGAAGCCACATGGATATCGTCTGGACTGTCACTCGATGATGAGGTCTCTTATGAGTGACAAGCAGGTATCTCTCCATTCCTCTGATGCGTGCCGTCACCTTGACATAGTGGCGGATATGTGAGACTAAACATAGCCTAGCATCTGCGGGGTATGCCGGGAACTTCAGCTGCAGCCCTGTGCACCCAGGTCTATGCTGCTTTAGTAGCTCGTCAACGAAAAAGACTACTTCTGTAGGGGTAGCTGTCATTTTGTCGACACGCAGTTTGTGTAGTGTCTGTACCCTCTGAGCTGAAGTCAGCGCTAGTAACATCACCAGCTTCATGGTGAGTTGGTCCAGTTGGAGCCCTTCCATGGGAGACCACGTCCTGAGCAGGGTTAATACGTCCCTGACATCCCAGGTGATATTATAGCGTGGTATAGGCGGATTCATATTGAATATACCCCGCATGAGTCTGGACACTAGCCTGTTGGATCCTACCTCCAACTGAGGTAGAACGATAGCGCACTTCTGGCGCTGTTGATGGCACTGTAACTTAAGTGTTCATCATGGTGCAACCCCGCGAGGAATTCCAGGACGTCGGTTGTTGTCGCATCATCGTACGTGATGCGAGAGCGGCTGCAGTAGGCTTCCCACTTCTTAATATGCAAGCGGTATCTTCGCCTTGTAGACTCTCGACACGACGCCCTGGTGGTATCCATGGTCCGAGCCGAGAGGCCGTATTGGACTAACGGCCTGTTCAGAACCTGCAAGCCAACAAATTTAAATAGCCATGGCAGGGATGCGGCTCCCCTGAGACAGGGTGAGTAACCAATTGTGGGCAACCCTTCAAAAGGACCCAAGGTTCGTTGAGCATGTCAAAGACCACCGGATACCAAGGCTGTGTGGGCCAGTCGGGTATAATAAGGATGCCCTTGGCAGCATCTGCCTGAATCTTTCCCAATACCCGACTGATGAGGCAAAACGGAGGGAAGGCATAGAAAACCCAATTCCCCCAGTCCAGCGAGAATGCATCTAGCGCTATTGCCCCAGGATCTGGTTCCCATGAAACGTAGGCTGGTACCTGATGGTTTAACCGTGACGCAAAAAGGTCAATGTCCGGTTTACCAAATTTGGCTGTGACTTTAGAAAAAATCTCAGGATGCAACATCCATTCAATGTTGTCATTAAATTTGCGTGACCTGGTATCCGCCACAGTATTAAGCTCACCTGGCAAATAGGTAGCTGAAATCCAAATGTCTCTTTGAACACACCAGAGCCAAATTGAGTTAGCCAATTTGTCACACGAAACTGACCTGGTACCACCCATATGGTTTAAATATGCCACAGCTGTGGTGTTGTCTATTTGGAGACGGATGTGTGCTCCAACAAGCTTGGAACAATATGCACGAAGTCCGTGGAATGCTGCCAGCAACTCCAAATAGTTAATCCCTTGAGTCAACAACATCGATGCCTCAAGGGTGTCCCATCTGCCCCCACAACTAGAGCAATTATCAGTAGCTCCCCAGCCATTGGAGCTTGCATCAGTCTGTAAATATACCACCGGATTAGCCTCCCTAACAGGCTTAAATGAGTTGCTAATGTGACACACCCACCATTGCAACTCAGTTATCGCTTCGGACGGCAGCTGCATTGATCGATCGTAATGACCAGCGTTCCGTTTTAACGCAATAATTTTAGCTCTTTGCAAATTCTGATAATGCAAAGGCCCATATCGTGCTGCCGGAAACAAAGCCACTAGCTTGCCAATTACTGTGGCTGTATGCCGAATCGATGGTATATTGGTGCCAATTAAATCTCTGCACACCTGAGTGACTTCCTCAATTTTGTTAATTGGTATAGTTATTCTCATACTCATTGAGTTCACCGTGAACCCTAGGTAATTAATTACCTGGGCAGGGCAGAACTTCGATTTCTCTGGATGGACAATGAATCCTAATTGTTGAAATATATTGACAGCAGCTGCAACACCCTGTTCAGCCAAATGCAGGGTGTGGCCCACAATAAAGACATCATCTAAATAGGCCATAACTATATGATGTCTTTGTCTCAAATAAGCCATGATTGGCTTCACCAATTTAGTGAACAATCTAGGGGCTGTAGTGAGCCCATTAGGCAAAGCCTTATACTGCCAAAGTTGCCCCATCCAGATAAATTTCAAAACCTTCTATCATATTTCTGGATGGATACTGAATAATATGCATCCCTTAAATCAATGCATGCCATAAAGCAGCCATGAGAAATCAATGATTTGGCTGTTTCAAACGTATCCATTTTAAAATGAGTATATGTTACAAACGTATTCAAACGGGTTAGATCAATGATGACACGACAGCCTCCATCCTTCTTAGGTCTAGTAAATATGTTCGAAACAAATTCAATTGGCTCATGCACCGTTTTCTCAATCACACCCTTCTGTTCCAGACTTAAAATTTCCTTATAACCTGCTGCCTGTTCTGCAGCAGACAATTTGAACGTACGACCAGGCATGTGCTGGGATGGAGGAATGTCGCCATTAATAAACTCAATTTTATGCCCCTGAATATTCCGCAACACATACTCATCACCAGTAAAATTACCCCATGCATCCAAAAACAACCGTAAACGACCACCAACATGGGAAGTGAAACAGAGAGAAAAGAGAGAACCAGACCCCCTCACCTCCGTGGTTACCGGCGGTCCCTGACACGTGTGGGTGGCCGTGGAGGTGCTGGGTTGGCTTGAGGGCGCGGCGTCTTCGATTTCCAAAAAGGTCTCTGCCGACCCTGTCCTAAAAAAGACCCTTGGTGCTGGTTCTGGTGTTGTTGTCGTTGTGGAGCTAGAGGGTGAGTCCTCGTCGAGGCCCTGGCCGACCCTCGTGAGCGAATGTATGGAGCTTTTGAGCCGGACGGTGTGGGGGCACTCCTAGAGCGCATGATCCCCACCGTTTTGGCTTGTTCGTCAAGCTCTTTGACTCTCTTCGAGAGGTCCTCACCAAAGAGCTGACGGGGCGGCGGCGGCGGCGGTGGTTTGCACAATCCTGCAAACTTCGGGTTGAGTGCTGGGCGGATGCTGTTTTTGCGAAACCCGTTGATTTCGTGCTGGGTCGCGCACAATAAGGCCAGAGCATCTTCCTGGTCCAAATTCAGCTCGTCCTCGTCCACCGACCGCGCAAAGGCGGTAATACCGGCCGTGAGGAGTTTCAGGATCCGCTGCAATTGTAGCTCTAGTTGACGGATAGCCGCACTGATGTTGCCCCATATTGGCGTATTGACCACAGGCACGTTGAGGGAGTTGCAGTTTGATGGAGCCTTGTGACGGCTCATAGCCTGGATAAGGACTTCTTCCTGCAGCACCTGATTATTAAGAAAGTCCACTGTGGCTGCCAGCTTTGAATTGAGAGGAAGACCAGCCGTATGTGGGGCCGCGAATTTGGTCGCCACATCCAAAAGTTCCTCCGCTGGCACCTCCACCGGAGGTGGTACGGGATCCACCAGAACCTCCTCCTCGTGCTGCTCCAGGCTGATAGTAGATGTTGGTGAAGACGCCCTGTGCC
Source organism: Raja brachyura (assembly GCA_963514005.1). The sequence continues at coordinate 40,047,910 of OY740795.1, read as the reverse complement.
TGTTGCTGCCCTGCTGTTGTTGACGCTTTAGTAGCTCGTCATTGAAGCAGGAGCTCCAGCAGCCGCTCCATACGGTCAATACGCCCTTCACCCTGAACACTCAGGTGGTCGGAGTCCTCCGGCTCTGAAAAGAAAATCGGGCTCCTGTCATCGGCCCGCACCTCGTCGAGGCCCTGCCGGTGCCGGTAGTTGTCGCTAACAGCCGCCGAGGCGAAACTGCGCGATTCCTGCGCGGGCGTGTTCAATCGCCTCCGTTTAGCGAGAGCTGAAGCCGCTGCCACTAAGGGCACATGCGGCGAGGTGTCGGCACCAGCCGAAGCATGGCTGCCTGGGGCCCGCGCAGTCTTGCCGGCTGCCCACATCGTGGACGTTGCCGACGCATGGTGCCGCCCACCCATCCATGGGGGGCTCGGCGACCGCGACGAGACCCGACTCAACCGACCCGTCCCGGCGTCGAGAGTCGGGGTGTGCCGGCTGGACCTCACAGCCGCCCCGGGTCTCGCCCTGGAACCTGACCGCTCCTCCGCGACAGGCAATGCCTTAGCCCTAACAGGGTTAGGCTTCTGGGCTCCTCCCCTCCCCCTTCTCGGAGGGCTGAGTGGAACAGGCCGTGCAACGGCACGTGCCCTGCTCGAGGTCGCCAGCGAGCCCGCTGACAACCTGACTGCCATGGCAGGGTCCCCCTGCTCTGGCGGCACACCACACTCCTCCTCACCGAACTCCTCCGAGCTGTGGTGTGCTGGCGGATCTGGACCTGTGAACACAGGGCTTACCCACATCTCCGCCTGAGTCCCGGCCTGCGCTGCAGGTACTGCCGATGGAAAAGGCCCCGGAACTGTTGACCGGCGAACTCGTCCTGACGTCCTCCGGCCCTTCGAACTCCCATCCATGTCCTTGCTGCAAGACATAATCAGGCAACAAGGACCACCAACTAAAGGTGGAATACTCACCTCCGTGGCCCCTTCTGAAGGGCTGGCGAGGAGCGCGCTCCACCGCCAGCCGTCGCAGCAACGCGTTACGACGATATGTCGAGCATGCGCGCCGGCGGGCTCTTCACGAAGTCACTCACGTGACTCCGAAATGAAATTCCACACTCACAACTCTCTGTGAGAAAAAGTGTCTCCTCGTCTCCGTTTAACTTCCCAAAATGCAACACCTCGCACTTGTCTCCATTAAATGCAATTAAGCATTCTTCAGCCCAATCGCACAAATTGTCAAGATCGCGCTGCGATTTTTGATAACCATCTTCTCATCTGAGATGCGACTTATCAGATGAAGATAACCATCTTTGCTATCTGCGATACCACCCACTTTAATGTCATCTGCAAATTTACTAATTATTCTTCCTGCATTCTCACCAAACGGTTGATGTAAACATGGATATAAACATGAAGGGCAGTTAAAATCAAAGTGGAGAAAGGCAGTTGGAGTAGATAAGGTGCAGAACATCTAGGGAATGGAAGGAGTAGGAAGTCTATTGCAGTGACGGAACTGGCCATTGTAACATTACTTTCTGGCTGCAGGGATGAACTTAGAACACAATGTCTGTGCTGAACATAATGTTAAAGTGATCTCCTCCATCTGCACATGATGGATGTGAGATGAGGAAGTCGAAACCAAAGCAGCAGATGACTCAACTACATTCTTTGATTTCAACTTCTCTGTCATCGATTTTGATATCAGAGCTAATACTCTGTGTGGGCTCTTGTGGTCACGATGTGCGTGATGGTGATAATATTTGATAGTGAATGGAAACTGCGATTAACTGCACTCCCTGAACTCTTACTCACATTTTCATTTTTCTGTGTTGAATTTTTCTTGCTAGCTGAAAGTCGGTTAAAGCTCCTAACATACAGTATCTACCTCCACCTCCACCCTGGCAGTGAGTTCCAGGCACCCACCATTTTGTGAAAAGCTTGGCCCTCATATCTCCTTTAAACTTTGCCCGTTTCACCTTAAAGCTACACCATTCACTCTTTGATACTTCCAACCTGGGAAAAATATTCTGACTGTCTACCCTATGTTGACCTTTGATAATTTTATATACTTCTATCAGGTCACTCCCCTCAACCTCTGAACTTTCAGAGAAAACCATCCAAGTTTGTCCAACCTCTCCTTATAGCTAATATCCTCTAATCCAGGCAGCTTTCTATCAAAACACAAAGTGCTGGAGTAACTCATCAGATCAGACAGCATCTGTGGAAGGAATGGAAAGGCCAATCTATCCTGGTGTCAGCATTCGGGGAAACCTCTTCTGCACCCTCTCCAAAACCTCCATATCCTTGTAATTGGGGGGGGGGGGGGGGGGGGACCAGAATTAAACATAATAGACAAAAGTTGAAACAATTGTTGAAAAAAAGACAATATGGATATTAAAATAATAATTGTATTAACGTTAATGTTACTGGCAAGGTCTAAAGCTCAACTCTTCCTGAGAAGATGCCAAGTTTGGAGGAGTACTGGTGATCACTAATCACTAGTAAAGGGCCTGTCTCACCAGCATGCGATTCCATGCGGTGAGCGCGACCAAACCGGCAGCGGGGGCCGCGCGGAGGTCGGGTGATCCCCGTACTGGGCCCATCCCACCAGCATGCGGCTGCATGTGGCAAGCGCGACCAAACCGGCAGCAGGGGCCGCGCGGAGGTCGGGTGAGTGGCGCAAAGTAAGGCGAACTTGGAGCGAAGTCTTAAAGGTAAGTTCGCCAGGACAGAGAGGGACACGCAGAGAGGGGCACAGAGGCACACACAGAGAGGGGCACGGAGGGACCTACAGATAAGCTCACGGAGGCACGACGTCAAGGCAGTGCGTAATGCGTCGAGGCGACAGCGAGCCGACAAGCCGTTGCCGCGCGGAATTTTTGAGCATAGTCAGTTTTTCGGAGCCCCGCGTGATGTCGGGACAAACTCCGCACAATTCCGCACGGCTCCGGCTATCGAAGTGGGACCGGCCCCGCGTAGCCGGATAGCTCAAGCGACCACGTTAGGTCGTGCTCATCGCATGGAGTTGCATGCTGGTGGGACAGGCCCTTTAAGGTTTAATACAAGACAATGGCTAACTTTGGTGACCATCTAAAGAACTGACTAGTTTGGAATGCAATGAGAATCCTACATACATAGACAAGAACACATAACAATGATGTAGGAAGGAACTGCAGATGTTGGTTTAATCTGAAGATAGACACAAAATGCTGGAGAAACTCAGCGGGCAGGCAGCATCTCTAGAGAGAAGGAATGGGTGACATTTCAGGTCGAGACCCTTCTTCAAAACAATGACATTGGGGCATGATTTTTGCAATAATTGAGGGTTTCTCAGTTGTCTTTCCATAACTATGTTCACATCTGCAAATAATTTATAGAACCAATGATAGGTCACCACTTGAGTACATCGACATTCACTGTTTATTAGTGCCTTCCTCCTTCCAGTGATAACCTATTGGTCAGGTTTTACTATCCCTCCCTATTGACCAATTCTCAATGTGAAGGGAACTTTAGCATTCACATTATCTGGAAGCCTATTGAATTCCAGCAAGCTCACTAAAAAGTTCTCTCTTATATAAAGCAGAGTATCATGTGTAGGAAGAAACTGCACATGCTGGTTGACACCAAAGGTGGACACAAAATGCTGGAATAACTCAGCGGGACAGGCAGCATCTCTGGAGAGAAGGAATGCATGACGTTTCGGGTCGAGGCCCTTCTTCAGACAGAGAGTCAGGGGAGACATTGATGGATACAGAGAATGTCAGGTGTGAAAATTACAGATCACGGATTAAGAATATGTAGAATGGTTCATTGTTGGCTGAGAGAAAGATGACAATGAGGCGCACAAACAGTAAGATTAATCAAGTGGGCAGTGAAACCCAGTCGGGGAACTAGGGCGGGGGAGGAACAGAGAGAAAGTGAAAGCAAGGGTTACTTGAAGGTAGAGAAATCAATATTCATACCACTGGGTTGTAGGCTGCCTCAGTGTTATATGAGGAGCTGCTTCTTGGTCACTCACTGAAGTCAAAGAAGTCTGGTGAAATGGTGCACTAAAGAAGCCGTGTGTGTGCCCATTTCGCACCAGGTGCAGCTCCTAAACTCAGTACCTTTCAGGTTAACTCTTCGTATTCTATAGAAATGCTGAATGTTAGTGCATAAGAACTGGGAAATTGTTATATGTAGGCAGGAAATGCAGTTGCAGGTTTACACCAAAGGTAGGCACAAAATGCTGGCATTACTCTGCGGGTCAAGCAGCATCTCTGGAGAAAAGGAGTTGGTGATGTTTCGGGTTGGAACCATTCTTCAGACTAAAACTAGAAGGGGGGGGGGATAAACTGGAGGCAAGAGGAGGTTTGAACAAATCAGGGCGGCAATAGATGACCTCAGGGAGGGTGGTGCCCATAATGGCCCATGATCTCTGGGGAAGTTGTGATACCAAGAGGGATACAAGGATACAAACAGTGGAACTGGTAGGACTAGGGCGAGGGAGGATGGAGGAAGGGGAGGCGAGGAAATGTAGGGGTTTCTTGATATTAGAGCAATCAATATTCATACCACTGGGTTGTAAGCTGCCCAAGCGAAATATGAGATGCTATTCCTTCAATTTGCATATGGACTCACTCTGACAGTGGAGGAGGCCTAGGACAGAAAGGTCAGTGTGGGGAGTTAAAATGTTTGGCAACCGGGAGATCGCGTAGGCCGAGGTGGACTGAGTGTTCAGTGAAACAAGTGTTCAGAAAATGGTTATGTTATTACCCTTTGCCCGATTCACCAAGAAGCAGGCACAGTTTCCATTTCATATCTGCTCCTGTGTTGCGGCAGTTATGCCACCAACGGAGGCCAAGTTCTTACTAGTTCTACAAGATTTCTGGAGCCTTGTTCGATGTAGTTGGCTCCAGCTTTTCCCTAAGTATGCTGCCGCCAGAGATTACAGGAACTTGGAGCCTCCAAGGCATCACTATCAGGAGATACGCTCCTGCTGTGCTTACCATCTGCATGCTCAACACTCTCACAGCAGATGCCACTGATGTTGCCATGTGCTCAACGGCAGAGAACAATTCAGGTTTGTCATAGCAGTATTTTGGTCAGAGAAAGAAGAACAATTGTAGGTGATGAAAAACAAAGCTTATTTTCCAAAGAAGAATGCTTGACTTTCTAGTTGCTGATAATGTGCATCCTGAAGTGTTTAGATTCCGTTGTGATGTTACTCCAACACCATTTTTTCGTTTAATAGTGAATACACTGGAAACCACAATACCCGAAGGTAGAATAACACTCTCTGGAGCCTGAGGAAGAGATTACATCCTCGCTCAATGCTCTATCTCCCTCATTATGTATATACCTTTCTTTGGTTTATCTACATTCTCTCAGCATGCTGAATGTGATAAAATAAGGAACTGAGTGAGGTAAGATGATAATGAAAGATATGGAACGGAACAATTTTGTACAGAGACTTAGTCCCAAATGTTAATATTATTCCTTTTATTACTATTATCTTCTTCTTCTTGAGTATGTCGTGCACAGTCTGAAGCTGTAAGATAACTTGTTCTGTTTGATCTTCTGTTTGTGCAAGGTGTTGTCAGTGTGCTGTCAGGGTGCTGCACTGACAGCACTGACAGCAGCCTCTGCCTGCAGCCCGTTTGTTTTTCCATCTTTTAAAAAAAAAAAAAATATTTTTAGTCAGTTTAAAGTTTGTGTTTGGGGTAATCATTAACTTTTATATGAGGGGGAGGGGGGCAGGGTAAGGGGGAAACTGTTTCCCAGTCGCTTCTTGGCGGGGATGCGACTATTTCACTGAGTCGCGTCCTCGCCCCCCCACCTCACGGCCTACCTCCTGGATCGGAGCGGCCTTTCCTGCCGGGGACCGGGAACTGGACCAGAGCTGCAACAGCGGTTGTGCCGCTGGATTCACCACGGAGCGGGCGATGCCTACCTGGGTCGCCATTGGAGCTCCGGAGCGTTGGGCTGCTGCGCCAACATCGTGGAGCTCTGGTTTGGAGAGCTCCCAACGCGGGCGGCGCTGAACTCCATGGGGTCCTGGGGCCCTTTGCCGAGGGCCTCCAGCGTTGAATCTCTACCTGGCGCGCCCTGCGGACTTTGGGAGCCGCAGACTCTGGTAGGAGGGGGCCGACTCAGGGTCCAGGCCGCTGAGGACATCCCCCAGCCCCGACGTCGGACTTACATCACCCCGGGGAGCGGGCCTGAACATCGGGCCACCCGGAGCGGCGCCAGCGGAGGGCTCGGGGAGGCCCCGACCATGGGTGAACATTGGGGAACATCGGGAAGAGACTGACTTTGGTGCCTTCCCTCACGGTGGGAAATTTTGATCCTGCTGTGAGGGGATGTTTTATGTTGAATTTCTATCTACTCTGTGTTGTGTTCTTTATTTTTTTCCTGTATGGCTGTATGGTGACTTCAGTTCACTGTGCCAATTGGCACACGTGACAAATAAAATGTATCTGTATCTGTATCTGCCAGGTTGATTGCATTCGTCGAAACAGGGTGGACCACGTGAAGGTTGCAATCTCCCACTCCACTATCATCTTGATTGTCTTCATCATCAACATTACCTTACCTTTCATTATTCCTAAGATCATATAGTTTCTTAACACAACAAACATCTGCAGACTGCCAGATGGTTCTTCAGTAAAAATTATTTTAATGCCTATTGCACCCTCTGGCTAATTTTAGTTTTTTTCAGTTTTGAGATACAGCACGGAAACATGCCCTTTGGCCCTCGAGTCCATGCCAACCATTGATCTCCCATTCACGCTAGCTCTATGTTATCCCATTTTCTCAACCATTCCCCTTACATTAGGGACAAATTTTCAAAAGGCCAATAAACCTATAGTCCCGCACATGTTTGGGATGTGGGAAAAACCGGAGCACCCAGTGGAATGAGTGACTGAGAGAAACTGCTAACTCCACACAGACAGCACCCGAGGTCAGGATCGACCCCGCATCTCTGGCTCTGTAAGGCAGCAGCTCTACAAGCTGTGTCACTGTGTTGCCCTTGAGTTCTTGGGAGCTGTGTCACTTCATCCTCATAACCTTATCACTGAAGGAGACACTACTTTCCTTCCCCTTCTGATTGATAAGTGTATTCCACACGGGAGTTAAAAGAAAATATGTCATATTTCATAGAATGCATCAATGTGTGCATAGAGAACTCTTCATCAGTAATCCAATTCAATCCAATGGTGCAGCCATTTGTTTCTTGATCACAGTACTCATGGTGTGTTATAAAGACATATAGGAAAAGAAACACTAATGCAAAAAGAACTTCACTCCAACTGACAGTAGTATGAACGGAAATAGCACAATCAATAAAGATTTACAGTATACATTAACAGTGGAACATTGTTCCATTAGTGTCATTTGCAGTAATCACATATGGTAAGCAGTGTTAAGGAGGTGTAATAGGAAGTCATTCTAAAACTCCCCCAGAAGATCTTGATGGAAACCAATTATTACATACACCATTCTGTGTTTAATGATTAAATCTGATTGAAAAGCTAATTTAAGCAGTATGTAGACCGACAATGACTGAAAGCTCTGTGAACACGGATAGTCTGTAAAGAAACTGAGCTAGTAAATCTATATGTGTTAAAGAAGGAACTGCAGATGCTGGAGAATCGAGGGTTACACAAAAAGCTGGAGAAACTCAGCGGGTGCAGCAGCATCTAAGGAGCGAAGGAGATATCTGAAGAAGGGTCTCGACCCGAAACGTCGCCTATCTCCTTCACTCCTTAGATGCTGCTGCACCCGCTGAGTTTCTCCAGCTTTTTGTGTAACCCTAGTAAATCTATATGCTGGTTGAAGCTGTGCCGAACTTTTGCACTACCTGCTACGTCAATTCCTTCCAAGAGGTGCTCCTGTAGTCTAATTGAAGATTTTTTAAACAGAATATTTTAAACATCCATCAGAAATGTAATTTCACCAGTTACAAGATATGCATGGGTGGATGTTGCCAATGTTCTTCCCTAGATAATTCAGCCAGCACAGAAGGTAGGGAAGCAGGGAGGAGACCAGATCTCTGACCATAGGATTTTTCAGGATTTCCATGGCTTTTCATTGGTGAGTAATTTGATTTTTTGGAGTGTGTAATGTAATTTGAGTTTTGGCTCTAAGGAGAGGTTGAACAGACTTGGAATGTTTTTTTCTGGGGTATCAGGGGTGGAGGCGAAACCTGATAAAAGTTTATAAAATGATGAAAGCCATAGATGGGGTCAACGGTCAGGATCTTTTTCCCAGAGTGGAAATGTTAAAGACTAGATGCATAGATTCAAGGTCAGAGCAGAGAAAGTTGAAAGGTGGTGTGTGGGGCAAAGAAAGTGTGCCAGGGATGGTGGCACACATCATAGTCATAGCATTTGGTTAAGAAGGAACTGCAGATGCTGGAAAATCGAAGGTAGACACAACTGCTGGAGAAACTCAGCGGGGTGAGGCAGCATCTATGGAGCTAAGGAAATAGGTAAAGTTTCGGGTCGAGACCCTTCTTCAGACTGATGTGAGGGTGGGGGGGTGGAAATAAGAAAGGAAGATGTGGAGACAGTGGCCTGAAGGAGAACTGAGAAGGCGAGGAGAAAGCAGGGACTACCTGAATTAGAGAAGTCAATGTTCACACCGCTGGGGTGTAAACTGCCCAAGCGAAATATGAAGTGCTGCTCCTCCAATTTACGGTGATCCTCACTCTGGCCATGGAGGAGGCCCAGGACAGAAAGGTCGGATTTGGAATGGGAGGGGGAGTTCAAGTGCTGAGCCACCGGGAGATCAGGTCGGTAATTGCGAACCGAGCTGAGGTGTTGGGTGAAGCGATCGCCAAGCCTACGCTTGGTCTCACCGATGTAGAGCAGCTGACACCTAGAGCAGCGGATGCAATAGATGAGGTTGGAGGAGGTGCAAGTGAACCTCTGCCGCACCTGGAAAGATTGCGTGGGTCCTTGAATGGAGTCAAGGGGGGAGGTAAAGCGACAAGTGTAGCATTTCCTGCGGTTGCAAGGGAAAGTGCCAGGAGAGGGGGTGGTTCGGGTGGGAAGGAACGAATTGACCAGGGAGTTACGGAGGGAGCGACCTTTGCAGAAAGTAGACAGGGGAGGAGATGGGAAGATGTGGCTGGTGGTGGGATCCCGTTGGAGGTGGCGAAAATGTCGGAGGATTATTTGTTGTATGTGACGGTTGGTAGGGTGGAAGGTGAGGACAAGGGGGACTCGGCCCTTGTTACGAGTGGGGGGATGGGGAGTGAGAGCAGAGTTACGGGGTGTAGAAGAGACCCTGGTGAGAGCCTCATCTATATTAGAAGAGGGGAACCCCTGTTCCCTCAAGAATGAGGACATCTCCGATGCCCTGTTGTGGAACACCTCATCCTGGGTGCAGAGTGTAGGTATGTTACAAAACTTACCTTGAGCAGCACTGCAGTTCTGCCGCTGCCCGTGTGCGTGACTTTACCGCCTTTCAGAGGAGGGCGGGCTTAAAGTGCCGTTTTTCCACAGGCAGGGAAAATCGATCAATGTCGGGCGATTTCGTTGCGGAAGAAAAATCACTCCGACATTTCATGAATGAAGGTATTTTTAAATTATGCTAAATTATTTATTAACTAGAGTAATTTAAAAATCACCTTCAAAAGCCGTGAGCGCCGACAAACGGAAGGATTTTGCGTAGGGGAGAAAAAAAGGTAAATAGTTAATTTTTATATTAAAAGTTGGTTTTTCGGGAGGCTTTAATAACATTTTCATGTTGCGAAATGGGGTCCAAAAAAATGTATGAACAAACAGTATTTTTCTTCCCGACTTCACCGCTAACTGCAACGTTCCAATCCACCGCATTCCACTAAAACCCACTTGCTAGTTGATTTAAATGGCCATTAATTTACAGGAATCAAACACTAAATTCCTTCCATTTGGCCCAGAAATTCATGAAAATGTGATTTAAAAATTATGTTATATTGTGGATTATTGTGTGAATGTTATTTGGGCACAGGCAATTTAAAAAAAGTTTATCTTTTCTTAAGAAATGGATAGATGTTTAGATCTACTCATTTAATTTTGTAATTAGCTACAATTAGATAACTAACTAATTATATGCTTTAATTTCAGGTCATCCAAGTAAGATTGTTTCATATTTGTTTCAGAATGCTTCAATCTATAATAACTGAAAATTTCATTGAGTTCTCTTAATTTTTAAGAAAGTTATGGGCATTTAACTGTTCCAGATCACAGCTTTTGAGTTAAGTCAATTGAAAGGCAATGGGGAACAAGATGCTAATTTCCGAGTATGAAAATGGCCATAACTTTCTTAATACTGAAGATATGAAAGTGAATTAGGTGTCAAATTAAACTTCGTTTTATGCTTTATCTGATAGGATAAATTGCAGACTTGATTTTTAAAATCTCAAAATTTTGTAACATTGCTACAGAGTGGCGTAGACGGAGGAAATGGGAGTAGGGGATGAAGTCCTTCCAGGAAGCAGGGTGGGAAGAAGTATAATCCAGGTAGCCATGTGAGTCAGTGGGTTTAGTAGTCTATGTTGGTCAGTAGTCTATCACCTGCGATGGAGATAGTGAGGTCAAGAAATGGTAGGGAAGTGTCGGAAACGGTCCAGGTGTATTTGAGTGCCGGATGAAAGTTAGTGGTGAAATGGATGAAGTCAGTGAGTTGTGTGTGGGTGCAGGACATAGCACCAATGCAGTTGTCGATGTAGCGGAGGTAGAGTGTGGGGATAGGGTCACGGTACCCCTCGAACAAAGATTGTTCGACGTACCCTACAAAGCGACAGGCATAGCTAGGGCCCATGTGCGTGCCCATAGCTACGTCTTGTATTTGGAGGAATTGGGAGCAGTCAAATGAAAAGTTATTAAGGGTAAGGACCAGCTCCGCTAGGCGGAGGCGAGTATCAGTAGACGGAGGTTGGTTGGTTAACTCTTTGGTTGGTTCTGCAGTCGAGGAAGAAACAGAGGGCTTTGAGACCCTCCTGGTGGGGGATGGAGATGTAGAGTGACTGGATATCCATGGTGAAGATGAGGGGATGGGGGCCTAGAAAACGGAAGTCCTGGAGTCGACGAAGAGCATGTGAGGTGTCTTGTACATAGGTAGGGAGGGATTTAACCAGGGGGGATAGGATGGAGTCGAGGTATGTGGAAATAAGTTCGGCAGGACAAGAACAGGCAGAAACAATGGGTCTGCCAGTACAGACAAGTTTGTGGATTTTGGGGAGAAGGTTAAATCGGGCCGTGAGAGGCTGTTGAACGATGAGGTTGGAGGTTAGGGAGGGCAGGGAGCCGGATGTGATGAAGCCAGTTATAATGTTAGAGATCATGGCCAGGTGCTCATCTGTGGGGTCATGGTCCTAGGATAAGTAAGACGAGGTGTCTGAGACTTGGTGCATGGCCTCAGACTTGTAGAGATCAGCGCGCCAGACTACCACGGCACCTGTATTGTTGGGGCCAATGTTGGGGCCCGGGGCCTGCAGGCGGTCGAGTGGTGGAGTGTTGGTGGCAGGAGCGGCCTGGAAGTGGGCAAATTTAAGGTCCTTGGTGGAGTCTAGGTGTCAGCTGCTCCAGGTGTCAGCTGCTCTACATCGGTGAGACCAAGCGTAGGTTTGGCAATCGCTTCGCCCAACACCTCCGCTCGGTTTGCATTAACCAACCTGATCTCCCGGTGGCTCAGCACTTCAACTCCCCCCTCACATTCCGAATCCAACCTTTCTGTCCTGGGCCTCCTCCATGGCCAGAGTGAGGACCACCGTAAATTGGAGGAGCAGCACCTCATATTTCGCTTGGGCAGTTTAAACCCCAGCGGCATGAACATTGACTTCTCTAATTTCAGGTAGTCCCTGCTCTCTCCTCCCCTTCTCAGCTCCCCCTCAGCCCACTGTCGCCGCCTGATCCTTTCTTCTTCCCGCCCCCCCCCCCCTCACATCAGTCTGAAGAAGGGTCTCGACCCGAAAAGTTGCCTATTTCCTCTGCTCCATAGATGCTGCCTCACGAGCTGAGTTTCTCCAGCATTTTTGTCTGCCAGTAGTAGCATAAAAAATTATTTTAGACAGGTGCGTGCATTGACACCAAATGGTGGGATAGAGATCACATGCAGGCAGAGGTGGCGAGTTTAACCTGGCATCATGTTCGACAGTCATTGTGGGCCAAACAGACTGTTCCTGTGCTGTACGGTTCTATGTTCTACGTTCTAACTCCATCTGCAGTAAACATGTTAGTGATGTGGCAAACATTGCAAGCAATTGCAACTGAGTATTGCAAGCAATGCTGCTGAAGATGGGTCTCGACCCAAAACGTCACCCATTCTATCTCTCTAGGAATGCTGCCTCTCCCGCTCAGTTACTCCAACGTTTTTGTGTCTATCTTCGGTTTAAACTGGCATCTGCAGTTCCTTCCCGCACATTTCGTCTGCTGTGGTTTATTTCAGGACTCACAATTCACATTCACATATTTTCCTGGTTGTAAATATCTCAGACAATTAGCAATCAACCTGGCTTCCTTTCCTTTCATTAATGCAGCACTTCTATAAACGTACACCTTTTATAAATGGAAAGACGGCAGCTTCTGTAGGTGGTAAAGTCACTCTACAAATTCACTTTCTTTCCCCACTGTGATAAGTACAATGTCAGGAGCAGGTTTGAGATGGTTAAAAACGTTTACATTTTTGTTTGCAAATGCTTACATGTGTGGAGCTGCAGTAAACAGCGAGTTGAATGCATAGCTCCATGAAGGTTTAACTCCAGAGACCAAGTATGCTCCTGAACTCAGATGCTTCCTGTGTGGGGTTTTCATGTTCGCCCCAGGAACATATGGTTTCTGCTGGCACTCTTGTTCCCTCCCACACCTCAGAGATGTGCTGGCAGGTTCATTGTTTGCTGTAAACTTTCCTTTAGTGTAAATGGTTGAAAGAAGAACATGTGAGAGAGAATAAATTGCTTGGCTTTGGGGAAAATAAGGGAAATGCACAAAGGCAATTGCTCTGCTGGGAGCTGGCCTGGATCTGATGGGCTAAATAGCCGCTTGTGTTATGTTAAGCGAGGTAATACTGTAACTTCGCAAAGGTGACAAAATGATAATGTCAGCACAGAATGCAGTAGCTAAGCTTAACCTGTTTGCCATCATAAGGCCAAATGGGGTTGGGGAAGTGCAGAGAAATAACTACCACATCTCACCTTTGGTATTTCTACAACAGTCTCAGAATTGACAACAGATTATGATTTGTGAGCTCTGCATTTTAAAGGGGTCAATGGTACCTAATCTTTAATGGCTGCCAGACAATGATATCAAAACATAAAAACAATCATTATGAGAGCAATAATGCAACTCTCTATCCTTCCCTATTAAAAATAAAATAATGATGACAATGTGCTTGATATTTTATTTTGATGTTCAAATATTTATCATTGGGTAACCTGAGAAAATCTCAGTGAACTGTTGTGCCCCATACTGGACATACTGCGGATAACCATATTGCTGAAGATAAACAGAATCAAATGCTACAGAGCTTTAAGATTGAAAAACATTTCTTCAATTATATTAGTTTGTGGCACTCTGTTGCTGGTCAGTAATGATCTGCTGTTGAATTGAGTGCCTTCCCTTGTAAATGATTACAAAGGATGGGGAAGGGAGCAGACGTGGCCATGTGGATGCAGTCTATAATTCCCTATTTGAAATTCCTGACACTGTAAAACAGCACTGCATCAGTAATGCTTTTACTGATTGTCAATAAAGAATGAAATAATATTACTTGTTCTAGCTAAGAGGATTGCTTAATGCATTAATGCATTGTTGATTGCGTACTGCAAGCAATGCTGCTGTGGTGGGCTGGAATAGCCCAGCAGCAGACATTTGGTTGTGATCTTCATTATTGGGTGACTGCATCATAACGTTGTTCTCTTTATGAGAAACAGGATCATCCACCATTATCATAATATACGTACCTCTGCTTCCCGGTTGCCTCCCTGTAGTTCCGCGGTCGTGAAAGAGGGCAAAGTCAAGGAGGTTGTTGTACCAAATGAAACCCATTTTCTCTTTCCAAAGAGAATGGGGTAGGAATAGGAATAGGAGGAATAGGAATACTTTATTGTCACATGTGACTAAGCAGTGAGATTCTTTGCTTGCTTATGCAATGTAAGCAAATTGCAGCCACCTACAGCGTTGACAAAGTTCAAAGTACTCCGGCTCCCCCTTTTGTCCCCCCTCCCCCCACCACAGCAGTTCCGCCACGCCAGGCCCCCATTGTCCCCCCCACCCCCATTGTCCATTTTTCTTCCCCTCCCCCCTCACGGAGGTCCTCCACGCTCTCATCAACCATCAACTGCGGGTCGGCCCGCGAGGCATTGCCGCCACGAGGCTTCACCACCGCCGAGGTCCCATTGTCGTGAGGCTTCACCGCTGCCGCTGCCGAGGCCTCACCGTTGTCCACGCTCCACTTCACGCCTCTGTGGTGCCGACCTGAGCTCCAGCCGCGGGCTCCGTCGGCCGATTCACCTGACCCAGGCTTCTACCCACGAGGCCCAGGCTGGGCCCCAACCTGGGCTCCAACCTGGACTCCCGCTGCGTTTCCCGTCCATCGCCGCGGCCCGTCGGGAAGCCTTGAGTCGGGAAGTTGAGCAAAAGGCTCATGGAGCTGCATTATCGGCATCCTTGGCATATACTATTACTGATTTAATGTATTCCTGCAGGGAAATCTCAGGTGCAAAGTCATCTGTGTAGCTCATTACAAAGTTTTAGCACTATCCTTCAGTAGACAATTTTAAGGTAGAGATAGGTAGATTCTTGATTAGTGCAAGTGTCAGAGATTATGGGGAGAAGGCATGAGAATGGGGTTGGGGGGGAGAGATAGATCAGCCATGATTGAATGGTGTAGAAGACTTGATGTGCCGAATGGCCTCATTCTACTCCTATCACTTATGACCTTATGATCCTGAACCTCATTTGACTATGATATTGGGTGAAATACTCAGAGAACACAGTGAGACCTGGAGGTAAATTGTGTGCGGTGCTGCATGCAAGCCGCCGCTGGTGGAATGGGAGGGAAGGAGAAAGAATCTGAGAAGAGCGCGGCAAGTAAGCTGATCAAGCAATATATTTATAACTTCTTCTTTTCAATCTTATAACACAACCACAGGAAAAGGCAAATTCAATATTTTTTGCTCCACTGAACTAAACATGAAAAGAAATGACGGCCCGTCCAACTGCAGAGGCTGAAATTACCCTGGCACCAAATGAATGGAGAGAATTGTGTTCATGTTCTCATTTGTGGTGATATACATTAGAAATGTTACAATAAACCCCAGGAGTTGATGTGGGAAGCTTCAAGCATTGTCACTCATGCATAGGGAGATATTTCAGCCCAGGAAACAATTTGTAAACTCAACCAGTTTTGACTTTTCTCAGAGATTTTCATTGAATAGAAACCTAATGCTAAAGTAACACTAAACCTCAAATTCTTCGACAATGTTCCATTTTCTTTTTTTTAATGTCAGAGGTTATTTGTTAGTAAGGACTCTAAATGCTCAGACCTAATCCTTTTTCTTTTACGCTTGCCATGCACTTTGGAATTTTTCCAGATTGCTGTTCCTGAAATTATTTACCACCAGCCTGATACAATGTCAAGCCGCAGAGAACACGAGAGATTATATAACCACTTTATGCTTTTCATGCTTGGAGATGTAAATTCATTTTGTATTTGGTTGACATGTGTTTATTTTTGCAGGTGGATCTGTAATGTTTCAATTACTTGTAGTGCTCTTGAATGCAGCCACTTCACATTGAAGCAAGCTCGCATAAGGACATCCTGTCACCATGATTTCTCAGAACAGTACAGAGTACAGCAATCTCTTCCATGAGTGGTCCCATTCTTTTCCAATTTCAAATCAAGAGTGTTCCTCGTGCATGTCAAAAAAGGACACATCAGCACCAAAATGGCACAATGTTTTAACGCGTAAATATGATTTTGATTTTTACCATTTAAGTTTAACAACAGCAAATTCAGCTGAGTTAAAACAACACTTTGTGTTCTATAGAGATGTATCTATCGCCAACAATTATATTCAGGAGGGATCTCTCAATATATCAGAGGGAGCATTAAGTGTGTGAGCTCGTTTCAATGTGAATCCAAAATCATTCATCTGCACACTTGCCTGTCTGTCCCGGTCTAGGTAAAATCAGGCTTAAAATCAGTGACTCCCTTAACTCAATCATTGCATTGCCACACCACTTGTGGGCCAGATAGGTGTTCAGCATTCTTCAGATCCAAAAGAATCTCTTGCTAGAGATTATGGAGAATACCCTCAACAGATTATGGTCCTGAAGAAACTTGGTGACAGCTTTCATATTTAACTTAATCAGGGGAGCTCCTCGGCAAATAAAGCAGCCCACACCTTGCAAGCAGCAACTCCCATATAACATTCAAGCTCGGGTTGATAAATGATATGTTGTAGTGGCACCTGCTGGTGCCTAGGGGTAGTCAAACCCTCGGAATAGGCTGCCCCAGTCACGTGGGCGCGGGGAGCATTATTCACGCGCTTTTGCCCAGTTCATTCATTCTAGCGCCACACTCGTGGATGTAACATCGTTTAATTGGCTGTCTCGTTGAATTAACTCACAGTCTCGACTCGTCAAACTGGTGACCCCCGACGCGCCCAATCGTATTTTGGACGCCGAAAATGTAAGCCGTCGCCGGTCCCGATGTTCAGCAGAATGCCATTGGCCTCAAGCTACCAGTGTTCTGGGCCGAACAGCCACAGGTTTGGTTCACCCACGTGGAAGCGCAATTCCACCTCCGTAACATCATGGTGGACGACAACAAGTACGTCCATGCCTTCTTTGCACGTTCGGGCTCAGCCGCAGAGACCGCTCCGCCCGCTTATTACATGTGGACAGGTTGGACGATTGCAAGCCGTTCACGGTCATGGCTGAAATGCTCACCCTGATAGATGGCCACCGCCCGTGACTCCTCTTTGAACAGGCGTTCTTAGGGCAGATGCCTGACGACATCCGCCTCATGCTCGCCGACCGGACACGACACCCATGCTGGTAAGCGAGGCCCGGTGCTCACAGCCGTTAATGGGAGTACCATTGCACGCGGGCCCTCTCACTCTCTATCGACTCCTGCCCATATGAGTGGACGTTCATCGTGGCCGACGTTGCGCAGCCGCTCCTGGGTGCCGACTTCCTGCGGGCTTTCTCCCTCTTAGTCGATGTGCGGGGCAGGCGCATGATTCCGCAATCGGCCTTCGGCCCCGCGGCCCTCGCCGCCACCCAGCCCACAGCTCAACGCCATCGCCGAGGTCGATGGCCCCTATGCCCCCCTCCTCCACTCCTCACCATGTTCCCTGAGCTCCTCACTCCCCGTTTCAACGCAGCAACCCCCAAGCACGGGGTTATACATCACATCCGCACCGTGGGCCTTCTGATGCACGCCCGGGTGCGCCGCCTTCCACCGGACAAGCTGCCCATCGCACGGGAGGATTTCCAACTAATGGAGGATATGGGGATCGTCCGCCGCTCGGACAGCCCGTGGGCATCCCCGCTACACATGGTCCCCAAGGCATCTGCGGGGCAGAGACCATGTGGGGACTATTGGCATCTGAACGCCATGACAACCGCAGACCGCTACCCGGTGCCCCACATCCAAGATATTTCTGCCCACCTCGAGGGTGCTGCTTTCTTCTCGAAAGTCGACCTTGTCCGGGGCTATAATCAGATCCTCGTTCACACGGATGACGTCCACAAGACCGCAATGATCACCCCATTCGGGTTGTTCGAGTGGCTGCGTATGCCTTTTGGATTAAAGAACCGCGCGCAGGCATTCCAAAGGCTTATGGACAGCGTCGGGAGGAGTCTGCCGTTCGTGTTCATCTTCCTCGATGACATCCTGGCAGCAAGCCCAACCCAGGATGAGCACATCGTGCACCTGCGTACCTTCTTCTAGCGCCTCCTTGACCACGGCCTCATAATCAACCCCGCCAAATGCCAGTTCAGCCTCCAGTCCATCACCTTTCTGGGGCACAGCATCACACCTCAAGACGCTGCCCCATTACTCTCAAAGGTGGAGGCCATTCGGCAGTTTTCCCGGCCACGCATGGTAAAGGGGCTGCAGGAATTTGTCGGCATGGTGAATTTTTATCAGCGCTTCGTGCCGGCAGCTGCAACATCATGCGCCCCCTTTTCCAGTGCCTCGCGGGCAAGACGCGGGAGCTCGAATGGTCCTCGGAGGCAGACGCGGCATTCAAGGGTGCCAAGGTGGCCCTGGCCAACGCAACCATGTTCGTCCACCCGCGGGCCTCAGCCGCAACGGCCCTCACTGTGGACGCCTCGGACTCAGCTGTGGGCAGCGTCCTGGAGCTGCTCGTCGACGGCCGCTGGCAGCCGCTGGCCTTTTTCAGCCGTCAACTGCGAGCTCCCGAGCGCAACTACAGCACTTTCGACAGCGAGCTCCTGGCGTTGTACCTGGCCATCAGGCACTTCCGCTATTTTCTCGAAGGTCGCATTTTCACTGCCTTCACTGACCTCAAACCCCTTACCTTTGCCTTGGGTAAAGTCTCCAACCTGTGGTCCGCCCACCAGCAGCGACACCTTGCTTACATCTCATAGTTCACCACGGACGTTCAGCACGTCGCGGGCAAGCTCAACACTGTCGCTGACGCTCTGTTCCATCCTGCCCTGCCTTCCATTTTGGCCGTAGACCATGGTGTGGACTACAGCGAGGTGGCTGTGGCTCAGCGTGCGGACCCTAAGGTGGCGGACTATCGCACTGCTGTTTCTGGCCTCCAGATGGCCGATGTCCCGTGCGGATCCTCGGGCATGATGGTCCTCTGCAATGTCTCCACGGGTCACCCTCGCCCCATCGTCCCCATCAGTTGGCGTCGCCGGATCTTTGACTCCATTCACAGTGTGGCCCACCCGTCCATACGGGCGACCTCTGTGTTTGACACGGTCTCAGCAAGCAGGTGGTAGCCTGGGCCCGCGCCTGCCTCCCCCGCGCCTGCTGGTGTACAGCTCGGCCCTGCAGGTGCCTGGGGATTTCCTCCCTGCTGTCCGTGGTCGAGTGGACTCTGCTCCGGCATTGCTGGCAACACTCCAGTAGCAGGTGAGCGGGCTAGCTTCAGTTCCCACTTCGCGGCACGGTTTGCCAGCGGTGCATGTTCCGTCGGTTCTGCAGCATTGTGCTTATGTTTTTGTTTGCAGGAACGCTCACAGATCCCCCTTGCAGCGAGTCAGTGAGGGCTGTTCCAGGTGTTGCGGTTTGACATCGGCACCTTCACGTTGGACGTGGAAGGCCGGGAAGCGTTTGTCTCCGTCGGCTGATCCGGCTGCACCAGCCTGTTTCCCCCGACCCGGTTGTGCCCGTTCCTTCCGTCCCGTTGCGGTCTCCTGGTCCTGTTTGGCCAGTTCCCCTTGTTACGCCCACCACGCATTCTGGTCGCTGTGTCCGGGTCCCCGCTCAGTTCCGTACCTCGGGTTCTGGAGGGGGGGGGGGGGGAATCCTGTAGCAGCACCTGCTGGTTCCTTGGGGTAGTCAAACCGTCGGATTGGCTGCCCCAGTCACGTGGACGCGGGGAGCATAATTTGCGCGCTTTTGCCAAGTTCATTCATTCTAGCGCCACACTCGTGGATGCAACATCGTTTAATTGGCTGTCTCATCGACTCGCGTTTATTTACTGTTCTACCATTCATAATAAAGCTTGTTGAATTAACTCACAGTCTCGACTCGCCAAAATGTCACATTCATAGCCGAAAAGTACCTGAAAATAACTGTTCACAACTTATTAGAGTAAAACAGAGCAAAACAAAGCAACATCACAAACTCCAGAGCAACAACTCCCATTCAAAGGTCAGAGGTCAGATATGATATGCTGAGACTCGCCTCCTGACATGACAAATTATTTTTCCATGTACAAGGCACAGGTCAGGAATGTGATGGGATCCACTCCATTTGCAGCTACAACAACACTAGTGTGACAATATCCCTGTAATTTATGCATATGAGCTGTGCTCATTCTCGCACATGCTCAGTAAATCAGTCAGTGACCTTTGACTTGGAAATAAATCATTCCTGTTTTAGACTCCAACATGAGTGTGTGTGCAGCCATCTTTCTCTGTACATTATGTACCAGTTTACTTATTTTATAAGCAGACATATATCAAAACATGCTGGCAGTGGTGAAAGTGAACATTTATGAATCAAATAATGTAGATATCTATGATAAATGGAAAAATGCTTTGAAAAGCTTTCAGGAATCAATGTTTCTATGCTCAGTGACCGTACTAGCTGTGTGCATGAGTGAATGCAGGTCAGTGAACACACAAAGCTGAGACGCTATGTGTAAATCAGCACTGTGGGAGTCAAAGTTTAAAACGACGTGCTGTGAGGGTCTGCTTAAAGATAAAATAAGCCGGTAAGAGCGAGGGAATACGCTGATATTTCAAAATGGCGCAGACCAGTCTATCTTTCCACTTGGCTCCACCACCCAATCTAAAGCTCAAAGAGAACAGGGTGGAAGAGTGGAAAATGTTGAAACAAATGTATGAAAATGTATCAAAAATAAGTATTCCTGCATACTGTTGGACCGGAGGGCGTGCAAATCTACAATACCCTGATGTTCGAGACGGTAGCAGATGAGACAGATGTGAAAGTCATCATCAACAAGATGTCTACCATCATCATAGGAGAGACGAATGAAACTTATAAGAGATTTGTTTTCAATAACGAGACCAGAAATCAGGGGAAAGCATTGAATCGTGTGTTGCAGAGCTGAAGGAGTTTGCTAAAACATGCAACTTCTGGGAGTGCCTGAGAGAAAGCCTCATTCGAGATCACATCATCATTGGTATTGCAGACCGGTCAACAAGGAAGACACTCCTCCAAAAGAGGAATCTGACACTGTGTCCACGGGGGACTGTGGACATATGTAGATCCTCGCGGTAACAGCGGCAAGAATGCAGGTCATCGGCGAAGAGCCGACAATGAACAAGGTGGAACAATTCAAACCAAGGGAAAAGATGGTTGATTTTCCTTCGCAGAGGAAGAATCAGGGACTATAAAGTGCAAGTTCTGTGCAAGGATGCACAAGCGTAGGCAGGCACGGAAATTGCTGTCAAAACATGGGGGAAACCGGGTGTACACAATTTCTTGGCGGCCGTGCGTGCATGCACACACGCACACACACATGTGAGGCTTCAGAGGCTTCAGCCGTGGGCCCTGTGGAGACCCACTGTCAAAATAAACTTAAGCGAGAGAGGTGGCGGAGCGAGCACTTGGTGCTGGTGCTCAGTCTGTTCAGTGTCAAGGGTGATATCAACATCAGACAAGGCGCCAGTGGGGAGAAAAAGACTCACTACAGACAGCACCCGGAGTCAAGACCTAAACCTGTGTCCCTGGCGCAGTAAATTAGCAGCAACGCGCGGGCCGCGCAGGTCTCTGTGTACCTGCCAGCAGCCACAGCAGACACTCCGCCTTCCAGATAGAGAATGGCATCCCTGGCGATGATCCGGTCCCAGTTCCCTCTGCTCATCGGGCGCCGACTCCACGTTGTACCAAATCACACTCGAGTCAAGCGGCGCGCTGGGCTGGAGGAGAGAGCGAGATGCATGCGAGGCTTCGGCCGTGGGCTTGAATCAGCCCGTTCACGGGGTCTTTCATTGGCCGGCGGAGGCTTCAACATCGGGAGCCTCAAGGCAGCAGTTTGATTTTAAGCCGCGACGGGTGCTGATAGGCCCCGCGAACGGGCCGATTCAGCCCTTAGAAAGCGGCTGATAAAGTCCGGATGACAAACACCTCTCTGGCCACCTGTGTGGGGGGGGGGGGGGGGGGGGGCACTCGGGTGGGGACGGGACAGCGCCGGAGACTGGGGCGGGATCAATCCTGGCTGTGGATGAGGCGCAGGTCTGTGCCTCGTCTCCCTCCTCCAATCATCGCACTGAATCATCATGTCCCACCCCCATTGCCTGCTGACCGACGTCTCTCTCATCCAATCGGCGCCCTCGATCAGCAGTCCCACCCCCACTGTCTCGCGGAAAGTGGGGGTGGGACTGGATTTTAAAATCCGGATTACAAAAACTTGGGGGGGAGGGTGTCCCCCACCTCTCAAAACATGAGTGGGACGTGTGTCCCCTCTGCCCCCCCCTGTGTTTTCCACCCAGCGTATGGGAAGGATTGCAACAGATGCGGACGACAAAACCACTTTGCCTGCTGCTGCAAGCAGAGGAAGGAGAGCATGCAGAAACGGGGCCTGCACAAGCTCGTAGAGACATCTGACACAACGTCCATTTCCGACACAGATTCTGTGAGTTGTATTGAGATCAATGCTGCCGGAAACAATCAGGCCAATTCGCTGAGATGCAGGTCGGCACAGAAGCCATCAAGTTTCAGATTGATTCTGGTGCCTGGGTTAATGTGATTCCCAAGCATCTTGTACCCAACAAAGAGGACATTAGACGAGAGAAAATCACATTAAAGATGTACAACGGATCCAGCCTGCTGGCGGAAGGTAGGGCGAAAGTTGTACTCCGGAACGAGACGAGCAACAAGAAGTACCGTGTTCACTTCATAGTGGTAGAGGAAGGCTGGCTCACACCGCTCCTGAGTGGCAAAGCTGCACAAAGGATGAAGCTCATCACGGTTCACTACGAGAACTTCAGGAGCTTGAATGCTGTTAGCGAGGCCGGCTCTTTACGCAAGAAATACAAAGATGTCTTTGACGACGAAAGACCTGGGAGACAGCCTGGCAAGGTCAAGTTGGTAACTAGGACAGAGGATGTGACCCCATCACAGTGTTCTGCACAACCGGTACCTGTAGCCATGAAAGAGAAGGTCATGAATGGTCTCATGAAGCTGGTCGAGCAGAACATCTTGACCAAAGTCGAAGATCCAACTGAATGGTGTCGCAGGCTGGTCGTTACGGAGAAAAAGAACAGCATAGAGTTGAGGTTCTGCATAGATCCTAGACCCCTCAACAAAGTCCTGAAAAAGGAGATCCACAGACTACCAGTCTTAGAGGATGTGCTCCCTGAGCTGTCCAAAGCGAAGATTTTCTCCAAATTCGATCTGAAGTCAGGATATCTCCACTGCAAACTAGATGAGGCGAGCAGTTTCATAACAACCATGAACACACCCTTTTGAGAGATATCGCTGGAAGAGGTTACCATTTGGACTGAAAGGAAGTGCAGAGATCTTCCAGAAGAAGCTACAACAAGACCTAGAAGGATTAAAGGGAGTGGAATGTGTTGCAGATGACATCGTCCTATTCAGAGTTGGGGAAACCAGAGAAGATGCTGAAAGAAATCACGATGCAAGACTGCAAGATCTTCTTCAGCGATGCAGAAACAGAGGCATCAAGCTGAACCGGAAGAAGTCGGTTGTGAAAACTACGTGTATCACATTTCTAGACATATAATTACAGATTGTGGCCTGAAACCGGATCCGAAGAAGATCCAAGCTATCCCAGAGATGCCCAACCCAACCAATCCAACAGGAATCCAAAGATTACAAGGCAGTGTAAACTACTTGGCTAGATTCCTTCCAAGGTTATACAAAAAGCTGGAGAAACTCAGCGGGTATAGCAGCATCTAAGGAGCAAAGGAGATAGGCGACATTTCGGGTCGAGACCCTTCTTCAGATTCCTTCCAAGGTTGTCGGACACATTCGAGCCTTTGAGGAGATTGGCCCACAAAGAAGTAGAGTGAGAATGGTCATCAGAACATGACATGGCAATGTGAAAGATCAAGGAGCTGTTGACAACGGCACCTATCCTGGCGTACTACACAGCAGGCGAACAGCTGACCATACAATGTGATGCAAGCAAGGCAGGTCTTTTTTTTTGTTAAATATTTTTTATTAGCAGTAAGTACATATCAAGATAACGATATACATGTCATATACATTCTTAATATTATTAATATTAACAATTATTTCTAATTTGTACTTCTATGAATTTTTCATTTTTAATATAGATAGGAAATAAGAGAGAAAAATAAAATAAAGATGGGGATTCAGAAAAATGAATGAAGTATTAAGCAGTTTGTACATCATTGGAGATATATCCATAGGTTATTTTATGTAAATCTTCGTCTGTTTCTTCGTTCAGGCATCAGTCAGGTTCTCGCACCGAACAACTTTGACCCTTTAAATATTCAATAAATGGAGACCATGTCCCTCTGAATTGATCCAACTTGCCCAGAAGGACAAGTCTTAATCTTTCCAGATGAAGTGTCTCCGACATTTCAGTGATCCACATTTTGATTGTGGGGGATGTAGGACCTTTCCAAAATTTCAATATTAGTTTTTTCCCAATTATTAAACTGTAATCGATAAAAATTCTTTGATTTATTGTTATTAATTGATCTGTTTCTAGTATTCCTAATATTATTAATTTTGAGTCAGGGAGCAAATTTGTATTAACAACATTCGAGATTATCTTAAAAATTTCTGCCCAAAAGGTAGTAATTTTTATACAGTTTGTGAATGAGTGTGTTAGATTAGCTTCTAAGTGTTGACATTTATCACATATGGCTGGTATATTTGAAAAAATTCTATGTAATTTTGATTTCGCAAGGCAGGTCTAAGTGCAACACTTATGCAGAAGGGACAACCACTGTCCTCTGTGAGTCGAGCATTAATGCCAAGCGAGCAGAGATATGCTCAGATTGAGAAGGAGGCACCAACAATAGTGTTTGCCCTCGAGCGCTTCCATCAGTACACCTATGGACATAGAGTCATTGTTGACAGTGACCACAAGCCATTGGAAGTCATCGTCAAAAAGCCTCTGCATACAGCACCAAGTCATCTCCAGGGCATGATGATGAGGATGCTACACAATGACATCGAGATCAAGTGGGTAAAGGGAAAAGACATGCATCTAGCAGATATGCTCTCCGGAACATACCTCCCTGACACCACAGGATCAACCAGATTCATTGATGTCAACGTAGTTGAGGCCTTGAGCATGGGAGAGGACAAGGTCAAACGCATCCAAGTCCACACCAGGGAAGACAACACACTGCAAACTGTTAAGAGATAATCCAAAATGGATGGCCAGATCACAAGGCAGAAATTCCAGAGGCAGCACAACCGTACTTCAACATCAGAGACGGGTTGGGTGTGCAAGACGGCCTAGTATTCAGAGGAGAGAGAGTTGTAATCCCTGTCACTCTACGTAGAGATATGAAGGAGACACTCCACACCTCTCACCTGGGAAGGAACCTTCAGACGTGCTGGAGAATGTATTTTCTGGCCCGGAATGAAGTCTGACCTGAAACAGTTTATTTCAAACTGAAGCCTGCAGGACGTACGAACAACAGAATCAGAAAGAAATTCTGATGCCCCATGACCTCCCAGATCAATTATAGGCAAAACTGATATGTTTGAACTTCAGGGAAAGCACTATTTAATCACAGTGGACTATCTATCTAATTTCTGGGAGATAGACAGACTGTACGACCTGAGCAGCAGGACAATTATTGTAAAACTCAAGAGCCACTTTGCAAGATATGGAATTCCCAGCACTGTGGTAATCGACAACGGGTCACAATTCTCATCAGAGCAGTTCGCCAAATTTGCCAGGGAATGGGCATTTGACCACTGCACAATTTCTCCAAGACATAGCCAAGCTAATGGAAAGGTGGAATCAGCAGTCAAGGCAGCGAGTGCTGAAGAAAACTAATCACTCCAAGACAGATGTTTACTTGGCAATACTGGAATTGCACAACACCCCTGCGCAAGGATTGAACAGTAGTCCTGCACAAAGACTACATGGAGAGGGAACAAGAACGACACTTCCAACTATATCAAACCTCCTCAAACCACGTGGTGCTGACATACTCACAGAAGAGAGGAAAAAGATGAAGAATTTGCAAGGAAAACAGTCAAAAATCTACAACCGACATGCCAAGGATCTGTCAATCCTGGAAGAAGGTGATGTCGTAAGACTCAAACCCTAAAAACTAGGAGATACCAAATGGCAGAGAGCAACAGTTCAGAGACGACCGGATGAGAGATCATATGAAGTCGAGACAGAGCCAGGACTTCTAATCCGATGTAACCGAGTGGATCTGAAGAAGACCGGAGAACTACCTCCACGCATAACTCCAGAGAAACCACCAGATGTGGAGAAGACTGGGAAACGTTTGCAACCTCATCTGACATGGAAAAGACCAACACAACGTGCATCCACGGAAAAAGAGGCAACTCGTGAAACTCTTAACAGAGAGAAATCTAAACAAAAACAAAGTGACACAAGAGAAAAAACTAGAAGTGATGCACAGAATGTACCTACTGAAAAGAAAGACATTTCTGAAAGAAATACCATCACAAAGACTAGTGCAAGCAGGCCCCGACACTCTCCGTCGGCTCCACGCATTCCATTCCCCAGGCCCCCATCCTCTCATCTTCACCATGGACGTCCAGTCACTATACACCTCCATCCCCCACCAGGATGGTCTCAAAGCCCTCCGGTACTTCCTCGACCAGAGGAGCAACCCATACCCGTCCACTGACACCCTCCTCCGCCTAGCGGAGTTGGTCCTTACCCTCAATAACTTCTCTTTTGACTCCTCCCATTTGCTCCAAACACAAGGCGTAGCTATGGGCACATGCATGGGCTCTAGCAACGCCTGCCCCTTTGTCGGGCACATCGAACAATCTTTGTTCTCGGCGTACCAGGGCCCCACCCCCGACCTTTACCTCCGTTACATTGACGACTGCTTTGGTGTCACCTCCTGCACCCACACACAACTGACTGACTTCATCCATTTCACCACCAACTTCCATCCGGCACTCAAATACACTTGGACCATTTCCGACATTTCCCTACCATTCCTTGACCTCACCATCTTTATTGCAGGTGATACACTCCTAACCGACATCCACTACAAACCAACTGACTCCCACAGCTACCTGGACTACTCTTCCTGCCACCCTGCTTCCTGTAAGGACTCCATCCCCTAATCCCAATTCCTCCGTCTACGCCGCATCTGCTCCCAGGATGAGGTGTTCCACACCAGGTCATCACAAATGTCCTCGTTCTTCAGAGAACGGGGTTTCACCCTTTCTCCTCCAGGGTCTCCTCCATATCCCGCAACACTGCCCTCTCTCCCCATTCCCCCACTCACAACAAGGACAGAGTCCCCCTGGTCCTCACCTTTCACCCCACCAGCCGGCGCATACAACAGATAGTCCTCCGCTAGTTTCGCCACCTTCAACGTGACCCCTCCACTCGCCACATCTTCCCATCTCCCCCCCTGTCTGCCTTCCGCAAAGACCGCTCCCTCCGCAACTCCCTTGTCAATTCTTCCCTTCCCTCCCGCTCCACTCCTTCCCCGGGCACTTTCCCTTGCAACCGCAAGAGATGCTACACTTGTCCCTTCACCTCCCCTATCCACTCCTTTCAGGGACCCAAGCAGTCCTTCCAAGTCCGACAGAGGTTCACCTGCACCTCCTCCAACCTCATCTACTGCACCCGTTGCTCCAGATGCCAGCTGATCTACATCGGTGAGACCAAGCGGAGGCTGGGCGATCGTTTCGCCGAACACCTCCGCTAGGTCCGCAATAACCAACCCAACCTCCCGGTGGCTCAGCACTTCAATTCCCCCTCCCATTCCGTATCCGACCTCTCGGTCCTGGGCCTCCTCCACAGCCAGAGTGAGCAACACCGCAAGTTGCAGGAACAGCACCTCATATTCCGCTTGGGGAGTCTGCATCCTCTGGGCTTAAACATTGAATTTTCTCAATTCTATTAACCCCTGCTGTCTCCTCCCCTTCCCACCTCTCCCTCAGCCCTCGGGCCCTGACATTCCTTCTCTCTCTATCTCTCCCCCACCAAGTCGCACTAGCTTCTCATTTTCACACTACAAACAGCTTACAATGGCCTGTTTCCTTTATCATCAATACTTTTTTGCATATCTTTCATTCATTGTTGGTTACACAAAAAGCTGGAGAAACTCAGCGGGTGCAGCAGCATCTAAGGAGCGAAGGAGATAGGCGACGTTTCGGGTGGAGACCCTTCTTTCATTCATTGTTCTTTATCTCTCCACATCACTGTCTATATCTCTCATTTCCCTGATCCCTGACCAGTCTGAAGAAGGGTCTCGACCCGAAACGTCGCCTATCTCCTTCGCTCCTTAGATGCTGCTGCACCCGCTGAGTTTTTCCAGCTTTTTGTGTAACTATCACAAAGACTAGGGCAGGTAGAGCTGTCAGACTGCTGGAAAGGTACGGTGAGTATGTCACAAAGTAATGTGTTTTGCTGTGATGGACCTCCTTGCTTATGAGAAGAAAGCACATGAACATTAGTTTATGTTATTGAAATGTCACAAGTGTGACTATGATTGAAATTGTGAAATAAGACAGAACAGTTGTTTTACTCTGTTAAGTTCAACCATATTACTACGGTGTAATATTATGAAAAGTGTTTAAGTTTACTTTGTTTTGGGATCATCGGAAATATAATCCCAAAATGTCAAAAAGGAAAGGATGTGACAATATCCCTGTAATTTATGCATATGAGCTGTGCTCATTCTTGCACATGCTCAGTAAATCAGACAGTGACCTTTGACTTGGAAATAAATCATTCCTGTTTTAGACTCCAACATGAGTGTGTGTGTAGCCATCTTTCTTTGTACATTATGTACTAGTTTACTTATTTTATAAGCAGACAGATATCAAAACAACTAGTCTGAAGAAGGGACTCGACCCAAAACGTCACCCATTCCTTCTTTCCAGAGATGCTGAGTTGCTCCAGCATTTGTGTCCATCTTCGGTTGAAACCAGCATCTGCAGTTCCTTCCTACTCAAGACAGTCCACTGTGTCTGTAGTGTTGAGGTTCTTGAGCGGCGTTGTAGACAAAACAGCCCACTTGATTGGAAACTGATCTACCCCATCTAAACTTTCAGTCCACTGCACCACAGGCACACATGGCTGCATCATGCACCGTCCATAAAATGCCTTGCCTGCTCTTGCCTTAGTAGCTACTGAATCCTCAGCCCTACACCACCCTGACTTCCATTGACAGGACAAAAAACATGGTCTGGTCCTGCATCAAAAATTGCATTTTTAGATTGTCAGTCTCTGGCTCAAAAGCATTTAAAAATATTAAATCTGCTGCAAACAATTTTAGGAATATCAATATCATTGAACATCTTTAAAAAATATAAAAGTCAATAGAATTCATTAAAATCCCATGAAAACACTAAGAAATAATTATTAATATTAAAATACATTAATCAGTAAAACAGAGCAACTTGCCCTCTCCCTGCCATTATCCAGGGCAGGGATTCCCACTCATATGTATGTCGTCCCTCTTTCTACAGCAGGACTGGCTGGCTGAGGATGGGATGGGCCTTGTCAGAGTGGCTGGGCTCCACCATTGATCTCCATGACCAGCAACAAAACACAGTGACAGATGAGCTGGCACCAGCCACGCAGCGGGCGCCAGACCTACAGCGGGTGTTTATAATACCAAGATTCACATACCTGGGAACAGCTCTACACCAGCTCTGCATTGTGGGTCACAGCCAACATGATCAATACTCTTTAGTTTCGTTTAGTTTAAAGATACAGTGCGGAAACAGGCCCTTTGGCCGACTGGGTCCGGGTTGACCACCGATGCCTGCACACTAACACTGTCCTACACACCAGGGGCAATTTACAATTTTAGCCAAGCTAATTAGTCTACAAATGTCTGGAGTGTGGGAGGACACCGGAGCTCCCGGAGAAAATCAACACAGGTCACAGGGAGAACGTACAGACTCCGTACAAACAGCACCTGTAGTCAGGATTGAACCCGGGGTCTCTGGCGCTGTAAGGCAGCAACTCTACTGCTGCGCCACTCCTCTTGGAAAATACGTATTTTTCTTCTCCCCCATCCCGCCCCCTCTTTCCTGATCCGTTTCCACCTATTCTTCCACCAACCCACCACTCTATATCCAGCAAACCCCCTGTACACTTCCAAATATAGCCCTCCCTCTGGCTTTATATTTCACTCCTCTTCTCTCCGTATCGACACCCTTTGTCCTCTTCTTGTCTCTTTTAGTCCCCTTTTTGTCCCCCTTTGTCTTCCCTTAGACTCATTTTTATCTCTAGCCTTTGTCTGCCCATCTGCCAAAGACCTCCCTAGCCAATATCCATCCACCTGCAGCATTTTAAACCTGGAAAACAGGGAAATCTTTGGCACCGATTTCACTCCTAACAGCAGCGTGATTCATTCACATGGTCATGTGTACATGGTAACTCTCAGATAGGTCTGTTCCTTCTAAGTATTATCAACCATGCATAGGCAGGTAACAGCTACAATTTGCTAGTTCTGAATGGAGATCCATTGAGGTTGGGAGCAAACACGGCAAATGTACGTCCAAAAGCTAACTGGAAACAGAGGAGAGAGATCGTTCAGGATTCTCAATAAATTACCAGCACAACAATGACCACAATTGCAAGCAAGACACGAGTACATTGTCGAGGTTGTTCGTCCGTAGTCCTTTCACATATCTAGTACAAATTGAGGCAAAAATAGATATGTGCATGTAGGCCAAATGGTATCTGCACTGGTGCAATAGAGATCAATTATCAAAACAGACAACTTTGCAGATGTAGACTTAGAACATAGAAACATAGAAAATAGGTGCAGGAGCAGACCATTTGGCCCTTCGAGCCAGCACTGCACTTCTGGCATGGAGAAACATCTGCAAGACAACCATAACCAAGGTGAGATATTGCCAGCAGAACCAGTGTAAATACGCTCTTCTAAAGCTTACCCCCCTAGTCTAGTTCAGTAAAAACCATTGACTCAAGCACTGGACCAACTGAACAGCAATTTCCCCAATACGATAGCTAAACCACCGCAGGTTCACCGCAGAGGGAGGGCTATAGTTGGAAGTGTACAGGGGGGTTGGTGGATGTAGAGGGGTGGGATGGTGGAAGAATAGGTGGAAACGGATCAGGAAAGAGGGGGCGGGACGGGGGAGAAGAAAAATACATATTTTCCAAGAGGCGGCAGAGTGGCGCAGCAGTAGAGTTCAATCCTTGTCTCTGCCTGGCCAAGCCCTTCAGTCTCGTGCAAGCAGACACACTCCAAAAGGTCACGCAGTCCCAAGGGTCCCTCCAGAAGATCGACCGATCTAAGATGGAGCCACCTTTTATAGGTCCACGAACCTTGAGGGGCCAAACTATATAGGGGTGGTCTCTTTACAGTCCAATCAAATGTATTAATTACGTCAATACATTATTGACAGTTCCCCAAACCAATTTCAAAGTCTTCCATACAATGTTTCTTGCAGAAGCCTCTGCAAGGAAGCTAACCAACTGAATAATGCAACATTTACCCTGGAACTCAAAGCAATCCTGCCAGGGCTTAACACTTTGGTCAATCAATAAACAGCAGGGTAACTGTCTTGCAACATTATTTACATTATTTACAATTCTTTTGCAGCAATCCAATCAAACTCATGCATTTACAATACTTTGGTGGTCCTCTGCAAGGATATTATTCATACTGACAATTGAAGAGATACTTATACATTTCTTATCTGCAACATTGATCTGAGACCTAGACTTCCTGGCACCACCCAGCAGCTTGTGGTTCTTCTGCAGAATTGACCATTGGGCCTTGTGAATGCATGGATTCTGTACTTTATTTTGGCCCTCTTTCGGCTCTATTTTGGCCAAGATTTACACCAGCACGCCCAGTAAGATCAAGAACATCGTAGTGACTGAAGAAATCTGTTAATAATGTACATTTGTACATGGATGTGGCAAGTAGAGATGGAGATGAGGTGGTGAATAACAGGGAGGTGAGGTGGTGAGGTGGTGAGAGGGAAAATAGCGGTGCATTTACCAGTCTTACAATATGCCAAAGATAGACACAAAAAGTTGGAGTAACTCAGTGGGACAGGCAGCATTTCTGGAGAGAAGGAATGGGTGACATTTTGGGTCGAGATCTTTCTTTAGACTGGTTCGGGATAAGGGAAAAGAGAGATATAGACGGTGATGTGGAGGGATAAAAAACAATGAATGAAAGATAAGCAAAAAATTAACGATAAAAAAGGAAACAGGCCATTGTAAGCTGTTTGTAGGGTGAAAATGAGAAGCTAGTGTGACAGGTGGGGGACTGATGGAGAGAGAGGGAATGCTGGGGCTACCTGAAGTGAGAGAAATCAATATTCATACCACTGGGCTGTAAGCTGTCTAAGCGAAATATGAGATGCTGTTCCTCCAATTTGCGTTTAGCCTCACTCTACAATGGAGGAGACCGAGGACAGTAAGGTCTGTGTGGGAATGGGAAGGAGAATTAAAGAGTCCAGTAATCGGAAGATCAGTTTGGTTCACACGGGCTGAGCGCAAATGTTCCGCGAAACGATCGCCCAGTCTGTGTTTGGTCTCGCCAATGTGTAAGAGTCCACATCTTGAACAATGGATACAGTAGATGCGGTTCGAGGAAGTTCAAGTGAACCTCTGCCTAACATGAAAGGACTGTTGAGGTCCCTGGACAGTCGAGGGGGGAGGTATAGTGATAGGTGTTGCATCTTCTGCGGTTGCAGGGAGGAGTCGTTTGGGTGGGAAGGGATGAGTTAACCAGGAAGTTGCAGAGGGAATGATCTCTGCGGAAGGAGGAAAGGGGTGGAGATGGGAAAATGTGGCTAGTGGTGGGATCCCTTTGGAGGTGGTGGAAACTTTGGAGGATTATGTGTTGTATGTGATGGCTGATGGGGTGGAAGGTAAGGACTAGGAGGACTTTGTCTCTCCTGCGACTAGGGTGAGGAGGAGCAAGGGCAAAGCTGTGGGGTACCAATGAGACACGAGTGAGGGCCTCATCTATGATGGGAGAGTGGAACCCCCGTTCCCTAAAGAATGAGGACATCTTGGATGAATTGGTATGGAAGACCTCATCTTGGATGAATTGGTATGGAAGACCTCATCTTGGGCGTAGATGCGGCGTAGACGGAGGAATAAGAAGTAGGGGATAGAGTCTTTGCAGGAAGCAGGGTGGGAAGAAGTGTAGTCGAGATAGTTATGGGAGTCAATATGCCAATATATCTGTACAACACATACTACATTACAGTTACAGGACATACAAAGTGTTAACGCCGCCTTCTGCAGAGGAGCTATTTTAGCATGAGTTCTTCCTTGTGGGCACATGGTGTAAGTGAATCAGTTTCTTAATAAACTATGGCTGATTATTTGAATGATTCTGGTAGTTTGAATGCATTCCAGGGGTGGGAGATTGCAACCTTCACGTGGTCCGCCCTGTTTCGACGAATGATATCAACCTGGTGTGCACAACCAAATAAGATCAAATGGAAGTTATCCTACAACTTTAGGCTGCGCACGCCATATGCAAGAAGAAGAATACATTCCAGAGGTGTGCGGCAAGACAATTAAAGGAACACCCAGTACACAAAGAAGTAGGTCCAGACACTTAATCAAGCCATCATATGCGAAATGAGGTTTGCATAGATAACAATCAGTCGTTAATGCCCAATATAGTTACTTAAGTGGTGTTTAAAATGTGCATTTATTTAATTAACTTTGTTCCTAATTTCATCAACCATCCCAGTCAACCTCCCATCCATTAAAAACTCCCAAGTTGTTCAAAAGATAGTGATCAGTATTCTCAAGTTTGATGGTCTTCTTCTTATTTCGTGTGGCGTGCACAGCCTAAAGTTGTTGGACAACTTGTTCTATTTGATCTTCCGTTTGTCCATGTCAAGTTGATTGCATTAGTCGAAACAGGGCGCACCACGTGGAGGTTGCAATCTTCCACCCCAAGTTAGATGGTCTAAATCAGCTTGACATTTCGTCAAATGTCAATGTTAAAATTATCATCTCCCTTTTATA